>CM076676.1:126437643-127037643 GCA_038501925.1 Xenopus petersii | reverse complement strand
ATAATCCTTTCAGAAAGACTATCATTATCTTTTTGTCGCAGATGTAAATGTATATACTAAAACTTAAAATACATGCCATGCCAACTAAATGACATGACTTTACTTCATCCACGTGTGCCATTTCTGCAATTGTTTCTGAACAAAATAGTGGCAATTGACAAAGAGTTCTGCAGTTATCAAAGGGAATTCCATGGGCACCAAAACAGGTTGATACATTTGCCAGTTAGAAATTCCCTTTTATAATGGGAACAATCCACAAAAAGATTTGTCACCATTAATTTTCTACTACCTGCACTTGCTCCTATACTAAGGTGAGGCTCATAAATTACCTCTTTTAATTCCAAATTTGCCTGAGAAATCACTAGGCAGCAAATGCTCTTTCTGCTGTGAACCTGTACATTGCAAAGCTTAGGCTTGTAGAATATACTGCACATCAGACATGTACGCACTCTATATAAATATTTTACTTTCCCCCCAAGGAGTTCAAAATCTGTGTTTGTGGGCTGCAGTATCGTTAAACGGTTGGAGGTTTACCCTGGTAGTATAGAAATTAAGCTACACCTGCAGTCTATTGGTCTCAAGTGATGGGTGATGTGGGTTTCCTTTTTTTGTGAGTAGGCAGAAGAATGTTCCTTAACTGGAACAATCTGCATATCTGATATATACTGTAGCTATTCAAAAGGATTGGATGTGTTATTGACATTCTGTAGGTACTGCTTACCTCAAGTTAAACTTTAGTTATAGGTCCCCATAGGGACCTATAGCTTTTTGCAGGTACAGGAATGTTATCCAGAATGCCTGGGATCTGGGGTTTTGCAGATAATGAATCTTTCCGTAATTTGGATCTTCATATCTTAAGTCTACTAGAAAATCATGTAAACATGAAATAATCCCAATAGGCTGGTTTTGCTTCCAATAAGGATTAATTATATCTTAGTTGGGATCAAGTACAAGGTACTGTTTTATTATTACAGAGAAAAATAGTTTGGATTATTTGATTATAACAGAGTCTTTGGGAGGTGGCTTTCCTGTAAGTTCTCTGGATAGCACATTTCTGGATAAGGGATTGTATAACTGGACAACATAATGTAATATAGTGTAAGATGTAAACTTTGCCATAGTTATAATAACCTATAGCAAACCAATCATGCAGGTAACATTTTCTGGTCATCTGTTTGAAAGCAACCATCTTATTGGTTACTATGGGTTACTGCATCTAGGCAAAACTTGTGCCTTTTATTACATATTGAGGTAGCCTGCTATCAGGGTTCACCTTAGGGTGGGGAGAACTCATATGTATGGAACAGTGAAAGCAGTATACTAAGATCTTACAGCACAGTGCTGCCTTGATCTACTGCCAAAGCTGGCAACAACATTTTCTCTTTCCACAAAGCTTTAGGGGCTAATAATATAAAGTATCAATTTGTAATTTGTGGGTTTCAAGTGATTATTTAGTATACTGCCTGGTCTGGTACCAATTTTCCATATCATGCTCCATGCTGCCGATTAGGTTGAACACCCTAAAGGCCAGCACCAGGGGCGTAACTACAGAGGAAGCAGACCCTGCGGCTGCAGGGGGGCCCAGGAGGTACAGGGGGCCCCATGAGGCTCTCATTGATTTTGAACATATATTGGTAAAACAGGACAAACACTGGATATGTTGGGGGCCCTAAAATTAATTTGCTGTGGGGCCCAGCAACATCTAGTTCCGCCACTGGCCAGCACTGTCAGCTACACTAGCACAGATCCACTTAGAGAATGGGTGCTGCATCTATAGATGGTACTTGGCATCCTGCGTTTGTAGGTGTATGTGTCTGTGTGTTCAAGGTTGTGACTTACATCAACTCCTCTAGAATAGTTTTATTTGTTGAGACACAATGCAACCTTTAAAAGAATTTCATTACAATGTCATTTCACTTGAGCATCATTTGGTTTATCATCCATGCCCTGCCCATGCCATTAAGAACAACCATTACAGCTACTGTGGCAAAGTCAGCAAGAGGCTAAATTAGAAAAAGAAAAACATTCCGACGCTGCTGAGGGAGACGGTTCATTGTACTGGAGAAACACAGTGAAAGCAAAGAGAAATAACTTTTTGTGCACGTTGAAAGTAACCACCGTTGCAAGGAAATGAAGGAGGAAGTTTCATTGCTTTCAGCCGAGTCTAAACTCCACTGGCTCTGGAAGCAATTTAACTAAGGCAGGTGCATTTCGAGAGCCATTCAGCTGGAACCACCAACATGTAGGGAAAAAAAACATATTTTCTTTTCATACAAAAGAAGATTTATACAGTATTTAAAAATAGCTCATTTGACGGTTATGACTATGTGCTTCACATTTAGCCCCATTCATTAAATAGAAATTGTACACAATAGAAAACCAATAGAGCTGATAAAGTATTCAAATTTATATTTTTATTACAGGCACATTGAGTTTATCTATATTTTCCTAACAGAATATGAAATAAAAATGTAAAGACTTTATGGCTACAAATGAAATACTAGTGGGAAATGGTAGTACAGGTGTAGGATCCGTTATCCTGAAACCCATTTTCCAAAAAGCTCATAATTACAGAAAGCCTGTCTCCCATAGACTCCATTTTATCCAAATAATCCAAATTTCCTTTTTCTCTGTAATAATAACAGTACCTTGTACTTGATCCACACTAAGATATAATTAACCCTTATTGGAAGCAAAACCAGCCTATTGGGTTTATTTAATGTTAAAAGGATTTTCAAGTAGACTTAAAGTATGAAGATCTAAATTACGAAAAGATCCATTATCCGGAAGACTCCAGGTCCCAAACATTCTGGATAACAGGTCCCATTCAGTTTCAGACTGGCCCGGCGGGACACCGGGAAAAAAGATGGTGGGCCCCAACCCTAGTGGGCCAGACCCCTTATATCGTATACGCATGAGTGTGCCTAGCGACGTTTGCGCATGCGCGATGTGCCGCCTCAGCAAGTATGCCGAGTGGCGCCTTCACATCACAATAGGGGGCAGGGGGAGCCAGAGGGGACCCTGGACAGTAGTCCTGGTGGGCCCCTGGCCCCCCGTCCAACCATGGTCCCATACCTGTATTCGACACAAAATTGATGCTGTTCACATGCACCCACACTTACCCCTACCAACTTGCAACCAGCACCAATGCACCCCTTCACTTTGCCATGATGGACTGCACACAACTTGAACATGGTGATCATTTCAGATTTCTGTTATTTAGTCCATGTATGCATCTAACTTGCACCAAACAAACAGAGCCATTATTGACACCTCATACAAGTCACATTTCCACTGGAATTCAGGGAAGGAAATGCTGCATTTTAGAGTTTTAAAATGTTTTAAAGATATCAAAATACTTTAAAGATGATGGAGAGCAACCATATGTCTGATTATGAACCGGAGAGCCAGATTTTAAGAAATTAGCAATCTCCTAGACACATCAAATCGCTGATCACCACATCATAGCCCATTCCAGCGACATCATCACCCCGCCTCCACTACATCATCATCCTGTTCCCATTACATCACCTCCTGCCACCCATTCCGAAAGGACGACAGGGAAAGGTGCAACCATACTTTGTGCATTATATAGTGCAGATGAGTTTGCAGCAAGACATAAAGGGTAATTTGCTATGTACAGGGGGCAAAGTTTATATGATCTGCCATGTTTTTTGCAGTTCGTGACCTGCCCTACATATATATATGAAAAATAGATCAAAAGATCTGTGTCTGCGCCATAAATACAGTGGTGCCTCTTTTCTACAGTGCTCTATTCATCCTTGATGGGGGGAGGAATGTAAGCATCCTCCAATAGAAACCTAACTTGCCCATTGTGCCTCTTACTATATTCTGTATCCTCTGTATTCTGCCCCTTTCTTTTTACCCATGATCTTTCGGTATATTTGAGATTATTAGTTTGCACAGGTGATTGTATCAGCAATATGTTCCAACAAAATCAGTTATATCACACCTTCCAGAGAACTGAGAATAAACGGTTACAACATAAATATATATATATATGTGGGCGAAGTCTGCAGGGTGCGATATCTGTTAATGGACCATCAGTCTTCTGAAAAGCAAGTTAAATTGTTGACTGGTGACTGATGCAGTGAATAAATCTCAGCCAGTCCAACAGCCCAGACCAATATTTCCCAACAGCAGACAGCTTTATAGAGGGTTAGATTTTTCTTTCTGCAAAGTTGAATTCTTTTTGTATTATAATGTATTTTTAATTTTTTATGTATTTATTTTTATTATGTTATGCAGTTGTTTATCGGGAAAGTGTCATTTAAATCCAACTGATCTGAAGACTTTTTAACTTAGCCCAGATTTTCGCTGTTAACATTCAAACTTGAGTCTGGGATTGCTAAAACAATGTACACATGGCATCTCTCAGGCAGCAGTCATTTGTCTACTTTATATTTACCTTCTAAATGTAGGTTTGCTTCCTATAGCCATAAATGAGCTTTCTTTTGAATCTCCTTTTTTAAGCTACTTCAGTTCTTCCAGATGGAAGGTGCCTTTTCCCAGGGGCAATTTTCACTCCTCAATAGGAACAGTCCACCATTGTTCCTTTAATTATTCCTGGATGTTTTTTGAAATATGCCATAGGTCATTGGCCTACTGGAAGACCCATGATCTGTGATGGAGACCCAGCTTTCTGACACTGAGATGAGAACCGAGCTCCAAAATGCCTTGCTAATCTCCTGAATTCGTGATGCCATGCACAAAATCGCAGCACCCAGCTCTGGGAGCAGCAAAGCAACCCCAATATATCAACAAGCTTCTTCCTGTAGGGATGGTGTTATTTTATTTAAAGTTTTTCCTGTCTACAAAAAGATGTTGTACTTTACAATTTGTCACATTTTACCAAGGACAATCTCCCAGAAGGATTTTTCCTGCTCAGGTGTGTTTTGGCTAACTCCAGTTTTACTATTTTGTTTTTGATGTTATTAGGTCCTGTATAGCATACCATATAGCCAAGTCTGAGGAAATGTGTACCTTGTGTCTTAACGTCAGATGGAATCTGTCTTCCAGTTGATCAAGGTTTTTTTCACCACAATTTGAAAAATTCTTTCATTTTCATCCAATCACTGTTTCCCTTTCATCCAGGGAGATTGGCTTCTTTTCCAAGAGCCTCAAACCTTCATAACATTGCATATGGCAGACGGAAGAACATTAAGGTTTGTGGAGATTGAAATTTAGCCTTGAGATTGTCCATGCTCTCTTACAACATTCTGTCCCAGAACCTCAGCCAGTTCTTTGCTTTTTTATTTGTTTTCTCCATTTTCAATTTGAAACTCACAGACCATTCAAATTGGTTTAATCTATGGCAGAAAGCGCCGGCAACTCATTCCAGTTGAGTTTACTTACAAAGCAAAGGAGAATCACCTGCTTGAAATCCAGATATGTTGTATGGTTTTAAAAAGGTGCTGCTAATTTTGTCTCTTTTAGGATTTCTGTAGGTAATAACATGAAAGTTAGTTACCAGCTTTTTTGTACAGTTCCATTGGAAACATAAGATAGGTATGGGAATCGTTTTCCAGAAACCAGCTATCCAGAAAGCTTCAAATTACAGAAAAGCCATGTCCCGTTTTATCCAAATAATCCAAATTTTAAAAATGATTTCCTTTTTCTCTGTAATAATAAAACAGTACCTTGTACTTGATCCCAACGAAGATATAATTAATCCTTATTGGAAGCAAGACCAGCCTATTGGTTTTATTTAATATTTACATGACTTAAGGCAGGAAGACCCAAATTACGGAAAGATCTGTTATCTAGAAAACCCCAGGTCCCAATCATTCTGTATAACAAGACCCACACCTGTTAATACATATGTGAATCCCATAGCAATGTTATTTTCAGCAAATAAAAACTGGTGCATTTTTGAAAAAATGTATATTATTTTCCAATATTTTGTGTACACAATTTTGTATATTTTGTATATTTGGTAGCTGTGGGTACACAACTATAATTCAGTGGACAAAGAAATTTATGTAGCACGATTACATTTTCTCCTTTTAAAATATAATAAGGTAAGCCACATATGTCCTTATATTGTAGTTTGCCTAGTCAGAAAAAAAGTATTTGGGCTCATTATAGCAAGTATCTATATGGAATAGTCGGCAGATTCGGCTTTGTGGTGTTCAGAGCTTCCTCGTTCTAGTTTCAAAAATGAAGTTCTTTCACAGCAGTGGAAAATCATTTTTGTATGTAAGTACAGCCTTAAAAGCCACAGCTGAAATAATTTCAGCCAAAGTGACCTCTTTCCGGTCCAAATTGAGTTTTCTTTCAGTTCCCTTATCATGCACCACAGAGATTACTACTGAATTGTGAGATGTATAATAAGGAGAATTTCCTCCCTACTGCATACAGTATATCACTCTTAAAAAGATCAGAAATTCATCCAAAAATGGGTAGAGAAAGAATACACATGGAGAGATGAATTTTTAAGAGGTGAACCATGATGCAAGACAGCTGGAGAATTATTTACAAAGGTGAGTGGCTTATTATGATTCTGGGTGCACCATTGGTAGTAGAACAGTTGAGTTGACATTGCATTGTGGGAATTATTAGTGAATCTTTTTGTTTCCCTGTGTAGATGTTACAATAGGTCTGTGACTGTACATGATGTTACCAACTCATTAGGTGTCAGTTGTACATGTAGGTGCAGCAGGCAAATTGTGCCCTGCAAGCAAAAGCTCTTTAATCCATTAATGCAGCAAAACAGGAACACTTGTTGTTTTAGCGCTAGGCTTAAATATAAACAGCATGACCTGGGTAGCATCAAGGCAGCCGATTGTTTCTTAGACACTATGGGGCAAATTCACTAAGCGCCGAAGCGACTAAAGCAAGCGTGAATTCGCTAGCGTTGGGCATTTTCGTTACTTCGCAAATTCACTAGCGGACGCTGGCGTAACTTCACTAGTGTAACTTCGCACCCTTACGCCTGGCGAATTTGCGCAACGGACATAACTACGCAAGTTCACTAACGTGCGCATTGTACTGAACGCTACCTTTTACGCCAGACTTCCTTCGCCACCTCAGACCAGGCGAAGCGCAATAGAGTAGATAGGGATTGCTTCAAAAAAAGTTAAACATTTTTCTAAGTGTTTTTTCTTTATTATGGGTGATAGGCTGAAAAAGATCGAAAACATTTTTGGGGCTCCCCTCCTTCCCCCCTACATTTCCTAACTCATGGTAACTTAACTATACAGTGGGCACATGTGTAGGGCAAAATAAAAATTTTATTTGATGTTTTGAAGGTTTCCCAGGCTTGTGTAGTGCTGCTACAAATACTTCCATTGAAATTTGAATTTGGCGCCGTATGCAAATTAACCATCGCTAACGTATCTTTGCTTTGCTTGGCGCAACTTCGCAACCTAACGCTACCCCTGAGCGCAACTTCGGATTTTAGTGAATTTGCGGAGCGCTGGCGAAAATACGCCTGGCGAAGTGCGGACTACGATTCTTAGTGAATGTCCCACCATGAATGTTCAGCCTTGAGAGTCCAGGCTGGATGCAAGAAACGCCACTGTTTTATTACCACTGTACCCAAACAAACTGAAAAGATCACAGACTTAAAGGAAATCTGTCATGAGAAATCATGTTTTTCTTTACAAAATATATCAGTTATCAGAGCTCCTCTATCCTGCTGCAATAACCCTACTTCATACAGAGAGATCTGTGCTTGAGTATCATGCTTATACAATTGGAACACTGGAGGCTGAGCACCTGGGACTGAATATTAGGGATGTAGCGAACGTCGGAAAAAAAGTTCGCGAACATATTCGCGAACTTGCGCAAAAATGCGAGCGGTTCGCGAACGGTTCGCGAACCCCATAGACTTCAATGGGAAGGCGAACTTTAACATCTAAAAAAGACATTTCTGGCCAGAAAAATGATTTTAAAGTTGTTTAAAGGGTGCAACGACCTGGACAGTGGCATGCCAGAGGGGGATCAAGGGCAAAAATGTATCTGAAAAATCTGCCTGTGTGTGCTTGGAAGAGATAGTGTAGGGGGAGAGCTGTTAGTGATTTCAGGGACAGATGATAGTAAGTTTGCTGGCTAGTAATCTGCTTGATACTGCTCTGTATTGGAACAAAAAAATAAATAAAAGCAGTCCTTACAAGGACTACTGTTATTGCAGCAGTCAGCAGATGAGATCAGAAGCAGGACAGCTGCCCACTGCAGCTACATACAGAGCACTGCAGTAGAAGGTAGATTACTAGCCAGCAAAGCTACCTAAGCTTAAATGTCCCTCAAACCCCTGCAGACTTCTGTCCCTCCAATAACAGAGCAGTATCAACACGATTACTAGCCAGCAAACTTTCAACTGTCCCTGAAATCACTAACAGGCAGCAGCTCTCTCCCTACACTATCTCTTCAGCACACACAGGCAGAGTGAAAAAAACGCTGCAGGGCTTCGGTTTTTATAGGGAAGGGGAGTGGTCCAGGGGAGAGCTTCCTGATTGGCTGCCATGTACCTGCTGGTCTGGGGTGAGAGGGCAAAAAAAAGCGCCAACAATGGCGAACCCAAAATGGCGAACGTCGCGCGACGTTCGCGAACTTCCGGCGAGCGCGAACACCCGATGTTCGCGCGAACAAGTTCGCCGGCGAACAGTTCGCGCCATCTCTACTGAATATATAGAAGGGAGCTGAACCAGAGGGATACTAAAGGGAGAGGGAGTTTGGAGCGGTCGTTTGTTCTTTAATATGTAAAATACAGCCTATTATTATTATCTTCTCTAAATATTTTCATCCAAGTTATATTGAATTAAAATAGCAAAGCAAGCAGGATAACGTGTGCCCTTCAATATTGGTACAGGTATAAGATCAGTTATCTTGAAACCCATTATCTAGAAAATCTCCAACTTACAGGAAGGCTGTCTGCCATGGGGGCAAATTTATTGGCCTCCGAAAATTCGCCAGCGACGGCTTCACTCACAGCGCAACACTTCGCCAGGTGTAGATTCGCCAGGACAATGCTTATTCACTAAAATCCGAAGTTGCGTCCAGGGCGGCGAACGCTGGCGAAGTTGCGCTAGCGTTACTGCGTCAAGCAAATACTATACACTACACAAGCCTGGGAACCTTAATAAAATAAAATAGTTAGTAATAGAGTTGTTATATTGCCCTACACATGAGCCCAATGTATAGTTTCTGTGCCCTATGTAAGGAAATGTAGGGGGGAAGCAGGTTACCCCAAAAAAAAATTTACGCTCTTTTGCAGCCCATCAATCTGAAAAATGGAAAAGACGCCAGCGTTTTTTGAGTCTTAGAAAATGTTTCAACTATTTTCTGAGGAACTCCTATCTACTCTATTGCACTTCGCCTGGTCTGAGGTGGCGAAGGCAAGTCTGGCGCAAGAGGTAACGTTCAGTAAAATCAGCATCTTAGTGAATTTGCATATTTACGTTCATTCGCCAGAGGGCAAATTCGCCTGGTGTTAGGGAGCGAAGTACCGCTAGAGCCTATCTCCTTCGGCGAAGTTCCAAAATGACGCCACGCTGGAGAATTTTCACCAGCACTTCGCCCTTTAGTCCATTTTTTTCGCCCCATAGAATCCATTTTGACCAAATAATTCAATTCAGTCCCAGTTAGTAGACTGTTCGTTTCCCCGAATCGTATTTTTTAGAGAAAACTATTTTTTTGTATAGTTAGTTGATCCCCGATTTTTCATACATTTATCAAGTGTAAAAACCATAAAATCTACCAATACAAAAGTACAGCAAGTAAAAGCTGTCTAGGTCATGTAGAAGTTAATGGAAGTTCCCTTTGCTTTCTTCCAAAGATCAGCCTTTTATTTGTGTTTTTAGAGGCTTTCGAAGATCAAAACATTCATTGTTGTACTGATTTTTTTGTTTGTTCACGAAAAAATTTTCAACAGCTATTTTTGTTTATACTTTTCTATTTTGATCTTTTAATAACTCACATGGCATTCGTGATTTTAGAGAAATAGAGTTGGTGGTTTCAAAAAGCTTGCCAGTATTCCTCAGGAGTGAAGGGGGCACTTGCCATGTTACTCAGCACAGCCATGTTCAGGTGGGCAAGTGAAAGCTAGGTGTGCATCACTCTGAACCCCTACCTTATTTGAGCACTACCTAAGAAGGTTCCAAATTGAACTAAATTAAACCAGTCCCTCCCTTCCTAGTCTGGCAAGCATTCTCTAGCACCCAATAGTTTTTTGAAAAAAACCCCACCCAACACCCAATCCCAGGAGCCCTAATAGGGTGGGAGAGTTGTATGCTGTTCCAACATTGCCAAACTGGAAAAGGACCAGACGTCTTGTCTGACTACTTTAAACCACCTATATAAGGAATGCCCCTCAAACTTAGGGTTGGCACCTGTCTGGGTTTTCGGGAGGGTTGTCCAGGTGAAAATGTCCAGATGGTACATAAGGAAAAATATCCTTAATTGTGCACACCATGATTTGTTCATGTGCAGTAGGAACGTCCATTCATCACAAGATTTTACTCAACCTTGGGAAGTTTATTATTTTCCCAGGTATGTTTCTAATCTGGTAATTCATTTGTAAGGTTTCTGCCAAATTGATACATCTCTCCTTATGTTCCTGCCAACATCACAGGGCCTCTGTTAGAACATTGCAAAGGAACTGTTTTATTTTATTGCTGATGCGAGGAGTTGCGGCATATTCCCATTGATATGACAGACACATTTTCAGTAGGTACAAACATCATTTAAGCAACCACTTCTCTGGAAATCTTGTCACTATGGAAAGATACACAAATCTTTCAACCAAGTAATGTAAACACTGTGGAAGCAAGTTTACAAAAAGAAACATCTTTGGGTTTCCAGAGCCCGTGAGAGAGCAATTATCTGCATCAAATATTTAGAATATATATATATGCCAACTGTTTTGCATTGACTTACCTGACACCCCGGGCCGGTGCTCCTATCAGCAGAAAACTGCACCGGCCCAGGGTTATACCAGTGAGCACCATAGATCAATCTTCTTCCTCCTTCCTCCTTCTTCTCGGGGCTGTACATGGGCAGTAGAATGAAAAGCCGAACTTTAACTAAAAAGTCGGCTATTTCGTTTAACTGCACAAGCGTTTTCCCTAGGAAATTTGAAGACAGAAGAAGATGGAAGAGGATCACTCCGTGGTGCTCATTGGCAGGGCAGCCATCAGGGGGGGACAGGGGGGAGAGTTGTAGGGGGCCTGAGGGTAAGGGGGGCCCCGAGGGTAAGGGGGGCCCGGCCACGCCACACTTACTTAATTATCCGGGCCCCCCAGAGAGCTGCTGACTTCGGGATGTTTAAGGGGCCCTGGCCACCAATTTTCTTATAATATGGAGGGGGGGCCACCAATTTTGGCCACCAATTTTTTTTTTCATGTGGGGTCCTAGCCACCAATATTTTTTAATGGGGGGGGCCCTTGCCACAAATGTTTTTTTATGGGGGGCCCTGACCACCAACATTTTTTTATTTTTTATTAACATGTGGGAACCCTAGCCACCAATATTTTTTTTGTTTTTTTACTGTGTGGTGGGGGGCGGACCTGTGGGGTGGGGAGTGCGGACCTGTAGGTGGGGCTTGCGGTTTGCGCAGCCCAGGGGGCCCAGGAAATTTTGTCGTATGGGGCCCTGCGATTTCTGATGGCGGTCCTGCTCATTGGTATAACCTCGAGCTGATAGGAACACCAGCCTGGGGTTTCAGGTAAGTAAATACAATCACTTGGGGGTGTCTAACATTTGGCACCCTCAAGTGCAACAAGCCTTTCCTTCTCCTTTAAGCCTGCATCCTCCTATTGCATAAATGAGAAGATCTACTTTCTATTCCATGAATACTGGCCTATACAACAGTGACTACTACTGCCCATCTAACAGTTGATTCAGGGTCTCTTCAAATAGCCATATTATTATCAGGATGAAAGTTTCCTCTCTCTCAGACATTGGTGAAGGTTCAGATTTTTTTTTCTCACTAGATCATTCATATAGCAACTACATGTACAAGGGCAACGGCCACGTGTCATCTTCTTCATTTTCAAAATATATGGTTGTAAGACAATGCTTATCCTTCATCTCTTTTGTTTTCTTTCTTTTTCAGTGTTCAATCCTGCATGCTATGTATTCATTTTGTCTTTATTTATCTTATTTTAATTCCTCTAATTTGTTCTTCTATTATCCACCTTCCTTCTAAATTATGAGGTTTTCTCTTCCCACTTAGAATCTTCCTATCACTTTCTATCTTTCTTATTTAGCTATGTATCTACATCTATCTATCTCTCTATCATCTATCTATCTGTCTGTCTGTAGTGTATATATATCTCAGTCTATCTATTTATATGTTTTTAGGGATGAGCGAAATATGTAGCCATGTTTGCTGCAAAAAACACCCATAAATTGTAATGTATATTTTAAACATTGTCACACAGTTTGAAAAATGTTGAGCAAACAAACCCTATTGACCTCAATGAATTTTGCAAATCTCTGGCCATTTTTCAGCAAAACAGGTCGGACTTACCATCAAGTTTCTATACATATCTTTTCACTTCTCTCTTCAGTAGTCTCCCCTTTTATCTTCTAGGATCTCATTCTAACTAAAAGTCACCCTGTTCTTTGGCCTCCATTTTTAGTTATCTGTCTCTCTCTCTTATGCATTCTAATTCCTTCCACACTCTCCTCCCTCCCTTCAAATTGGTTATCGGGAACTAAGCTTCCAGCAACTGTACTTGTTTCATCCTGAAGTTACCAAAGCTCTAGCGTAAAAACAAAGCAAATTATTAAAGTTCAGAATTGAAATTGGTTTTATTGTTTCATTTACAGATGACAATGCTTACAAATGTGCAAACACTCCAGTGACGTCAGAAGCTTTTCATAATCTCAGAACAATATCCAAGATAATTATCATACACAAAATCATGAGTGCTCTAAATCCAAATCAGATTTTATTTTCCTTTCACAGAAAGAAAAAAATACATATTCAAAAACTGAAAAATTAAATGTTGGTAGCAAAACAGTAGCAACTAGTCTTGCTACTGGTTAAGTGCAGTAAAGAGTTAATGGACACAATGTGCTTTGTTAAATAAAGGCACACAGAGCATTCTCCATGCCACAACTCTTGTTTGGAAGAGGGTTCAAAGGTGACTAAAAGAAGTAGGGAGTAGGATTATTGGGGAATGACATAAGAATGGCTCAGTAGGGGAGATAATAGGGTAGTTCTACTTTCTATACTGGAATAGTTTATTATATGAATAGTGTCAGTTTGCAATTACAAGAACTACATATATTAATGGTCAAAGATGGGGGTTGCTAGAATTGTAGTCCAACAACAGCCGAAAAGCCATTAGTTAGGCCTGTCTGCCATGCAGGATAATAACTAAAGCATAAGCATCCTTATTTAAAGAGTGATTATCTGCAGCATATAGTCTTAATACAGCTACTGCTCTATAAAATATCACTGAGCATAAATTATCTGAGCATTAATACAGATCAATGCATCAGGATTCAATTTAAAGCATCTCTGAAAAACAATCTCTAAGAGAGATAAACCTAATTCAGGATTCTATAGCACCTCATTGTTAACTGTGGAATGGTCTTCCACATTCAAAATATATTTTAAATTCTTCACCCCGAATACAAATTTATGGTCAAATAATAAAGAAATTAAATGAAAGAGCATGGAAAAATCTGAGCTTGGCACTCTCAGGGCCGGATTTATAAACGGTGCACTGCTAGGCGCTTGCCCCCCACCCTGCATGTACACTCCCCGACCCACTCACACACCCTGACCAACTCGCAAACCCCCCATAAAACACCTCACTCACCTACTTTCTAATGAAGTGAATATGGCCAATATCTTTGTACAGGAGCCACTCCACCTCTGTTCCCTCTTCTGCTTACTGCACATGTGCCTATCACCCCTCCTGCCCAACCATGATCTTTTTTTTGACTCATGACCATTTTCTTTCCATATATGCTGTAACATCCCTGAACCAATAATCCACAATAGATATGGGGTCCGTTATCTGGAAACCTGTTATCCAGAAAGCTCCAAATTACGGGAAAGCCATCTCCCATAGACTTTAGAGATTTTATACAAATAATCCAGAAAATGATTTCCTTTTTCTCTGTAATAATAAAATAGTACCTTGTACTTTATCCAAATTAAGATATAATTAATCATTATTGGAGGCAAAACCAGCCTATTGGGTTTATTTAATGATTTAATGTTTTTCTAGTAGCCTTAAAGTATGAAGATTAGTGGCTTTTCGCTTGGCCAAAAAATTTGCAAATTTACCGAAAAATTTGCGAATTAATGAAAAATTTGCGAAACGCATTGAAGTCAATGTGGGTCAAAATTATTTTGACGCACAACAATTTTGACTCAAGTGTCAGTTTTTATATACGCGACTATTTTGTCCAAATGCATTAAAGTCAATAGGAGTCCGAATAATTTTGACGCGTATCAATTTTATATGCATGTGACAATTTTAATGCGAGCCAATTTTTTTGTTGCGGTGGGTTTTACGCTGGTGAATTTTCGCATCAGTTTCAAATTTTTTCGTGGGTGGCAAAAAGCAGATATTTCCCCCGAATCCATGCCTGGCAAATGTATTTGCCTATCGCTAATGAATATCCGAATTAAGGAAAGATCCATTATCTAGAAAACCCCAGGTCCTGAACATTCTGGATAACAGGCCCCATACATGTATTGTATTATATTATAATGGCATGGTGCTGCTTTAGAAATTTCCCACATACACTTTTTCTGCAGAGAAGCACCATCCAAGTGATTAAACTTGGCTAGTTCATTAGAGGGTGCCAAACATATTGCCCTTCCCTAATGAATTCTGCCATCTTTGTCTTTGTCCTTTAAACATATTAAAATGGTTATATTGTGACTACTCACCATTAAATGTTAAGCAACAATGCTGTGGATCTCAGCATGCATACAGCCACAATGCTTCTTCTCATGTGTGATGTCTACAGTACCAATTACTAGCACTAATTTTCCACTTCTCCCATGGCAACCTGGTTAGAATACATTAATAACAAGCCATCAAGAGAAAATCCCATTATAAAACAGGAAGTAAATGATTTCAAAATGGATTGAGAATTTATAATTTTAAACTTAAGTGCCAGTGAAGGATGGGGTCGCCACCTAAGGGGGCAAAGAACTATATAAACCAGAGATCTGAATCCAACATTCAGTTGTACATATTGGCTATAATTTGTCTTTGTACTTCTATGTACTCCTGCTTGGATTATGAAACCGTATCTACTATGTTATGTATTAAAGGAGATGTATAGATATTTAAATATTCAAATATATATAACCCTAATTTGGTTACTGTCTCTTTAAATAGCAATTTACCCTTGGCAATCCAGGAGCCCTGGGTCCCTTTTGCGTATGAAAAGTACCGGGAACTGGGAATTACAGCACAGTGCCTCCACCTAGGAAACACACCTCGGGGGGATTCAACTAGGAATAATAAACACACACAGTTTGCAAATGAAACAAATATAAACTTTATATAAACTGCAGTAAAACTCGGGCAAACTAATACACCATGCACTCCTAAACTGGGGACACATGGGACTCTACCTAAATCACTATTAGGTACTTAACTGTTGCTCCAACACAGTCCTTTTTAATATCAAAGTCCCAATCCTCCAGAAGGGGTTAATAACCACACAGTTCAAATGAAATGTCCCTTCCCCAGAGCTCTCATTCCCCAGATAGCGCTACCATCTCCCCAAAAGTACCTCTCCCTTTGGGATTTAGCAGCAGCTCCCACGTAGCAGGTAAATACACAAGACTTGTCTTCACTTTGGGGCCCCACACTTGTATCCGTGCCTTTATCCTCCCTTGGGTGGCTCATTTACCGGGGGCTCTCAGAGGCAATCACACTGGAGATTACAGGCAGCTCTGCAGCAGGATAAATCTCACCAGTGGCACCTTTCTCCTTCTGAGTCTCTAGCAGCTTGGCAGGGAACAGGCTGGGCTCAATCTGTACCTCCACAGATTTAACAGCTTCTCTGTTCTTGACACTCTTACAGCTACTCGTGCTGGCTCTGTTCAGCTCTCTGGGAGACCCCGTGCATTTGGCTCCAAAGTCAGGCACACCCTCTCTCCCCAGGATGCACTGGGGTGCCCAGCCAATCGGATTGCTCTCCAGCCTGTAACTGGGCAGGATGATGTCACAGGCAGAAAAACAGGGGAAGGATTCCTCTTGTCCCCTACATATATTTACATTTATATATTTTTTTTAAATGTTATCTTTTAATATATATTTATATTTTACTTAGAGCATTTTATTTTTCCTAGGTGGGTAGTTTAAAAAAAAATTGCTACCCTGCTTTACTATTTCTGATGCTTCTGCATATTTCTCCAGCTTTAACTGCCGTATGTAATCATTAAGTGTTCAGGGACTAATGTAAAATCATCTTGGATAATTAAAGGAAGCTATTAATAATATGGCTTATGCACACTTTTCCACCTTTGTGCTCCTTGTATCTCTCCCAGTGGTATTAAATAAAGTCTAAACAGTTAATCTGCCCTATGGCTCTGTGAGAAAAAAACATTTGATTATTTAAGAGTGAAGTGAAAATACTGCAGTAGGAAGGGGTCAACACACAGTACAATATGCAGTGGTAGAGGGTATACTGTATGTGTTGGGATTGGGAAGAAAACACTGAGGGGTTATTTACCGAATGGTAAAAACTCAAAGTTTAGTGTAAAAAAAGATTTGAGATTTATTATTGTCTGTGCTGGGTTTTGTATGATCTGAACATTTCAGGCTTTTTCATTGATTTTACGAAAAATGAAAACTTTTCAGGAGTCAAATCTGAAAAATTCGAACTTTACAGGCATCAAATCCGAGAAAATTAGGACTTTTTGGTAGTCAAATCTGAAAAATTCTGATTTTTTGCGCAACAATCCAAAAAAGCCATGCTTTTTGTGTGATCTGTTATGGTTTTTGTCGATCCAATTTTTTTGTGTTTTTTTAATAATAAAGGTAGATCATGGATTCTAGTTTGCCCGGACTTTTTTTATTTAAAACATTAGAAAAATTGGGATTTTGATAAATAACCCCCTTACAGTATGAGAGTATAGCCGGAATGATAAGGAAGCAGGCTATAGCCCACATTTTTTTAATTTTTTTTGATGTCTCTGGTTCCCAGGGATGGTAATTTTTTTTCAGAATACAGTTTGGAATTAGTGAGTATCATTGAATGGCAGAATGCAAGACTTCAGAGATCTCACATGTGGCCCCGGACTAGTTAGAAGGGCCACACAGGATTTTTCATGTAACTGATATCAGACGTTTTGTGGTGGGTTTGATGAATTAAGTGTTCTTATAGTGAGTCGTAATTAAACATGGTAATAAAAAGCTTTATATGCAATTACGCAGACTGGTACTACTCAATTTATAGGTCAGTATATGGAAATTTATGCAACATTTCCTAAAAATGATGTCACAATTACAAGAATGCACAAAAATGCTCTGAGCCATTTGAATGTCTCAGCTGACTTGGCTGTATCACTATCCCTTCACAGTCACTTCTCTTTTAAGTCAAAGGAACAGTTACGCCAAAAAATGAAAGTATTTTAAAAGAATGACATACTGTTGCCCTGCACTGGTAAAACTGTTGTGTGTGCTTCAGAAAAACTATTATAATTTATATAAACAATCTGCTGTGCAGCTACGGGGGCAGCCATTTAAGCACAGTATACACAATGGATTAAAGACAAGTTCTGAAGAATCCCATTGTATACTACAGAGCTTATCTGTTATCTGTTGAGTATCCTGTGCATTTTCTCCTTTTCAGCTTTGAATGGCTGCCCCCATGGCTATATAACAGCTGGTTTATATAAGCTATTATAATGTTTCTGCAGCAAACACAGTAGTTGTATGAGTGCAGCACAATCAGTACATTATATTTTCATTACTTTAATCCACAAATAATAAAAAAAATAACACAAATGGCAGATTATCTCAGAATAGCACTCTCTAAATCATACTAAAGGTTATTTTAAATAAGAACTAAAGCTTAAATAAAGAAGTAGCTAGAAATGTTGTACTACATTATGTGTTGGGCTTCTTTACCAGCCCAAGGCAACCACAGCCCTTTAGCAGTAAAGATCTGTGTCTCCAAAGATGCCCCAGTAGCTCCCCATCTTCTTTTCTGCTGATTCACTGAACATGCTCTGTGCTGCTGTCACTTATTGAGCTTACAATATACAGTACACTTAGAATAGAAATGTCACAATATAACACTGATTAGTAAGTAATACAGATAATTATTATATGGCAGCACAGAAACAAGTGAAATTAGCATCATAATTTCATAATCAGCCCTGTAACTAGCAAACCTAATTTTCTGCTTGATAATTTGCAACAACCCCTAAGCTTAGCTTCTCAACAGCTGCTCAGAGCCCACTGAGCATGTGAGTGTCGCAGACACTTTCCAAGATGGTGACCCCCCTGTGACAAGTTTGAAGTCCTGGATCATTGCTGCTATTGACAAGCTGAAACTTTAGGCGGGTGCAATAAATTCAGTATATAGAATATGGCATTTTTTGCCATATTCATTTTTATAGTTTAGTTCTCCTTTAAAGGTGAACAACCCCTTTCAGTGTTATACAGATCCTTCTATAACAGCTCCAAAATATTTCCTGGTCATCATTAAAAGGACATTTGTTTACTCAAAAACTGCCAGGTGTTTAAAATAATGATTGTCATTTCTCTTGTGGCTACATTTCCATTTATATAACATTTTCAATAGCAGCTGGGTTCCTTGCTCTTAGCTTAGCATACCCAAAAAAATCCTTCAGGGAAAACAGAGCGTCTGTTTACAGCAAGCTTTTAGATTTATACATTTATACATCTAACACACACAAATGTGGCCCTTGGTAATAATGTTCCATTGATTTGATATATAACCACTTAGAGGGACCTTAGCGGGGACAGGAGCGGTACAGCGAAGGAGTAAAAATGCAGCTTTGAATTTGGACCTTTTGTGACTTCAATAATGCACAGAAAGAAAGTTATTTGTAAAAAAGCAACTAATGGATAAGAATCCATTAACCCTATGCATGCCCCTGGGATCTGACAGTTTTTGCAGTTTCTAGGCTTTGAGAATGTTTAAAATAAATTGGAATGTCACTGGTAACTGCAGAGGTAGAGCAAGAGAGTTGAGTGCAAGGCTGTATTTGCATTATGGGAGGGTAATAGATTTACTGTATCTGCACATTTAGAGGTAAGAAAGATTGATCCCTTGTGGGTTAGACTGTCCATTCTAAATAGAAAGATGAGTAAGTTGCAATAATAATAAAGTTTTAGCCTTACGGAGCATTTGTTTATATATAGGGTCAGTGACCCCCATTTGAAAGCTGGAAAGAGTCTAAAGAAGAAGGCCAGTAATGAAAACAGTATAAATAATAAAGACCAATTAGAAAGGTGCTTAGAATTGGCCATTCAATAACATACTAAACATGATCTGAAAGGTGAAGCATCCCATTAAAATTCATTGCCAAGTTTTGTTCTTGACTGATCTACGTTAACGTTTTCCTTGCACCTGCCACTTACACTTGTTTTTTTTACTCCTTGTTAGAGATGGCGCGAACTGTTCGCCGGCGAACTTGTTCGCGCGAACATCGGGTGTTCGCGCTCGCCGGAAGTTCGCGAACGTCGCGCGACGTTCGCCATTTTGGGTTCGCCATTGTTGGCGCTTTTTTTTGCCCTCTCACCCCAGACCAGCAGGTACATGGCAGCCAATCAGGAAGCTCTCCCCTGGACCACTCCCCTTCCCTATAAAAACCGAAGCCCTGCAGCGTTTTTTCACTCTGCCTGTGTGTGCTGAAGAGATAGTGTAGGGAGAGAGCTGCTGCCTGTTAGTGATTTCAGGGACAGTTGAAAGTTTGCTGGCTAGTAATCGTTTTGATACTGCTCTGTTATTGGAGGGACAGAAGTCTGCAGGGGTTTGAGGGACATTTAAGCTTAGGTAGCTTTGCTGGCTAGTAATCTACCTTCTACTGCAGTGCTCTGTATGTAGCTGCAGTGGGCAGCTGTCCTGCTTCTGATCTCATCTGCTGACTGCTGCAATAACAGTAGTCCTTGTAAGGACTGCTTTTATTTATTTTTTTGTTCCAATACAGAGCAGTATCAAGCAGATTACTAGCCAGCAAACTTACTATCATCTGTCCCTGAAATCACTAACAGCTCTCCCCCTACACTATCTCTTCCAAGCACACACAGGCAGATTTTTCAGATACATTTTTGCCCTTGATCCCCCTCTGGCATGCCACTGTCCAGGTCGTTGCACCCTTTAAACAACTTTAAAATCATTTTTCTGGCCAGAAATGTCTTTTTTAGATGTTAAAGTTCGCCTTCCCATTGAAGTCTATGGGGTTCGCGAACCGTTCGCGAACCGCTCGCATTTTTGCGCAAGTTCACGAATATGTTCGCGAACTTTTTTTCCGACGTTCGCTACATCCCTACTCCTTGTTTATCCCATTCCTACCCCAGTATGTTTCAGTCCTATCTCGGGTTTGATCTTCATTCTTTTGACTAAAGATTGTGGCTTCTCTGATGTTCTTCTGATGCTCTTCTGCTTAGGAAAGAGTTTGAGAAAGGTTTCTATTTTTTTTCCTAAGCAGAACATCAGAGCAGCCTCTTTCTTTTTCCTGACAACTTCCTTGACTACTTGGTGGTCAGACTTGTTGGAAAATGACCAGCAGGTGGTGTTGTTGAACAAAATTCATTGACATTAACAGTACATGTATCCTTTAATATCATGAAATAAAAATAAATAATAAATGTATATTGCAAAAGTGCTTAGGATAGCAATTTTTCATTTACTTATTTTAGGGTTTACTTATCCTTTAATTAAACCCAATAGGCTGGTTTTGCTTCCAGTAAGGATTAATTATATCTTAGATTTGATCAAGTACAAGGTATTGTTTTATTATTACAGAGAAAAATGAAATCATTTTTAAAAATCTGGATTATTTGTATAAAATGGAGTCTATGCAAGGCAGCCTTTCCATAACATGGAGCTTTCTGGATAATGGGTAATTAATCAAGTTCACAAACTGTCAGCATCAGCAGGAATAAATGTTTTTAGTGCCTTTGCAAATTGTATGTTTTGCTATGATGCCATGGAAAACCATACGGGCTATGCGTTGGAGCCAAGGGTAATGGTCTATAACAACTGCCTTTAGCATGTTCTGTCTCTCTACTCTTCCCTGTGAAACAGCTGGAGCTGGATAAAGGGGAAACTAGAACTATAGAGCATGTCACAAACCACAAGACATGCAACCGATAATCAAATGATATCTTCCTTGGTAGCTGCCCCAAAAGCCCAGGGTTTAGTTGTAAATATGTTTACAGCAGGGAAAGGTTTGAATACAAAGCTCCAAAGCAGCTGTTGTGGATGGAGACTGCCTAGTGCAGCCCCAGCAAGCAGTTATACTCCTCCTGTATGTCACCAGACGTTCAATAATGATCATTTCTATATAATGGTACTGTATACCTTCACTAAGTTGCAGCATTCATTATGAGGTCATTTCACTGTGTAAAGTTCAGAGGGGATTTAATATAATGAACAATGCACACACATATATATATATATAATTATTTTTATCATACTATGCAAATATACCATTCCAGTGCTAGAACAGTTGCAGAGTAATGAATCTCCATTCCCCCTCTAGGCACAAATCCAGAAACAAGAGACCGTATCATGTAAGCATGAAAAAGAATCCAGGAGAATGTATTGGTCTTCATTATTCAGATGCTGTAGCAAATTTACAGAGAATATTTTGAGGAGACCTAAGAACAATTAATTGTTTTATTTCAGGCTACAGTGGTTTCACACTTCTTCATATTAATAAACCTGAATTTCGTATTCTACCGCAGTCTAATCAAAGGCAATTCTCCCATTCATTATAGAGTAATGCGAAGGGACACTTTAGACGTGAATCATGCATTTGTGTTCTTCTGAGGGCTCATCATGGGAAAGACTGTAATTACCAGCGCAAAGGCGACAAAACACTCATTTCCTGAATTATAGGGATCATTAATACAATTGCAACCAGCAATTGGACTTGTAAATTGAAGCATTATTCCAGGAGAATATGTAGACATTTGCCTCAATAAATGTTAAAGATTATAAAACAAGTATTTCTAGCCTAAAATGGTGTTCATAGAGCAGCAATAAACCATTTTTAAAAAGTATTTGTGGACTCTGACCCAGCACAATAAGTAGACACAAGACAAACTTATGGCTGGGGGTGTGAAAAGATATGAATAAGTTAACTGTGTGAGTAAAGACAATGTTTGCCCCTTGTTTCATGTGAAGACTCCTGAAGAAGTTGCTATAAAAAGCTTTTATTTTTATCAGAGTGTAGGTGATCTGTCCTGATAGAAAGATTGTCTGCTGATGGCTCCTGAGAGTTGTATAGAAAAGGCATTGGCTGACCAAGAAGTGGCAGGGGCCATGCCAGATTTTGACTAATTTGTGGACTACATGACTAAACTAGATGGCTACTAGGATTTGACCCAAAACAGATGGGCAGGTTAATTGTTCATTGGAATTCTCCTTGAATCCCTGGAGCTGATAACTGAAATTAAAACAGTTTACAGCAAGCTTCATCCTTGCACTTTTCCATACCAGGGGGTTATGAGTAAAACAGGTCAATGGATTGAATTCATTTCTCATTTTATGAGCTTGTATATTGTTTCCTAAAACAGAAGGTGTAGGCATAACCACAAGTATCTCTGTGTCACGATCGCCGCCCGGAGCAGGTCCAGAAGCTCCGGGCGGCGAGTCCCTCCTTGCCGGTGTCGCTCCCAAAATGGCGGCGCCCATGGCCGCCACGTGGGTAGCGGCGCCAGCGCGACGACGTCAGCGCGCCGACCTCGGCGCAAGGGCGTCAATGACGTCACAATGGCGCCAAATTCAAAATAAAAACGCCAACTAGACGCCAGAATGGCGCCCAAGTATAGGATTACTTTCCCTATTAGTATCCTGGGTTTCCTGTGAAGCTTTATTGCTAAATCTTGTTCCTGATTTATATTCTGACCCTTTGCCTGGACTTTGCTGTTATCTGCCTGCCTGTGAACCCTTGCCTGGATCTCGACTACTCTTTTGATTAACCCTTTGGACACAGCGAACTTGCTCCCTCAAGAGGGCTTCCTCCTCGATCCTGACAACCTCCCTGGAGGGAGCTCCCGGCTCCCTGACACTCTGTCAACTAATGTAGCACTCAAAGCCGGGTAAGATTTACCTTTTGGTGCCCCAGGCCAATATGATCTCTTACTGCTGTCCACCTACTGCACCTTGCAAAAACCTCCATCCACACCAGTTGTCTTTTTGTATCACATCATGAATGTTAAAAATGTTGTACCAGATCATGAATGTTAATGTGTATCACATATAATCCAAAGAGTAAACTGTTTAGAGCCATGATCTCCAACCAGTGGCTCTGAAGCAACGTGTTACTCATGCACCCCTTGGATGTTTCTCCAATTGGCCTCAAAGCAGGTGCTTATTTTTGAATTCCAGATTTGAAGGCAGGTTTGGTTCCATAAAAACCAGGCATACTACCAAATAGAGCCTCCTATAGGCTGTCAGTCCACATAGGGGCTAACAAATAGCCAATCACAGCCCTTATTTGGCATCCCTGTGAACTATTTTCATGCTTGTTCTTCTGCAAATAGAGACTTGTTTGGGTGATAAAAGGTTAAGAGGGACTGATAAGATATTGTGCTGTTAAAAGTGGTGTTGGAAGTCAAAAGGTCTATAAAATCTATGTTACAGGGAAACTGACAAAATAAAACCATGTAATTATGCAATACTGGAAATTGTTTCATACTTCTGAATTTCCAGTCACCTTAAAGGATAAGTAAACCTTTAAAATAAGTGAATGTAAAATTGATGAGAGTCCTATTCTAAGCACTTTTGTCATTTACATTCATTATTTGTTTTGTTTTTATTCCAAGATATTAAGGGATACATGTACTGTTAATATGAATGAATTTTGTTACAACAGCGCCACCTGCTGGTCAGTTTCCCACCAGTCTGACCACCAAGTAGTCAAGGAAGTTGTCAGGAGAGAGAAAGAGGCTGCTCTGATGTTCTTCTGCTTAGGAAAGATTTGAGAAAGGTTTCTAATTATTTTCCTAAGCAGAAGAACATCAGAGCAGCCTCTTTCTTTCTCCTGACAATTTCCTTGACTACTTGGTGGTCAAATTCTTTCATATTAACAGTACATGTATCCCTTAATATCTTGGAATGAAAACAAAATAAATAATGAATGTACATTGCAATAGTGCTTAGAATAGCACTCTCATCAATTTTACATTCACTTGTTTTAAAGGTTTACTTATCCTTTAAGTGTGTGCATGGGGAAGTGTATTTTCTGGTACTTCTGTATTATTAACTCTTTTTAAACTAAAAACTTTCAATCAGAACATCATTTATGGTAGAAAAGACATGGGAAAAAAGACCTGTGTCTCCAAAGACACAAAGCAGGGTCAATAACCTTGCCTGAAAGGTACATTTATATTTACTGCACTGCAGCCAGCAGATATCGTTAGCATCTAAAGTAATGATAAGAAAGCTTATTACGGGTAGTACTGAACCTTTTGTATACTGTATGTATAAACAGTTGGGGGGTGATACTGAGTGATTTTTTGACCTGACATTTTGCAGCTTGGGAGGAAGGAGACAAAACTTTCAAAAATGTAAAAAAAAAAATTAATTTGAATGGGAATTACCCAATGTACTTTCATGGCAGGCGATTATTGCTCAAAAGTGCTTACTGGCACCTTATCAAGCGAAAGTCACCAGTCACGAATGCGCACAGGGTGCCATTGCGCTTAACTTAGAACAGAGCCAGTGACTCATGAAAGGAAGTACTAGGGAATAACAAACTCTCTTTAAGTGCCTTGGAGTGAAATACACTGAATTTTAATAAACAATTTTGTTGGCTTTTATGATGTACCAGAAGTGTGGAAAATAACTTCTGCCGAGTGACTGCCCAGACCAGACCTTGCGGGACTTTGTATATATTTATTGTATTGATTGCACTTTCATTAAGGTTTTTATGACTCCTTTATGATAGCTGTGTAATAGGTCTACTACTGTCCCCTTAGCTACCGTTTAATTTTATGTGCAGTTTCCAGGTGCTGGATATATATTTACAAAGATTATTTTCTTATTGCAAAAATAGGCAAGCATATACACACACACATATATATAATACACAAACACAGATAATAGGGATGCAGAAAATTCAGGTGTTGACCAAATCCCAAGACTTTTTTCAGAATTCAGTAGATTCCTAAGGGTTTTGGATTTGAAACGGCAGAACACAGGGGGCCCAAGTTATCAGTTTTCAATGCTGCTATTTTAGAAATATACTTGCAGGAGAAATAAAAATCCAAAAAAAGTGTGCAACTTTTTTCACGTGATTGTAGTATGTTGTAGAATGGGGGTCACTGACCCATCTAAACTTGCTCTGTAAGCCTACAAATCTACTGTTAATGCTACTTTTTAATATTAAGGATATACTGAATCCACTATTTGGGTATCTCACAGTATCTTTTACGAATTATTTGGGGATTCGGCGGAATACTGTACCGAATTTGCCTATGCAAATTTAGGGTGGGAAAGGAAAAAGTGGGCAAAACATATTTTTACTTCCTTGTATTGTGATGTAAAGTCACGTGATTTCCCTTCCTGCCCCAATTATGCATATACAAATTAGGAGTTGTTTTCGATTCGGCAGAATCCGAATCCCGAACTGAATCCTAGATTCAGTGCATCCCTACTTTTTATACCTCATTTTTCAATTCAGGCCTCTCCTATTCATATTCAAAGCAATGCCTGGTTGCTAGGGTAATTTATACCCTAGCAAACAGATTGCTGAAATTGCAAACTGAAGAGCTGCTAAGAAAAAAAGCTAAATAATTCAAACCCACATATAATAAAAAATGGAAGCCAATTGCAAATTGTCTCAGAATATCACTCTCTACAATCATACTCAAAGTTAATTTAAAGGTGAGCAAAAACTCGATGGTTTAATCATGAACGCATTTAATTTCAATAAAAGCAATTGCCATACACAGGCGATGCTGTATTCATGAGGCATACTTTGTGCTCCATATTGGAGTGCATAGGACTGCACATATTCTTGAAAGTGCAGGGCAGGGTACAGAAGTGCAAAAATAGTGGTTTGCACATGTTTTTAAAACTTTGAACCAGCCCCATACTTTGGGGCAAATTCACTAAGATTCGTAGTTGCGCCAGCGTCCACTTCACCGCACTTCACCGTGCGTATTTTCGCCAGCGCTACGCAAATTCACTAAAATCCGAAGTTGCGCTCAGGGGAAGCGTAAGGTTGCACTAGTGTTAATTCGCGAAGTTACGCTATCGATGGTTAATTTGCATACGCCGCCAAATTGAAGTTACAATGGAGGTATATGTAGCATCACTACACAAGCCTGGGAAACTTTCAAAACAGCAAATAAAATTTTTATTTTGCCCTACACATGGGCCCACTGTGAGTTAGGAAATGTAGGGGGGAAGGAGGGTAGCCCCAAAAAAAAATTTAGATCTTTTTCAGCCTATCAGCCATAAAATTCGGCAGGCGTAAGGGTGCGAAGTAACACTAGCGAATTTACGCCAGTGTCCGTTAGTGAATCGGCAAATTAACGAAAATGCGATACGCTAGCGAATTAACGCTAGCGTTAGGCGCTTCGTCCTTTAGTGAATTTGCTTTGTGTATAAGGCCTTAAAAAAATGTTAAATTCAGCATATTCCAGAACTGGTATATCCATGATTTTTTGCACAGTATAATGGTGTGAAATGTATTTACCAAAGTGATTTTCTGGCAATAAAACCCCGGAGAAAATACATTATCTGCTGTATTGTATTACCTCAGCTGTGTTTGTATGTTGATACCTTTGTCTCTTATACTGGCAAGACAACCATCCCCTTTTAAATCAGCTGAAGTTTGGGAAGGTTTATTACATGGTTGGATGGAAATATAGGTGTATAACTTACATTTCCTGTAATAAAACTGTAACACCTGTCACTTTGATATTGCAAGATGTGTGAAGTACCACTGCATCTGTTTGTAACCACTCTTATTCGTGCCCCAGTAGCATTACGAGATGGGATCTGGGTAATGTTCTAAAGATAAGCACACTTACTGTGGGTGGCTATTATAGAAATCATAACAGTTTAATGAAATTACAATTATTAGTTATATCATCTGGCCCTTACCAGCAGAAATGGGACTTGAGAAATCACAAAGTGCGAAACGCACAAAAGTTTGCTCTGCCCGAGTCTGCTTTGGTAACACAGGAGGCAATATTTATGTGGTGTGATATACTACACACAGCAGGGAAGGGTGAGGCAGAGCTCCCTTGTTTTAAGTTTCAACTGATAGACCCCAGCTGGGAACACAATTTTTATATACAGTAGGTAAACTGTTTTATCTACAGGAAGGTTTCTTAGTGCTATTTTAAACTGCAACTTAAAGGATTTATAAGGGGAGCTCAGAGTAAGTGACCCTATATAGATATAAAAAGTGTTTTATGCCACTGAGTTCAATGTGCAGGAAATCCATATTGTAAAAGCTGGAATTGTGCAATTCTTTTTTACTTTTCCTGATCATTTTAAGAGAAATACTGTCACATCATCGGTTTGTATGGTGTATTTCATAGTAGGGATGCACCGAATCCAGGATTCAGTTCGGGATTCGGCCAGGATTCGGCCTTTTTCAGCAGGACTCGGCCGAACTGAATCAGAACCCTAATTTACATATGCAAATTAGGGGCGGAGAGGGAAATTGAGTGACTTTTTGTCACAAAACAAGGAAGTTAAAAATGTTTTCCCCTTCCCACCCCTAATTTACATATGCAAATTAGGGTCCGGATTCAGTTCGGTATTCGGCCGAATCCTTCGCCAAGGATTCGGGGGTTCGGCCGTATCCAAAATAGTGGATTCGGTGCATCCCTATTTCATAGTAATGTCTGATTAGTACTGTTAACTATCCACCCTGAAAATATCTTGTGAATATTTAAATAAACCTATGAATTGACTTTTATTATAAGTGTGTTGTTGTGATATAAAGGGGTGCTAGCCTGGTAAATGGCACAAACCAGCAAATCTTACTCGGATACAGACACCCAAGCAGAGTGACCAGTGGGGAAACTCGATGTGACTGGGCCTCACAGCATGTCCAGAAGTTGTCCTGTTTTACCAATATTTATTATAATTACTCATTAATTAGGGCCTCATGGGGTCCCCTTGACCCCCTGGAGCTGCAGGGTCTGCGTCCTCTGTAGTTACGCCCCTGAGAGTGGCACATCAGACTAATCTCAACATTTGGTTCTTGGGCCACACTGAGCCATTGGCCAAGCACTGGTTGACAGAAAGATATAGTTTCACACATATTTTTATTTTCGTTCCTGTGCCAGATGGCTGTTATTGTGTGGGTTGGAAAACAATTAGCAATCTGATTTGGCTGGGCGCCATATCCCTGTGACTCGTGTAAAATTGACACTGTGTCCAAAAATGCATATTATTATTCTGATGATATATTAAATGGTGGCAATCAACTACTTCATTTTGTTTCAAAAGAAGAATTAGTTTTTGTTTAGAAGTCGGGTTTGTATTAGGAAACAATAAAGCATATATTATACAAAGGCGGTGTAATTATAGAAGAAGCAGACCCTGGGGATCGTTTGGGCAGGCCCATTGGAACACAAGCAGTTTCAATACATGTTATAAATATAGTGGGAGCCTAAAATTCATTTTTTGTGGGGCTCTGATTACATAGCACTTCAGGCTCACCATTCTTTCATATGTATATTTCTATACGCATAAGCAGGGTTGTAGCGTCACAGAGAACCAAAGGAAGTGTCTCTGCCCCACCGACTGCACAAAGGTTTTAGAAAGAACTTTTCCCTCCCTGATTACTTTTTCCTTCTCCTACATGAGATTGCTGTACCTAGAGTTGCTGCTGGCACTACAAACATAATAAAATGGGTGTGCCCCACTGCTGTGTTACTTCTTGCTAGGCAGCTTAGTCTATGGCTACAATCTCTCCCTACTATACCTGCTATCCTACAGCCATAGTCCCTTCCCAGAGACTATTATCCCACGGTTACTATAGACACCATCTCTCCCTACTATATCTGCTGTCCCACAGTCACAGTCCCTTCCCAGAGACTATTATCCACTGTTACTATAGACACCATCTCTCCCTACTATACCTGCTATCCTACAGCCATAGTCCCTTCTCAGAGACTATTATCCCACGGTTACTATAGACACCATCTCTCCCTACTATACCTGCCCTCCCACAGTCACACTCCCTTCCCAGAGACTATTATCCACTGTTACTATAGGCACCATCTCTCCCTACTATACCTGCTATCCCACAGTCACAGTCCCTTCCCAGAGACTATTATCCACTGTTACTATAGGTACCATCTCTCCCTACTATACCTGCTATCCCACAGTCACACTCCCTTCCCAGAGACTATTATCCACTGTTACTATAGGCACCATCTCTAGTTATGCCAGTGATTATACAGAAGCCAGTCTGTCGTTATGTTTCCCCATTTTTCCTATGTATATTATTTACAAACACAGGATTTGCTGCCTCCAGTTACAGCAAAAAGGGTTAAGAAACAAAGCCCCGCCCCTCCCTACTACTTTACACGGAAGTGCCGTGGGTAAAGTGGCTGCTGCTGCCACTAGTGATACAGTGAGTCGGTGGTGGCTGCCCAGTGCCCATGTAACAACACAGACCGTCCTGTTGACGTGCCAGTCACAGACATGGCTGAGCGGGAAGACTGGAAAGCTTTCCAGTGGCCGTATTACTACAGCAAATGGTCTTTGTCCTTCTACTCCACGTTATTCTCGGTAGGTGCCTGTTGTATCTGGGGCTGCAGGGTGGGAGGCTGTACAGAAGGAGACGCGCTGCTTATTGCTTGGGAGTCGGGTGGGCGGGACTCCATTGAGGCAGTGAGCTGCTCTAATAAAAAATATTCCCGGGGAGGCGTGGCTCTGTGCAGCCTAGCTTCATCCATTGTTAGGTGTGTTCTGCTTACAGCAGTGAGGGGATTGCTTGGGGACCAAGTAGTAAAATCACTGAGGAGCAGAGTGGGACAGTTCTTGCTTCTGCCAGTAACCCCTCACATCATGGTTAGCTGATACAGAACTATAGTAACCCCTCACATCATGGTTAGCTGATACAGAACTATAGTAACCCCTCACATCATGGTTAGCTGATACAGAACTATAGTAACCCCTCACATCATGGTTAGCTGATACAGAACTATACCTCCCACCATCTGTTGTGGGAATGTGTTACTAAAAGTAGTTGTCAGCCCTTAGCTCATAGGGCTCTCTCTGAATGAAATGTACAAATAAACATTGTAATGTGCTCCCTTGTGCTGACACTGACACTACCCACCTTTACCCTCTTTATAAATCCCACGACCCAAGCTGTTTTCAATACAATTTATACTATCCATGTGCTCTTTGCGATAACAGCCCCCCTCTTACTTCTATAATGTCTTCTGAAAGTTTGGGGTCTTCCGTGAGACTCAGTATCCTGCAGTGTAGCAGTGTGTATGTGCACAGGGTTCCTGCTTTGTTTTGTACAATGCTTCCAAACTGGTTGATAAACAATAAAAAAAAAATTCAACGTTTAGAAAGGTCTGTAAGTTAACCCTATGCTTGTCTTGCCTATATGTGGGGCGGCCGTATTTATTAGTCTGCGTTTTTCAATTGATTTCCAAAACATCAGAAAGGGCAGCAGAATAATAAAGGCAGCCGGCTGGTTACACTTTGTGCTGCTGTGACTTTGCACCTACGCGGAGATATATCTTTTCAACTTCTGTGACCTTTGTCATTATTAGTCAGAGACTCACATCTATGGGATAGATCTGCTTTCTTTATGTTCCCTGAACAGGGAATACAACTGCTTTGTTCCAGCTGATTCATCGCTCCGTTGTGCCTTGTAAAGCCGAAATATGTGCTTCTTTCTTTCACCCTAAATGATTCAGACAGAGCTCCAAGCCTTAAGGAAGGCGGAAAGTCAGAATCACTTGGGTGGGACAAAAATTAGGCACCACCAAATGATTATAATCATTTACCTGATACCCCAGGCTTGTGCTTCTGTTGACTAAAACTGCCCCGGGCCTGAGGTTCTTATTAGTTTTCTGCTGATAGGAACACCATCCTGGGGTATCAGGTAAGTGAATACAGTCACTGAAAGACGCCTAACTTTTGGCACACCTGTGGTATTTATACAAATGGCCTGTAGATGTCACTGTGCTCAAGACATACTGCACATACTTCCTGTCAGCTTAAAAGTGAAAGTAAAAAGCTTACTGTTGTGTAATGCCTGCATGACTCTGCTAATAAAGCATTGTTAGACTCTACACATCCTTGGCTACCCAAAACATAACAACACCCCAGTGATTATTGTCTTTCCTTCTTGTTTAATGGTTTGGTGTTTTGTAAGTTGGTTGGTCTTGCTTGACAATAATATAATTTATATACTTGAAAAAAAAAACCTGTAGAGTGATGGAATACACAGGGTCGAACTGGGCCGGCAGGACACCAAGCGAAAACCCGGTAGGCCCCGGCCATTGTGGGCCCTGCTGGCCCAGATCCTCTCCCACCTGCCTAGCAATTTTTCCCTGCCGAGCAACAGAAGAAAATCGCTGTTACGCGATGGGTCAGGATGGAGACAGGTTGTGAGTAGCTTTCAAAGGGGGGGGGCTGAAGTTGGTGGGGGGGGAGTTGGGGGCCCAGATCGGGTGTGTGCGGGCCCTTGATAAGGTGGGCCCGGACCCCTCCCCCCAGTCAGATACTGGAAATACATAAAGTGTTCTGGTGTTGTATAGAAACTACCGATTATGCTTGCACTACAAAAATGACACTGAAAGCAATCACAAGTCATCACGTGAAAAGTGGAGAGCTTCTTTGTAACCTTACTACATACTGTAGTTTTTACTGTATTTGTGCATAAAAACCAGGTATTTACATCCATATTGACAAGAAAAATGTTTATTTTAGATTTCAAAACCTTTTTTATTTGTCACTTTTGTGCTTCTGTGTCCCTGGTATTTATCATATGGATGTGTCTACAACCTTTCTTTTATAAAACATCCTCAGTGTGATAGTTTAACAATTATATATATGTGACAACTCTGCTTCTGCTGCCACCTCTAAACTTCTCTCTCTAACAGCTTCTTTTGGTCTCTCTCAGTGGACCGACTCACCTACCCACATTGAGGGTCATGCTCTTGACCTTATATTCTGCCACTCATGCTGCCCATCCAAATTAATTAACTCTCCCTACCCTCTGTCTGACCATCATCTACTCTCCTTTCAGATACTGCTTTCACCTGCACCTTCACAACCATCTCTCTCTATCCACACGTACAAAAACCTTAATGCCTTTGAACCACAACAATTATCAACAGTATCAGCACAATCCATATCTCATATTAATACTCTCTCCTGTCCCAATATGGCAGCTTCTCTCTACAACGATGCCCTTTCAACAGCACTTGACTCCCTTGCACCTTCTACCACCCGTCACAGCCGGCCAGCTAAACCCCAACCCTGGCACACTAGTGTAACACTGTACCTCAGAAGATGTAGTAGATCAGCTGAGCGACGGTGGAGAAAGTCACAAACTGATCCTGACTTCAACCACTTCAAATTCATGCTCTCCTGCTATAACCGAGCTCTATCATTAGCCAAAGAACAATACTTCTCTTATCTAATATCTACTATGTCCTCCAAACCACAGCAGCTGTTTGCCACATTTAACTCACTCCTATGCCCCCCTCCACCTCCTCCACCTATTAATGTTACCGCCCAAGACCTTGCTCATTTCTTTAATGAAAAAATAGATCTCATTAGGCTGAGCATACCGTCCGACAACAATCTCAGACCAACATGCAGTCCACTCACATCTACTTTGCACTCCTTCACCCCTGCAACTCTAGATGAAGTTAGCAAACTTCTAGCCAGCTCAAAACCCACCACCTGCTCCCTTGACCCCATACCCTCTCGCCTCCTCCACCCAATCTCTGATACACTCTCTCCTGCACTTACCCACCTATTCAATCTTTCACTCTCTACTGGTACCTTTCCATCATTATACAAACAAGCACTAATCACTCCTATCCTCAAAAAACCTTCCCTTGATCCCAGCTCTCCCACTAACTATCGACCAGTCTCCCTTCTTCCATTCGCATCCGAATTACTAGAAAGGCTTCTTTACAAACGCCTGATCCAGCATCTCACTCACAACTCCCTCCTCGACCCCTTGCAATCTGGCTTCCGCCCATCACACTCGACTGAAACTGCACTCACCAAAGTAACCAATGATCTTCTATTGGCAAAGTCTAAAGGTCATTATTCCATTCTAATCCTTCTAGATCTCTCTGCAGCCTTTGATACAGTTGACCACACACTCCTCCTTGACATTCTACACTCATCTGGCATTCGGGACTCTGCTCTTTCATGGTTTACATCCTATCTGACCGTTCCTTTAAAGTTTCCTTCTCTAACTCTACTTCTACTACTTTCCCACTCTCTGTTGGAGTTCCTCAAGGTTCTGTTCTTGGCCCCCTGCTGTTCCCGCTCTATACAACTTCACTAGGAAAACTCATTCAGTCATTTGGACTTCAGTATCACCTTTATGCTGACGACACCCAACTCTACTTGGCTACTCCTGATCTTTCTAATTCTGTCCTTTCCCAAGTCACAGACTGTCTATCTGCTGTCTCCTCCTGGATGTTACAGCGCCACCTGAAACTGAACCTTTCTAAAACAGAACTCATCATATTTCCTCCAAGATCTTCCCCTGTCCCTCAGATATCACTCACCGTAAACTCACCACACATTCAAACACTTGCAAAATCTTGCTGTATTCAACTGCGCAACATTGCTCGAATACGACCCTATCTCAATTCAGAATCAACTAAAACACTGATTCAGTCTCTCATCATCTCCCGCCTTGATTACTGCAACTTACTCCTCACAGGTATTCCAACAAGTCACCTTTCACAACTCCAATCTATTCTAAACGCGGCCGCTAGACTCATTCATCTAGCTCGCCGCTCAACATCAGCTGCTCCCATATGTATGTCCCTTCACTGGCTCCCAATCTCTTCTAGAATCAAATTCAAATTACTTACACTCACATTCAAGGCCCTTAATAATGAAACCCCTCCCTATATTTCATCTCTAATCTCCAAATACACTCCTTCACGAAACCTACGCTCTGCTTCTGATCTTCGTCTCACTTCTCCTCTGGTCACTTCTGCCCATTCTCGTCTACAAGACTTCTCTCGGGCTTCTGCTTTTCTCTGGAACTCTCTGCCACCAGCTGTCAGACTTTCTCCTTCCTTCCAAACTTTCAAGCGCTCCTTAAAGACCCATCTGTTTAAAGGAAAACTATACCCCCCAAACAATGTAGGTCTCTATTAAAAGATACTGCGTAAAACTGCTCGTGTAAAACCCTGCTTCATGTAAATGAACCATTATCATAATAATATACTTTTTTAGTAGTATGTGCCATTGGGTAATCATAAATAGAAAATTGCCATTTTAAAAAATAAGGGCCGTCCCCTGAGATCGTAAGATTCACTGTGCACACATACAAACCACATGTAAGGTCACATGAGCCGAGGCAGCACAGATAGAGTCACGAAATGGTGGTTCAAGGCAAGAGATGTAAAAGGACAATATTTATGTAAATATATATTCCAGTTTGGTAAGATTCTTTAATATGTCATTCAATTTGATATAAACTGTAAATCTGTTGCTTAAGTGTTCATTTTCGGGGTATAGTTTTCCTTTAAAGAGGCCTATTCGATTTACCTTAATTAATCATTGCTGTATCAAAAATGACAAATTATTTTTACAATCCTAATGTCTCAATTGTACCCTAACCTTTTAGTTTGTAAACCCTATTGTATTCTGTTATCCACCATTTATTCCCTGTTTGCTATAACTGCAGTAAAGCACTGCGTATCTTGACAGCGCTATATAAATAAATGATGATGATGATGATGATGATGATATATAGATATATAGATATATATCTCAACAGGCTCAGAGTAATGGATTTTAATAAACAAAAAAGAAAATCCAAACCAAAATTAAAACATTTCTTTTGTTTGTTTAGTAAAATCAGTTACTCTGCCTATTGAGTGGCGGTACTTTTTTTGTTTATTTTTTTGCTGCCTGTACACTTTCGAAGAGGTCGGTCTCTAAGGGACTTACTTATGAGAAGTGATATGAGGAACCCGAAGGTTGATTTATAGGTGCTCTGGGTGTAAAACTTGTGGGTGTTTACTCACTGGTGAAACCTTTTCTCACCCACATAGTGGGAAACGATTTTGAATTGGATATAAGTTGACTTGCATCTCGGAATTTTTCGTTTACTGCATAATATGCCCGTGTGGCCACTATTATGTGGGTAAGTGCATCACAACATTCTGGATGCGAATGAATAATTATTGTTCTGTTATACATACAGCTTTAGCCACTGGTAGGGCAGATACCCCTCTGGCTAGGCACTTTCTGGAACAGAAACATCCATTACCTACACTATGAGCAGTCCTTATTGATCATATCCCCCCTCTGAATAGAGGTGGAGATAGATCCAAACTTCTACTACAACGAGAAGCCAAATGGATGCGGATTTTGGACAAGGTGACCCCTAAAGGGCTTAATGAAATGTACTCTTTAGCTAGTTTTTTGTAACCTGAATAGGGCGATTTTAGTGGTTTTCTGCTAGTAGAATATACCGGAGTATAAGCCGAGTTTTTCAGCATCCAAAATGTGCTGAAAAAGTCTACCTCGGCTTATACTCGGGTCAGCGGTAGCGCACCGAGTAGCTGAGATTGCAGTCACTTTTAATCATTCCTATACCAACTGTTCACTTGGGGAGAGACTGCAATATCCCACAATGCCCTCTGTTGGTTATATGAAAGAATAACAGTGCGCCCTCTGTTGGTTATATGAAAGAACAGTGACTGCAATATCACACAGCGCCCTCTGTTGGTTATAGTAAAGAATAACAGTGACTGCAATATCACACAGCACCCTCTGTTGGTTGTATGAAAGAATAACAGTGCGCCCTCTGTTGGTTATATGAAATATTAACAGTGACTGCAATATCACACAGCGCCCTCTGTTGGTTATAGTAAAGAATAACAGTGACTGCAATATCACACAGCACCCTCTGTTGGTTATATGAAAGAATAACAGTGCACCCTCTGTTGGTTATATGAAAGAATAACAGTGACTGCAATATCACACAGCGCCCTCTGTTGGTTATACGAAAGATTAACAGTGATGGCAATATCAAACCGCACCCTCTGCGCATGGTAGTGAGACAGTGGGACAATGCACACAGTAATCCATTTGGCAATTCTCTGTCACCATCAACTTTGCAAAGAAGTCCGGTTGATCGCTGGAGGGGTCGCTTTGGCAGAATGTGCGCTGCTGGGAGACAGGGCTGTAGTTGTGTCTAGGCTTATACTAGAGTCAATAAGTTTTCCCAGTTTTCGTAGGTAAAATTAGGTACCTCGGCTTATACTCGGGTCGGCTTATACTCGAGTATATACGGTAACTATCGACCCTTTTAGATTGTTATTGATACATTGGAGTAGAAATATATAGCCTCTTAAGACTTGGGGCTAGTGCAATATGATACTAAGAAATTTATAATTGCTGCTATTTTGTTATACTGTTCTCTGATCATGATGTTTTTATTTATCCCTCTTTATGGGTAGATTTGCTACAGCAAGGTATTTTAATATTTGACACTTTGCACACATTTTTGTAAAACATCTCTTTTAATATATTCTAATATGTTTTAATCTTGACACTTGATTTTTTCTACCAGATATTGTCACGTGATATGGGGTTTTTTAGACACCCAATGGGGTGTGAACATATTTATTAACTAACACACTTGTGGGCAGGTGGTACTTGTTATTCGTTTTATGTGTTTTACATACTGATGTGTTGATTGGATAATGTGACTATTTAGTAAATTGTCTCACTTACTGTTTTTCATCCTCACGACGACTCTATGAGAGCCAAAACGCGTTGATGCACCATGCATGAATAAATACACTTTGAATCACACCTGATGGGCAATGCCGTGAGTGCTTTCTTTGAACTTTTATATATATATATGTGTGTATGTATATATATATATATATATATATATATATATATATATATATATATATATATATATATATATATAGTATTCTGTGATTCCTTCCCCTTCTGTTTTAATGAGCAGAGCGTGTGAGATGGGGAACTCAGTCCAGCACCTTGGACAGCTGTCTCATAGCCTAATAGGGGAATAGAGACTTCTTCATTTATTTCCTATACCAGGCTTTGCCATATTTAAATATACAGTATATAAAAGAATGATATTCTTGATCTCTTATGGGGCCAGACAGTATTTCAAGAGTGGGTTGTATAACAGTATTTCTAACTGAATACTGTAGCCTGGATGTATCTGTAGTTTCTAAGCTCTGACTTACAAGTTGTTTTTCACATCCTCTCTCCTCTGTTAGTGTACAAGCTGAGAACTCTCGCTGATTTACAAAATTAGTTGTTCTACAGGCCCAGACAGGCTTAAGACTGTAATCAAGTAAAGTCATGCTCAATTATCTTCTTAGTAAATATCTCTGATTTCTTATTTTGCAGGTTTTTGCAGACTGCTGTCTGCTGTTTTTAATGTTAAAAAGTGGTGTTTGTTGTGAAAAAATATGTTTTCCCTGGTAAAGTGTAGCTTGTTTTTGGGCCTTTAAACAATTGAATTGTATGATGATGTAGTTGTTAGCATTGAAGGGCAGCCAGGGCACTAGCTGTAATAGTTGTGGACTCACCCACCAGGGTATCAGAAAAACTCCCTATGCCAGTGGGCAATGCTGCTCACTTAACTGTTTGGCCTTTTATGGCTATACAGGTATGGGATCTGTTTTCCGGAAACCCATTATCCAGAGAGATCCAAATTACGGAAAGGCTGTCTTCCACAGACTCCATTTTATCCATAAAAATCCAAATTTTTAAAATGGTTTCCTTTTTCTCTGCAATAATTAAAGAGTACCTTGTACTTGATCCCAACTAAGATACATTTAATCCTTATTGGAGACAAATAATCCTATTGTGTTTTAATTTTTACATGATTTTCTGGTAGACTTAAGATATACAGATCCAAATTATGGAAATATCAGATCGATAAAAATAGATCATAGCTTGTAAAGAGTAGATACAGGGAGAATAAAGAAGGGGTGAGAGGAAAGGAGGAAATATAGTTTGGAGAGTAGGCTTTTTTGTTCAAGTTTTCTGGTGGGTACTCTAATTTTCCCCCACAGTCCAAAACTAAACAGGAAGGTTACTTGGCTGGTGATAAATTTGCCTGTAGTGTATTATGGGAATGTATTAGGGACCTTAGATTGTAAGCTCTACTGGAGTGTGAATTATGAACAATCTCTATAAAGTGCTGCATGATGTGGGACAATAAAGAGTTATAAAGATGAATTATAATAAACAAAGTATAGCCCACCAAAATATCTCCTGATCATATTTTCTTTTATTTGGTACTTCCAAACTCAGAATTACTCTTCCCTTTATCCTCATTTGCAGGTTATGAGAACAAACCCTTTAACCATACTTATGGTTTTATTTTAGGCATTTGGGTCACAATTGGGACCCTGCTTTTTTCCCATGAACAACAATCCACAGACACTGCATAGATAGGTCTCTCCAGCATTTTGTGGGACCTCCAGAAGACATGATGTACAACTGGTGTAAGCCAGCAGTGCTATCATTTTTCTTTGCTAAGCTTTATCAGGATGCAGGATGTCAGCAGGAAGAATCAGGCTCAACAGAGTGAGCATGCAAATGTGATGTGTAGAGTTGTTTGCTACAGGTTTTGCATGAGAAGCTTGCCACCTGGCCTGGTTTTTATTCCAAATATTCTGTGTCATATCTATTGCAGAACATAAATCCTATAATGAATGACCTAGGCACATGCTCTTAGGGCCCTGTGTAGCCCAATAACTTGTATTTGTAATTAACTATGCACCCATGTTGTGCAAAATTTTAGTAACCTGACTACAGATAGTAGTAGTGGCACAGTATTGGGGAAGCTATAAGATGCACCCACCCTGAGTATTTGTCACTCCAGCAGCTCTAAAACTCACAATTATGCCTCTCCAGCAGTATGCCTGCCCGTGTCATGCATAGTTACATTTTAAACATTTTATAAACATGTTTTTCCTTGGTCTGGCATCGCTGTTGCTAGTTTAAACTAAATTATTGTTATCCGCTATGTGTGTAGCACCAGCAGTTCACATGTCTATGCACATATGCACTCTGAGATCAAGTTTATCCTGCATGTATGTTTTTTGAGAGTTGGAAGAAACCTGTGTACCTGGAGGAAACCCAGGCAGACACAGGGAGAACATGTACATCCCAACTGTCCAGTTTTTCGTGTGACAATCCCGATTTTGACGGCTCAGCCCTTAACCCCCGGATTTTTACTGGAATGTCCAGAGTTTCTCTTTTATCTCCTGCACTGAACAGCCAGAAAAAGATTTCTAAAACTTTTCTAAAAAGTTTTCTTAAACTTAACTAAACAAGAGGCCTTTTGACTGAGAGCCCAGAATACTCAGCACCTGCACTTAGCTGAAAGGGCAAGTTCATATTTATTAGCAAAACTGTAATAACACATAAAACATAACCCTAAAACCCAGAGAACTGTGTTCAGACTTTCCATAAGCTGCCACATTTTGTAATATTGACATGGTATTTATGGGGTGTGGTAAAAACATTTGGTTCCTCTTTCTTTATGTCAAATGTCGGGAGGTATAAGAACATACAAACTCCTCGCAGATAGTGCCCAGGCTGGAATCAGCCTCCAGACACTGATGCTGCAAGACATGGCTGCTATCCAGTGAGCCACAAAACAAATGGCACATGCCATTATCCTCCTGTCAGTATTCTAAATGCTCACTGTCACTGCTACATTTGCTTTTGATTTCGGATTATCCATAGATTTTTATGGAAAGCAGCGACAGGCGAATTAGAGTGTCTTTACTGCCACTGTTTTTCAACTAATTACAGTGGGATCATAAATGCACCCGGAGTTCTTATCGCTCAGGTAATTATGTATTTACGAAAGTCCTTTTTTTTTTTGTTTTTTTAATGCTTCTATGAGTAGTAATTAAGGCTGTCCATATATAAGGACTCCTTCAATGTGCCGTAGAAAGCAACTATTTGCTGTATTCTCAGCAACAACAAAATTAATTGGTTTCCCAGTGAATTAAAGCTGTCATTAAAGACTAATTACTTTGTTGTGTATTCCAGATGCTCGGGCAGCATAACGGTTAATTTCTTTAGAGCTGTGTTCTGTTGTCACAGTTATCCTCCTTGATGACAGCACTTTGTTGTCATCGACATTCTTCAGCAGTAATTCAGTCATCTAAATGAATGTGAGTGATGTATTAACGGGCCACATACACTTGAAATTGTGTGGCCTTGTGGCATGTGTCCCAGTAGAACGCCAGCGTATGCCCATCTCACTGTATCTGAATTAAGTACATTTCTAATGAGGCTGTATGTGTTTTTGACATAGACATTGTTATGACACCTAATAAATAACTGCAATGAATGAATAATTTGTTATTTGCTGCCTTTTTGTTAAATAAAGTCTCAAGGGCAAAGACAGGATTTTCTAAAGGGGAGGAGGGAGAGGGCTTCCAAAAATAAACAAATATCCAGACGTGAGAACATGAAATAGCAAAGATGACAAGAGCTATGGTTATATGCTTTTTTATCTACAATTATGTATCCAAAGGTAATTTAATCTGCATGGTTATAACAGCTCATACCATTTTATCATCCTACTCTAATGACTGCAGTAGACAGCAGGGGTTTCAGGGTGAATCAAAACCTCCTCTTCATCTGCCTACAGTGTTTGTCTTGTAGGCAAAGCATTACACACACAGTCTATTCCCTAGGCTAATGTCATATGGATAAGCTGAAATCCATCTAATTTGCCTTTTAGTATTTTGACAGTTAGCAACCTTATATTTTTCTTCCTTCTTTTTTACAATGAATTTTGCTTTTCCATTGACATAGTTCCCTGTTAGTGATCCTAATAACTAGAAAATTAATGTCAGCATATACTTCTCTGGCACCTCTAATGGGCATTCATGGAGCACTGCATGTGAGTGGACTTGGTATGTATTTTTATATAAGAGGTGCAGGACAGGTCATGGTAAAAGCAATACATATATAGCACTTGTGTCAAATGCAGTTGGCTGTTGCAAGATGTGTACAAATGTGCCAGGCACGGATCATGTTTTGACTGAGATTGCAAATAGGCCATGGCACTTTAAGTACGCTGAGGCCCAAAAAGTCCCCCATAGACCCAATAAAAAAATAACTGTTTATGGCATTTTTTAGCAGCCACTCAATTTCCCAAAGTTGATGTAAGCAATAGGATTTATTTTAATAAGCCAGTCTGTAGTGCAAGGGAACAAGATTTCGAACCCGACGTGGCTCTTTTTTAAGTCTAGAACTAAATGACAAAGCCTCTTTTTGTAGCACATTGTTGGAACCATTTGTTCGGACCTGGCTAATTTTCATAATATGAAAGATTATTACATTGCAATGTACAATATACCACCAACTAATTTTAATGATACCAGACTTCTTTAGGCTAGTGCAGGGGTGCCCAAAAAATAGATCGGGATCTTCCAGTAGACCTTCAGCTGGTGATCAGTAGATCTCAAGACACTTTCAGCAAACAGCTTGTCTAAATCACTGTCCTATTTCATGCTTTTCATTCAGATATTTACTGTATTAGGTTAAGGTAACATAAGAAAAAGATGTTTATTGAATATTGCAATATATAATTTCCCATTAATGAATATTTAAGTAATATTTCCATAAAACAGAATGCTAACAATGCTTTTATGGATGTAGATCACAATGGGAAAACATCACTAAAAGTTGACCTTGCATTAGTAAAGTATGGGCACTCCTGGGCTAGTGCATCACAGGGGCTAAAATCAACCTGCTGAAATAGGCAAGAAATCAGCCCCTTCACAGGCATTATCCTCCTCTCCTGCCTGCTCTTGGAACTGTGCAGGCACGCAAGCTGATTCCGGCACAAGAATGGAAACTCTCACATTTCTTTGCTGAAATCAGCCACATATCTGCCTGTACTCAAGCTGACATAATGCTTTCCAGTGCAGGCAGGGGAGGAGACTAATGCCCATGTAGAGGCTATTTTTCTGATGGTGTATTTCAGCAGGCCAATTTCAGCCCCTGTGTGGTACTAGCCGAAGTTTAGACTTCTTATAGGGCTTCATGAGGAAAGGGATGAGCTATATTTACTTATAGATATGAGACATATTTAACCTCTTGCAAGTTCCTGTAAGATCTCAGTTCCCAGAGTTGGACTGGCCTTCTGAGTATCTCCCGTTAGGACCAGGTCCTAGTGGGCCCCAGTATAGAAAAAATACCATTAGCACTTTATTTCCACCATAAGCAGTTATAGCCTCAGTTACATTTGGCTTTGTCTCCATTTGGTGGATCTCAGGGTGGGCCCTTGATGTCAGGTTCTTTGATGGATCCACCAGAGTCCAACACTGTCGTCATCACTCACTGGTTGTTGGGAAGGCATAGCCATCTGTATTAACGTGCTGTTGAAGCAAAAGCCACGTATACAATTCAATCAAAGCCATCTGCATTAGCAGATTTTGTTGCTATTGCTACAAACTGTTTTTTCTAGAGGAATCCTGAGATTAGTGGGGAAAAAGGCTGTGACTCTTCTGAGAGGCAGTAGGGATTGGCTTTGATCAATGTGGAGACTAGGTAGATCAGGGTTTGACAATTTTGTAAAAATTGGCAGCTGGGTACGCCACATTTTCTTGAGTCATTCCATTCCAGTAGCTAGCAAATTTAAGCTGCATTTGATAAGTACATAATGTGATTTTGTGCCAAGTTCTGTTCTTCCACATAGTCCCACTCCTTTGGGTGGACATAAGTGCCTTTACAGGAAATATTTTTATCTCAAACTGCCTTGACTAGAAAGAATACAGCATGCACTGCATAACTTGTGGGCGCTATATTAATAAATGATGATGAGTATATTGTGATCTCTGAAAGCAACCACAAGCTGTGCTGTCAGTAACTGTGGGTACCAGAGTATACATCATCTCCGGGCCCATTTACAATAACTGTGAAGGCTTTAGATTGTTTTCTGGGACTAAAATAGTAAATCAAGAGAACAGTGCGGTAAAGAAATGTGGCCACAGAGCCTTGAACATGACTGGAAATGACACAGGTCCTTTTTTTTTTATCTCCTTGCTGATTTGCTAACATTTTTCCTGATGGGTGGAACCAAATCACCACCTGAAAAAAAAAAACATTTTCAGTCAGCCCCCAAACCGTGATCTGACCTTAAACAGTTGTGAGAATATATTGGATTAGGTCTACCTTTATCTTTCTTGTTCGTCTTGTCGCTTAACATTTGGCACTTCTTGAATGTAACTGTATTTGTATTTATTTACATTTTATTAATGTAGTGATCTCTGTCAATTCTATCATTGTGCTTTTGAGGAGGTACTTTTGTTTTTTGGAAATGGAAACCACACGGTTTGTCATTTAGCAATTGTGACATTTTAATTTCCCATACCAGAAACATGGCCTACAAGTGGCTTGAGTCCTGCAGCAAGAAAGTTTTAGAACAGTGATCCCCAACCAGTAGCATGTGAGCCCCTTGGATGTTGCCCCAGTGGCGTCAAAGCAGGTGCTTATTTTTGAATTCTAGGATTGGAGGCAAGTTTTAGTTGAAGTAAAACCAAGTGTACTGCCGAACAGAGCCTCCTGTAGGCTACCATACCATATAGGGGCTATCAAATAACCAATCACAGCCCTTATTTGGCACCCCTGAGGAACTTTTTTTCATGCTAGTGTTGCTCCCCAACTCTTTTTTTACATTTCAGTGTGGTTTAAGTGTTTTAGACAAATCAAAGTCAACAGAGTGCCTCTATAAGATCACACAGTATGATAGAGCTCTAGTGAATCCAGTTGCTGTTCCTTCACTAGGAATGCACTGGCGCAGAGAGCAATTAAAAGCCATTTAAACGATCACACAGCAGATAGAACATATAAATGAGCCTTCTTTGGCTAATCAATCAGCGAAAGCCACTATGGATCAAAAAAATAATAGTTTTCACTAGCGATGGTGAATCTGTCCTGTTTTGAATCGCCAAAACATTTACAAAACCGTGAAAAATTGTGAAACACGTTCACAGCAACCTTTTCCAAACTGCACACCTTCTTCTTTTTTTTTTTTTTTTGCTGTGACTTTTTCAGCGCACAATACATAAGAGTCTATGGGCATTTCCACCTTATCCTTAGCTGGACTAATGCTGGTAGGGCTGGTAGCAAAACAGCTGGTATGGTCTCTGCCATAAGCTCATAAAATGCACATATAATGGGTTAACTCAAGCAACATATAATTAGGCTTTTTTGAAACGAGCCAGAGATATAATATTCTCTCTTACAATCTGTCTGAAGTTGTTTCACGAAGCATTTGACTCGGTTGATTAAAAACACGGATGTTTAATTAATGGATCCATTTCAATTCAGCCTAAATGCCACTTCATATTTTCCCACTGAGAACATTTAAGTCGGTTGCATTTAAATTGTGTTCTTCGCCTCTGAAGATGTGTAGGGTTAAGGGTTCTTACTCTGCTCACTTGCCAACTGGAAATTGCATTTAAAACCAATTAAAAAATGCTAATTACTCAGGAGAGCAGAGGGGGCAGTAGGGAAGATCCGGGGCACAACACTGCTTTTTTTTCTCAAAAAAATTGGTGACGTAGACAATGGTCAAGCTTTGCTATTGAGCATTCATATATTGTTGTGTTTGTATAGCATTTAGGAACACCATTCATTCATTCATTCATTCCTTTATTCAGCAAAAATGTGTATCCTGAACATATGTCAGGGAAACTGAATATAACAAAGCAGGTGACTGACTCTCCTGTTCCAGCACCTGTAATATACAGTAGATTTCAGCAGATGAAGATTATATGACAAGAGATGATCATTTGATATAAACGCCTGGTAACGACATTGCGAGTAATTATATCACTAGCGAGACTTTACAGTTGATTACATCAACAAAAACAATCACTTGGTGCATAATATCCCTGTGACAATTGCTTAAATGGAACCGGAAACATCGTTAGTTAGCAGAACAGGATCAACAGACTGTCGAAGTTCAGTAGAATTTTACAACTTTAAAGACTGCACTTTGCTTGGTCGGTGCTACCCTCCTATAGGAGTAATTTACTCATGTAAATATTCTGAGGATAAACATATGCTGGTTTTTATCAATTTATGCACCTTGCCTAAGTGTGGTATAGCATCAGTCTTACCCAGGTGCACCCCTTGCTGTTGAACCCTGCCTTATTGATTTCAGGGTCCCATTACAGAATTATTGGAAATTTATAGGGCAACAGCGCATACCTGCTCTTGGATAATAAACACTCTCAGCTAATGTTCTCTAACTAAAATTAATGAACTGCTTTTAGATTTGTGTCCCCCGCATAAACTAGTGTAACATATTAGTGTAAATAGTGTCATACTTGTTTTAATGCCCAAACAAGCTTCAAAAAGTATTCTATAATTAAATATTAACTGGCACTATTGCACTTTAATCTTTAATCATACTCTGCCATTTTTTTTAATTGTATCTGTAAATGAATACAAGGCAGTTTAGTCTTGAGGGATGCGGGCAGTAAATGTCATGCTAAAAGGAAGAACACTAATAAACTATTGATTTCTCAGCAACATAATAAAACCCACTGGCACTTATCCACTACAATTTGGCCACCAGTTTATGCGAATGACAACGCCTCCTTCCAATATCACTTCTAATTCTAGCCTTGTGGTTTTTTTTATACAGTTTATTTGTATGTGTTCAAATTAATAAATTTTACTTGTTGTAGACTTCTCTTAGGGGGTCTATTCACTAATGGGCGAATTTTCACCAGCGTCAGCTTCGCACACCTCGCACCATTTTGCCTGGCGCAGATGTGATCCGACTACACCAATTCACTAATATGCGAAGTTTCGTCCTGGGCGGCGAACGCTGCGACTTTTGGCTATCCTTACTGCAGCAGTGCAAGCTTTTCATAGCGAAGATGCGCTAGCGTTCGCTGGTGATCTTGTGCTTAGGTTGATTTGCATAGGGCGGGTAATTCAAAGTTGTATTTGTTATAAAAGTTGCTGCAAATGCTTGAAGTTACCACTTTTTATTAAAAATGTCTAGGGAACCTTAATAAAGACAAGAGAATTAATATAATGCCCTACAAAAATCTCTTAAAACGCACTTCTTTCGAGAAGCCTACCCTCACTCTGCTTAACTACCAAACGCAACACCACATACAATACCACATTTCTCACCCAATAAATTCGATCTTGCCCACTCCCACACCATGTGTATTACTCCCTTCCCTATAGACTGTATGCCTATGCATAGGGCCTTCCTCACCTTTTGTACCTGTATTGATTGTGATGTATGTAACTCCATATGTTCTAAAAAAAATTCGCCAGCGTTTTTTGAACTTAATTTTTTTCGGCACAAAGGATATGATGTAAGTGTCAGAAGATTGAGGAAGATCTAGCTTCTTTTTAGCACTTCGCCTGGTCTGAGGTGGCAAAGTCAAAATCCGCACACTTCTGAATTTGCAGAGTAACGACCTTTCACCAGAGCAAAAAGTCGCCTGGCGATAGTTCGAACGAACGATAGAGACAGTCTCTTTCGCTAGTGACGGTCTCTTTCACTAGCGAATTGGCGCCTGTGTCTGTTGGTGAATTGGCAATGTCCCTGTGGATGGCAACGCTGACTGTGTCCTGTATTGTTCTGAGACCAGTCCAGTTTTCCTCCTGGCACCCATTTTACTAGAGAGCATGCCAATGATATTGAGAGAATCTGTCTTGACATCAGCAATGCACAGAATTGGTGTACCACTTTGCACCCATCTGCTAGACCCCCCTCAACCACGGCAGCAATTTATATGCATTGCAGCCATCACTATCGAACTTTGAAAGAAAGGATCTTAAAGGGCTAGTAATCTTTCACTAACTTTTATTATGATGAATTTGAAATTGGTTGTTCTGGGTTTTTCTGTGTTTGTTGGTGTTTCGGTTATTTTTTTGTTCACCTCTACAGGAATTTTATGGCTAGCTCGTAACTAGCGTCTTTTTTTTAGCAATCAGGCTGAATGGTAAATTGAAAGATGAATAGGAAAGGACCTGAATAGAAAGGTAAGTAAAAAATAGTAACACAAACAAATAGTTGCCGCACAGAGCAAACACTTTTTTGAGATGCAAGGGTCAGTGACCCCCATATGAAAACTGGAAAAAACAGAAGAAGGCAGATAATTAGAAAGCTTTGAAAAAAAAAAGTTGACATACTAAATGGTAAGTTGTTTAATTTAGGCAGGCTGCCAAATGAGTGGATCTTTGCTCAATTAATCCACCAAAAAATGAAATTTTAGAAACTGTCTGACAGGAAATCCACAAACACAGGCAAGTAAGCGTCCAACTCTGTCTTGAAGAGCTGAATCCGCACCTTATATCTTCTTCTGTATGGCCAGCCAAGCAAATTGATTTTTAAATATTATTTCCCGTGATTTTACTCCAGTCTTGATTTTTCAGCTCTCCTGAAAATAACTGGAAAATGCAATTCAAGGTGATTTTTTTTTTTTTGTGTCACTTAAAGCGGTTGTCCACCTTTTTGCAAAGTTATAGGAGTCTACAAAAAAAATCTCCAACGCTGCTGGGTTTTTTTTATAATGTTACAGAAATTAGACTCCAGTTAATCAATCTTTTATTTAACTGGATTTATGTGACAAACATTTGGGTGCTTTACCCACTGAGGTAATTTGCCACATTTGTGGGGTATTCTGTCGCTATTAAATTGAAATGGATCCATTACTCATAGATATTTACCTTTCCAGTGGTCAATAGTTATATCTAATGCTTATGGCCGTAGAGCAATGGTTTATTCATAGTTAAAACCTTTGCATGAGAGATCATGCGACAACACTAATTCATCCTGTCACGTGCACAAGAGAAGGCTAATTCTGTTCTCTTATCTGCTTTTTGCTTTGTGTTTTGGTTGGTATTGAGATCCAGACTTCTGACATGAAAATAAACATATTGGCTTGTTTTATAAGCTTTAAATATTAATGCACATGCTGAGATATTAGTGTAATAATATGACCTTTTATACTAGAAAAAAATCTATTACAGTTTTGTTGTCCATGCAAAGTTTTTGAGAGTAAATTTTAGAAGTTTTAAACCCTGCAGATGATTTTCGTTATTGGCTGATGCTTGTCTACTAGAGATGCCACTTCTGATTATTCTGCAAGACACTTGGCCACTGGTATCTGGGCCTTGCTGGAGGTGTTACAGTATTTAACCAGTCACAGGAGGTAAATCTCATGCTTAATATTTAATAATGAATCCAAAATATACAGGATCTTTTAAAGGAGCATACACCTTTTGGAGAAGAAGGCCTATTTATTTAAGGTCGGATTTTAGAGCTTTTTGAAACCACGACTTAAAATTACGAATGTCGTGACCCTTATTAATAAATCTGAATAAAAAAAAAGTATGAAAGGAAAATTACGCTGAACAATGCGGTAAAATATACGAGTACCTCAAAAACCTCGAAAATTTGGGTTTTTTCAGACAATTCCTAGTGGAAAAAAAAGTGATTAAGAGTAGTTCAATAGGATCAGAGTAGCTCCCACTGACTTCTATAGGACCTCGACAACTTTTACCTGGCAAAGTTTTGTTTTAGTGGTTTAGAGATTCGTGGAAAAAATCTAAATCTGATTGTTAATGGGGCCCTTAGTGTATATTCTGTATGAAGCCCTTCCTGTGCTTTCTCAGATACAGTTTTGAAGAGCTGCTGAATAAAAAGCTAAATATAAACTCAAAAACACAAATGAAAATTTAAAACCAACTACAAATTGTCACAGACTATCACTCTCTATTTTAAGGTGAACACGCCCTTAAAGCCTCAATGAGTTCCCTTTATCATTAGCATTAGTAAATCAAACCCTTATAACCCTCTAAAGAGATAGCTTATGGCCAGGTTGCAGATAGAGTTTGGGCAGATTGGGGGCAGGATTGTCAGTTGAGGGGTGAAACCAGGCATGTGTATGGGGACCCACCATTCCTCATGGCAAACCTGTGTATGGCTTAGGCAACACTGAATTGCTGTTCTCCATTGCTGGCCATAATTCACCAGAGATTTACATCAGCGAGAATGCAGATAGAGTAGACATGCATTGTAATTTTGTTTTTTAACTTGTTTTCATTTTTAGTTTGACACAACAAGCATCTCTATAGTTTCATGGTTATGATGCCTATAGTGTCACTGGTTCTTTATGATTCTTCACCTCGTTTCCTGTTTTCACTGATCTGCTCTTTTCGGTTATAGATTTAACTTTACACGTTTTTGCAGGTGTATCCTTTTTTGGTTTTTGAGCAGTTCATGATCATTGGAGAGGAGCAGAAAGTCATATTTTAATTAAGTCTGTATGTTGGCCCCGGTCTGCATGGGTTTCCTCCTGGTTCTCGGTTTTCCTCCTACAATCCAAATAGGTCATTTGGCTCATAATAAAACGGATCTTAACGGGTGACTATGATATAGTGACTGTAAGCTCCACTGGGGCAGGGACCGATGTGAATCTTGTATAATCTACGTAATGTGCCACTATGTTAGAGATGCACCAAATCCACTATTTTGGATTCGGCCGGACCCCCTGAATCCTTTGCGAAAGATTCGGCCGAATACTGAACCGAATCCATATCCTAATTTGCATATGCAAATTAGGGATTGGAAGGGGAAAACATGTTTTACTTCCTTGTTTTGTGACAGAAAGTCATGCAATTACCCTCCCCGTTCCTAATTTGCAAATAAGGATTCGGTTTGGCCGGGCAGAAGTGTTCAGCCGAATCTGAATCCTGCTGAAAAACGCCGAATCCCGAATCAAATCATGAATTCGGTGCATCCCTACACTATGGGGCACATTTACTAAGGGTCGAATATCGAGGGTTTATTAACCCTCGATATTCGACCCTCGAAGTGAAATTCTTTGACTTTGGCGAGCGCTTGAAAGAAAAATCGTTCCTTAGATCGATGGATTAGAATCCTTTGAATTGTTCGATTCAAAGGATTTAATCGTTCTATCGATTTTACTTTGATCAAAAAAAGCTTAGAAAGCTTATGGGGACCTTCCCCATAGGCTAACATTGGTGCGCGGTAGGTTTTAGGTGGCGAAGTAGGTGGTCGAAGTTTTTTTTAAAGAGACAGTACTCGTAGTCGAAGGTCGAAGTAGCCAATTCGATGGTCAAAGTAGACAAAAAATACTTTGAAATTCAAAGTATTTTTTATTCTAATTCTTCACTCGAGCTAAGTAAATGTGTCCCGAAATATTGCCACTGTATGAATAAATAAGAAACAGGCATTTGCACCTGTAGGCAAAACACCGGCCAGTTGTGCAACTATAAAAATACTTCCAATTTGTAATGGCAGTAAAAAGGAGGAAAACACATGCTGTTATTTAGACATTGTGGAAAATGCAGTATAATTGGGATTCCATTGTATGATGTGAGTGAAAGACAGGTCAGTTTGGATCATTTACTTCCTCATGTGGTGCCAATCAATGTCAGTTATATAAAGCTGACACTTGAGGAAACAAAACCTATTTTTTTCACATTGGTAAGCATTTTAATAGATCTCTTCTGCCCAGGGGTTGTACAAGCTGAACAAATACAGGCACTTTTTTAATGAGAGGTGCAGCTTATTAAAGGGGGCGCTATTGTGAAAAAGAAACTACATCTGCTATGAAAGGAAGCCCCCCTATAAGATAGATTGGATGTAACTGTAAGACAGATTGGATCTAACTGTCAATGAATATCTGACACCCAACTGCTGCATGAAGACAGAATGAAAAGAAACAGATGCTGAGAGAGGAATAGTGACGATAAACTTGATTATTTCAGAAGCGGTACAGAATTTTTAATTGATTATATTTAGAACACTTCTAATTTCAGTATACAAAAGCTCAAATTCAATTTTTCATTTTCACTTTAGTTCCTCGTTTAACGTTTTAGCAATATAAGTACAGTTTCACTTTCAAATATAAATTCCAAAACTTGGTGCAGTTAATCATGTTTGTTTTATGCCCATGGGTGTTTTTTTTTAGTTCAAAGAAGGCTAAACAATAAAAATACAGTGCATTCAAGAAATTGTATTTTTGAAGGAATAATAAATATGATTTTTGGAATAATGTAGTAAAAGATGTCACGTTTGCCCAGGATTTGTAACTATGTTACTGTGTCAACCATCCGTTATTTGTTTTCAAAAAGCCGATTAATAATTTGTACCTTTTGATATGTTTTAAACTTTGTGCCTTTCATTATTTATCCCCCTTTATAGAGAATTTATTATCCAAAAACCATAATTAAAATGTGCAGGTAACAAATGTTCCCTCTGTCCATTTCAGCTGTTCCTTGGATGGGTCATTTATTAATGATACTCAATATTCACAATGCAGAAACATTTCTAAATCCTGTGGCTACAACATTGTTTATAAATGCAATTTTCAGTCTTTTAGGAGTACAAGTATTGTCTAGAAAATGTGATTTGTGGACCCACAATTAATTACATTAGAACTAATAATGAAATGGGGACAGGTTGAATTTGTTTTTTAATGCTAAATCATTTAATTAGATTGTCATAATAATTGATAGTTGGAATGAAATCACTATGAGACGCAGAAAAGGAGAAATATTGCCTGCTAAGGAACGAGCACCTTTTCTGCCCCTTGACTTGAAAATGATATTGCTTTTTCTTAGACTACTAAATCGAGTTGGGTACAGTAAAGTGACTTGCACTGGCAACGGGTATATTTTTGCTCATCAAAGATCTGACACTTATATCTGTAAATATTCTTCTTCTGTCCCCTAGAGTGTCAGTGGGTGGTATTTTTTATGCCTACGGGTTTTGCTTATTTCGGTTTGAACCGGCAGTATTGATCCGTATGGGAGCAATAGTGCAAAAGGTAAACTCTGAGACTTATTCACTTTAATTAGTCACTTTGCTGGGCTCAATTGTTGATAGAAATCCCATGGGACAATTGCCTGAAACATGTGAATGTGAACTAGCTCTGGATGACTGATCCCATTTTAAAGAAATGTATTTCCAGCATTTTATTTTGTAAGCATGATTTTTAGCAGTACTGTTTCTTAAAGCAAAGACAAGGTAGGAAAACCCTATGTCCTAGATTTTGGGAGCCAGCAAAAGAAGCTTTGATCTGCAAGACAAGGTAATTTGATGGCTGGCTGGTTCCTTTGAAACAACATGCATAAAGAAGAGATCTGTAACCTTGAAGTGACAAGCACCAACTTATTTCCTCTGAAACAGGGCTAATGCGTCGCTCTCTGGCTATATTAATATTACACCAAATTTGCTTACAAGTGCATTAGTGGAGAGCACTTAGATAAGGTCATGTGTAATCTATCTTAACACTGCTTTGTTGGGCAGTCATTCACATATCATGGCAGGAAACAGAACCCTACATTCACTCTATAAAGGGCTCAAAGTGAGGGAGAAAAGGGCAAAGTATTCATACAGTATAAGCAGATTTATGATACACAAAAGAAGGACAGTATCATGGGGGCTCCACCTTTCTACCACTGACCCCCAAGAACAACATTTTGCATTCAGATATTTGCTAGATTTCTTACAAAGCCTCCCCAGACTTGTCCTGAAATTCTGTGCCCTCAGAAGTAATAAAGCCAGATGTTTTAACTCTGCTTTGTTCAAGACTTTGTTGGCCAAAGTCACTCGGATGGCCATGGCTTAAAGGAGAGCTAAAGCTTAACTAAAGAAGTAGGTAGAAATGTTGTACATTATGGGGCCCATTTACTTAGCCTGAGTGAAGGAATAGAAGTAAAAATACTTCGAATTTCAAATGGTCGGATATGGCTACTTCGACCATCGAATTGGCTACTTCGACCTTCGACTACTACTACGACTGCGAATTGAACGATTCAAAGTAAAAATCGTTTGACTATTCGACCATTCGATAGTCGAAGTACTGTCGCTTTAAGAAATTCTTCGACCCCCTAGTTCGCCATCTAAAACCTAGGTCCCCATAGGCTTCCTAACAATTTTCTGATTAAAGGGAATATCCTTCGATCGATGGATTAAAATCCTTCGAATCGTTCGATTCGAAGGATTTTAATGTTCAATCGAATGATTATTCCTTTGATCGTTCGATCGTAGGAATAGCGCTAAATCCTTTGACTTCGATATTCGAAGTCGAAGGATTTCAATTCGGCAGTCGAATATCGAGGGTTAATTAACCCTCGATATTCGACCCTAGGTACATTTGCCCTATGTTTTGGGCTTCTGTAAAAGCCAAAGGCAACCACACTAAAGCTCCCCATCTTCTTTTCTGCTGATTCACTGCACATGCTCTGTGCTGCTGTCACTTACTGAGCTCACTTACCCACTCACAATATACAGTACACAAATGTCACAATATAAGGCTGATTAGTAATTAATACAGATAATTACTACATGGCAGCACAGAAACCAGTGCAATTAGCATCAGAATTTAATAATCAGCCTTGTAGCATCAGCTTATATTACAGGACAACCTCATTTTCTGCTTGATAATTTGCGATGACCCCTATGCTTAGCTTTTCAACAGCTGCTCAGAGCCCACTGAGCATATGATTGTCACAGACACTTTCCAAGATGGTGACCCCCTGTGACAAGTTTGAAGTTCTGGATCATTGCTGCTATTGAGAAACTGAAACTTTAGGCCGCTGCAATAAGTTCAGCATATAAAATATGGCATTTGCAGCTATATTCATTTTTAGGGTTTAGTTCTCCTTTAAAGTTTTCAGTGTTTTTATAATAACTCCTTTCAGATTGCCGCCATTTGTCCAGATTTGACCCGGACAGCCCAGTTTTCAGAAGGACTGCCTGGGTCAAGGTAGTCTGCCCGGGTTTTCCAAATAAGGAAATCTCAGAATCTCCCTTGATTGACGGGGATCAGCTGATCGCCACGCCATAGTCCTGCCCGATGATGGCTATTACTCCGCCCACAACATCACTGGCCCTCCCCTCTGATATCATGGCTCCTCGGAAAGGTGGCAACCCTAGGAGTCACACCTGGAACATATGAATCGAATGCAAAGGAGTTACTAACAGTGCGTGCCACAGAGTACCCATATTGACATATTGACAGCAATGCAACTTGCACCTAATGGATAAAATCTTTACACAGCAATTAACACATTAGAGCATTTTTTTTCAGGGAGTGTGCTGCAGGTACTACACAATATTAGCAAAATTGAGAAACACTCAAAAATCTAAAGTTGACTTAGATTAAAATAGAAAGTTTAGCTTTATTAAGGTTTACAGGTCTACAAAAAGTATTACGCGTTTCATGCTACAAGGCACTTAGGGGCAGATTTATCAAAGGTCAAGGTGAATTTTCGAATGACAAAAATTTGAATTTCAAGCTATTTTTGTGTATTTCGACTAGGCAATAGTCCAAATTCAAAAAACAAATCAAAAATTTGAATATCGAAATTTATCATGTACTGTTTCTTTAAAAATTCAACTTCGACCATTTGCCATCTAAAACCTGCCAAATTGCTGTTTTAGCCTATGGGGGACCTCCTATGACCTATTTGGAGTCAATTGGTGGACTTTGAAAAATCGAAGTTTTTTGGGGAAAAGCTTTGAATCAGATTTGATCGAATGCGCTATTCCTTCGATTGCTATGATTCGAATTCAGCCGAATATGGACCTACTCTATCAAAAATGGAAACCTTGATCAATTTGAACAATTCAAGTTTTCACGGAAAACTCGATTAATTCGAGTTTTTGGGTTTCGCAACTCAAACTCACTGAATCAAGTTTTTTCATAATAAGAAACCATTTGAGTTGTGAGTTCATTCTGGGTATAAAAATTCTAACATTCAACCTTTGATAAATAACCCCCTAAGTGCCTTGTAGTGTGAAATGTGTAAAGCTGGCCATAAACACAAGGATTTGATCGTACGAATCTCTGTTTCGTATGATTTTCGGGCCGTGTATGGAGTGTCCTGAAATTTTTCTGCGATTGGTCGTTCAGATAAATTTCTGTTGGCTACCGATAATATCTCTGCATGTATTGCTGATCTGACTGTATCAGTGGGAGACTGTCACCAGCTTTTGTTGGACAGAACTTTCGTACGATTGCGGTCAGGGGCAGAACATCGGCTGATCTGTTCTTTTACTACTTTATTTGATCTGAATTGTTAGTGGCAGGTCTGGAGATGGCACTGAATGATCATTAATCCAATATGAAGGTAAATCTGCATGTCTTTAGCCAGCTTAAGGCTTTTTATTTACCTATAAACCTTAATAAAGACAAACTCTTTATTTTAATGGAACCGTCAAGATCGGGTTTTTTGAGTTCCTGCCCATTATAGCTAATATGGTATGATCCTCTTCCTCTGGCTACAGGTTTGGGGCACCCAAGCCTAACATTTCTACCGGTGAGTCTACACATTTCTTACATCTATTAGGGTATTGTTTTCTCTTTGAGCACACTGTAGGTATACAAACATCACAAAACTTTTTGCACTTTTCACCGATTTCACAAATAAGTCCTAGTATCTCCAATACTGCAGCTAATTTTTATGATAATATTTTTTTCCTTGGAGTTCTAATAATGCCCACACATCCCCTTCTGCTTATTGTTTGTTTGCTGACAAAGTACAAGCCATAATGGGATGGATACAAACAATATCTTTCTAGAAAACAATACTCATTAGTTTTCAGATTACTGGCACAAGCCCTATGGCATCAACAATGAAATGAGCCTTAATTAAAGTCGATGGCATTAACCCAAGAAAATAATGCTATATTTCACATAACCATTAGAACTGGGACCTTAACTCCAATTTTTATTCTTCCGTATTAACCGAAGGAGTAGAGAGAAAGCATGTATGAATGTGTAAGGAACATTACTAGAACTATATAATATATAACCCTTTTACTATACAGGTTTTATGAATCCACATTTGCTAATATTCCGCTGAAAAAGCTGAGAAAGCTACATTAGCTAGAGCTACATCAGATAGAGCTATTTATATAACCCTGGCTCCAGTATAGCAGATTAACTTTAGGGTACTGGCACATGGGGTTGTTTCTATGGGTGTTTTTTCACGGCTAAACTTGGTGAAAAATTCACTAGTTCCAAATATACCCATAGACTTGTATTACAATATTGTGGCAGCACAAAAGATAAGGAAACGAGTCCATTTTAATGAATTTCTTTTTATATAACCATTTTCCGTTTACAAACAAGATTTTCGTTTTTTTAAAGGGGGATATTCAAGAAATTTCAAATTATGTATGTTGCATAACATCTGAAACTTTATTCTGCACTGCCGCTTAAATTAGTCAAGCAACCTGTCAGTTTTCTGAATATAATAAGGTACTTAATGAAGGTTTTATGCCCACTATCTGAACTCATCTAGCACTGAAGTGGAATCCCAGGAGAACCGACATACCAGAACTGAAATCCCACACTTCTCGCAGAGAACACACTACTTATTAAACTGCCAGTCAGTCCTTGCTAACCTGCTCGTGTGGGGATACACCGTCTTAGTGGCTGGCAATTCATTATCTGAGAGAGATCATTCTAAAGCCTGCAGAAGCGAACAAAGTGGATAAAGTGTTATTTTTAGTGTAGAAGATGATTTATACAGAGATATAGATACAGCGTAATACTCACCATATTCTTATCGGCCTTGCTGGTTATCCTTCTGGAGCCTTAGCACTAGGCCTAGAGCACTTCCAGAATTTAACTGGTGCTGATGAAACCTATTCTTCTTTGCTTATTAGTAAGTCTATAGATTATTAGTTTTTGTAACACTCTGGATTGTCCAAAGTAACCTAGTCCTCACTGGTTGACTGTGAGTGTCGTTCTGTAGTTGCTCATCTTTGGAGATCCATTGCTAAGTTGTATGCCATGATTTGGAAACAATAGGTGTGTTTCACTTCGGGTTGAACCCCTTTCAATTATTATTTTTCTATTCCAATTTGTGTGTAACCAACTGAAAGAGGTTGGGGCCTGAACCAAGCTGTAGCTGATACAAGCACTGTGATGTTTCTAGCATTTTACATAGTAACATAGTAAGTAAGACTGATAAAAGACACACGTCCATCAAGTTCAACCTTTTGGGCAGATTTATCAAGTAAAAAAATTCAAATTTCAAGTTATTTTTGTGTACTTTGACTAAGGAATAGTCCAAATTCGATTTGAATTTGAAAAAAATTTAGAATATCAAAATGTATCATTTACTGTCTCTTTAAAAATTTGACTTGGACCATTCGCCATCTAAAACCTGCCAAATTGCTGTTTTAGCCTATGGGGGACCTCTAGAACCTATATGGATTCTATTAGTGGACTTTGAAAAATCTTTTAAAAAACTTTGAATCTATTTCGATCGAATACGATATTACCTTGATTCAAATTCAACCAAATACGGCCTATTCACCCGCAGAAAAAAAAAACTTTGAATTTTTTAATAAATTTTGGTTGGTCTTTTTTATTCGAATTTCGAAGTTATAGGAGTTCAATAATCTCCCATTACTTCGAAATTCGATCCTTGATAAATCTGCCCCATTAAGTCTATAAATAACTTGTCTAACTGCTAGTTCATCCAGAGGAAGGCAAAAAAAAAAAAACATTTGAAGCCTCTCCAGTTTGCCTCAGAGGGGGAAAAAAATCCTTTCTGACTACAAGATGACAATCGGACTAATCCCTGGATCAACTTGTACTATGAGCTAACTTCCTTAACCCTGTATTCCCTCACTTTACAGAACCAGCCTCTTTAGAAGATAAAGGTTGGCTCTAGCAGAAAAGAGCAGCCAAAGATAGATGTGAAGTGCAACATTTGTACATAAAGAAATACATACATTGAATATTTTTTGTATAAAAAAATTCTTGTAAACCCAGGCCGTATAGAATCAGAAGAAACCGCGTTCTTTTCTAGGTGTAGCTGATCCTGGACTTCTGAATTCTAGTGGCCACAAAGGGGATGATATAGACATTTTTTAACAGCTGGGATTTGGAATAGACATATTAAAACAAAGGGGGTTTGCCGTATCTCAAAGGTTATTGCAGTTGAAAAACAGTTTTCATGGTTTGTCACTTGCATAATTTCTTCTAACCATAGAGGTAGTAGTTGAACGATTTCTGCTGCTAATAATATATTGATCAGAAATAGAATGTTTTTTTTTCATGAAGCATCTCCCAGAAATGGCAAAGGCACTTTTGAAAATGCTGGGAGGAAGGGATACTGTCAGAGTATTTTATGCCTATCCTACCTTTATTTATTGCACAAATGTATGTAAAAATGCATTAATTTTTAAAGGGCATGTAAAGGCAAAAAAATAAAATCCCATTTTTACTTTCTTTAATGAAAAAGAAACCTATCTCCAATATAGTTTAATTAAAAAAAGTGTACCGTTTTTATAAGAAACCTGACTGTATGCAGTGAAATTCTCCCTTCATTTACTGCTGTGGATAGGAATTGTCAGACAGTCCCTAACTGCTGAGCAGGGAAACAATTATACTTATGAACAGCAGGGGGAGCCCCCGCCTTACTTCCCAGCCATGCAGAACTCAAGCAGCTTTGTTTATGACGATCCCTAAGCAGCCCAGACCACACTGAGCATGTGCACAGTCTTAGTCTTGCAAAGATGTTTAACAAAGTTATAAGATGGTGAACGCCTGTAGCCAACTTTGAAAGCATAAATGATTTCTTTGATTAGGCTTGCGGTGCAGTAAATTCATGTTTATATTTAATATACAAAATACAGCATTTCTAGCCTTGTTCTTTTTAGACTTTTCATGCCCTTCAAAGGGACTGTCAAGCCAAAATATACCTTTTTGTCTAATAAAAGAAAACAATTCTGGGCAACTTTGCAATATACAGTCATTTAAAAATGTATATGGTTTTTAAGTTATTTGTATATGTCTTGCTATTGAAAGTTTGTCTATTCTTATAAATTTTATGATCATAACTTTGTAACAAAAAACCCCTGTTTTTTTTTTTTTTAAATACATGCTCTTTTTGCATATTTTTTTGCAATTTGCATATTTATTGAATTACTTAGACAGGGGACCAGGGAACGTGCTTTGGTTAACTGGCCAGGTCAGTAGCACTTCAATTGTACTTAAACATATTATAATTTAGCCTTAGGAGTGCACCCACAACCTCCTTTTTTTTGTATTTGTCTTTTCTCTGCCCTGGTGGCTCAGACTGTTGATACAATGTAAAACAAGGCAACTGATTAACAGACCTGTCTTTGCTGGGGAACTAAGACTTTTGCAACATTGGGGAAAAAAAGTAACAGCATTTGTTTTTACACTTAACTTTAAAGGGGTTCACCTTTGAGCTAACTTTTAGTATGATGTAGAGAGTGATGTTCCAAGACATTTTGAGTAATTTTAGCTTTTTATTCAACAGCTCTCTAGTTTGCAATTACAGCAATCTGTTGTCTAGGGTCCAAATTACCCTAGCAACCATGCATTGATTTCAATTAGAAACTGGAATATGAATAGGAGAGGGCCTGAAAAGAAAGACAAATAATAAAAAGTAGCAATAATGATAAATATGTTGTCTTACAGGGCGTTTGTTTTTAGATGGGGGTCAGTGACCCCAATTTGAAAGCTGGAAAGAGTCAGAAGAAGGCAAATAATTCATATTGAACTGGTGTTTTACTTTAGGATATAGAATTGGTTTTAAAATGATAAAGTATGGGAAAATGTGTAGATGATAAACCATTTAGTGATATTTTGATTGTATTTCTCGTTTCCTCTTCCCTTTCATTGTTTGACAAAGAACACAATACCAGTGCAACAGTCACGAATGAGTTAGTAAGATTAGGATTACAGTGCCTGTTGTATGTGCATCTACTTAAAAAACCTTTTCTGTCAAACTGCATCCCTTAAGACATTTTTTGCTTAGAATTGGCCATTCTATAACATACTAAAAGTTAACTTAAAGGTAAACCACCCCTTTAAAAGCACTGAAATGTTTTAATAAATGTATATTGGAAAGTTGCTTTATTTTGGGATTGACTTGCCCTTTAAATGTAATATTTTTATGTATTGTTATTAGTAGGTGTCTAATAATCGGTTTAATTGTTTCCTATAGGGCACAACTACAGTACTATAAGTAACAGCTACTAATCCTCCTTTTTGACAAAGGTTAAAGGGGGGGTGCCAAATCTTAGGCACCCTCAAGTGATTGTATTTACTTACCTGAAACCCCTGGCCAGTGCTCTTATCAGCAGAAAACGGAACCGGCCTGGGGTTATTCCAGTGAGCACCATGGATCGCATCACTTCCGGCTTCTTGCGGCTGCGCATGAGTGAAAAACCGAACTGTAACTAAAAAATTAACTTTTTCATTCTACTGCGCATGCGTCTGCCCCGGGAAATTTGAAGACAGAAGAAGCCGGGAGATAAGCTCCGTGGTGCTCACTGGAATAAGGAGCACCGGCCCGGGGTTTCAGGTAAGTAAATACATTCACTTAGGGGTGCCTAACATTCGGCACCCCCACGTGATTAACAACTTTCCTTCTCCTTTAAGCCCTTTTTTAAAAAAAAGTATTTACGTATTTTTGGAAGTCTGTTGAGAACTTACGGTGTTTTGAAGTTAACCAGGCATCTTGTATCCTTTAGCTCATAGGTCTTTTGATCCTGTGTATTGGCATTTATGCAGAAAGTGAAAGACAGAAGCACCGAACTCTAGAGGGAATCTTTCTGGCACCGGCGATCATCTTGCTTCTACTTGGCATCATTATGTTTGCGGTCTCCTTTATCGGTATGGTTGGATCCCTCCGAGACAATATACTGCTGGTGAAAATAGTAAGTGTTTGCAAGATGAGTTCTGTATTTGGAGGAAAAAGGTAAATAAAATGCACTTCATGCAGAATCTCCGGGAAATCAAAATAAAGGCAGAACATTACATGGTGATTGCAAGCTATGACACTGATTTGAATTGAGAAAAATGTGCATTTTCTAATTAGTTTGACGTCATAACTCAGGGACCACTAATTAGAGTGGAATAAAACAAAAGTTGTTTTTTTTTAAGGTAAACAAAACAGACAAAAAAGGGGAAACAAAAACAATCGTAAAAAGACAAGTAAAGCTAGCTTGGTCACAATTACATTTATTTAAGTAACACAGGCCTGTATTGTTTCTGTTACAGTTGGTAAATTGGCAAAGTATGTGACAACGTCCTCCCCTAGAATGGGATTGACAATGGGTTGCTTTCTGGAGTCAGCGTCAATAACCGATATTGGCATAACAGAGGAATATAATGAGTAGGTTACTCCTCTGTATGGTAAATTAGTTTATCAAGGTCGCACAATCTTTATCAAATTAAGTATTACAAACTCTAGTGTATTTTGGAGTGTTTCCAGTGCTTGACTGTAGGGGCTGTTGTACCCATCTAATGCACAGCTGTTGTTTTCTTAGCATAGAAAACAAATAATCTAAAGGGTAAAACAAAAGTTATTTACTGCTGTACCTTCAAATTATATAGTTTCATTATTACAATAAAGAAGTTGCAATTATGTCCAGCCAGCTCAGTATTTTCACCCAGGAAAAAAAGGTAAATGGTCTGAAATCCCATTGTTCTCTTATGTAGTATATGTTGATTTGTTTATATGAGAGAAGTTGACAAAAGAAAAAAAAAGAATAGGATTTTAATATTCCTTTAACAATCGTTTTCTTCTCAGGCTTTAAAACAATAATTGGTGATTTAAATAAGGACCACTGATTATGCCTAATCTTCTGCTATTAAAGGAGACATATAAGATTAAATAAAAAAGCCTAATTTTGAAGGCAATTATAAGTGATATATGGTGTTGCTTTTACATGGTGCTAAAAATGTATATTATTTTTAAAAATAGCCGCTTTATTGGAGCTCCCTATGGATGTTCACTGGTCCCCGTGTTTCAAATAAGGGGTGGGCGTGTCCTAATGGTCCCTGCCGGAAGCACAGTAGGAGAGCGACAGCCAATCACAGCCCTGCAGTCACACATGCAAATACAGGATTCAGTTCCCTATCAGGTCCTGCTAGCTGCTGATTGGTTCCTGTCCTACAGTGCAGCGAGCTGAGAGCCACCAGCTCCCCTGCACAGCCTGGGAATTCAGGGAACAGGGAAGGGAAGGATTATTAGAGTTTTTGCATAAATATTCAATATATCAGCTTGAAATCCTACTTTTTTAAGCACAATACTTCTATATGTAAATGAGTATAACAAACTGGTACATTCTTATTTTTTTCACAAAATGTCTCCTTTAAGAAAGTACAAAAATCTATTTTTTTTTTTTTTTTTACAAGACTAATCCAACGCATCTATTTGTGTAAACTCAACATGCTGTCCCAGTGCTGCTGTCTATTTAATCACACATATTCACTTTACTATCATGCAAATGAGAGATATATTTGCAATATTATCATCAGTGGCTTCTGAGGAAAGAGATATTACTGAGCTCCGCTGAATGCAAAGCAGATAGTATCGTTTCATCTTTTTGAATATTTCCGACGTTCAGTTTGAATATCACATTTGTATTACTTTTTAGTTGATGCTATCTGATAAAAAAAATCACGGTACAAGCATAAATCATTATGAAAAGCTAATAATTGTCAATCTCCTTAAAGGAGAAGGGAAGGCTAAAATTAAGTAAGCTTTATCAGAAAGGTCTATATAAATACACCAGTAAACCCTCAAAGTAATGCTGCTCTGAGTCCTCTGTCAAAAGAAACACCACATTTCTTTGCTTTTATTGTGTACACATGGGCTTCTGTATCAGACTTCCTGTTTTCAGCTTAAACCTCCAGGGCACGGCCTTGAGCATGCTCAGTTTGCTCCTCTCCCCCTCCCTCCTCCCATCCCTACTGTAATCTGAGCTCAGAGCTGTTAGTAAGCAGGGAGAGACTCAGGCAGGAAGTGATGTCACACCAAGCATATATGGCAGCTTCTATCCTAAACAAACAGAGACAGTGTCTAGAGCTGTTTACTCAGGTATGGTAAAGCATTCTGCAGAATACATATAGCGTTCTAGCTTGCACTATTGTGGCTATTCTATTGGCAATAAACTGTCTTGGAGCTTTCCTTCTCCTTTAAGAAGAAGCTCTGTCCTCACTGTACCCTGCAAAACTTGAGAAATGGCAGAGATTACTCAGTGGATTCAAGTTAGATATATTTAGCTGCATATATATATCAAGTTATATATATTTAGCTGGTCCCAAAACAATATAGCATGGGGGGGGTAGGAATGGTGGTTGTATGCCTTTAAAAATAGGTGTAAGTCTAGGTGATCTCTCTCCTTTAAATAGGGTTGCTACCTTCTGGCGCCGATAATATCAGGGATGGGCAGATGACATCAGGACCAGGTGACTTTTTAGGGGTGGCGTCATGGCATCAGAGGGCCGGGTTATGACGTGGCATTTGACAATTGGCTGAAAGCCAAGCCATTCACTTTAAAGCCCTGTCTGCATTTCCTAATTTGGAACTCCTGACAGGCAGTTTTCACCCGAACAGCCCCTCTGAAAACAAGGCTGTCCAGGTGGTGGCAACATTACCTGTCATAGCCGCAATCGGGGAGGAGAATTAAGCTTGTGAAATGAATAGTTTGATCTTGGCAATTTCTCTCCTTATGAAATGGCAGGGGAGGATCAAGCTTGTTATTGAGACCAATACCCAGGTCAGGAGATACCTTTCCCAAGAAATGATACCATGCCTGGAAGTGCCAACAAATATGACCGGAGGGAAATAGTTAAGACCACCACAAGGGGTTTACCTTGACATGGCATGGTGACTTGGCAATTTTATGATCATAATTTGGTAACTAAAAACACCTCTTTTTGAAATTAAATGCACTTACATAGATACTAAATTACTTATGAAACAGGGGACCAGGGAATGTGCATTGAGCAAATCACCTCTCTTCTGTATGTTCCTATCTGACCTTGGCCTGGGGAGATAAAATTAGATCAGGTCAATTCTGAAAAAAAACTAGGGAAACCATTTTTCTAGTGACCTCACAAGAGCAGTATTTACTTTGAGCCTAATATGCTCTGTTGTAAATGTACTGACTGTGCTCACACTAGCAGCAAAGCTTGGGGAGGGAGGCCATACTGGGCATATTATTATTTCAAACACTTAAGCTTTAACCATTCTATGGCACAAACCCTTGTTTCTTTGGGAGAAGGCAAACAGCATCATTGCCCATAGGCTCATTTTACTTTTAGGGGGCTTCTTCAAGCTAAAGTATCTGTTGTTTAACTGCACCAGGCCCTTGGAATTGTTTTACATTCTCAGTGCTAACGGGATGGGACAACTCTAAGGAACTACTCCTGCATCTGTGTATTGGTCGTTTTATGCAGTCCAACAATAACATGACACTTTTCACTTGATCAACTGTCCAGTCATGCATATTCCTGAAGGAATGGATGGAGATTGCCTGTGTCCATTGCTAAAGAAGTGGCAGTGCACCAAAGATCACCTCCACATGCTTTATAGTATTTAAAACATCCCATCTGCAGACTGTACTTATTGAGTCATATGTTTGGGCAATTTATGCTTGTTATAATGGAGAATGTATTATTTTAAATAAAATGCTTTGCTATGACTGGGAAGGAAGTAATCGGTGGGGTTCTTATTGGGCTAATGACCTATAACAAAGAAGGGAGAGATGACCGATATTCTGTCCAGGAGACCCATTCCAGTTCTCCATCATACATTATAGGAGCTATAGTTATTTAAGTTAAGCCCTTTTGTTTTCCATTGCTGCAATTCATTTTGCATTTGCTGTAATATCTTTCCTGGGAGATTGGACTTTTCCATTTTATTTACACCTGTTTTAACACCTAAACCAATCCACTACAGCCAGGGTTGCCACCTTTTCTGGAAAAAGTATCTTTCAGTTAACTTTTAGTATGCCATAGCATGGATAATTCCAAGCAACCTTTCAATTGAATGATTTGCCTTCTTCTTCTGACTTTTCCCAACATTCAAATCTAAACAACAAATGCTCTGTTGGACTACAAAGTGATTGTTATTGCTACTTCTTTGTATTACTCCTCTTTCTATTTAGACCTTTCCTATTCATATTCCAGTCTGTTATTGAAAACAGTGCATGGTTGCAAGGGTAATTTGGACCCTAGCAACCAGATTGCTGAAATTGCAAACTGGAGAGCTGCTGAATAAAAAACTTAACTCAAAAACCACAAATAATAATAATACAAATTGTCTCAGAATAGCACTCTCTACATCATAATAAAAGTTAATTCAAAGGTGAACAAAACCTTTAACAGCCTTCTACAGTATACGTTTCTCTTTCTTTCCTATTAATTACTTTGGGATCCAGCGTCAATACTGACAAGGTAGCAACCCTACAGAGAGCTGAAAGTAGTTGTAGTTCAGAACCTCCTTACTCCAAACTCTGGTTACTTTTACAAACTCCGCCCTGGACATATTGTACTGTAGCGATTCCTTATCAGTCTAGAGCGGGTCATGTATCCAGAAAAAATTGTTAAGGGATTCTGTCATGATTTTTATAATGTCGTTTTTATCTCTAAATTACACTGCAAATAATTTACTCTACAATATAAAATTTAATTCCTGAACCAGCAAGTGTATTTTTTTTTAGTTGCAAGCCATCTTAGGTCATTTTGCCTGATGATGTGATTTCAGACAGAGCCAGCACTTTAGGATGGAACTGCTTTGGCAGGCCGTTGTTTCTTCTACTCAATGTAACTGAATCTAGTATAGGTAAATATACTAGATTTACCTATACTAGATATACCATGACCTGGATGAATGAAAATCTTCATAGTCATAATGTAACTGAATGTGTCTCAGTAGGACCTGGATTTTACTGTCGAGTGATGTTCTTAGATCTACCAGGCTGTTATCTTGTGTTAGGGAGCTGTTATCTGGTTAATTTCTCATTGTTCTGTTGTTAGGCTGCTGGGGGGGTGTGATATCACTCCAACTTGCAGTACAGCAGTAAAAAAAAGTCACATGACTGGGGGCAGCTGGGAAACGGACAATATGTCTTGCCCCATGTCAGATTTCAAAATTAAATATAAAAAAATCTGTTTGCTCGTTTGAGAAGAAAATTTAAGTGCAGAATTCTGCTGGAGCAGCACTATTAACTGATGCTTGCCATGACAGTATCCGTTTAGTAACCTTAATAGGATTCATGGCCTGCGCTAGCTGTTGGACGATTATAAATATATTTCTAATATTATAGTTCAACTATAGCTGCATGTTGAACAGTGCTCACATCTGTATTTTTTCTCAGTCCCCAGAGTTTGAACATTTCCCAGGGCCCCATCTTCTCTGACCCCCTCTACCCCACATAACTAAGACAGACAACATTTTATATTCCCTTTACATTTAAATATGTGAAGTCCCCGTAGGCCATTGCAAGCACCTTCAGCACATTGATCGCTCCACGACACAAATCAGGAAATTACCAAGCGCCGAAGTCTGCTGATATAATCACTGGTGCTGATTAACTGAGTGCTATCAATTATTCATGGGCTAACCTTGCCTTCCTCCAGCAGCACACATGAAATATCTCCAGCCTCGAGAGTATTTACATTCTTTTTTTTTTGTTCATGTTTGCATAATTTTTCTTTCTTTTGGGACTACAGTTGAAAAGAAGAAAGTATTTCTTTGTTTAGTGAAAGTAACTATTTAATGAGAAATAAGGCACTTAATGTAAAGGGAAAGTCGCTTTTCCTGGCAGATGAAGGCTTACAAAACAAACTGTTTTCATTACTTTTTCCTGTCTGTGATTTTTAATTGTTTTTCTTCATACGAGAAATGTCAAATTGGTTAAAAGAAACAAAAACAGACAAACCACTAGACCATTTGAATATCAGCGCCCCCCCCCCCCCCATATATAGTAAATAATGCATACATAGCTTCTGGCTTGCATAGAACTCCCTCTGCAAATTCATGTTTAGACATTTGTATAGGGGCTGCCATAAATAGTTACAAAGGTATCTAAGTGAAGGTGCCGAGTATTCTGGGCTCTCTGCCAATAGTCAATTATTAATTACATTTCAGAAACTCTTTTTTCTGGATGTTCAGTGCAGGAGATTAAAGAGAAACTGGGGACATTTCAGTAAGAAACCTGGGACTGCGGGCTGAGCTGTCAAAATCGTGAAAAACGGGTTCTTTGCCATCAGTAAATGACCCTTATGATGTAATAGTAAATCAAATAGCTAAAGTCCTGGAGTCTGTTCTAGGCATGGGCACTATTGGATATTTTTTATACAATACAGTACAACTCCCTCCCACTGAAACCAGTACATTTAGGGGCAGATTTATCAAAGGTCGAGGTGAATTTTTAGAATTCAAAAAATTCAAATTTCGAGTTATTTTTTGTGTACTTCGACTAGGGAATAGTCATCTAAAACGTGCTGAATTGTTGTTTTAACCTCCAAGAACCTATTTGGAGTCAATTGGTGGTAGAAGTTTTTTTTGGAAAAAACTTTTATTCGAACTTGAACGAATGCGATATTACTTCGATTTGTACGATTCGAATTCGGCCAAATACGGACTTATTCGATCGAAAACTGACCTATTCCGCCAAAAAAAACTTCGACTTAATTTCGGTTTGTCTTTTTGAATGTGAATTTCGACGTTTTTCAAATTTGAAATTCAACCTTTGATAAATATACCCCTTAAACTTACCTATAGGTCACATTGATCGTTTTTTGCTAATAAGTCTGCTTTCGTGAGTAATTGATACTTGAGGTTCCTAAAATTGTGTAAACTTAGTCCCTTTGTAAAATGTATAATTAAGCAATTGAATTCTTAATGAATCAGATGAAAATTAAGCATAGGACTGGCCAGATATGGGATGACTTTGACGTAGTTGGCCAGCTTAAATATATTGCAATATATGGACAAACAATCCCTGTGTTGTTTAAAGGGTAAGGCATTTTTTAGTAGCAGTATGCACAAAATGTCTGTCTTAAATATATTGATAATGGGTTGAGTGCAGAGGACCTCTTGTAGTTGACTATATATATATATATATATATATATATATATATATATATATATATATATATATAAACTTGGTGCTGATCTCTTATTTTTTTACACCACCAAAGGGTCAGTCACTGAATGCAGTAAATGGGTATACCTTATTTCTTTATTTTTGCTATTGAGATGACCTGGGATTCACTGTACCACTTAATGCTTGGAGCCACTCTGCAGTTTAATTCTGTGGGTCATGATACATTTTAATACTGTGGGTCACTGTGCTAATTAATTCTTGGAATGGCTGTGGCATTTAATGCTCTGTGTCACTGTGACATTTAATGCTGGGAGTCCATGTGCCTTTTACTGCTCTGGGTCACTGTCTTGCTGCGATACTTTCTACCATCTTTACCAACATGCATTTAATATTGCTTGAACCGTGGGGGCAGATGTTAGGAGTAGGGAGCCTAGGAATATTTTCAATGATGCGATTCATGCACTGCTGTATGTTTTCTCTCTTGATGCCAAATATTCCCAGGGGAATGGGTGTTGCTGGGAGATGTAGCCCAGCAAGTTTTAGCGGGACCTTGTAAGCACTGTATGCGTTTATGCTGATTTTTTGTGGCTGCATAACACAAATAGTTCTGCTTTTAGTGGATATGTGAAATCTTGTAGGGGCAGGTACAATATATATATATATATATATATATATATATATATATATATATATATATATATATATATATATATAATTTATTATGTCATAATAAATTATTAAAATGATGTCCCCCCCCCCATATTATGTCCTCTCCCACAAGTAGTGTCTCATTCCCTGCCCTTTTTGATTGTAAGCTCAGGGCCTGTCCCTGACCATTCCTAGTTTGCTGCCTGTCCTGACCTTTGCCCGTTTATTGACTACTCTCTTGGATCCTGTTACTGTACTGCGATATTGGTGTTTTTGACCTTGACTACATTCTTGTCTCCTGATTTGGTACTGCTCTGCCTGATAGGTATCGGCTCGGCCTGTCCTTGATTACATTCCTTGTTCTCTGCTCTATAGTTCATGTTTGGTTTCCTTGCCTGCCCAGAACTTCCCCCTTGGTCCTCTCACTATAATGCCTGGCGGCATCCAAGTAGTGGAGAGCTCCTCCCAATGAGAAAGACGGTGGTTATAGGCAGAAGGGTCAGCCAAGGCCCGAGAGCTTGGGGTTTGTTCTGGGTTTGGGATACCATTCGTAACGGTATGTAACTCTGTATGTTCTATGCATGTAATTCATGTAATTCCTTTGTATAAAACATTTATTTTACAGCGCTGCGCATTATGTTGGTGCTCTAAAAATGCATGTTAATAGTAATAATTATGGCTGCATTGGGGCCACTTAGAAATTCCTTATGTGAGCACAACAGATAGGTCTGCAGTTTTCAAAAACATTTTTTTTACAAACCACTATCCCAGAGGGCCTACTGAGAGAATTGTACTGCCTCAAGCCATACATTGACCTGCTGAAAGGATCAGTGACCTTCAAGCATAAAGTTGGAGGCCTGTGAGAGACCTTGATACGTAGATAAAGGTTTGGCCTTTCCTTTTTCTGACAGTTGTTACAATTGCTTTTAAAGTCTTTTCTTTCCCGGAGCAAAAGCTTTGTTAAGATGCAAGTCTTCGCTCTGCCTCCACCAGTGCCTCAGACTGTGTGACATTCAGCAAGAGTAAAAGCCAGACAGAAATATTTTCAGCCTCGATATAAATAATCTCTTTCCAGCTCTGCGTCCATTAGACACAGTACACGTGTTAGGTGATTGATCTGGGGTCGCTCTTTTGCATAAAAGTTTTGAAGAAAAAAATAGTAACCACAGTTGGGTGAAACATTATGATGTTAAAAAAAATCTATAACATAGTTAAATAATGTACTATAAGCAATGAAGAGATAGCTATGAAATATAATAAAGCCTATACCAGGAAAAAGCAGCTGCCATGTTCCCCTTGAATCTTAAATTGAACAAAAGGTGGATCTTTGGTGCTTTAACTGACCTGTTTTTTTTATTATGTTTGATGCAAACGTCTGTGTCAATATGCTCCATCACACCCAGTATGGTAGCACAGGACCCAGAGCAGAAGAATATCTGAAGAAGAATCACAGTTGGTAGTGCCGCCTGTAGAGTTTAATACCTGCCTGGTCATAACCCTGATTTTCCCAATCCCACCCCTGATTTTCCCAATCCCACCCCTGATTTTCCCAATCCCACCCCTGATCTACCAAATCCCACCCCTGATCTACCAAATCCCACCCCTGATCTTCCCAATTCCACCCTTGATCTACCCAATCCCACCTGTGATCTTCCCAATCCCACCCATGATCTTCCCGGGCATAACCCTGATTTTCCCAATCCCACCCCTGATCTACCCAATCCCACCCGTGATTTTCCCAATCCCACCCCTGATCTACCAAATCCCACCCCTGATCTACCAAATACCACCCCTGATCTTCCCAATTCCACCCTTGATCTACCCAATCCCACCTGTGATCTTCCCAATCCCACCCATGATCTTCCCAATCCCACCCATGATCTTCCCAATCCCACCCCTGATCTACCAAATCCCACCCATGATTTTCCCAGTCCCACCCCTGATCTACCCTACTCTCCCGATCTGCCTAAACCCTGCCCCTTTAGTCAAAGGTCCACCTCTTTCCACCTCCCTTGCTTTTGAACTGGGTTCCTGACAGGATTCCTATCTGTTTCCCCATGTTCACGTTAGCAACATTGCAATTATTACACATCATAGTGCAGTGCCATAAAGCATCAATATAACCTCAAATTTTGTGCTGGAGTATATTTATGCCATCTCTTTACAGGCCTTGAGAAAACCTATGGGCAGTGCCACTTATGACTCCATTTGACTGACCGTCTCCCCAGTAATGTAATTTCACACCCCTTGACTACCATGCCACTTCCCTTCCTGCCTTGTTCACCTTTAAATTAACTGTTAGTATGATGCAGAGAATGATATTTTGAGACAATTTGCAATGGTTTTCATTTTTTATTATTCGCCATTCTTGAGTTATTTAGCTTTTTATTCAGCAGCTCTCCAGTTTGCAGTTACAGCAATATGGATGCTAATCCTCTAATTACCCTAATCATGTAATCATGCGTTGATTTGAATAAGAGACTGGAATATGAATAGTAGTGGAATATGAGTAATAAAAAGTAGCCTTACAGAGCATTTGCTTTTTAGGTGGGGTCAGTGACCCTCATTTGAAAACTGGAAAAAGTCAGAAGAAGAAGGCAAATCATTTAAAAACTTGCCATTGCACATATTTTGACCCCTGTATCGCCCAGTCATGGCTGCAAGTATGCTGTAGTAATAGGGGAAACTGCATTATGGATTAAAAAAAAACATGGCTACTTGCATCCAAACATTTGCACTTTGCACACTGCAGTTGCAGTCATAAATTACCCTTTTAATGTCTCTTCCATTAGTTACTCAGGTCTAGAAACCCATAGCAACCAAAATGTATTTACTGGTCTTCTGTTTGAAAGAAAACTTCTGATTGGCTGCACATGAGCCTGTTATTATATTGCCCTTTATATTTACTGACTTCCCTTTTTTTGGGGGGGGGGGATCTGTATTAACAGATGCAGTTATAAAATACCACCAAACACAGAGAGACATGCTCCTAGAATTAGGCGCAATTCTTTAAGAGCTGCTTTTCAGGGTGCAACCTGCAGACACGGAGCAACTAACAAGGTGTTATTGCACCTTCTGTATTGCCCTGGGCACCTTGCGTGTGGCAGCTAAAGAGTGAAGCTAATACCTTGGAAGTCTAGCCCTTGCACAGAATAGTGTTCACTGTATAAACGATTACCATTTTCAGTAACGAAATATTGTTCTTTCATCCTAACGTAATGATCTAATTTATCATCAGCGGTACTGGGAAGAGAAACGCAGCTTTTACTTTCCTGCTCATTTCGTAGATGCACAGAGGTTAATACCAATAAGGTATCACAGTGCTGAGAGCCAGCGGATTTGCAAGCAAGAAAGGTTGCCTTTTTACGTGATGGGTTAATATCCCGGAGGATGAGCAGGTAGTGTCAGTGTGTGTGTGACAAACTGAGAAGTTTTCCCCTGTATTGTTTTACTCCTGTGACAGCCGACTGAGTGCATTTTAATAATCTGATATTCCCATTTGTGCTGCCATATTCAATGCAACTGATACAAAAAGGGCACAGGAGATGAACAAAATGAGTCACAAAATCAGGATAGGAAATAAATACATTACGATGCATGAATGCATAAACATGTAAATGGTACTAGTCCTGTAGCTCAAAGGAGAAACAATATATCTTTGTTACTACACAAATGGAGAATTTGGAAATGGTTTTAAATGTGTGATATACTCGTATAATATGCATACACTTGCAGAAATTAACATACATTTGTATTGGCTTTAGTCGATTTATTATTTATTATCCTTTATATAGTGCTGCTGTATTCTGCATCTCTGTACAGAGATTATACGTCATTCATATTCATCAGCCCCTGCCCCAGTGAGACTTCCAATCTTGGTCCCTATAACACACACTGTCAATAAGCCTGCCTGAATGTTGGAGTGTGGGAGGATAGTAGAACCTGGAGAAAAGACATGCAAGCAAAGGCAGACATGAAAACTCTTTGCCCTGGCTGGAATTGAACCACTGCCTCACCATGAAACAGATAGGAAAGTAACCTCCCAGTTCTATTATCAAGGCAAAATAAGGGCTTATTTACTAATCATGGGCAGCATTGGATCTACATTTCTTGCCTCCCTAGGCCCAAATACTCTTCTGAACCCTCCCCCCAAAAGCACCTGAAAGAGAAATCTGCTTAAAGGGGACCTGTCACCCAGACATAAAAAGCTATATAATAAAATAACTTTTCAAATTAAACATGAAATCCAATTATTTTTGTATTCAAAAATGCAATACCAGTTATCAACTCATTTAAAAATCTAAGCTGTCAATCATATATAGCCTGCCCCTCCTCTATGCTAGAGACATAGAGGAGGAGCAGGAAATTACTTTCACTTTCCATTCTGCACTTCTTTGATGTCACTGCACTCCTTACATTCCCCTTCTCTCCTCACTATCTAATTATTTAGCCAGTATAAGGACATTGACATCAGATGTCCCAGTCTGGTGCATAAACAAGATTTTGGCATGATGAAAAGCTTCCCTTAAAGGAGAAGGAAAGATACAAATGCAGTCTATTGCCAATAGATTAGCCAGTGAAAGCTAGAACACCATTTTTATTCTTTAGAATGCTTTTCCATACCTGAGTAAACCGCTCTTGACAATGTCTCTGTTTGTTTAGGATAGCAGCTGCCATATTTGCTTGCTGTGACATCACTTCCTGCCTCAGAGAGGGGAGGGGGAGGAGCAAACTGAGCATGCTCAAGCCCAAGCCCTGGAGTTTTAAGATGAAAACAGTAAGTCTGGTACAGAAGCCCACGTATACACAATAGAAGGAAAGAAATATGGTGGTTCTTTTAACAGAGGACTCTGAGCAGCATAACTTTGAGGGTTTCCTAGGGTTTTTATATAGACCTTTCTGATAAAGCTTACTTAGTTTTAACCTTTCCTTCTCCTTTAATAAAAATGTCCACAAAAAGGCGCCTGCCAGCTTAATGTGATTTAGAATTCCTAGACTAAAAGAAACAAGATTTAAATAATTTATAAAGTGTAAGTAAAGTTTGTTTTGCTTGACTAATATCAAAAAATAGGTTTTGGACTTATTTCTTAGGTTGACAGGTCCCCTTTAATGCGATGGACATGTGTCTTTTTTCAACCTTACTTACTATGTTACTATGTATAATATACATTAAGATTAATTAAAATGAATTTAATGATGCTGATCATCAGCATGATCTACAGAATCATTTATAAGGTACAAGGAGGCCAATAAATCATGCAAAGATGCTATAAAGCAATCTAAAACTGATATGGAAAAGGATATTGCAGCAAGCAGTAAAAAAAATTGAAAATTATTTTTTAAATATGTTAATAGTAAAAAAAATGAAGCAGGAAGGGGTGGGACCTATAGTAGCAGAGGGGGATCAGCTGGTTGATGAAAACAAAAATAAAAGCTGAACTCATATTTTTCGTCTGTCTACACAAATGAGGAACCAGTAAATGAAGGTTTCCTTCTTAATAGTCCCAATTCTAGTAATACAACTAGTGATGCATGGTTCACACATGAGGAAATTCAAAAGAGACTAGAACATGTTAAAATTAACAAAGGTTGGGGCCAGATGGTATTCATCCCAGGGTACTTAGCAAGCTTAGCTCTGTGATTGCCAAACCTCTTTACTTAATTTTTCAGGATCTTTGAGGTCTGGCATAGTGCAGAGAGACTGGCGAATTGCTAATGTGGTGCCTCTATTCAAAAAAGGATCCCGTTCTCAGCCTCAAAACTATAGGCCAATTAGTCTGACGTCAGTGGTAGGAAAGCTTTTCGAAGGGTTAATAAAGGATAAGATACTGGACTTTATAGCAAATCATAATACTATGAGTGTGTGCCAGCAGGGTTTTATGCGTAATAGATCTTGCCAGACTAACTTAATTTCTTTTTATGAGAAGGTATGCAGGGAGCTCGATTCTGGGATGGCAGTGGATGTGATTTACTTAGACTTTGCTAAAGAATTTGATACAGTGCCACACAAAAGTTTACTGGTTAAATTAAGGAATGTTGGCCTGGAACATAGTATTTGTACCTGGATAGAGAACTGGCTAAAAGAGTGGTGGTAAATGGAACATTTTCTAATTGGACCATAATTGGGAAACTGTGCAGCAAACTGGAAAATGAGGTTCAATGTTGATAAATGCAAGGTTATGCACTTTGGCAAAAATAATATTAATGCAAGTTATACACTAAATGGCAGTATGTTTGGAGTTTCCTTAAATGAGAAGGATCTAGGGTTTTTTGTAGATAACAAGTTGTCTAATTCTGGGCAGTGTCATTCTGTGGCTACTAAAGCAGTATAATAAAGTTCTGTCTTGTATAAAAAAGTGCATTAACTCAAAACATAATTATGCCTCTTTATAGGTCCCTGGTAAGACCTCATCTGGAGTATGCAGTGCAGTTTAGGACTCCAGTCCTTAAGAGGGATACAAATGAGCTGGAGAGAGTGCAGAGACGTGCAACTAAACTGGTTAGAGGGATGGAAGACTTCAATTATGAGAGTAGACTGTCAAGGTTGGGGTTGTTTTCTTTGGAAAAATGGCGCTTGCACAGGGACATGATTACACTTTACAAGTACATTAGAAGACATTATAGACAAATAGCAGGGGACCTTTTTACCCATAAAGTGGATCACCATACCAGAGGCCACCCCTTTAGACTAGAAGAAAAGAACTTTCATTTGAAGCAACGTAGGGGGTTCTTCACAGTCAGGACAGTGAGGTTGTGGAATGCACTGCCGGGTGATGTTGTGATGCTGATTCAGTTAATGCCTTTAAGAATGGCTTGGATGATTTCATGGACAGACATAATATCAAAGGCTATTGTGATACTAAACTCTATAGTTAGTATAGATATGGGTATATAGAATTTATGTGAAAGTATGGAGGGGTGTGTGTATGGATGCTGGCTTTTCATTTGGAAGGGTTGAACTTGATGGACTTTGTCTTTTTTCAACCCGATTTAACTATGTAACCAATAGGGAAGGAAAATAAAACGCTGTGCAATGACACCACGTGATTCCCATTCTCAGACCAGTATTTATAACCTTGGTTGAGTGGGAGAACAGGGCATGGTGGGTTCTGAGTGGAACAGGGAATGGCCAAAAATCCCCTGGCTACATATATGGGGTGGTTGAAATCTCTACTTGTATGTACGGTAATGTCTTGTGTCTTTTGGACCTGATCATATAATACAGATTTAACTGAATTTAAAATAGCACCAACTCTACTCATTGGCTTGCTAGTCACCAGGAACCTTCTGGCACTGATGGACTTGGCCCAGGGAAGCAGCTGCACCTCTTCATCACTGTCTGGCTTGTTGGCGTGCCCAGTAGGGGGCTGTTTGGAACAATTTTAGCCAATTCAACTGATTAATTGCTGTGGAAACACTGCAGTTAAACAGAGGATATTATTTAAGTATTATAGATGTAATCTTGCTTCTTCTAGCAACCACACTTTTTAAGCAGAAACAGAATAAATTGGCAGTGAATACACTGCTTGCAAAGCGTTACACAGAACTTCTAGTAATATGTTTTCATCAGCCATGTACACTAGTTGAATAAACCTATGACCGTTTATGGCTAAATAAATCTCTGACTGTTCACACATAATACAACAAATGGCTACCTATTATGCTGGCTACACAAGCAAACTCCCCTGCATTGTTCACAATAGCTGGGGCCCTTTCCTACTGCATTTATACCAACCGGGTGCTTTCATAGTCTTTGATAATCGCTGATTCTTACCAAGCCCTATATATATGTTTCCCGATTGGGGAACCTTTATAAATACCTTATGAGGAATCTGGCAACTGAAATCCAGACTACTCCAACTTCATAAAATTGGGAAATCAAATCTATTTTAACCAAAATAATAATAATAAATATTAAAGGTTTTTTTACGGGACAACCTTAGCATTTCAGTAGCATTTGGTACGTGTTAATTAACAGGCTGGTTTGATGCTTCTCAATGTTATTTGTGACTTGGTATGTATAGATCTCTAACACGTCTTATCTTTTCTTTTCAAAAACAGTTCTTCTGGGTGCTTGTAGCCATCTTCCTTATTGAGGTCCTGCTGATAATCATTGAAGTGGTGTTTGAAAATCAGGTATGTTCTTGCATCATGTTTGATTGGAGTGGGAAACAATCAATGTAGGGCACAGGCTTTACATTGGGAGCAATGAATCAAACAGAAGACGGATAGGAGCATAAGCATGGGGGGGGTCTATTGAGTTTTTGTGTAAATGCACAGCCTAATAAATTGTATTAATGGTCATAATTTATAATTTGTGCTTAGTGATGTCAACTTGGAGTTCCATGACCGGTATAAAAGCACCCATCATTTGCATCATGCCTTTATATGATCATGGAACTTGGTGACTTTGATTACCCTAGTTCTGACCCTTGTCCTCCCACTGCCCACTCGTCTTGTAAACTCACATGCTCTCGCCGTCAAAGCACACACATACACATGCTCATTCATGCATTGGCTAGGGGGGCAAGGTTGCCTGCTGAGTTGCCTAGGGCACCCGGCTGCTTTGCCCCGGCCTTGAATGTGGAGCAAGAGAAGTGTGGGTGCTGCTTTGCCTTAGGCGTTAGTTTGATTGTAGAGGCAGCCTAGAAAGAGAAGGCGTGACCTTGAGTTCTACCAACTTCCATGTAAATATTGAGAGACAGTTGAGAGACAAGATTACATTTCTCACAGACATTGCAGCCAACCTGCTGTACAAATTAATACCTGCTCAAGTTACTATACTATTTCTAAATTAAATAATTCCAAAATGTATTAATATTTTAGAATAAATCCCTACCCATTAATATGTGCATGAAACAGATTTTCCCTGTGATACTTCTCCTTAATACAAGTATCCCTTATCTAAGTCTAGCTGCACCCACACACTAGCACAGTGAAGGGCAATATGGGTATTTTGTATCTTGTAGTGGGAGTGTGGGAACAAGTGTCTCTTTTTGTTGTGACGATGCTGAACCCCAGGCCTGGCTATGCAGCTTTCTATAAGGGCTTTTACATAGGTGTTTCCAGTAGAATTATTGTGCGGTCAGACTTTTTGTATGTTCCACCACACAACTTAACTGCATTCAGTGTGCTTCCAGGTGTCAGTCCTGATAAAGAAGAGTGGGGCCAGTTAACATTTGCTGTCACCCCACTGGAACGCAATGAAACACTCCCATTTGGAAGCTACATTATATGAGACAATGAGAAATCATGAACACTTAGACTAACTCATGCAGTAGCTGCTATTTTTTACAACTCTCGGACTAACCTACACCCTGGAGTTGAGCAGCTGCTACAAACAATATACAACCATTATGTGCAAATAAAAGATATTGCTTGCAACCTGTGATTTTGGAGCAAGCACATGGTCACCTGTCATAATTGCACTGTGTACGATAATCTGTCTAGTTGCTGTGGGATAGTTTGTGCCGCAAGTCTGAGAAGATGGCATATGAATCATTTACTTTAATTACTGTACACACACACAGGTGCTATACACCCAGGAATATGCATCTGCCTATATCTGACAGTTCTTTTGTTTATGAGAGTGACTAAAGTGTGCATTACATTTGGGAATTTGCTTGAAAAAAATATTTCTTATAAATAATATACTGGATATAACTTTTAAAAAAGGTTGACATCTAACTACCGTATCTTGAATCTTTCAATTTTTTTATTCTGCTGCACATTAGTTCCCTGCGAGCTGCTTCTACCCAATACATTAATTTTTTTGTAATAATGTTCCATGCTGGAATGCATGTTCTTCAATACTTGTCTGGTATCAATAGCCCAGAGGGATTTGTGCTCATGGACAGTAACAAGCGCTGCTGATGCTGAAAAGCCCAGTTTATGTTAAATGTGTGGGCTGTTGCTATGTATGAGTGCAATAGTAGTTAAAGGAGATTAAGGTTCTTTTTTTGTGATCTGGAAGTCCTGCAATTTCCCCCTTGTTATCATTGACCACCATCGCATCCATTTATTAAAGATATTAGGTGTTGATAAATATGGGAAAATGCAGTTGTAACAAATTGCCCTTGTTGAAATTTCCTATTATTAGGGTGCATTAAGATTAAAGAAAGATGTTTATGTGCAGCAGCAGTGAAGTAGGTAATAGTGCGGTTATGCTCTGTGATTACAGCATCAGATTAAAGGCAACAGTAATATGGGATTTACAAGTAGTGCCTGTCCATGTAGATAATGGAACCACGATGGGCCTTGATCAGAAGCTGTAACATAATATAGGAGTTTGTATGAACAGGCAATAGGAGGGTAACGTAGGGAAGAGGGAAGGTTTAGTTTGAAGGTAGAGTTTGTGAAGTACAACAAAGAAGAAATTTTCCTTGTAGTGGCATCCTTTCTTTTCATGCATAATAAACCTCTTATAATATAAAGCTGGCCATACATTGACCCATATTGGCCCAGTATGGGCCCCAATAGATGGCCTGTCTGAAATATTTCCAACTGAAAATCTGTCCAATCCATCAGGCGAGGGCCACATTAGGCACGTAGACTCACTTTATGTGGCCATACACATTACAATTACGATCTTTCTTTCTTTACAACCATTGGTCCCATGAAAGATTGTTTATTTTCATTACAAACATTAAGGGCTGAATTGTCTGATAGTAACCCATTGCTGATGTTCAGGTGCCCAATTTAAAATTTTCCATCTTGGCCAGTTGACGAAATTACCAATATCCAAGTCTTTTGCCAATATCGGATGCCTCGACTCCCACCATACATGCACCGAATATCGTATGAAACTTGCGTGTATGACCACCGTTAAGATACAATTGAAGAGGACACTCGCACACCCATTGTGTAAATATTAGGGTTCGCTCGGTGCACAGTGATTGGAGGATACGGCAACCTCCCAGTGAACTGCATAGAAAATAACCACACTAGCACACGAGACTTGTGTCTGCAGGGCAAGCCCTTGCAAGAGTTTTACTGCGGTGGTGCAACGTTGCGGGGCTCTGCCCCTTTGTCTATGCAGCCAACATGGGTGGCCAAATAGGGGAAAGATCTGCTTGCTTGGCTACCTTGCAAATGATCAGATTGATTTAAATGTGACCAGATTCTAAAGATTTTCATACCCCAAGCAATGTAAAGGTTTTATAGTGAATTCATTTTGTTTCTCGTTTTGATGTAAACTGGACTGGTCTTCAGATGAACTTCACTTTCACCTGAGATCAGGGCCAGAGTTAGGGGAAGGCAGAAGAAGCATATGTCTAGGTGCAATGGTGGGGGGCCCTGGCATATACGTCTTTTATTGTCTACCCCTAGTCCAGGCACTAAATAACCCTCGTTATTCAACTAATTTACTTATTCCTGCACACACATGGGGGGGGATTAGGAGGCATGGTGCTTGGTCCAGCGCTGCTTGTGTTGGGCAACAACATTATCAAAAATATCAAGTTAAGAAGACCACCAAGTGTGATGACTGAGAACATTTGCTAAGAAGAGACTTCAGTGAAATATTACACTTTTAACCTGTAATTTGAAAGTAATACATAAAGGAATTCAAGGTGTACTTTATAGCAATGTAAATAGTCAGTGTAAAGAATAGGACTCACCCTTGTGGTCAAGTGGCATGTTCTGTGGCATGCGGGGGCGCCCACCATGCCCTCGGCAAGAATGCCCGCCGCCTGCATCTTGTCCCATCGAGTGGCGGTTCTGCTATGGCACGTGCCGGCGCACTTCTGGGTTTATGCGTTGGTGTGATGACGTCATCACGCCTGGCGCGAAATTCAAATAGTATAAAAGGGGAATTCAGGTATCTGCACATTGCCCATTTTTAGGTTCTATTTGTTAAAGTTCCTGGGTTTATTCTACGTGATTCCCGTTTGATCTTCTGTGTTTTTAACCTTGCCTGCCTGTTTAACTACTCTGACCTCTCCAATCCTAACCCTTGCCTGCCTGTTAACCCCAAACTCTCCAATCCTGATTCCGGCCTGTCTGACTATTCTCTGCTTATGCTGGCCCGGCCAGCCTGTTCCAAGTGGTTTTCTTCCTTCCAGTATCCTGGTGAGACGATTGTGCCCCTTTGCTCGTCCAGAACCGTTAGCTTTGCTCCTCTCTCAATTAAGACCTGGCGGCATCCGATTAGCCGAGGGCTCCTCCCGAGGTGAAAGGCAGCGGTTATAGGCATAAGTGAGAGCCGAGACCAAAGAGCTTAGCTTGGGTTCTGGATTTAGGATGCCGTTCGTGACAGTCAGGGTATCTCTGGATAAAAGTAGAAAAATTTGCCCAAGTAGTATACAGAACATTTATTAGGGAGTATGCCGCCCATAGGGGTAGAAGCTGATTCTGCTGAGGAATACCAGTAATGAATATATCAATTTGTTTAGAGTCGACAACCAAGCTTATTGAGATCTAGCAGAGGATAGGGGCAAGGATAATTACAGATTATTAAAATACACATTTTTAATAAGTAAAATAAATAGAAAAGCTATTAAAAAGACATGATGGGTACAGTATCAGTTGAAGGGCCCATACCCTTATAACAAACCATACCCTCTTGAATGATTTGGGAGGCAAATGCCGCAGCTTGTTTATTACGAAAATGATAAACATAATTATCAAATCTCAGCAAAGTAATACCAAAGTAAACCATACAGTAACTTCTATTAGCCGCTCAAGGCTGAAAACATCTATAACTTAGAGGTCAGTTGTGTGGTCTCTCCACACCCCTTCCATGACTGTGACTCAAGGTCTAATCCCTGCAACTCTACAACCTTTCATAAGTGTTCCCTTTCCCCAGCTTCCTTCCGCTCTTTGAGCTGTTTGAGGTGAAAAAGAGCCTCCAAATCCACCTCTTCCTTTTTTTAATCCTTGTGGCTCTTTCACCCATCCCTGGCTGTGAAAACTACAAACCCCACAATCCCTGTCCCTTAACCTATCCAGTTCCCTATTTCTAAACCAGCCATGGCCCTATTATTCCCCATCCCTGGCTCATTTCTGGCATCTCTCAACACAGGGACACTGGAGATGCAACATCATGTAATCGTATTTATTGTATCTGGGAAAACATCAGGAATGGTTCCATTGAAGTCTTGTATGAGAGGTAATGTTGGGGACAGAGACAGTTGTCACTCACCCTGAGGCTGTTACTTTCTTCAGCCACTACAATATCCACATTCATTATTCAGAAGTTACACGTGCTGGTTGAGAAAAGTAGCTGTACTGGCATTTACTGAACATGCTGAAAATAACACATGCCAGAAAGAGAAAAATAAATCAATACTCATTACTGTTAACTCTAGACCACAAATGAAGAAATAATTCAACAGTTTGAAAGGGATCTCTTAAGACATGCAGATCATTTCAGATGGATGTAGTTGGCAGTTAATGTTCTTCCACATGGAAGATCCTAATAAATAAAAATCTCATCCCCTTCCATATATATATATAACAAACTGCACTCCAAGGACTTGTAAAGTGATCAAACAAAATGGTGTTTTATTCCCAACGTTTCAGCACCCTAACGGGGGCCGTCTTCAGGAGAGTGAATTCAACAATCTTGTGAAGCCATTTATACAAACTCACAGGTCTGACGTCATCAGATAGGTGTCATATTCCATGTGAAAATTCACGTGTGCCCTTTGAGTCTCTCTTAGTAAATTGTTCCGTGTCAAACAATCTGTGTACTCCTCACAGTATTATCGTGAGCTTATAGTGCTTATGCAAATTAGGGGTGGGAAGTGCAAAGCATTTTTTATTTCCTTGTTTTCTGACAAAAAGTCACACAATTTCCCTTCCCGCCCCTAATTTGCATATGCAAATTAGGATTCGCAGGGCAGAAAGATTCGGCCGAATCCGAATCCTGCTGAAAAAAGCCGAATCCTGGATTCGGTGCATCCTTAGTGCATATACTTGCTTATCCATAAAAAGAATAATCATATAATCCAGATACACTTCCCCCCTTCCTGCGGGACTAGTGTGGGGACTCTTTTCGCCAATATCACCCCTTTACGTACAGACACAAGCCAGTGAACTTGCGGACGGTAATCCCTTTGCCCCTTCATAACCGACATTGGACATGGGCTCAATGCGGAACAAGCTACCCATGCGCACGTAGTATGGAGACGTCCCCTTTGCAGCGGCGGCGCTGCAATACCCGATCCCGGATGCCAGGGTCTTTCTGGTGCCGTATCCCTTCTGACACCTTTCTCTTTTAGCCATTATTCTGCCTCTATGTAAGGCCTCTTCCGTCAGGATAGCGCTTACTGGTCCCCACCAATAACATCGCTTGTCCCAGAAGGTCACTTGCCCTTTCCTAGGTCTCCGCATGCCCTGTGCCATTCTGTGTCTATTACTAGTGTTACGTTCCGGTAGCCGCACTAGAGACTCATGGGGGCCCATACTCATTACGGCTTATGTCATCAGGCCACACTGGTATGTCTATCCAATTGGGGAACCTGGGACTACAATTCCCGCTAAATCCCATCCGGGGTGTGTGTTTATGTGGAAAGGAAAGAGTTAAAAACAAGTGAACACTGATATCCGCTACAATATATATTTCAAACATCTTAAATTGTAACACATATGTATCTTTTTGCAGGACAAACCTAGTTACTACTGTCATATCATATAAATCCGTTTTTTGTTACTTTGTAGTCTTTTCGTTATCTCTAATTCAGGGGTTGCCCAAACTTTTTGCAACGAGGGCCAGATTTGGTGAGGTGAAAATGTGTGAGAGCCGACCATTCAGCCCGACATTTTTTGAACCATCAACATTAAATTACAGGAGTCGAGTAATAGTAGCAGTAATATTTGGACACATTAATGAAATGATCTGCCACTTGGTCTATACTGCTGCCTGTGTGCTGAAGGCAATTGACACGTACTGGCACATAGTGATGCCATACTTCTTTAGTTTACTGTACTGGCACGTCAGTACATCTATTGACACCTTCAGCCCTAAAGAAGTATGCGAAAACAGCGTGTCACTACGTGCCAGTACGTGTCTATTACTAACACCTTCAGCACACAGGCAGCAGTATAGACCAAGTGGCAGATCATTTCACTAATGTGCCTTAATATTGCTGCTATTGGATTCCTGTTCCCACTGTGCTGGGGGGCCTCATTATTATTAATTTCATGACGGAGGCTGAGGGCCGGTGTAAATTTAAAAACGGGCCGCACTTTGGACATGCCTGCTCTAATAGTACAGATCCATTGAGATTCCGGGCCGGTGCAGTTTTCTACTGATAGGAACACCAGCCCGGGGTTTCAGGAAAGTAACTACAATCACTTGGGGGTACTTGACATTTGGCACCCCCAAGTGCTGCTAGCCTTTCCTTCTCCTTTAAATGGAACCCAGATGGGAATCTATCTAATCCCCATAACCTGTCACTTTTTCCCTGGCTAGGTCACCATGCCATTGTGATGTAATCCCTTCTAATACTCCTTGGTGGAGCCAAGAGCTGCTCATGTAGGTAACCCTAAATCTGACTGGATCTCCTAGAGCAGTGATCCCCAACCAGTAGCTCGTGAGCAACATGTTGCTCTCCAACCCCTTGGATGTTGCTCTAAGGGTTCTCAAAGCACGTGATTATTTTTGAATTCCAAGCTTGAAAGCAAGTTTTAATTGCATAAAAACTAAGTATAGTGCCAAGTAGAGCCTCTTGTAGGCTGCCACTCCACATAGGGGCTACCAAATAGCCCATCACATCCATTATTTGGCACCCCAAGGGACTTTTTCATGCTTGTGTTGCTCCCCGACTCTTTTTATATTTGAATGTGGCTCACGGTTTAAAAAGGTTGAGGACCCCTGTCCTAGAGAGACCCATTATGGGAAGCTAACTAGTACTCAGATGGGGGTTTCACCTTTACTCTCTTCCCTGGGGGAAACCTCTGACAAAAAAGCCTCTAGAGCTACATGGCTTGCCCTTTTACCTGTATATTATAGCACTCTACCATCTAGTGGCCAAACTTGGGAAAGCTAGAGGTCAGCCTCTGACCCAGGAAGGGTAGAATTACTCCCTCCAAAGACTTAGGGCCCCTTTATTGACCAAACTTTAGGGGAATGCACAATTAATGAGGATACCATTTATCAGTCCCCTACCATTGTAAGATTAATTCAATTTTACTAGACATTATTAAATTACTTATGATGGCTAATGGTAATCACTGGCTTTATTATTAATGACATGAAGGGATCTTATGGAGAACCTGATGCACTGTGTAAGATGAAGAAAATCAGTGCTAATAGAATTTAATTAAAAGTAGGGAAGGGTGTGTGTATGGATGCTGGGTTTTCATTTGGAGGGATTGAACTTGATGGACTTTATTTTTTTTTTTTAACCCAATTTAACTACGTAACTATGTAACTATGTAATCTGTTCATCTTGAAACTTCAGCTCAATTACCTGTGCAGTCAAGTTCATCTTCAGTTATGCGAACAAGTAAACTGCACTGCTGACACAATGGGCATGATGCATAATTAACAAAGCAGCATGACAACTGCCATTTTTGCTGTGTCTACATAATAACTTGGCAAGCAGCATCAGCGGTCTGTGTCCTAAGGAATTTCACTGATATACACCTGAACAACATGCTGACTTGGTGACAATCTGTTTTTATCTGAAAATGGGGCATCTTATTGGCTACAGGGGTGCCCCAAGCTGTACAGAACGTGTGCCAGATGGTGCCGGTTGTGCAAGGACAGAAAAAATGGAGCAGGCTCCTAATTTAGTTGTCCTAAAGGACTACTTTCTGCAAATTTTCTTGCTGTATTATACTCAGTACAGGTAAATATCTATTAGTTTAATATAATTCTGGTGCTGAGTAAACTCTGTTTCTACTGCAGCAGCTATGACTATATGATTCCATATCTCAATGACTGTGACCCCAAAGATGTTGGATGTTGGCTACTGGGCTAAAAGCTAGCTGGTTATTTATAATGACACTAAAGAATATATATAAAAATAATACCTTAGTTTTATTCATTCTAACGCCTCATTTTTTCAAGACTTTCAGCCCATAAAAGTTATTTTACTATATTAATCCTGCAGAGTTCTGTCTCTCTCTATGGGGCAGATTTACTAAAGGGCGAAGCGACTAACGCTAGCCACTTTTCGCCAGAAATCACATTCACAGGGACATCGTCAATTCACTAACAAGTACAGATAACAATTAGCTAGCAAAAGAGACCGTCGCTAGCGTTCGTTCACACTCTATCGTCAGACATCTTTTCGCTCTGGCGAATGGTTGTTGCCCTGCAAATTCACTAAATTGCGGATTTTACTGAACGTTACCTCTTTCGCCAGAGTTTCCTTCGCCACCTCAGACCAGGCGAACTGCTGCGATCTTCCTCAATCTGATGTCAGTGACCTCATATCCTGTCCCCTGGAAGGTCATAAAAAGTGTAAAAAAACACATACGAGTTTTCTATTTTAAAAGTGGGATTGCCTTCAAAATTCCGAACTATTAAAGCTTTTTTTTTTTAACACATTTGAGGGGCATGCCACATATATTTTAGGGTGGGCTCATGTCTAGGGCATGAGAGGAGCTTTTATGTCTTTATTAAGCTCCCTTGGATATTTGTAATAAAAAGTGGCCACTTCAAGCATTTACACCAACATCTCTAACAAAGACGTCTATACGACTTTTATGCGCCTCCCCAAGTCAAATTGACCTAAGTGTAAGATTACTAGCGAATTTTCGCTATGCACAAACAAACGCTAGCGAATCTTCGATATGAAATGCTCGCACTGAATAAGTATCGCTAGTGAAAAGTCGCCAGTGTTCAGTGCCCAGCACGCAACCTCGCATTTTAGTGAATTAGCATAGTGGTAATGAATTTGCAACTGGCAAAGTGGTACGAAGTGTGCGAATTGGTCACTGGTGACAATTTGCCCTTTAGTGAATCTGCCCCTATATTAAAGGGCACCTGTTGGGTGAAAATATTTTCCCCTATCAAAGGTGCAGGCTAATAGAGCCCACACTGTGATTGGAGGTAAAAGTAGTTTTTTTTTTATTTTAATTGTATGTTATGCACTGCGCATGCACATAATGAGTTTCTAACGTTATGTGCGTAATAAGCAAGTTGTGGCATTCACTTATTATGCGCAGGCATGTGCCCCAACATGGCCGCTCAAACTGGGAGCTCTGGGTGTCCTAGCACTGGTGGGGGGGACAATTTTTTTTTTTAAAAAAACCTACTGTTACCCCCAACTGGAGTGTAGGCTTTATTAGCCCTTACCTTTGGTTGAGGAAAATATATTCACCCAACAGGTGCCCTTTAAGGTATCTTTACAGCTGATTGCCTTCCATTTCAATATATGATTAGGACTGGGTCAAGCAGAAAATCCTACAGGCCCAGCACTAAACTGGAGATTAAATATGTTTTGCAACTAGCATTTATTTCTATATGGGGTCATTTGAAAGCTGGAAACAGAGAGAAGAAGAAACAAAAATAAATAATGAAGAGTGATTAAAAAGTTGCTTATAATTAGCCATTCTATATCATGCTAAAAGTTAACTTAAAGGTAAACCACCCCTTTAACTGGCCAAATCAAACACCTATCCACTCACTGGACACCTGGCTAAATAGTCTGATCTTTTTGTGGGGTCAACTTTATCTGAAGTGGCTGTAAATTTACAGGTAGAGTGAATATATTCACATAGTTTTAAAAGTGATTATGCCTTATTGTTTTTGTTTTGAACGAGTAGAAGTACATTATTATGGGTTCCGGTTGTATTTAGTGTTGAGAACTATATTTCCTTCTTTACAGATGAAAAAATTTGCACATGCAAACATCTTGGTGGGAATGGAGCAGTATTACGATGACTTGGATTTTAAGAATATTATGGATTTTGTTCAAGAAAAGGTATGTGGAGTGTATGGGCCGCTACATAGGTTTTTGTGCTTGCTACAAATCCCATTCTTATTTTTTGTTTCTATGTGAAACAAATTTCATTTAGTAAAACATCAATTTAATTGAGTGAGTTTTAGGGGCCGATTCCCTAACTTCGAGTGAAGGATTCGAAGGTAAAAAACTTCGAATTTCGAAGTTTTTTTTGAGCTACTTCGACCATCGAATGGGCTACTTCGACCTTCGACTACGACTTTGAATCGAAGGATTCGAAGTAAAAATCGTTCAACTATTTGACCATTCGATAGTCGAAGTACTGTCTCTTTAAAAAAAACTTCGACCACCTAGTTCGCCATCTAAAAGCTACCGAAGTCAAAATGGAAGGTCCCCATAGGCTTGGCTAACTTTTTTTGATCGAAGGATATTCCTTCGATCGTTGGATTAAACTCCTTCAAATCGTTCGATTCGAAGGATTTTATCGTTCGATCAAAGGAATTATCATTCGATCGAACTATCTGCGCTAAATCATTCGACTTCGATATTCGAAGTCGAAGGATTTTAATTCCTAGTCGAATATCGAGGGTTAATTAAACCTCAATATTCGACCCATAGTGAATCAGCCCCTTATTGTATAGCAATGACAACTAAGGAATAAATAATAATAATAGAGTTCCAGAACCAGCAATAATACACAAACCTCAATATAGCCCATTCGGGTAATATATCGATTATTTCTTTAAATACATCCAAAGCACTTATTGCATATGAATGTACCATTGATTTGAGTTATTGATAGGCTGTCTATAAATAACATAGATGGCAAATAATCGTTTGCATGGTGTCTTTTACCCTTTTATCCTACAGTTCTCGTGCTGTGGAGGTGATGATTTTAAAGACTGGAAGGTGAATCAGTATCATTCATGCAATAGCACCGGGCCCATGGCCTGCGGAGTGCCTTACACATGCTGCATATCAGGGAAGGTAAGGAACTCATGTAATGCAAATGAATAAATAAATGTGACTGAGACTGTTGCTTGACTCAAATATAGCTGGACATTGTACGTGACCTCGAGGCCTGTGATACATGGATATGCTAGAACAGTGTATCTCAGACGCTTAAGCTTGCACTTGATATGAAATCAGGCATTGTCCCATTATCAGCATTTGCTTTTGTCTCCTAATTCTAGTGTATTATGATATCAAAAGGGTATTTTTCACTTTATACTCAAATATTGGCATCATTAAGACGTGGAGCTTAACATGCTAATATATAGCCACCAGTAAATATTACATTACAGTGTTTTTCTCCCATCTGCAAAGGCTTGTATAATAACTGATACAGAAAATTTAAATTTGCTCTTATATGTAACAAAAAGCAAAAAATAAATGCCTAGTTATTCACTTGTAAAGATTCCCTTTAACCCCCATCAGACTGTTCAATCCCAGCCCACTTGCTGAGTCTCCATGGAATCCCATAAAAGGTAAAAATGCAGCACATGTACTACTTATTAGAATGAGTGAAGAGATAGACACACCTGTCTAACATGGGATATGATTGACATACAGCTGTGGGACCAGTTATCCAAAATGTCAATCATATCCTATGTTAGTTATATCTACTTCCTGACTCATCCTAATAAGTACTATATGGGGGACCTGGGGTTTTCCAGATTAGGGATATTTCCATCATTTGGATTTCCATACTAAAAAAATAATTGAAATAAAACATTAAATAAACCCAATAGGATAGTTTTGCCTCCAATAAGGATTAATTATATCTTAGTTGGGATCAAGTACAAGGTATTGTTTTATTATTACAAAAAAAGGAAAATCAGCTATAGGTCTCAATAGTCATTTTGATGTCACATACTCTTTCAAGTGACAATTTATATTTTTTTATTTAATATGACCACAAAAACATTTCCTTTTACTTTATTCATGTATAAGCACATGTGTGTACATTATTTTCACGTGTATCTATTCTCTTTATTATGAATTGTGAGGATTGGGCCATTATCACTTATCTTATTTACTAAAAGTTTGGAAATAGTGATATCATTCCCATTGAAAGAACATACTGAAGAAGTGTAGACTAAAAATGGTGTGAGAATACTGTGAAGGATAATACTAAAAAGGCCAAACAAATTCCTATCATTATGGTTATACATTATTTATATTCCCTGAGTTTCTGTCCTAAGAAAAGTCCTTCTTTGGAGTAATTAGCATTTTCTTTATTTTATTTTTCATTGTTTATCCTTTATTTTTTACTCTTTATTGTTCCACATTCTTTTTTATTATTTTTCTACTTTTCCTTTTTTTCTTAATTGCTACATTTCCCTATTCAGTTTGTGTGATAATTTTGTTTCACTTCACCACTAAAAAAGCCCATGTTTGATTTTAATCACAATTGTGATTGGTCAATGTATGTATGCTTGTGACTGGCCACGGCTTCGGTATAGGGGAGTGTCCATTAGCCTATGACGCCTTAGGCCTTGTCCCTTTTGTCCTAAAATGTTGTTTTATTTTTACTAATTCAGCATATGTAATTTTTGAAAATTCTCACATTTGAGCTTTCCACTCAATCCCTGGGCCAAATTGGGCTGATCCAATCATTTGACCTCTGGGCCAGATATCTGTCCGGCAAGGGGTCAGAAAGGCCTAGAGGCGCCAAATCGCCAGCTTTTTACCCATTTATGGCTAACTTTTTAGCTAGTATTTAGTTGGCTGTACATCTGAAAACCTGCTTGATTTTGTCATTTGCCAGACAAGTGGATCATGGCTGGATTTAGCTCTCAGTTTATCGGTCAGGCTATTATTTTGCATATGCCAGTATTCTGACAACTTGGTCTGGAGTGGCCAAATTGACCCTGCCCAGGCCTCCATTATATTGTTTGTCATGAGCCAGGTACAGCCAAGCAACTGTATCATTATTGCAAGCTGCTGCCACATGCACTTGTCTTGCAGTCATGCATGCTTGTGGCTTAAACATATGTAAAACCCTTTACATACCAAGAATGACTGTGCCCTTAATTTACATTATTAAATACAATTTGAAAATGCCAGCAGTTCTCTGAAATGTGTTTTCCAATTATAATTAGTGTTGCAACAAATCCACTATTTTTGATTCGGCCGAACCCCAGAATCCTTTGTGAAAGATTCATCAAATACCGATCCAAATCCTAATTTGCATATGCAAATTAGGGGCGGGAAGGGGGAAACATTTTTTTTTACTTCCTTGTTTTGTGACCAAAAATTCACGCGCTTTCCCTCCCCACCCCTAATTTGCATAACATGTGAATTATGACTTTGTGAAAAGCGTAATTATAATTTACTGACACAGCTAAGCTTTTTCATATCAGTATTAAAGAGTCATTATGAACCAGTGTTCAACAGGAGCCCCATAAAGATGCCTGTATTGAAAATATGTTCTTTATTTTGTTGTAGTTTAAATATATAGCTTTAATTTAAACCTTTCATTTGAAGCAACGTAGGGGTTTCTTCACAGTCAGGAGAGTGAGGTTGTGGAATGCACTGCCGGGTGATGTTGTGATGCTGATTCAGTTAATGCCTTTAAGAATGGCTTGGATGATTTCTTGGACAAACATAATATCAAAGGCTTTTGTGATACTAAACTCTATAGTTAGTATATGTATGGGTATATAGAATTTATGTGAAAGTAGGGATGGGTGTGTATATGAATGCTGGTTTTTCATTTGGAGGGGTTGAACTTGATGGACTTTGTCTTTTTTCAACCCCATTTAACTATGTAACTATGTTGTTACGATATAGGAGGGTTTTATTTTATAATTACTCCTGCCTCGCGGTGCCTTCAGAATGTAGGGAGATTTACAGATTCTCTTGCCTCCACTTCTCCAATTGGGTGCTGCCATGTGAATGCGTGCCTGCTTAGGAGCCCATCAGTCATGAATTCATCAGGGCATGTCAACTTCCAACGTCTACTGAATAGGGCCACTAATATTTACACTTCAGAGGGGTATCTGTAATATCCACAATATATATATATATATATATATATATATATATATATATATATATATATATAGATATATATATATATATATATATATATATATATATATATATATATAGATATATATAGATATATATAGATATATATAAAAGCATGAGAAGCCGGCACTCACCTTCACCAATAGTCACTGAGGCCGGGTGCTAGCCAGGTAAAGCATACAATCCAAAAAATGAAGGAAGCACTCACGGCATGTTTTTCTTGAAAAAACTTTTTACTGGATCATGCAAACATCAACGCGTTTCGGTACCTCAAGGGACCGTCATCAGGATGTGATGACGGTCCCTTGAGGTACCGAAACGCGTTGATGTTTGCATGATCCAGTAAAAAGTTTTTTCAAGAAAAACATGCCGTGAGTGCTTCCTTCATTTTTAGGATTATATATATATATATAGATATAGATATATATACATATATGATAGTAAAATAAACTGGTTGACAGTTACACATCAGATTCTTCAATAATAGCTTATTTCATACATATACTACTTCAGCAGGCATTGTTTCTTTCCTCAGGCAAAGTTAAATGGTTTTTAATTATGCTTAAACGGCAAGTCAACCTCAAAATAAAAACTTCTCTAATAACAGAAAACATAATTCGGAGGAACTTTCCAATATACATTCATTAAAAATTTTCTATAGTGTATAAGTTATTTGTATATATATATATATATATATATATATATATATATATATATATATATATATATATATATCGCTATCGAAAGCAGTGTTTGTCTGTCCCCTTCTATTCTCTGCCCTCTTGGCTAAGACTGTACAATATAAGGCAAGGAAGCTGCTTAACAGACCTCCTGTCTTTGCTGGGGAACTAAGACTATTGCAGCATTGTTTACCAACCAGAAGTTAAAGGGATTGTTCACCTTTAAATTAACTTTTAGTATGACGCAGAGAGTGATATTCTGTGAGCATTTTTTATTATTTGTGGTTTTTGAGTTATCTAGCTTTTTATTCAGCAGCTCTCCAGTTTGCAATTTCAGCAATCTGGCTGCTAGGATCTAAATTAATCTAGCAACCATGAATTGATTTGAATAAGAGACTGGAATATGAATAGGAGAGGCCTGAATAGAAAGACGAGTAATAAAAAGTAACAATACATTTGTTGAAGTTATTTGTAAAACCAATTGCTATTGAAAGAAGCATTTGCTCAAAGGGGTGGTTCACCTTTCATTTAATTTTAAGTATGTTATAGAATGGCCAATTCTAAGCAATTTAATTAATTATTTATTTATTTTATAGTTTTTAAGTTATTTGCCTTTTCTCCTGATTCTTTACAGCTTTCAAATGGGGGTCACTGACCCCATCTAAAAACAAATGCTCTGTAAAGCAAACACTGCAGAAATGAGCTTGGGTATAATTAGAACATTGGCAAGCAGAAACTACTCACCGTTCTGGCCCCATGATAGTAAAACGCAAATTGATAAATAAATATAGATGAGAAACCACTTGCCGAGATCAAACAATGACCAGGAGATGGGTTATTTTAGTAACGTCTACAATTAATGAAACTCAAAATCTGTATAGCTCAAAGTCCTGTTTATTGCTTAGCAATAAAAGCAGAAGGAATTTTGGGAGGGAAGCTCCTAAAATGTACATTTACTTGAAATACCCTAGAAACTGAGCCTCACCCACTGGGTTTTAAAGCACAGCCAGGGCAATATGCTAATTGGATTCCCAAGTGCCGGATTCACCCTTGTTGGGGCTCGTCAGTTCAATGAAGGGTTTTCCAATCAGCATATGTAGAGCCAGGGAAGTGGATCCACTATAAAGCATTATGGTTGAGGAGATACATCCTTATTTGTTTGCAAAGCAAAAGGAATTCTGGTAAAGAACCAGAATGCTGTTTAGAAATAATAGTAAACAGCCTGAATTCACAGAATGTTCTGGGCCACCCAAAACCACAAATTGTGCCATCAATATAATCATTCTGAAACTGCCTGAAAAAGGAAACCAACTATAGCAAATCAAACCTTTCCATGTAAGGTATGTTGGTTAATGGGAAAGAAGTTTTATGAATAAAGGTCCCACTGAGGGCCAAGACCAACGCAACCCATTCATACTAGCCAGTTACCTGCCAAAACTGGCATTAGGAAGTGGCCTATTTTGCAAGAAACAAAGTAAACTGCTTTATCAGACACAAGCCACATTTACTTCATGTAAAAATAAAAAGCCCTTTGGGGTATATTTTCCAAATCTGTGTGCAATAGCCACATAGAGGAGTCAAAGCATAGGATGGGAAGCTCAGCCTTTAATCCAAACAAAAGGACACACGTGTAAATGAGTGTGTATGAACAGATGTACCTTTGTGAATTTGCATTTTGCCCTACACCTTGTGCAAACTTACAAATGTGCAAAATACAGGTTAAAATGCCAGGCATTTTGCCCTTAAAGCATGTACTGTTAACATGAATGAATTGTGTTAGAACAGTGTCATTTTCTGACCACCAAGTAGTCAAGGAAGTTGTCGGGAAAAAGAAAGAGGCTGCTCTGATGTTCTTCTGCTTAGGAAAGATTTGAGAAAGGTTTATATTTTTTTTTCCTAAGCAGAACATCAGAGCAGCCTCTTTCTTTCTCCTGACAACTTCCTTGACTACTTGATGGTCAGAAAATGACCAGCAGGTGACGCTGTTGTAACATTATTCATTCATGTTAACAGTGCATGTATGCTTTAAAATCTTGGAACTAAAAAAATAAATAAAATGAATGTAAATTGCAAACGTGCTTAGAATAGTACCCTCATCAATTCTACATTCACTTACTTATCCTTTAATGCACCTTGACACCACTTGCTGTTCACAGGCTCAGCACTTTGTAAAAGCTCAATGAACTTTAGAGAATTGCACCTGACTGTATATAGAGAGTGGTGGTATATGGTAGGACATAGGCATCCCTTGGCATGCATGGTACACACCTAATGAGTGCCGATGCTAGGTGATTTGGAGTCTGGGACTTAGCACCTTTTTATGGCAGTAATGCACAGGGCTCTCTTCTGTTGCTTTTCGCTGGTTGCACAACCAAAGGTAAAAGTAGAATAAAAGGGTAAAGAGCATCAGCTATGCATGAGCACTATGTGTATGTGTGCTAACACAGTTTTACCTGCACCTGGCATTGGTTAATGGGCCCTGAGATCTGCTCTGAACACTGCTAATTGGTAGTGGCAACCAATGTTCATCACTCACAGCAGCTCCGTACCTTTAGCTAAGCTTCCACCAGGAGCCAGGTTACCTGCTTGTATGTTTTCATTCCATAATGAGGGGCGATGCAAGGGTATATATGAGCATGCCACTGAAACACATCCAGGATCCTTTATGTCTTTTACATTCGTTTTAACAATCGGTGACTACAAATGATGTGTGCACCAAGTGAGGAGAATACATGGTCAGGAGAAAAAGAATTCATTACAGAGCCTTGTGCAAACGGAACAAGCACAAGAGAACAGCATCTCATTTCAATAAGCACTGGAGTGTGACTGGAGAATAATTCTCGCCTTCTGAGAACTAGGAAAGAGCTTCCATTTACATTCCAGCATTTAATAAATGTGTCTCATAACAGAGCATCTGGCAATAGAGCTTAAAAGAGAGGGTTCTACAAGGCATCAAAGTATTTATTATTCTTTCATAGGTATCAGAATATGGTGACTTTGGCTCATCTTTATTAAAAGCTGGACACTCCAGGTCTCTTAATGCTGATACACTGTACTGAGTTCAGCCGTGTATGTATCATATAATCCAGTACTTCTAGTCAGCCTCCTAATTTTTTGTCATTTTTTTATGTATCTTAGGCAGTTACATAATACATACATAATGTTTGCAGATCGGATCAGATCAGTAGTCTGTATAGCCCTCGGGCAGGTTTGGAACCATAAAGCTATTATGCCTCTCAATGGCCATCAGTTATCTATGAGACAGATTCAGTGCTACCAATAATTACTGAGTCTCCACTTCATAATGAGCTTTTTCCCTGTGTCTTTTTGGAGCAGAAAAACCTAGTCATTTTACCCTTTACAGTCCTGTTTGATGACATTTATTGTTTACGTTTTGTTAGGCTTAATTAAAAGGATGGTTCACCTTTAAGTTAACTTTCAGTATGTTATAGAATGTCTAATTTTAAGCAAATTCTCAATTGGCCTTCAATTTTTATTTTATATGTTTACTAAATTATTTGCAACCTTCTTCTGACTCTTTCCAGCTTTCAAATGGAGGGTCACTGACCCCATCAAAAAACAAATATTCTGTAGGGCGACACATTTATTGTTATTGCTACTTTTTTACTACTTTTATTTCTATTCAAGCCTCTCATATTCATATTCCAGTTTCTTATTTAAATCATGGTTGCTGTGGTAATTTGCACTCTAAATAACTCGAAAACCACAAATAACCACAAATAATAAAACATGAAAACCAATTGCACATTATTTCAGAATATTTCACATTATTTCAGAATATCACTCTCTACATCATACTAAACTTTCTAAATACAATACATTAAATATTCTGCACTGTTTCTTATTGACAGCTTATTGGCCTTCTTATTGACATTCTTTAGCTCAAAAGCTTTCTTGATCTCCATTTCACAGCATTGGGTGTAGTTGTCATACTATAGGTATGGGAACCGTTATCTGGAAAATCCGAAAGCTCCGAATTACAGAAAGGCTGTCTCCCATAGACTCAATTTTATCCAAATAATCCAAAGTTTTAAAAACTATTTCCTTTTTCTCTCTAATTATAAAAGAGTAGCTTGTACTTGATCCCAACTAAGATATAATTAATCCTTATTGGAAGCAAAACCAGCATATTGGGTTTATTTAATGTTTACATGATTTTCTAGTAGACCTAAGGTATGGAGATCCATTATGGAAAGATCTGTTATATGGAAAACCACAGGTCTCGTGCATTCTAGATACCAGGTCCCATACCTGTACTAGAAAGCTGCTGGTTGCATCCAACTGGAAATGCTGAGAGTTGTAGTTTGCAGTAGCTCGTGTTCTGCAGTTTAATATCCCTTTAGTTAATTGCTATTATCACAGTAACAAAGGGTTCAGGAGGCCCCTGTATAACTGTCAGTAGCAAGTAACTACCAGAGGCTTTTGTTTCAAATCAAAGACTGATATTTTTATGTGCTGCAAATCCCTATCTTCCAATCTGTGCCAGCATTAAACAGCAGGTGTACTTAGCCAGTGCTCCCGATGAACAAGGTGATTATTTTTATCTTCTATTTACAAGTCAATGGGAATCTATAAAAATGTTGTTTCTACTCAGTGGTTCCTTATAACTTATACATGCAGAATCAGTTTGATTGCACATACATTAATGCAATAAGATCACGAACAAGATGTTGATGAACATGTGGAATGATAATTCTGTGTGACGGCTGAAGGCTTATTCAGTTGTATACAGAGGAAATATGGAAAGTTATTGATAAGGTGTGTGATATATGCCGATGGTAGAGTATTACTTGGTGAGCCAGTCCCCCCAACACAAACTCACCCTTCTATTGCTAAATAATTAACCTCAATACTGGCCTTTGGGGTAACTCATTAATATTATAGGATTATATTAAACATATCGTATTTTATGACCAAGGTTTGTGTTGTTTGAGGATTGGGTGATTGTGGCCAGATGATAGAGAATCCCATGCACAATAATATAGATTATTAATTATAAAGGAACATACTGAAGTTAGAGTAGTTTAACTGAGCTAGGAACATGATTCATTCATTGTGATTCAATTGTGATATCACCTGTTGTTACACCTTAGACATACTGGGACTCATTTATAACAATAATGTATAAAGAATGACTGAAGCTTAGCTTATTTCCTATTGAGTCAGTCTTTTTAGGGAAAGGCTGTAAGGGCGAGTATATTACACTGGATATCCTTAGTAAGGTATGTTTAGTAGATACAACAGGGATGGCCAAGCCTTAGTCATCCAACTGGATCTCCATGTTCCCTGACTTACATACATTTATTTTCCCCCCTGAGTTTGGGCCCCAGATTTTTGCATTTCTTGACCTTCACATCTCTAGCCCTTGTCCTTTTTATGCATTAATAGCTGCTAGAGACACAACGTTTCTCCCCTTTCCCACTAAACATTTTCACTTTTTGAAGGGATGGTGCAATAGTTTATATAGACAGAACATTTGCGCTCACCAGTATCAGTATATTAATGGACATTAAAAGGGTTGTTTGCCTTTAACTGAGCTTTTAGTATGATGTAGAGAGTGATATTCTGAGCAATTTGCAATTAGTTTTCATGTTTTATTACTTGTGGTTTTCGAGTTAATTAGCTTTTTACTCAGCAGCTCGCCATTTCAACGGTTTGGTTGCTAGAGTCCAGATTACCCTAACAACCATTTATTAATTTAAATAAAAGACTGGAGTATGAATCGGAAAAGGCCAAAACAGAAAGATGAATAATAAAATTAGCAGTAACATAAATGTGTAGCCTTGCAGAGCATTTGCTTTTAGATGGGGTCAGTGACCCCCATTTGAAGCTGAAAAAAAGAGTCTGAAGAAGAAGCCAAATAATTCAAGAAATATAGGAAAGAAAAATGACAGCTTAGAATTTGTCCATTCTAAAACATACTAAAAGTTAACTTAAAGGTGAACCGCCCCTTTAAGCATTTTCTACAAATATCTTTTAGTAGTTCCTAAGTTTACCTGCACCTATTTTCCAAGATTAAAGCTTCCAAATGGTTGCCCTTAGTTTTGGATGCCCCTCATGGGTGCTACATAAAGAGGCACATTTATCAAAGGTCGAATTTCGAATTCATGTGTTTTTGTTTTTTTTAACTCCTTTAAATTCGAATATACTCCAAATTCAATTGGGGGGTTATTTAATAAAAAAAAAACGAATACCGAAAACTCGCACTAATTTTACTGACTCGAAAACGCGATTCGAGTTTTTTCTCTGAAAACAACTCGATTGTCAGGAAGGCTTAGTAACATGTCCAAATTGGTTCCCGGACCTCTTCCATTGACTTATACATGAACTAGGCAGGTTTTAGGTGGCGAATAGTCGAATTAGAATTTTTAAAGGTCCAGTCAATGAATGGACATTTTTCTTTATTTCTTTCAATATGTTTACATCCACTGGCTTAGTTAATTTTAGTTAGTTGTTGTCAGTCTCATTAAATGGTATTTAGTTTTTAATAATTTTATGCCATTGTATCAATTATAACTTGTCTTTCATCTGCATAAAATTGCTGTCATACTGTTATTTGTTTATCATGAAAATCAAATAAAATATTTTCAAAATAAATAGAAAAAAAAAAAAAAAGAATTTTTAAAGGGCCAGAGTAAATCTCAAAATTTGAATTTGAATTCAAATTCGAATCGAGTTTGGATCATTTACAATTTAAATTTGAGAGTTTTGACCATAAAAAATGTCAATTCAACCCTTAATAAATCTGCCCCTTAATGTTCAAAAGAGTGGACATTGCAAACATTGCAGTTCCAGACCAGAATTACAAGTTCAGGGAGAGGGGAGGCAAAACCTAAAATGAGCAACAGGGAGGGCTCCCCTAAAGTGGAATTACTGCCATGTTCCGGGTGGTTGTAGCTCCAGAGTTCCCCAGTGTGAGCAGGTGCAGGAGAGGTAGGACAGGTGTAGTAGTGTAACTATATGGATGTGCAAGGAGCAAGTATAGATGCAAGTACCTGTAATAAGACATGAAGCTGTGTATCCAAATAGCTGCTCTTATATCTATCCCTGACAGCAAATAATACATACTCCTTCGCACCCACATATAAATATTTAGTGCATAATAGAATTTTCATGCTGCAAAAGGCACTCCTGCCGGCTGATAGAACAAGAGTTAATGGCCGAATGGCACAGTTGGGACTGTTATATTTCTGTTTTTAAAGTAAACCGCAGTATATGTAATAAGGGAGCCATTTAAATTGCATCAACGGAGTAAAGGGCTGTGGGACAAATCTGTCATTAGAGAGATATTGTCAGAAGCAGCGGCAGTATTCTACCAAGCTGGAAACAGGGAGTTTGCCTGCTCTTCTCCAAAGGATTAATGATATCAACATTATGATATGAGTGGTGCTATGAACCGGAGAAATGAATCCTCAAAGCACAGCATGAGAATAGACAGGGGATTGTCGCCTTTGTCTCTTAAAGGGGAACTGTCATTGCTGCCACATGCACACAAATGTTAGTACAATTTATTCGTAATAATTATTAGGTTTCATTATTTCTTTTAATTACATGCAGGTTTATGAGTATTTGCCCCTCTTTCAAGCTAATAGCACCTATTGCTCTCCTTCAGATTGTCCTGCGTTTTGTTTATGGGCATGAGAGTGGGGGTAATTCATAGCAAATACAGTGAGACCATATTACAGGCAGCCACTTATTTGGGGTGTTCATAAATCCCTAGTTTAGTGGTTCCCTGTTTTAGGCACTATTAACCAAAATTGATGATTTTATACCTTTTGGGTTTAGGTTACCCACTCACGGCCAATCATTTGTTCAGTGCATGCTTAGCTCTTATCAAAGCAAAGATAAATGAAAACATGGCAGTTTTAGTTGGGATATCAAAGATTACAAATAAGGGATCATCCTTACATTTCATTTTTTTTGCCTTCACCCCATACTCACACAGTTAACCTTATATGAACAAATTTATTGGAATCACTAATTAGTGATAGTTGGCTTTTGTGGTTGACCATACATTATGGAACCACAGGTTCATTTTTTTTTTCTTTTTAATAAGTAGCATAATACTTTGTTGCACAAACTGTCATCAAGGCAAACAGATAAGAGATGGCAGTAACAATTCTATGAATGGGGAATGTGCCAGGCAACAGATGACGCCAGCGTTAATGAGTGTGAAGCTTAATCTCAGGATTATACCATAAGCTTTATTAAACAGCACTGGGCAATACAAAAACAAACATAACACTTAAAAAAGCTCTCTGATGTGCAATGGGTAGCTAGAGTGAATAATTGCCTACCGAGCTGTAATTTGCAGAAGTGCCAGCGATTAGGATCACAGCTGAATATGGAGGGCATCGTCCTATGTCTTTTACAGTCAGTTGGTAATTGTGCTCTTCTCTTTGTGAAGGTAATATTTGTACCTTACATTTACATCTCTCTGGAATAGGATGGTGAGATCTACCGTAAGTATGTGTTCATTGTATTTTTTTTATATATAATGCCAGAGCAAACCCCAAGAGTTGAAGAATTGTTTAGTTATCATTTGGAGTCTACAGTTAAAACAGTAGAGAAAAACTAAAAAAAAAAAAAGGCAACTGGAGCCCTGGCACTGCCCAGTTCCCTTGTGAGTTCCCAGTAATGTCTAAGATCCAAAGAAGCCTATTGTGTAGCTTTGTTCCAAAATTACAAGATTAACCCATTTGACTCATAAACAAGAGGAATGGATTGCAGAGAAGTGCTCACTTGTACTTTCTGTGTGTGCTCCTGGCTTCCCATTGGCACAAGCTGGAGGCATCAGTAGACCCATTCAGTGGAACCAAGTGTGACCAGATGTAATTGCACAAGTCAGACACAAGTGCTGCCTAAACTACTACATTTAAAAGGGTAGTTCACATTTAAGTTAACTTTAGTATGTTATAGAATGGCTAATTCTAAGCAACTTTTCAATTGGCCTTCATCTTTTCTTTTTTATAGTCTTTAAATAATTTACCTTCTTCTTCTGACTCTTTCCAGCTTACAAATGGGGGTCACTGACCCCATCTAAAAAATGCTCTGTAAGGCTACCAATTTACTGTTATTGCTACTTGGTAATTTGGACCCTAGCAACCAGATGCTGAAATTGCAAACTGGAGAGCTGCTGAATAAAAAGCTAAATACCTCAAAAACACCAAAAAAAATGAAACCCTTTGCAAAATATCTCAGAATATCACTTTCTACATCATAATAAAAATTAACTCAAAGGTGAACAACCACTTCAAAAATTTCTCCAGTCATTAGTATAATTGCTCCACTAAATTGCTCATTGTATGGCTGGATATTGCAAGGTTTCTAATGTATGGCCAGTTGGATCTTTCCCTCAGACATATAACTGTAGCTAATAAAACCAAATAGACCATAGTAATAGTTAGTAAGTTTATCACCTGTATTTGTATAGTTTTCTACTTTTCTCTTAATATAGTCTTCGGCACACAGCAGGAACATGTCCAATGTAACACCAAAATATTTGCTAGCAGGTTAGTAGTGGCCTAAAATAGGAGTTTAGTGGTTGCCTAAATTTGGTTATAATCTTAAACCCTACATCTCATTGTGTTTGGAAACAAGAATATGATCAGAATCAAGATTTAATCTGGGTAAATTGGTAAATCCCTTTGGGAGATGATTAGTATAACATGTGTAAACCTTCATCCTCCTAACACGCCACATGGCTCTTTAACATTTGACCAACTGTCAACCCCAAAATATGCTGAAAAACGCTACCTCGGCTAATACTTGGGTCAAGCGCAAAAACGGTCGCCGGCGTCTAAGAATAGTTGCCGGCGTCTAAGAATAGTTGCCGGCGTCTAAGAATAGTCGCCGGCCTCCAAGAATAGTCACTGGCCTCCAAGAACGGTCGCCGGCCTCCAAGAACGGTCGCCGGCCTCCAAGAACGGTCGCCGGCCTCCAAAAATGAGACGCCGGCACCTCCATTGGGAGCAGAACCCCTCAATTTTTTGATTGAAACTTACCAGAAGCTGCTGCATTTCTCACCCTAGGCTTATACTCGAGTCAATAAGCTTTCCCAGTTTTTGGAGGTAAAATTAGGTACCTCGGCTTATACTCGGGGCGGCTTATACTCTAGTATATATGGTATTCGATCTTTGACTTCAAAATATCAACCTTTTTATAGGTAGATTCAGGCATGTTATCAGAAACTGTCAAACTGGAGGCACCTAAGAATGAGAAATGAGAAGAGTTCAAAAATGTGTTGGATGCCTTTCTTGCCTTTTGAATCTGTTGACCTGCTGGGACTTTGTATGCCTTCCTCTGGATCAGTTTGTAAAGTGTTATGGACAGTATGCCTCAAGAGTCTTCTTTCAGTTTATGTTGCTATACTAAATTATCATCACTTCCCCTTTTAGATTGTAAGCTCTTTTGAACAGGGCCTTCCCTGCCTTTTGTACTGGTACTGGTCACTATGTATGTAATTCTGTATGCTCTATGTATGTAATTCATGTGATTTCTTTATATAAACACATTTATTTTACAGTGTTGTGCAATAGGTTGGCGCTCTAAAAATACATGTTCATATTAATAATAAATTAGAGGTGTGTGAGCCCGACAATCACATAGCAACAACTAATATTAATTTTATTTTTTTCTGTGCACTTTGTTTACAAAGTGGCCACAAAGACAGTCCTTGCCATAATTAGATGGGTTTCCAATTGAAAGCTGTCAAGTATCTCTCACTTACATGTGCAATTCAATCGATGACATGCACCGATGTCTCGGGGACACACGATTGCATTTTGCTCCTGAGTGGGGTAATTTTGTCTCAGCAATGACTCCTATTAAGACAATAAGCTTGTAAAAAATGTATCAATCCCCATAGTAGTGGGATAAAGCTGCAAGCAAGGCATAGCTTGAGGACAGTTTGGAATGTTCCAGGCTAGACAGAACTGAATTATTTAAATGTGGTCCAAACAAAGCACCCATGACTCATAATGTGTCTCCTCACGTCCAAAGAAATGACTTTGTGCTCAGGAGTCTTCAGGTACTAATGAAGTTTTACTTAACACCATTTTTCATGTGGATAAGAAGAGTCAGGCAGCACTGTCATGATTCCTTTTTGTCCCTTAGCTTGTAGAGTATGCAGCACATATTCTCTCTAGATTTTACATCCCAACTTCTTGCTTTTTCTCCTTTGCACGGTCCTTCTCACTCTTATCCCCGTGCTTCACTTTGTTCTCTTCCATTCCTTTCCATGTGTTCCCCTCTTCCCATCCAGGCTCTGTCTATGCTTCACTGCGTGCTATTCAATGTGAATTAACTCGGTGGGCAGTTGTTAACAACGGGGTGTAAAAAGACTCATCAGGCTTTCTAGGCCACAGGGGCTTTATGGTTTATAATGACATTATCTTGTAAAAAAGGCTTATTGTACTGTACGTTCAGCTTTCTTAATTCATTTTGTCATTAACTGAAGCCACGGTGAGCAAGCATTTAACCGACAAGGACAATTATACAGTATATTGGAACTTCATCATGTAAAGACAGTTGCTATTAAGGATGCACCATATTCATCATTTTTGGATTAGCCAAATACATGAATCCTCAACAAGAGATTTGCACATTCACATTTGGAAAAAAAATTGCATGATGGGCAAACAGAAACTCGTCACATTCAATTGCTCATAGATATTCCCCCAAATGTAACATTTGGCGTTATCGCAGCACGCTTTCGCACTTTTGCGAGTATATTTGCGCTAAGCAGAATGCAATATTTTTTGCACAGATATATTACATAAGCACAAAACAGTAGCAAACGTAAAAATAAGATGAGTCGCAATGAAAGATGTTTTCACTGGAAAAAAAACTAATAACCATATACCTTTACCACATATAAAAAAAAATGCTGACATATATCTTTACCACATATAACTTGACCACATTTTTAAATTACATAAAGAATAGCGAAAAAACGTACGCAATGCGAACGGTGGAATTGCTCCACGAATATCTTTCTGCTAAAGTTGTACATGCACCTTCTTCTCACAACACTGATAGCAAAGTCACGTGAACACAATTACATTGCAATTAGATTGCGAATAACATTTGCACTGAACATCGACTACAGACACGACTCGTTAAGAAACCAAGCGCAATATAAGCAATTTGCGAAAAGAAGTTTTATTACATTTATAGCGCAACAGCGCAATAGAGCGCAATAACAAAACTTCGCAAAGCGGAGGAAAACGGCGGAAACAGTCGCAAATGTAGCAGAACAGTCGCAAAGCGAATTATTACAGACCCACTCTCGCGCACAAACTACTCGCAATTCGCTTTGTGAACTGTTTATGCGATTGCGCGTGATATTACATTCCCCCGTTAGTGTCATAAGAGTTTATATTCGATTCAGCTGAACACTTTGCTCTCACAAAAAGTGATAGGATTTGCCCGAATCTCCAGCCAAATCCTGAATTTGGTGCATCCTTTTTTGCTATAGGTTACTGTTGCTCTATACCTTATGACTCCCCCACCCCAGATATTTGCCCCAAAGTCAATATTTGGGACCCGCAGAGTGAGTTATAAAAAGTCATATGGAGCCAGTGTGGGATCCTACTTACCTGCTTCAGTGTCCAGTTTGGGACTATTCTAAAAATTAATAAATCTGCCCGTTTGGGTGATATATGGCTATCGGTGGCCATGGCCCAGTACCCAGCTATACCACTCCCCCTGCCACCTAGGTTTCTGAGGCAAAGGAGAGATTCATAAGGCATTTCAAATTTACCGGTAAATACATTACCAGTACATTTTTTAATAGTGCCAGCCCTAGCTGCTGATCTATTGGCTAGGATGGTCAAATACCAACCAGGTGGCATCCCAACTGCCACCATATACCTTCTCCCCGCCAGTCAGTAGCTCACTGCCCCCCATTCCATTGCACCCTAGGCATCTGCGTTTGCTGGCTATTCCTAGTTCCAGCCCTGATGGGTTTGTATCCACATTTGACTTTGGCTATGTACAACATTTTCTCCAAGTCAAAATATTTGCTTTACTGTTTTGTGTGTGTGCGTGTATGTTCACAGGGGGGTTTTAAATGCCGCTTGCTGTGTGTGTGTGTGTGTGCACAGCTTGATTAGTTTGCACCAAGGATGCATGTATAACATTTGATATGGATTTGGAGCTGTGCTTGAAGTGCCTTAAAAGTACTTTTCTTATCATATACAAACATTAACTTAACCCAAATTAGATTCAGATGAATGCACTGCAAGAGCTTTGCAAACATATGCCATACGTGAGCACACATACAGATACACCTACTTTTATGTGCCCTGCCGTGTAGCACAAAGCAACCTTCAAAGTGGTGGCTTAAAATTTGATGCTGTATGTAATGATTCCAAACAGTATTAGTATCTCCATTTACACAAACTCTTCTAATTAGCGAGGGGCAGGGGTTCATATGGTAAAAACAAAACAATGATCTGTTTGTATGTACCATAATAATAAATTTTTATAATAAATAAAACCTATTTTACCCATGTTGGAGAACTTCAATAAACTCTGAATGTTAGAGTGCAGGTACTTAACTGAGACATACCTCCAAACTGTCCTGTTTTTAGAGGGACAGTCCCTCTTTTGACAGCTCAACCTGCAGTCCCTTATTTATACTGAAAAGTCCAGTTTTTCTCAGCACTGAAAAGCCAGAAAAAGAAACAATGTTTCTAACTTAATTGGCTTTTGGCAGAGAGCCCAGAACAGCCACAGCAGCTGATAAGATACTTTTGTAACAATTTCAAGATAAGCAAATAAGTAATTGTAATAATATAAGATAACCGGTCCATTGGGAGAAGTTAGACTCATAGCTTAAAGGACAATTCACCTTCATTAGCAAAACTGTAATAACTGAAAAAAACACAGAAATATGTTCAAACTTTCATAACCTGCCAAATTTTGTAAAATCAACATGGTAATTAGGGGGTGTGGTCACACAAATGGGCGTGGTCAAAAAAGGAAGGAAGAAAGATATTTTTGTCCCTCTTTTTATTTCCAAAATATTGGGAGGTATGTATCTGGCATCTTTACAAATTATATTTCTAGTGTTCATAGTGTGAGAATAAGTATATTGCGGCGGAACCTCTGGAATACTTACAGGCCATTGATTTAAACATGTCAGATTGACTTTAAGATTAGAAGAAAGGGGACATATCATATTAACAAGAATGCAATAATGAAATCCCATTACCCGTTTGATGTCGATGATTTCTGTTATACTTAAATGTTAGATATCCTTTTTTTTATATTAACACATGAAGCAATAAATGAGTTCCTAAGTAGTAGTAACAGCTTCCAATATCTAATCATTAATCTTTACTGACCATAATGCAGTGCGTTTTGTCAAACCCTGAAATGAAGGCGCAACCTGAACTTTTGCTATGAGTAGTGTCGTATCTATTTGGAGTATAAAGAGCCAGTCTGATAGATTATGTTATGTTACGGTATGTATATAATCTGCCTAGTTGATCCAGAGGAAAGCAAAAAACTCAGTTTGATGTCTCTCCAATTTGCCTCAGAGGGGGAAAAATTTCTTTCCATAAGCTGGCCATAGACGCAAAAATCAGATTGTACTAATCATCGTACGATTGGACTTTCCCATCTCCAGACCTGCCACTAACCATTCAGATCAAATAAAGTACAAAAGAATAGATCAGCCGATGTTCTGCCCCTGACGGCAATCGTACGAAAGTTATGTCCGACAAAACTGGTGACAGTCTCCCATTGAATTTCTTATGATAGCAATACACGCAGAGATATTATCCTATTATTAACCTGTCCATCGACCAAACGACCGATCTCCATCGGACTAAAAATGACTGGACTCTCCACATACGGTCCGAAAATCGTACGAATCCTCGATCGTACGATCAGATCTTTGCGTCTATGGCCAACTTAACTCCAAAATGGCAATCGGATCAGTCCCTGGATCGACTTGACGTGGGCCTACATCTATGGAGTCAGGGTACTACTCCTCAGCTCCAGTGCTGTATTTAGATACAAGTATCCAGCGTCAGGCTGGGCAACATTTTTTTTCAGAAGCTGTTTTCCAAGAGCTGCTTCTTGAAAAACGGCCTTTAGTGTGCCTTAATGATAAATAGGGCCCTGGGATTTATGTGATATTAAGCAAGCAATTTTTTTCATAACTTTCGAGCATCAGTTAGAAGCCAGGGCAAAGTTGCCCAAAAGGCACAGCTTAAAGGAACAGTAACACAAAAAAAAGTGTTTTAAAGTAATTAAAATATCATGGACTGTTGCCCTGCGCTGGTAAAACTGATGTGTTTGCTTCAGAAACACTGCTATTGTTTATATAAACAAGCTGATGTGTAGCAATGGTGTAAATTTAAAAAAGGCTATATGGCACAGGTTAAATAGTGGATAACAGATAACATTATGTTCTACAGAGTTTATCTGCTGTAACCTGAGCCTTTTCTAATTTGAATGGCTGTCCCCCACAGCAGGGCAACACTGCATTATAGCATACCGTCCGACAACACTCTCAGACCAACGTGCAGTCCACTCACATCTACTTTGCACTCCTTCACCCCTGCAACTCTAGATGAAGTTAGCAAACTTCTAGCCAGCTCAAAACCCACCACCTGCTCCCTTGACCCCATACCCTCTCGCCTTCTCCACCCAATCTCTGATACACTCTCTCCTGCACTTACCCACCTATTTAATCTTTCACTCTCTACGGGTACCTTTCCATCATTATACAAACAAGCACTAATCACTCCTATCCTCAAAAAACCTTCCCTTGATCCCAGCTCTCCCACTAACTATCGACCGGTCTCCCTTCTTCCATTCGCATCCAAATTACTAGAAAGGCTTGTTTACAAACGCCTGATCCAGCATCTCACTCACAACTCCCTCCTCGACCCCTTGCAATCTGGCTTCCGCCCATCACACTCGACTGAAACTGCACTCACCAAAGTAACCAATGATCTTCTATTGGCAAAGTCTAAAGGTCACTATTCCATTCTAATCCTTCTAGATCTCTCTGAAGCCTTTGACACAGTTGACCACACACTCCTCTTTGACATTCTACACTCATCTGGCATTCGGGACTCTGCTCTTTCATGGTATACATCTTATCTGTCTGACCGTTCCTTTAAAGTTGGACTTCAGTATCACCTTTATGCTGATGACACCGAACTCTACTTGTCTACTCCTGATCTTTCTAATTCTGTCCTCTCCCAAGTCACAGACTGTCTCTCTGCTGTCTCCTCCTGGATGTCACAGCGCCACCTGAAACTGAACCTTTCTAAAACAGAACTCATTATATTTCCTCCAAGATCTTCCCCTGTCCCTCAGATATCACTCACAGTAAACAACACCACCTTTCATTCGACCACACAGGTACGCTGCCTAGGAGTTATCCTAGACTCACATCTGTCTTTTTCACCACACATTCAAACACTTGCAAAATCTTGCCGTATTCAACTGCGCAAAATTGCCAGAATACGACCCTATCTCAGTTCAGAATCAACTAAAACACTGATTCAGTCTCTCATCATCTCCCGCCTTGATTACTGCAACTTACTCCTCACAGGTATTCCAACAAGTCAACTTTCACAACTCCAATCTGTTCTAAACGCGGCCGCTAGACTCATTCATCTAGCTCGCCACTCAACATCAGCTGCTCCCATATGCATGTCCCTTCACTGGCTCCCAATCTCTTCTAGAATCAAATTCAAATTACTTACACCCACATTCAAGGCCCTCAATAATGAAACCCCTCCCTATATTTCATCTCTAATCTCCAAATACTCTCCTTCACGAAACCTACGCTCTGCTTCTGATCTTCGCCTCACTTCTCCTCTGGTCACTTCTGCCCATTCTCGTCTACAAGACTTCTCTCGGGCTTCTGCTTTTCTCTGGAACTCTCTGCCACAAGCTGTCAGACTTTCTCCTTCTTTCCAAACTTTCAAGCGCTCCTTAAAGACTCATCTGATTAAAGAGGCTTATTCGATGTACCTTAATTAATCATTGCTGTATCAAAATGACAAAATGTTTATATAATCCTAATGTCTCAATTGTACCCTAACCTTTTAGTTTGTAAACTCTAATTTCTAGGTCCTTCTAACCCTATTGTACTCTGTAATCCTTGTTTGTTATTCACCATTTGTTACCTGTTTGCTTTAACTGCAGTAAAGCACTGCATATCTTGACAGCACTATATAAATAAATGATGATGATGATTATATTTTTATTACTTTAAAACACTTTCACTTTTTGTTGCTACTGTTCCTTTAACCAAGCACCACTTAATTCTGTAGGTGGGAAAAGGTGCTTCCTTGGCATAAAGGACATGTTAAAGGGGTTGTTCACCTGTGAGTTAACTTTTAGTATAATGTAAAGAGTGCTATTCTGAGACAATTTGCAATTAGTTTTAATTTTTTATTAATTGTGATTTTTGAGTTATTTAGCTTTTTATGCAGCAGCTCTCCAGTTTGCCATTTTAGCAATGTGGTTGCTAGGGTCCACTTCTGATGAAGTGGCGGGGTGCCACGAAACGCGTCAAAAGTTTTGAGATATGCTGCTGTAATGTTGGAGTTTTTAATACTTACTAAATAAATTTTGACTTTTTTACAATTTTAAATTGGCTTCTTCGGTGCTCCGTCTTTTGCATCTATTAAAGACTTGAACTCAATGCATGGGATGGCGGTGGACGTTTAGCATGCTGAAGCCTGTGAAGGTTCTTTAAGTGCTCCCACTAAAATAATTGTAGGGTCCAGGTTACCCTAGCAACCATGCACTGATTTGAATAAGAGACTGGAATATAAATAGAAGAGGCCTGAATAGAAAGATGAGTAACAAAAAGTAGCAAAAACAATACATTTGTAGCCTTACAGAGCCTTTGATTTGTAGATGGAGTCAGTGACCCCCATTTGAAAGCTCGAAAGAGTCAGCGGAAAAAGGCAAATAATTCAAAAACTACAAAAAATAAATAATGAAGACCAATTGGAAAGTTGTTTCAAAATGGCCATTCTATAACATACTAAAAGTTTACTTAAAGGTGAACCACCCCTTTAAGGTGTTTAAGTCGGTTGGCCAACTAACTGTCAGAGTGAGCTATGGTGGTGCTAGCTAGCTCTGTCTTTTTACATAGAGCACCATTGTCCTGTATTCCACAGTCTGCGGAACACCAAGCATCACAGCCTAAGATGATTAAACATGTATATTTATGTCCAGCTTTGATTTCTCACATGCATTAGATACTTGGAAGACAGATTGAACCTTGTCAAGATTTAAGAACACTGCCATAATAAATAAACAACTGTACATTCCAGCCACAGACCAAGACCTTTATATTCCTTTTACTTTCACGCAGAACCGCGCCACTTATGGAAGCACACAGAATACACACGTGTAGAGTAGAATTGTCAGATATACAGGTGTAAACAATAGAATTCTACCAGGGACCTATAAAGAGGCATAATTATGTTTTCATCCCTTGAGTTAATGCCCTTTTTTATGCAAGACAGAACTTTATTTGCTTTAGTAGCCACAGAATGACACTGCCCAGAATTAGACAACGTGTTATCTACAAAGACCCCTAGATCCTTCTCATTTAAGGAAACTCCCAACACACTGCCATTTAGTGTATAACTTGCATTTATATTATTTTTGCCAAAGTGCATAACCTTGCATTTATCAACATTGAACCTCATTTTCCAGTTTTCTGCCCAGTTTTCCAGTTTAGACAAATCACTGTGCAAAGTGGCAGCATCATGCATGGAACCTATAGTTCTGCACAATTTAGTATCATCTGCAAAAATAGAAACATTACTTTCAATGCCCACCTCCAGGTCATTAATAAACAAGTTGAAAAGCAAGGGACCTAGTACGGAGCCCTGCGGTACTCCACTAACAACACTGGTCCAATTAGAAAATGTTCCATTTACCACCACTCTTTTAGCCAGTAATCATAGATGCACAATGTATCTATGTTAGTGTCTCTTATGATTGTTGCTTATTTGTTATAACAAATTATGTTACATTTCCAATAGTTTCATGAACTCTTTACTTAGCCATACTTGCATTTACAAACGTCATTATTTTTTCAGATCCAATGTTTTTTTGAACTTGTTGCATATTACCAGAAGACCAAAGGCAAGAATATAAACTTTTCATAACATTGATGGACTTTCCACTTAAATTTTCAAATGTAATCTCCCATGCTTTTCATCCCATAGGAAATAAAATGTTACAAAAGATTAGGAGTCCTGCATCTCAGCTGAAAATCGATTAGATAGTCCTGTAAATTAAATCTGTCCGAAAACTGTAATTAGGGAGGGAAAGATGAAAACACATGAGCAACAAAAGGTGACTTTATTAATAAAAAAAATACATTTTTCTTTTTTTAAATTCTTATTTTCACTTTCAAACTACAATCCAAAGGTTCATCTGCCTGTATTTGTCATGACATTGTGGATGCTGTTAATAGAAGGACAGCAAGCAAAAGACTCGGCATGTTAATCCAGAGCAGCACACAATGTCTTCATAGCACACACAGTTGTGTACATACACAGCATACAGATTGTGCATCTATGATTCAGGGTTGCTGTTTGATGTTGATCTCGGCAGACAGAGCGTGGATATGGTGACAGTGTCAGTGCCTGAGCCGGGGCCGAGTCTTAGAAGCAGTGGAAGATGTGACCTGAGGAATGATAAAAGATGCCAAACACACAATTATTTTTGAATCTTCCAACAAAGTGTTTGATCTTTTGCAACTTGTCAGCCAGGCTCGGGGTTACCTTGTGATGGGAGCGCAGCTTATCACCTTGCTGCCGTTAGCTTTGCATTGCTAGCTTGCAGGTTGAACAACAGGTCACAGCAAACACCTTATTATTACCTGTGTTCTCTTCTCAAGAAAGAAAAATGACACTTTTTTTTGTTATCAAGTAGCCACAACAAATTAAATGTGGTGTTTAAACAGAGTAATGTGATTAAAGAGAAAGTCAAATATAATATAGAGGGCTGATTTACTGAAGTGTGCAATTGCATCCTTACTCTTAAGGGCAGACAGACAAGAAGATTCAGGGAGATTTAGTCGCCCGATGACAAATCGCCTCTTCTTCGGGCGACTAGTCTCCCTGAACTGCCTCCCTGCCGGCTAGAGTCTAAATTGCTGGCAGGATGGCACTCGGAGAGCTTCGTTTTCCGAAGTCGCCAGAAGTTGCCTCACAAGGAAACATAGGGCGACTTGAGAAAATGAAGTGCTCCGATTGCCATCCCGCTAGTGAATTTATATTCTAGCCAGCAGGGAGGCAGTTTGGGGGGAGGCTAGTCACCCGAAGAAGAGGCTATTTGTCCCCCGGCGACCAATCTCCCGGAATCTTCTCGTCTATCTCTGCCCTAAGCTAGACTTTTACTATAAGATTTTCTTGTTTCACAAGGGCACAAAACTGGCGGGTTTTTGCCCCAACACAGGGATATTGGCTTTAATCTGATCGTTGATCCCTTAGCCAAATGATTGAATTGCATTGGCTGGAATAAAAACCATTGGAGCAAGGGCCGCATCCACTAGCTGACGGGAAAATCAAAGCTGTCCAATCGAAACGTCCCATACAAGGGCAGATAAGGTGCTGAATCAGTCTACAGGGCCCAAAACTGGGCAGTGGCACCAACTCTTTCTGTTTGTGCGGAGTTTTCCAGTACTACCAGCAGGATTGAAGCACAACTACTACACCTCCTCTAGGAACAGCTGCAATAGATGAAATGGAAGGAGAAGTTGGCAGATCCAGAGAATGTTGAGGCAGGTGCTGATCCGATGGGTACAGAACACAGGCAGTGGTTTGTGGCCAATAGTAATCCAATGTAACAGGTAAACTGGACAAAATAAAAAAAGTGTCAAGAAGAAAGCTCATCCAGGCAGCCAGTGGCGTAACTACGGAGGCAGCAGACCCCACGCCTTGGTACAGGGGGTCTGCTACCTTGGCAGTATGTGCGTCTGGGTGGTCGCTGGTATGTGTGATGGAGGAAAGCATTTTATCCATAATTATCTGCTGCGGGGGGATTGAGGATCACCTGTGGTTATGTGCAAAGGGGGCCCGGAAAAAAATCTTCGCTGAGGGGGCCCGGGCCCCCAAATACATGCCACTGCAGGTAGCCTTCATAATCTAAAAAACAAAAGGTCTTCAGCGTAGACAGCCTGACTGCAATTCAATATAATCTTAAAGCAGTCCTAATTGTTGCATCATGGTAATGTCACCCTGTTGCACCAACCTCAGAATCAGCCGTTCCAATACTGGAAGAGACACCCTTGCACCTCCTATCACGTGGGTAATGTTTGTGTGTTCCAGTAACCAGTAATCAGACATTTGCTTTCCACATCCTAATTGCTTTGCTGCTATGGGTTCCTGGACTAAGTAATTAGATGGTGAAATTTTACCCTATCAGGGGTGCTTCGCCAATGGGTGCTTCGCCAATGAGGCGAGTTGAGGCTATCGCCTCAGGCGGCAGTGCCCCACTAGGTACAAGGGGCGGCAAAAATGCTGCTCCTGGTACTTTAAGAGCTAATTTAGTACTGCTGCTGCCTCAGGCGGCAGAGGGGCCAGGATCGCCAAACCCAATAAATACATTAGTTCTGTGATGTGATGGTAATTAACATATTGCTAATGACAGTTGTAATACATAGACCTCTGCACAATAGAGTTTGCCCTGATCAGGACTCCAGAAGATATTGCTCCCCTAGCTCCTTTTCGTTGCTTGGCATGTGGGCATGGACACCTGTGTAGAGAGGCTGGTGTGAGTCTTTGCACTCCATTCCAGGAGGACACTATGCTCATTCCTCTCCCCCTCCGTAATTGATCCTTTATATCCTGTAAACTGAAGCATTATATGAAAACAGAGCAGGATTCCTGCAACATTTTCGGCTTCTCTCTGTTAGCAGCAAATGTAAATATATACGCTCCCAGCAAACGTGCTCTTTCCGTCCCATTACATTGTCAGCTGGTGATAATAAGTTATATCTATGTAACGATCCTTGGAACCCTCGTGCCATAATGTGCAGTGAATATACTAATATGCTACATATGATTGGCTGAATGGCAAGTCAATTGAGCCTGGCATGTCGGAATCAGATTTCTCAGCACATGTGAGCCCTGAGCTGGAAAAGTTATTGATGGGAATTACGATACAATTCCACTAGATGAGGCTGAATCCTTAATGTATTCTTTACCTTTGCAATTTCACCCTTATATTAGCTTTGGTATCTGACAAATGAAGCCATTTGCTCATCATTATTTCGTATGTTTTATTTTTTTTATTTGCCTTCCATTTCTGCCTATTTCCAGCCTGGCATCCAAAAAGGCTGTGTGTTTGTCAGGGCTACTAACCCTGGCAACCAAGATACAGGTTGCGTGTTTATTGCTTATGTTTGTTTTCAGGCCTGCTCCTGCTATTCTTCCATTCTAGCTGGACTAATTAAGCCCTAGCAACCTGACAGAAGCTGAAACCGCAAACCTGATTAAAAATCCTTAAACCTGAATTATAAAAGATAAAGAAGTAAAGTGCAACAGTTTTTTTCTGCAAAGCTTTTTTTTATTGCTCTAATTTATTATTTACCAGCTGTGCATTTGGTAGGTCTCTGCCAGATTTGTCTTTGTCTAGACACTCGCTCTGCAGTTCCGCACAACTGATTATATATTTCCTCTCATTTGTAAATTCTCTTTTGCTGCTGGTTACCCTTCAGGTGCCAGTGATATGACGCCTTTAGGGTAGAACTACACGGACGTTTTCGGCACGATCCGACGCACTGCAACAAAACGCCAGCGACAAATAACATGCGACGGAAATAAGGTAAGTGATAGAAATGTCGGATGAAGTCGCATCATTGATCCGCGACTTCATCCGACAACACATTCACTTACCTTATTTCCGTTACATTCGATTTGTCGACGGCGTTTTGTCATAGCGCGTCAGACCGTGCCGAAAACGTCCGTGTAGTTCTACCCTAAAGGCGTCATATCACGTCCGTGTAGTTCTACCCTTAAAGGGGTGGTTCACCTTTAAGTTAAGTTTTAGTATGTTATAGAATGGCCAATTCTAAGCAGTTTTTCAACTGGTCTTCATTATTTATTTTTTATAGTTTTTGAATTATTTGCTTCTTCTCATTACTCTTTTCAGCTTTTAAATGGGGGTCACTGACGACCTCCATCTAAAAAACAAATGCTCTGTAAGGCTACAAATATATTGTTATTGCTATTTTTATTATTCATCTTTCTATTCAGGCCTCTCCTCTTCATACCCCATTCAAATCAGTGCATCATTGCTAGGGTAATTTGGACCCTAGCAACCAGATTGCTGAAATTGCAAACTGGAAAGCTGCTGAATAAAAGTTAAATAAGTCAAAAAACACAAATAATAAAACAGAATATCTTTCTCTAGATCATATTAAAAGTTATCTCAAATGTGAAAAACCCCTTTAACATAGTTACAGGGTTGTCCCTTGTGAGACCCTATATTTTATATATACCTGTTTATGTGTCATACAGATTACTTGTGCTACACAGAGAGTAGCTGCTACATAAAGTATAACTGGCTAGAAGTATGTGATGTATTTCCACAAATCATATGAACAGTACATTTAGAGACAGCTAACCTAGGATTGTTATTCCATTAGTGTTGCCTTAAAGGAACAGTAACACCAAAACGAGTGAAAGTGTTTTAAAGTAATTAAAATATAATGTAGTGTTGCCCTGCACTGGTACAAGGGGTCTGTTTGCTTTAGAAATATTACTATAGTTTATATAAATGAACTGCTGCTGTGTAGCCATGCTGTGTAGACTAATCTCTCCTGCCGGCTAGAATGTAAATAGCCGGTGGGATGGCACACGGAGCGCTCCGTTTTCCGAAGTCGCCCAAAGTTACGAGGAAACTTTGGGCGACTTCGGAAAGCAAAAGCGATCCGAGTGCCATCCCACCGGCGGGAAGGCAGTTTGGGTAGGTTAGTTGCCCAAAGAAGAAGCGTTTTGTCGCTGGACGACTAAACTTCCGAAATAGCAGCGTGTGTCTCTGCCCTTAGCCCTATTTCAATCGCCTCCATTGCTATGCAGCAGCTTGTTATAACACACAATATTTGTGTTTCTGAAGCAAACAGATCAGTTTTACAAGTTAAGGGAAATAGTACATTTTATTTTAATTACCTGCACTTTAAAGCACATCCTTTTTTTGGTGCAACTGTTCCTTTAAGACTCCCAAGATTGTCATCTTACCAGGCAGAGGCTACACAAATGTAGAATTCTGTGTATAAGGGTAAGGGCACCCCTGGCAGCTAATCGCCTCTTCTTTAGGGCGACTAATCTCCCCAAACTGCTTCCCCGTGTCTTCCGTCTGCTTCAATGAAAAAACGCCTGCGCCAATGCATTCGTGGCGCTTCGATTTCCGAAGTCGTCCGACGTTTACTCGTGAGGAAGCTTTGGGCAACTTTGGAAATCAAAGAGCCGTGAGTGCATTGGCGCATGCGTTTTTTCATTAAAGCTGACGGAAGACACAGGGAAGCCGTTCGGGGAGATTAGTTGCCCCCAAAGAAGAGGTGATCTCCCCGAATCTCCAGGTGTGCCCTTGCCCTTAAGTGCATAAAAGGCTGCTGTAGTAATAAGCCCTATAAGCAATAACCAGTTTCTGCCACTGTAGCAACTTTCTATGCTGCTAACCTGCTGAAGCTTCACACTCATCCCCTTTGTTTTTATGGAGCCAGTCCTAGTTATGTGCAATTTATCAGGAAGAGTTTTAGGATTCATCCATGCTATATTTCATACAGCTTTATATTTTGAGCCTGCAAATTAGCCTGCTCTGTATGCCTGCACTGATGGATGGCACTGTATTTATTATGCCACGTTAGGGGTAATGTAAAAAATGTTTGTATTTGGTTTAGTAGCCCATAACAACCAATCCGGAGTTAGCATTTACTGGCCACCTATTTGAAAGCAAACAATTGCTGTGAGTTGCTTAACTTTGCAGCCTACTTTACATAAATTCCCAAGGGGGGCCTATCCGACTCCGTGCCCACGTATTGCCTCGTGCAAACACTCTGTCAAAAACCAAAAGACTGATGGTGTCCTACTACCGTGCCCAGCGGAAGAAAGTAGCTCTGCTGGAGCAAACAGTTTTGTAAATCTCGCTTTGTAAACTTAGGGCGTCACATCGCTCAAAGCGAGACATGATTTTCTCTTTAATTGTATTTCACTGAAGTTGTTGATTTTCTGAAACTTTTTGTAATGTGACTTATCCATTTGTATTAGTCCTGAGGCTCTGAACGTCCAGGCTCGGGGATGTTGGTCGGTACAGAGGAGGCAGTGTAGGGAATCCTGCTGGGAAACTGATTGATTTGCCTTCAAATCTGCATGCGTTTGGAAACTCATTAACCGATGTACTGCCATTGTGTTTTGTAGGAGGATGAAGGAGTGAAGAACACACTGTGCGGGTACCAGACCCTGGATAAGGAGGTATTATTTGTGCTCGTACACACAGTCAGCCCTGTATAATATTTCGTAATATTCAGTATAATATTCAATTATTAAAGGGGTTGTTCACCTTTAAATTAACTTGGTATGGTATGATTTAGACTTAGATATTCTTTGGTATGATGAAGACTTTGATATTCTAAGACAATTTGCAATTGATCTTCATTTTCATGGTTTCCTTATTTAGCCAATTCTTCAACAACTCTCCAGTTTGGTATTTCAGCAGCTATCTGGTTGCTAGGGACTTATTTATCCTAGCAACTAGGCAGGCATATTTTTTTTGGCTGGAGTAAGTGACCCCCATTTGAAAGCTGGAAAAAAAATTAGAAGAGGAAGGCCAATATTAAAAAAAAAAAAAAAAAAAACGATATAAAAAAAAGTAAGTTCAAAGTTGCTTGGAATTGCTGGCGGGATGGCAGTCAGAGCGCTTCGTTTTCCGAAGTCGCCCGAAGTTTCCTCAGGAGGCAACTTCGGGCGACTTCGGAAAACGAAGTGCTACAAGTGCCATCCCGCCGGCGATTCAGATTCTAGCCGGCGGTGAGGCAGTTTGAGGAGATTAGTCGCTTGAAGAAGAGGCGATTTGTCGCCGGGTGACTAATCTCCTGAAATCTTCCTGCCTGTCTCTGCCCTTAAACTAATATAACAAATTTGAAACAACAGCTCCACCTGCTGTTCATATTATCCAACTGATTACAGTCAGCTGAAAATTAATTTAAAGTTGTGATGTTGCTTTGCTAAGAACTGGCCAGAGAATATCAGATGACTCTTCTCTGCTTACTTACTTCATTTTTGAACCAGCAACAACTCAAGACTTTACTACATTTACCCCAACAGTGGCCAATCATCTGAAATCAACAGCTGGTGATACTGAATGCCTTATGCACATATGAATTTGGTGTAAGGATGTGGACAGACTAAACAGTAGTGTCCAATGGTAATATTTTGATGATTAAGTCAGCAGCTTATTGGGCATTGTATGGGGCCCTCCGACAGCCTTCCCCAATCGATATCTGGCCAAAAGTCATCTAGATGTTTATCAGGCACGGTTAAAAATCCCGTTGGATCCGGCCACCCATTTGCTCAACATTGTGATCTGATCTTTGCAGTGCTGGGCCTACTCGGTCGGGCACCCTAGGCAACCCGGCCAAGTACTTCGCCCCCGCCGCTTGCGCATGCGCAGAAGTGTGCGAGCGCAAGGAAGCGTGAGTGCGCGTGTGCAGAAAATGCGAGCGTGCGCATGCGCAGAAGACCATACACTAAGTAGAACTTCAGCCACAGCTTCTGAACATAGCGGTCAGAGCTAGGGGAAGGCGTCAGAAGAGGTACGTGCCTGGCGCCCCTGTGCCTTTGCGCCCTAGGCAAGTGCCTCTTCTGCCTACCCCTAGTTCCGGCCCTGGATCTTTGGGCCCACGATCGGATAAGCCTGTTATAGCCCCCATCTCAGGGTGGGTATATCTGGGAGAAATCTGCTTGTTTTGTTTGACGAAATGTATGGCGACCTTTAGTGGAGCAGGTACTCTTGGTCACATGACTTAGTTGTGGGGCCAGGGTGTTTAACTTTAAAAGGGCTTTTTCACTCAGTCTTCTTTAAACGGAGCCAGATGAAGGATCTATAAATAAACTACACAAGAATTGAAGCTGCATTTGCTCTCCAGTAGATCTTTGTTATTTTCATGCTAATTGTGTTGGACAGGCGAATCCACTGTTTGAAGGAGCACATACTAGACTCACCAATTAACAGTAGTGATAAGGACTTATTTACTTTGTGTTTGAGATATACAGTATATCTATATATATAAATACAAGAAGTCCTCTGGCACTCAACCCTTCACCAATATATTGAGGCCATTGAGACATTTTGTGCCTTATTTAACTAAAAAATAAATTGTTTGTCCATATATTACAATACACTTAAAGGAAAACTATACCTCCAAAATGAACACTTAAGCAACAGATAGATTGCATCATGTTAAGTGGCATATTAAAGAATCTTTACCAAACTGGTCTATATATTTAAGTAAATCTTGCCCTTTTACATCTCTTCCCTTGAACCACCATTTTGTGATGGTCTGTGTGCTGTCTCAGAGATCACCTGACCAGAAATACTACAACTCTAACTGTAACAGGAAGAAGTGAGGAAGCAAAAGACATAACTCTGTCTGTTAATTGGCTCATGTGACCTAACATGTATGGTTTGTTGGTATGTTTGTGAGTACAGTGAATCGTATGATCCCAGGGGGCAACCCTTATTTTTTAAAATGGCAATTTTCTATTTAGGATTACCCAATGACACTTACTACCAGAAAAGTATATTATTATGAAAATGGTTTATTTACATGAAGCAGGATTTTACATATGAGCTGTTTTATGCAATATCTTTTCATAAAGACTTGCATTGTTTGGGGGGTATAGTTTTCCTTTAAGCTGGCAAACAATGTCAAAGTCATCCCATATCTGGCCTGTCCTACATTTACTTTCATCTGATTCATTAAGAATTCTATTGCTTCATTATACATTTTACACAGGGACCACGTTTTACCTGCAACTTATACTTGCTTTCAAGGTTAAAACTCCCAAACTTGGCTGCCCTTTTATTGCCCACCACTGGGATCACCTGACTATAGCTAGAAAGATTGGGAGCTACAACATGGAGCTGGCCACTGCTCCTGTATAACTATAACAAACAAGGGAAAGTTGTATAATGAAGCAGTATAATTCTTAATGAATCAGATGAAAGTCAAGTGCTCACAATCTCATTGCACCCCACTTTTTTAACTATAAAAAAAAATAGTGGCAAGCACAACTTTCCCTTTTTTTCTTCAGTATATTTTATTTTTTTTTCATTTTTAAAGTTTAGATGTGCTTTTTAATAAAGTATGGTCAGTTTCCCCTTTAATTTGAAGGCAGGAGTTGAGCGCCTTAGCTTACCAGTAAATTGATTCAAAATGTAATCTACAAAGCTCATGGAATAATTAGTAGTCATACCTTCGATGTTGATCTTGGCTCATTAGACATATTTTCCCTGGAAATGAAAATGCATTACTCACATCAACCAGGCACATCCTTTTTAACTGTTAAATTATACGAAGGCTCATTTGCTAAATGAATGCTAAGTACAGAAACACAGAGATATTCACCATGGTTTTTTTTTTTTTACCATAATACAGCATTCTTACATAGAATTCCAGTTTATTTTGCCCATATTGTAAATTAGGCACTATTAGTAGCACCTACTGTATATACGCATCTTTCAAGGGAGCTCAAGGCAGGCAGTGATTTTGGGTCTCCGTGCACCATATGTATTAAAGCAGCCACAAGCGCCTTAATAAATGAGATTTACTTGTGCCCCACGTTGTTCCTACAAATTGTAAATGAGTTCTACTTATTTTAGCTCCCATACTGCCATCTACAGAAATAGCAACCGGCTCTTAATTACTGTGGGACTGTTTTGTTTGATGAACGCAGGAAGCGACTTGTCTTTCCTCCAATCAGTGGGAGCATGAGCACTGGGTCATAATTATTCCAAGTGAATTGTAGTCCCTGAGCAAGTGCCAGAGAGCTAGCATTCAATCACGCTATGTGTTATGCAAGTCTCGCCACCAGGGAGAGACTATGATGGGAGAATGCATTATGGTAATTTCTGCCACTTGCATTATTCTGATTAAATCAATTTCAATTTCAATATAGATATAACCGACCCAAAATGCTGTATGACTTCACAATTGCACAGAATCAATTTCATATGTGACATCTATCCGCACAAAGGGAAGACAGGGGGGCCCAAGGGAAATGAACACCATATCAAACCAAATCTGCATTAATAGAAAAGGAGAGTTTATTTGGCTAAATGAAAATAAAATACCCCTATTATATATCCCACCCTTGGAGGAGCATGCAGCCCCCCCCACCCGCCTTTAAATATGAGAAACGAGTGCAATGCAAAACCAATATACATGAGCTGAATAAGAAATATATACAGTGTACATTGTAATAAATACCCAGGGACAAAGGCACAAAGTCATCAAGCTTAGTTTCTTGATGGACAGCTGTCTCCTTTTCTTCAACCACGATTAACTATGTAACACTATGGTCAGAGGTCTTGTATGAGCTTTTTGTGGTTGGTCTGTTTTATTTGTTCTGCCATTTGCATTTTAAACTGTTTAATGTGCTTGCTTGGGATGACGTGATAAAGGCCTTATTGGAAACACAAGCAGTAAAACCAGAGTGTCCTCTCAGGGGTCCACTCAAAGAAGATCAAGTTTAACAGTAGTTGCCTTTTAATTGTGGGTTTGGGGATTATTCAGGTTGAGAGAAATTCTTTCTCTTCATACTGTATATTCATCTAACCCAGTGTGGCCTCCTCAGTTCTTCCAGCTGAGCTCTCTTACTTTCTCTCCACAGAGACTGGAAGTCCACAGTATTATCCACGTGAGAGGCTGCATCCATGCTGTGGGCCTGTGGCTCAGTGATAACTGTGGCGTGACGATTGGATTAGTAATAGCTTTCCTTGCACCCCAGGTAATGATATACCTTGATCTTGGTCTGAGCCACACAACGCTCAAGTGGGATTGGGTCGAACCCACCAGTAGCAAAAACAGCATTAAAAAACCTGCAATCCGTCTCCTATTCATTGATCCATCCTGCTGTCCCTTCATCAGTAAATAATTGGCTGGATCTTTTTTTTGTTACCTTAATTCAACCCTGGTAGTCTGCAGCATTGTCCAGACTGAGGCCTTCTACTTGTTTTCAGCTCTAGTTGCTAGCTGTATGGCGTTCCTTGGACTTGTGGTAGAACAAGTGTCAGTACAGATTCCCAGTTCTACAGATGTCTATGCTGGTCAGGAGATGCACCATTGGACAGAATGACCTCTTCTTATGTTAGGGAGCCTCTAGACCAGGGATCTGCAACCTTGGCTCTCCAGCTGTTAAGGAACTACAATTCCCACAATGCAATGAAGGAGTCTAATGAAGGAGTCTAAAGGCAAATGCATTGTGGGACTTGTAGTTCCTTAACAGCTGGAGAGCCAAGGTTGCAGGTCCCTGCTCTAGACCCTTCTCGCTACTATGTGTAGACATCAAAAGAGAGTTTGCTTGCTCCATAACCCATTTCAGCTGTCCATGTACATGGCATTCAGTGTCAGACTGGGACACCAGGGGCCCACTCTCAGTAATATTATAATTACTCTCCTCACGCAACCTCTATTCTGCTAGTCTTTTTTCTTTACATACTATAATCTATTATTCTCTATTTAGTCTATTTGTCTCATATTTAGTCTATTTGTCCTCATAGAAATAGGGAATGACCATGAAATATGCCAAATGTTTTGAAGCAGGAGGGCCCACTGACACCTGGGCCCACCCTGGGTTTTCCTGGTATCCCTGTGGGCCAGTCCGACACTGATTGCATTTATGCTGACCTGGCCTCAGCTTGCCCCATGCTTGTTGTAATTACTGTACGTGGCAAGGATGGACCTATGTATGAAATATATATATATATATATATATATATATATAAAATCAATTGGAGGGGTTGAACTTGATGGACTTTTGTCTTTTTTTTCCAACCCATATTAACTATGTAACCCAATAACAACCACCTAGTGTTGCTTCCTAACAGAGGAGTGAACTCAACCAGAACCACCACCTTTGCATTAAAGCTCATTGCAAGAAATACTTTCATGTTTTTATTTTTTTGAATTAAAACTAGCTTTTGCAGCTCGTCTGCCAAGATATAGATGGGAAGTCCATGCCTGGGAGTGTTAGTACTAATTAAGAGCAAGAACCATAGTTCAGAAGGCCTTTAGTGAGTGTGTATTCATGTGCCAATGGCTCAATTCATGCGATACAAAAATGGTGGTATGGTAGAAAGCCTGTTATGATTTGGCACAGAAGTCCCTGGTGCCCCATTACTATATGACCCATGTGGCATACGTATTCCCTCGGTGCCTCATGAAATAAGAAACCCTTTAAGGCAATAGTACATAGGTGCCCACCTCCTGTATCCCCTCCAATCTACGTTTTCAGTAAGGAGCTATTTCTGAGCAGCCCTCTACATTGCACCTGTTGCAGCTCTCTACAAGGAACCTCTGAGACGTGTGTGTGTGCTCGCATCTGTAACAAATGAGTATGCATATGGACCCAGGGCACCGAGAGTGATCTTCAGCTTCCCTGCCACTCGTTATGCCAGCTTATGAATGGAAATTGATTTAATGCATGTTAATTTGTTCAATTACACTTAATGCTGGGGCGTCTGAACTCCTGCTGTTTTGAAGCCTGTTGATGTAATTTGCCTACTTAGAGCTGCCAAGCCAAAAGCTGAGCAGGATCAAGAGAGAGCTAAGCAGGTGCTGGCATTCAGTTCACCACTCAATACAGACAGGCCATAAGGCTAAGGTTAATCTATTAAATGAATAAACAATGGTGTGTGACTCTGCTCTTGGAACAAAGTATCATCAGGTCAAAAAGTCTGTAGGAAAAAGTTATATGGTTGTCTCATCCCAGGGAACCCCCAGTCGAAGGGTTACCAATTGTTTAGGAAATATAGAAAGAATTAAATATACTACGATTAGTGAAGCAGTAGCCATATTATTTATAAAATTAAGTTTTTATTAGGACATGCATTAGCCTTAATCTATTAACTCTGCAACAGCCCTGCTCCCACCTCAGGCTGATTTAGGAGCTTGAAGGGGAACTGTCGCAAAAATGAAAATGTAATATGCTTCCTCATGCTGAAATGAGAAACTTTCTAAATAAAATCAATTAAATATTCTGCCTATAATACATCTAGGCAAAAGGAGCCCCCCTATAAGATATATTGGATCTAACTGTCAATGAATATCTGACACCCAACAGAATGAAGAGAAACAGATGCTAAGAGAGGAATAGTGAAGATAAACTTGTTTATTTCAGAAACCGTACAGAATTTTTAATTGATTGTATTTAGAAAGTTTCTTGTTGCAGTATGCTGAGGCTTATATTACATTTTCATTTGCACGATAGTTCTTCTTTTGCCTTGAAGATGTATTAGAGCTCACTCTATTAAAACCACCAGAAATCATGTCTCTCTACATGCAGGGTTTGTGCAAAATTCAGTTATTTTTTTAGATTGTGTTTGTACTGGAATCAGTTATTTGGTTGAGCTCTAATACATCTGCTAGGAAAGGGAGCCCTCCTATAAGATACTGTATATTGGATAACTGTCAATGACTGTCTGACACCCAACTGCTGCATGAAGACAGAATGAAGAGAAACAGATGCTGAGAGAGGAATAGTGAAGATAAACTTGATTATTTCAGAAATTATGCAGAATATTAAATTGATTGTATTTAGAAAGTTTCTTGTTTAAGTATGAGGAAGCTTATATTACATTTTCATTTTTGCGATAGTTCCCCTTTAATAATCAGATAATATATGCCCAGTCTATTTAACTTTGTCCAGCCATCCTTCAACAAAAATGAATTGTTTGCTAGGAAGAAAATAATTGGCCAGTGATACAGTGTCCATGCTTATATAGCTGTTAGACCTCTGTTGTAAGGTGTTCTGATTCTACATGATTTAATCCTCCCATTCCTGGGCAGTAATTCCATAATTTAATTGTCAGACAGTCAGATTTGTGTGATACTTGTGTAATTACTCACAGTCAGCTGCAATTTAAGCCAAATGTTGTCCGTGTAGTGGTTCCCCCGGATACTCCATCCTAGGCATCCAAATATTGTATGAATAAATCAAAGAGGTTGGGAATCATACACTTAGGCAGAGATTGTCTGCTATTATGCTTTTATGTGTGAACAAAAATAAAAGCATAATAGCAGACAATCTCTGTGTATGATTCCCAACCTCTATGATTTATTCATACCAGATTTGTGTGATAGTAAGATCTACAGTCTGGGAGCTCTATAATCTAAAGACATATAAGGAAGTTGTGCCGTGAACCAATTAGCCCTACTTTTCTCCTATAGGAACATATTTATCAACCCCCTTCCCAACAGTCCATTCAAGGCTTTAAACATCCACTGCTCCTATCAATCAAAGCATTTTTTATATTCTTATTCTCTATTATTCAGACTGGGAATCATCATGTTACCATCAGCATTTTGCTTAGTTGATGACCTACCTCCATCTATAGCTTATATATATATATGAAATATCCATCTACAGTAGATGTCCTTCTTCAGTCCCTGCAGCTGTTCATAACCAATCCATTCATGGAACCATGAGTCATCTAGTAGTCATCTAATATTGATCATCCATAGGTTCAATGCTACTCACTGCCTATTATCCACTCCCTGCCCGTATTTCTTTCAGCCATGCGTCAATCTTCTGTTCATCTCTAAGCCATGGGCTGCAAACCCTACTTTATATTTAGCAGCCACAGATCAATCCATCAGATCCAACTAAATCCCTCATCCTTCTTTTCTATACACTTAATAATTATTGCATGTCGTGCTCCTCTCTAACCTTTTTCTTTTACTCTCTCTTTTCCCTTAGGGCCTGGGCATTGGCTTGTCCTATCTCTTTTGGCAGAAACTAAAGGAGATTCTCTCCCGTTATGATGATGTGGATTTCAGATGCCTGAAGCATTATTCATTCAATGACCTAGACCTAAGTGGTGCTGGGTGGTGCCTGTGCTTACCTCGTGAGGACGGATACCTCCCTGTTGACCAGGGCAGTGATAACGCTGGATTTGAACTGTGATCATGAGAAAGTAGCTGGAGATTGTGTCTGCTAAAGTCAACGTTGCTGGGGGAACTTGGGAAATATTCAATTTCACTAAGTAAAATATAGCTGCGCAGAACATTTCAAGGAGGTGAAGAAGAAGAAGTGCGTAAGACAAAAGTTTCTCATGCTGGAATTCAAACCTCAGGTAGCAATGTGCCTCTAGTAGCAAAATAATACACCTCATACAGTTACTAAATAGCCTTCACAACACCGATGTGTATAACATGGATAAACCATGGATATGTAGCCTTATCCAACAGCCAGGAAACAAAACGAAGAGTATTTCACTGAATCCTTTCCAACTTACATATTGAAGGTTTACAATGCTTCAGTAGCTTTCTGTTACCCTTGGTGGCATTTCTCTACTGAAGCAGAAATGTTTTGGTGTCACTATATCCTTCTATCCAGGGAAGGAAGATGCTTGAGGTTATTTGTGGTTAACTGTACCACAATACAAGTCTAATAAACATCTCACCTTCCCTAGTAGTAACTGTCTGATGAGCACCCACTGACTTCATTCTATGTGAATGTATTCCTTTATGCGTTGGTACAATCCTAATTTTGACGCATACCTATGAGCACATACTGTAGTGCCTATGTGAGTATTTCCACTGCTCCCCCACAGACAAGTACTCTATACTTCTGTGCTTTATATTTAGTGAGTACTATATTGCATGAACTTAGGAAACTGACCAAAGGTTTTTTATTTTTAAAATGATTTTACATTTAAATTGTAGAGAGGGATTTTAAAAGAAATGATGTTTTTGCTGTGCCACTGGGGGGCAGCCTATCACTGCCCTTAGGACTAGTTCCATATATTAAGTGTAGCACTTAGGAGGAATTAGCAGTAATGTTTGCAATTTTAAATGTTGTGCTCTCATACGTTTTCTTTGGCCAGTGGAATGGAGATGACAGTGTAGATGAGGCCGAACTATAAACTCTGGCGCATGTCAGGGGGAGGCATATTTTAATGGTGCTCTATTGTGTGTTGATTGATGGGATAAAAACATTGAAACAGAGTTTTTATTTTTTATGCAATGTATTTTATCCAATTAATTTCTCTATGTAGCATTTGCAGTTGTTTTATGCATGTTTGTACACATAAGATAGGCAGGCTATAGAAGTCAGCTCTGACTAATAGCGGCCTCCCTTCAGGAGAGCAAGTCATATTGCCCTGTTGTGGGTGCAAACAGTCATGTCCTTCCCTACCTTCCTTGGAGAGTAACCTGTTCTGCTGAAGGCAGGCTGCAATGTGTTGAAGCGACTCACACAGCCTTCTTACCTCTGGTGCCTCCTTATGTAATACTGTGCATCCATGTGAAGGAAGCAACTGATCCATAATTAACATATACACAAACAAATACAAAGGAATTTTTCTGGTCCCTGTTTCAGGATGTTCCCACTGGCTGTCTCCATATCTAGCTGAAGTACCTAATACTTCTTACTAGAGACCCTCACTCTACCTGATCCTGTCCAGCCGATGTCCAGGAGAAGAACCCCACCTGGGTTGTGTCCTCCCTTTTTATACCCTTTGCACTCTATCCCCCCTCTAGTGGCTGGGGTGTAAACTACAACTAAACTTACATTTCTTTAATACTATTGCCACCTCACCTACTGGCCATTCTAACACATTACAATTATTCCCATTACTTTTGTTTTAACCACACATTTATAACATTAACAAATTTACTTCACATCACTCTCACACATTCAAGTACAGTAACATTCACCCCCTTACATAGTTCCTATTTTGCTCTGTGTTTGTCCCCTGGGAGGAGAATGTGGAAAGAGCAGCCTTGACCCTGTTCTAGGCATAAACTCACTAAAGACTGAGTTCATGGGCAAGTTCAGGGTCCCTTTATCACTAAGCCCTGATCAGGTAGCTAATAGGTGGCATAAGGTGGGCATACATGGTCAGATTAAAGCTGTTGCTTTGCAGCTTATCTATCCATGGATGGGGCAGGTCTCCCAGATCGATATCAGGCCAAAAATTGGCCAGATATCGATTGGGCAGGTTTGATTTTTCTTGGCGATCGAAGAATGCAACGGCTAGTTGATGTGGTCCTCATCCCGTTGCCACTCATTTCCTTCCATGTCATCAATTGTTTGGCCCTAGGGATTAACCCGATATCTCCTTACCTTTGGTGGGCATATTGGATTAAGATCTTATTGTGTATGGCCACCTTTACTTGCAAATTGTGACATGGAACCACTTACACGGCGGCTTGTGCCTAGAGACTGCATTACTATTGGACAGAAGGGAACTAGGGTAGGACTGGGCTGCAACAGTACCAGAGGGTCTCCTGGCGGGCCCCAGTCTGGAAAAACTCCCAGCAGCCCTTTCTTATTTCCCCCTGTGCATATGTGTGAATAAAACATTTGTGTGGTATTTAAGTTCTAAAATGTAGCAATTGTGTCATTTTTTTCCTTGTTTTTTGGGGCAATTGCACTATATAGTGGTAAGTAGTAGATGCAAATAATTAGTGTACCTAGACAAAACTGGGTGGGGTTTGTTTGTCTGTAAGGTCAATATTTCCTTTATTCATGCTGAAACCTTGAGCTTGGTGCGGAGGTTAAGGGTTTTTAACCTCTTCACTACCAAGGGGCTAAACTTCCTCTCACAATGCAAAGGATGATTTATTGCACCATATTTTGTCTGAGCCTTTTTTATCCTTATAATAAATTAGAATAGAATAATTTATGTGCTGAAAGACAGGAATTACACAAAGTCATTTTATGGAGGTATTTTTACCAGTACCATTTTTTACAATAAAAATCGATGAGAGAATTTTGCAAAGAAATGTGTTTGTTTTCAGTTGGGAGTTGGTGCCGAAGTGAGTGAAGTGAGTGTCCAGTGATCATGAGAGAATGTGAAATATAGAAGAGTGAGAAAGCCTGAAGGCAGAAGAAAGTCAGTGAGCAATAGTGTGTGCAGGTGGAAATATAGAAGGGAACTGGTGAGTGAAAGAGTTTGCAGGCAGAATGCATAGGGGAATGGGTGTGAGATGAAGTCAGAATGAAGAATGGAGGCAGTTATGGAGAGGGAGTACAAGCCAATTAAAGGAGGTTGTTGAGAGAAAAGTTTATTAGGTACAGTAGACAGAGAGTGAGAGAAAAATACAGGTATTGGACCTGTTATCCACAATATTCGGGACCTGTTATCCACAATATTCAGGACCTGGGGTTTTCCGAATAACAGATATTAGCATAATTTGGATCTTCATACCTTAAGTCTACTAGAAAATCATGTATGCATTAAATAAACCCAATAGGCTGGTTTTGCTTCCAATAAGGATTAATTATATCTTAGTTGGGATCAAGTACAAGCTACTGTTTTATTATTACAGAGAAAGGGGGAATTATTTTGAAAAGTTTGGGTTATTTGGATAAAATGAAGTTAAAGAGAGACGCCTTCCCGTAATTCTGAGCTTTCTGGATAACAGGTTTCCGGATAATGGGTCCCATACCTGTAAAGAAGTGAGATCTTAAAGGGATACTGTCATGGGGAAAAAAAATTAAAAATGAAGCAGAATTCTGCACTGAAATCGATTTCTCAAAAGAGCAAACAGATTTTTTTATATTCAATTTTGAAATCTGACATGGGGCTAGACATATTGTTGATTTCCCAGCTGCCCCAAGTCATGTGACTTGTGCTCTGATAAACTTCAATCACTCTTTACTGCTGTACTGCAAGTTGGAGTGATATCACCCCCTCCCTTTCCCCCCCCAGCAGCCAAACAAAAGAACAATGAGAAGGTAACCAGATAACAGCTCCCTAACACAAGATAACAGCTGCCTGGTAGATCTAAGAACAACACTCAATAGTAAAAACCCATGTCTCACTGAGACACATTCAGTTACATTGAGAAGGAAAAACAGCAGCCTGCCAGAAAGCATTTCTCTCCTAAAGTGCAGGCACAAGTCACATGACATGGGGCAGCTGGGAAATTGACAAAATGTCTAGCCCCATGTCAGATTTCAAAACTGAATATAACAAAATCTGTTTGCTCTTTTGAGAAATGGATTTCAGTGCAGAATTCTGCTGGAGCAGCACTATTAACTGATGTGTTTTGAAAAAAACATATTTTCCGATAAAGGTTTTTAAGCAAGGTTTTGCACTGAATTCCATAAGAGTGAGAATAAAAGTAACAATGAGAATGTACCAAGACAGAGAGAATGTTCAGTGAACACAGTTTGTTGAGAGAATGTGATGGGGAGCCATGAGCCGGCTTGTCTTGCACAGAGAATAGAGAGTTGACGGTGCCCCGTTATAATGTAGGAAGAAGCCAGTAAATGAGTCAATATCAATGTGTCAATGGAATGGTGGAGAATGCAGTGTGTGCAAAGAATTATCTGAATAAGAGAATGTGAAAACAGAATGTAGAAGGTAGAAAGTGAGTTGTGTGGGGTGTAGACGTATGGATTCATGGCACACATACATCTCAAATACAGCATGTGGGCACTACGGTAAGTCCTATTATCACTATCTGGGGTGGGGTCAAAGTTTTTGATTACCCAACACAGGGGGCATGCCGTGCTGTATACAAGATGGAACTGGGGCAGAGGGCTCTTCCATGAGTGAACAACCCCAAACTGTCATGATATGGTTATATTTTTTGCAGAGTTCAATAATTAATTATGCCAGTGAGCGCTATCATAAGTAATGTCCCCAAGAAGAAAGGACAGTGGTGTTATACTTTCAGTTCCCCCCCTAATAAATGAGCCCCTATCTTTCAGTTCAAAGAATGGCAAGCACCCGTCATCCACTCGTAGAATAAAACGTTTATTTCAGCAAGTTAAAAACATCACAAACCTGACGCGTTTCGTATTGAATATACAAAGTCATGCCTATTGTGCACTGGATTGTGATGTTTTTAATTCACTGAAATAAACTTGAACGTTTTATTTTTTTTTACGGGTTTGGGGCGATGCACCCGGGCCACTCATCCACTTTGGTGAGTGTGGTTTTCCCATTACTTTCATGCATGGTTAAAGTATGTGTGAGTCCAGAAGCGTGGGACCTGGGGTTTATACCCCCATGTCATCGTGGAAAAAGGGGTGAGCATTTTTGCTACTCTTAGGAGGCTTTTTCGCTGTTTAATAATCATTAAAAAAAAACCTACATCTGAAAAGTGGGACCCGGAATGTTTTCCAATAGCAGTGGATAAACGATCCTTATAAATAGGATTTGAACTGAGTTACACTGTTCTGATTTGCCCATCCTTCAGCTCTATGACTTTCATCTGATTGGTCTGATTCTTTCAAATACACAAACTGCTAAATCTATAGAATTAATTGCCCTCCTTTAGGACAGTGACTGCATTCCACTGAAAAGCCTAATGTCAGGAGAGAGGAGGGTTCACCCCACACATCTGTGCCCCCGACACACACACAGATTAGTTATTAAGGCAGGAGATGAGGCCTTCACGCCTGTCAAAGGGTGGTAATCACCGAGTGCTTTTGTTTTCCATATAATGGCCGAACAAACGGAGAATTTGTGCCTTTGAGAGAGAGGAAATGAAAGGCACGTGGAGTTCAACGGGGAGAAAACATATTAAAATTGTAATTTATTTCATCTTTCCTATAACCTCTTTCTGCTTCACTTGATCAAATTGGAAGATCATAGATCTGCGCATCTGAAGTTTAACTCCTTGCAGCCTCCCAGTGCAAAGCCCTGAGCATTGGCCGTTCTGGTATTTTCCCTCAGTCCAGACTCCTGGCCAACACATTGATTCATCAGTTGAACCGTCACAGCTGTCTTTTTTTATAGGGGAGAGATCGCTAAGATGAAGAAAGGATGAAGGGCCTTTATTTTGGGTATTGGCCTTGGAGATCTGCCCAGTATAAAAGTCTCAGTGGGACAAACACACTGGTATGGGCACCTCCTCCAGAATATGCTGCACAGAGCTTTTGTACCATCTCAGACTGGAGTCTTTGGTGATTCCATAGCATGAACCTGCTGGGCCAATGCTTCTGCTACAAGCAATGAAGAGTTGGTGGAATACCGACGGTGCCTTGGTTCATGTAAAATGGACAGCTGGCTGATTATTCATTCATGTGAGGAACATTGCTAGCAGGAGTCATGAATCATCCTCATTTCGTTTCATCCCCATCTTTCATTTTTATGGGCTGCATATTAACTCCAGACTGATCAGTATTGGCAGGTCAGCTCTATTTCCTACTTTAACTCTTTCTAGGACCCACTGGCACTATACATTTAGATTAGCTGGGTTTCCTCTATATTGTAAGCAACAGCAGCCATTTGGCTTTCCAACTCTTTCTAAACTAAAGGTACTAGGGATGCAACGAATCCAGGATTCGGGATTCAGCCAGGATTCGGCCTTTTTCAGCAGGATTCGGATTCAGCCGAATCCTTCTGCCCGACCAAACCGAATCCGTATCCGAATTTGCATATGCAAATTTGGGGAGGGGAGGGAAATCACGTGACTTTTTGTCACAAAACAAGAAAGTAAAAAATGTTTTCCCCTTCCCACCCCTAATTTGCGATTCGGTTCGGTATTCGGCCGAATCCTTTGCAAAGGATTCGGGGGTTTGGCCGAATCCAAAATAGTGGATTCGGTGCATCTCTAAAAGGACTAATGCTAGCAACGATTCACCAGCTTTACTACCCGCATCGACTTCGCCGATTTACTAACGGGCGCAGGCGTCACTTTGTTGGTGAAGGAGACAGACACTAGATGTGATTCGCACTCTATCGCCAGGCGACTTTTCACTCTGGCAAATGGATATTCACTAAAATGCGGATTTTACTGAGCGTTACCTCTTTTGCCAGACTTTCCTTCGCCAGCTCCGACCAGGCGAAGTGCAATGGAGTGCATAGATCTTTCTCAATCCTTAGTGATTTACATCATGTTTTGTGAGTGGAAAAACTTCCAAAAACGCTGGTCGTATTTTCCTTTTTTCAGGGTGATAGGCTGCAAAAGTCCTAAGAAAATATTTTTGTGTAACTGGTTTCCCCACTGTATCCTACAAACAACACAGGGGTATATTTATCAAAGAGTGAAGTTAGAGGTTGCTACAGTCCTCTAGAGTGAAATCCCACCACTCTCCATTCACTTTTATGGGATTTTGAAAGGCGTATTTATCAAAGGTTGAATTTTCACTTTTACCCATTGATAAATACTCTTTTAAAAATCACATAGAAGTGAATGGAGAGTGGCGGAATTTCACTATAGAGAACTCTATGGGGTATATTCAAAGAGTGAAGTTAGAGAGATCACACTGCACCTAGTTATTGCTCCAGTGCCCTCGCCCCCAAGGGGCCAACTCCACTGTTTAGGAACCACTGACAACTTGGGTGTTATCTGAAACAAAAGTAGGCAGTGGACTCCAAGATGATGACACTTCGAAATTCGTATTCAAAAAGACCAACCGAAACTAAGTAGAAGGGGTTTTTTTTGGCCGAATAGGTCCGTTTTCAATCGAATAGATCCGTATTCGATCAAATAGGTCCGCATTCGACCGAATTCGAATCGTGCGAATCGAAGGAATAGTGCATTCACTCAGGTTTTAGATGGCGAATGGTCGAAGTTGAATTTTAAAGAGACAGTACATAATAAATTTCGATATTCGAATTTTCAAATTCAAATCAAATTTGAACTATTCCCTAGCCGAAGTACCCAAAAAATAGCTAGAAATTAAATTTTTTTCATTCAAAAATTCACTTCGACCTTTGATAAATCTGCCCCTGATTGTTCCATTAAACAGATAGCAAATAGTCACTTAGGCTCTCTGCTCTTAAAACAAAAAATTAATTTATAACTGCAAAAATAAGTTTACATTTGTTTTCTGCTGGAGTTTAGATCCCCCTTTAAGTAGGAAAGCCAGGGATTCATCCATTTTCTAGCAAAAGTATTTGATTCCTCCCTGCCATATATCAGTTTATGTGTTGTATGGGGCATTAGCTGCGTGTTCTATCAGTGGTGTAATTAGATGTTACCGGGCCCCAAAGCAAACTAATTTTAGGGCTCCTAAAATATCCAGAGGTTGTCCTGTTTTACCAACATATATTAAATTTACTCCTTAATTAGGGCCTCACGGGCCCCCATACCACTTGGGCCCCTCTGCAGCAGCAGGGTCTGCTTTATATACCCATGCTGCTCTCAATGTGTGAGAATACTGTAGACAGCCTATGATTAAGTGTTTGGAACACGAAACGCGTCAGGCTGTTTTGAGACAATAAACTTTTTCACTTTTGGAACATCTGCCTGGTGGAAGTTTTTGCCCTTGAGTGCCTGCTTCTATTCGAGATTTCAGGCTATGGAGGCCACAGAACAATTAGGGCATTAGTTCCTCAGAACAGTTCTATCATGTAGCCTGTCGATATCTGCATAACTACCCATTTGCCAGGCCTATTCCTTTTTCAGTAAATGAGCTTGAGGCTAGAAACACGAGTAGGTGCTCCCATCTTGTGGCCTTTTGCAGCAACGCACTTTTGGGAAGCACAGACTAACAGATTACGACAAATTGACTGGAGCTGCGTGGGGCTAAACATTCCACTGCTGCAGATGTGGGAAACCTTTGAATTTGGAGGAATTTATTGCCCCATGCTGGCTGACGAATGTTGTGAAGTGCAGAGCATTATATATTATCACCTGGAGAGCCACTGCTTTCCACGATCTTAAGCTCCCCATAGACACGGCGATTCTTCTTGCCAAACGGCCGATTTTAGGGAAGCCCGACCAATCCTTGAAATTATCGTGCGGTTAGTGGGATTTGAACGTACATCTTACGATTTTTCGGCCGACGTGTCAGGAAATTGATCGGCCAGGTCAAAAAATCTTTATCAGTCCCAGTGCAATGTATCTATGTTTGCAGGGCCAAGCAGGCAGCTCCCCTTTGTTTTCCTGGCAAATTGGTCTTTTTAGCTTTTTCAGCCTATCACCCATCATGTAGAAAACACGCCAGCGTTTTTTGGGACTTAGAAAAAATGTTGACTTTTTTGGAAACAATCCCTATCTACTCTATTGCGCTTCGCCAGGTCTGAGGTGGCGAAGGAAGTCTAGCGTAAAAGGTAGCGTTCAGTACACTGCGCAAGTTAGTGAATTTGCGTAGTTTCGTCGCTAGCGAAAATTCGCCTGGCGTAAGGGTGCAAAGTAACACTAGCGAAACTACGCCAGCATTCGTTAGTGAATTTGCGCAGTAGCGAAAATGCCAAACGCTAGCGAATTAACGATATCGTTCTGCGCTTCGCGGCTTAGTGAATTTGCCCCATAAAGTGGTGCACCAGTTGGGTTCAATGTGCCATTTACCAGCTGAAGGGCATCACCCATTTAAGACAGACTGTGACACTTAGCTGTGCACCCATCTTTAGAGTGGGCGGGAGTCGAGCAGCTCTGCGCTGAGAGATGGGGTGCTGGGCATAATAAGGGGTTCCTGCTGCTAATCAATAAGTGAGGACTAATATGCACAAGTTACTTCTGTGTGATGCATCTGCCACCGCAACACAATCTCCCATGGGTGTCACAGCTCTGTGCCCTCCCTTCATGCTTATGATTAATTGTGTCAGAGACTTTGCTTCCCCCATTCACCCACCCCCTGAATGCACTGCTACCCAGAGGCATGATGGGATACATTCTGAAAGTCAATGCCCCCAAACCAAATTGTAATGTGGGCAGGGATAGACCTTTGGCATCAACGTCCAATTCTCACAGTGCCTGAGTCTATTGTCACCAGTCTGCAGCATCTCATGTTCTACTTGCCCAGAGCTCCCAGCTCATCCCAGTCACTGCCGTGACCCTCTCCAGTTGCCCCTGTGCAGAGATACAGGTAAGGACCCCCACGGGGAGGAGTTTTCTCCAATAATGAAAGAAAAAATGTTAGTTAATTAATTCATTTTACATTTTCAGTATGTCTCAAATAACAAGATAGCAGAAACTAGATGGGTTTGTTTCACAACCAGACAGACAGATGCTGCTTTCATGTGCCATTACCAGATTGAAAGTTATGGCCACTTTGGTGCTTGTTTGAGTAAGTGGAATCAAATTAAAAGGGTAACAAAATAGTTCCTCATAGTGCTCGTTCTTTAAGCACTTGGGTTCGTTGCAGGCAGGGCTGTATTTATCAAGTAAGTGCAGGTCCATTAGTTCTTTTTTGGGGTGCAAGAACCTGCACTTTTAGGAGCTTGTCGGTGGGGAAGAGTGCAACGTGCAAAGAACATAATGGCTTGTATCTTATTTTTGTACTTTGCACCCTAGGTGTTGTTCCCCTTTAAATTAACTTTGAATATGTTGTAAAGAGTGAGACAATTTGCAGTTCATTTTAAAGGGATCCTGTCATCAGAAAACATGTTTTTTTCAAAACGCATCAGTTAATTATGTACTCCAGCAGAATTCTGCACTGAAATCCATTTCTCAAAAGGGCAAACAGAATTTTTTATATTCAATTTTGAAATCTGACATGGGGCTAGACATTTTGTCAACTTCCCAGCTGCCCCTGGTCATGTGACTTGTGCCTGCACTTTAGGAGAGAAATGCTTTCTGGCAGGCTGCTGTTTTTCCTTCTCAATGTAACTGGATGTGTCTCAGTGAGACATGGGTTTTTACTATTGAGTGTTGTTCTTAGATCTACCAGGCAGTTGTTATCTTGTGTTAGGGAGCTGTTATCTGGTTACCTTCCCATTGTTCTTTTGTTTGGCTGCTGGGGGGGAAAGGGAGGGGGGTGATATCACTCCAACTTGCAGTACAGCAGTAAAGAGTGATTGAAGTTTATCAGAGCACAAGCCACATGACTTGGGGCAGCTGGGAAATAGACAATATGTCTAGCCCCATGTCAGATTTCAAAATTGAATATAAAAAAAATCTGTTTGCTCTTTTGAGAAATGGATTTCAGTGCAGAATTCTGCTGGATCAGCACTATCAACTGATTCATTTTGAAAATTTTTCCCATGACAGTATCCCTTTAAATGTTATTATTTGTGGATTTGCGGAGTTATTTTGTATTTTTATTCAGCAGCTCTTCAGTGTGTAGCGTCAGAAATCTGGTTGCTAGGTTTCAAATGACCCTAGCAACCACACACTGATTTGAATAAGAGACCGGAATATGAATAGGAGAGGCCTGAATAGAAAGATGATTTATAAAAAGTAGCAATAACAATAAATTTGCAGCCTTACAGAGCATTTGTTTTAACTATATGGGGTCAGTGACCCCCATTTGAAAGTGGGAAAGTGTCAGCAGAAGAAGGCAAATAATTCAAAAGCAGCAGTGGAAACAATGGTTCTGGTTTCATTAAAATGTGCCGGTGGGGAGTTTTGATGCCTTCAGACACCCCCGGGCAATTGGATTAAATTGGATTAAATGAAATCTTAACCAATACATATTCATGAGGCAAAAACTACAGGTATTTCAAAGAAAAAATACATCAGATTCTTTTATAAATGGAGTAGAGTTGAATGTTGAAAACAAAATGTTGACAGTTTTTGTGATACTAAAACTTCCATGGGCTTTCGCTTGTATTTAACTCTATGTGGGGGAATTAGAATGCAGCCAAGCAGATGAGGTTATATGTTGTCCTGCTCACTGAGGCTGCTGCTGCCCCATATAGACTGATCAATAAGAGCAAGACCCCTTCCTCTCTATTATGTGACATGTTCTAGTCATTGACTTGTACTTCCACTAAGCAGAGAACTGACAGTTACACAAAACTGCTCCTGCTGCTTTGGAAACACAATCAATTCCTGATGGGTCATCTCATTTGTCTTTAGATAGCGGCTAGTGATGGGCGAAAAATTTGTGAAACAGCGCCGGCGTCTCTTTTTTACGCGGACTAATTTTCGTGTCAGTTTCGCAAATTTATTCGCCGGCGGCAAATCGCGGGAATTTGCCCGAGAATTCTCTCCTGGCAAATAAATTCGCTCATCATTAATAGCGGCAATTGCCCTGGACCCCATAATTTATCGATTAGCTGATGCCTTTAGGTGCAATAGCCTTGTGACCCCCCCCCCATTGCAGTCTACAAAGACTTCTAAGCATATAGATAGATAGATAGAGAGAGAGAGAGAGAGAGAGAGAGAGAGAGAGAGATAGAGATAGGGCAGATAGGGCAATATATATATATATATATATATATATATATATATATATATATATATATATATATATATATATATATATATGTATATATATATATAATATCAAAACAGGGGGGTTGTGGGAGCACTCTAAAGGCTTTAAAGTATACAAAGTTATTCGGGGTTTACCTTGACGTGGTATGGTGGCTTATCAATTTTATGATCATAACTTTGTAACAAAATAACCCCTATTTGGGTACATATGCAATAGCATTTATTATACTTATATATATATATATATATACTTTAAAGCCTTTAGAGTGCTCCCACAACCCCCCTGTTTTGATATTATATATATATATATATTATATATATATATATATATATATATATATGTATATATATCTATATATATATATATATATATCTATATATATAACAGGATTATAGAAAAATACCCGCACTCCTTCACATGCGCTTTTTTGCCGGGTGCATGGTCAAATATAGTTATATAAAAAATGGCAGAAAGGACCAGCACTCCGTGTTCCAAAAAAATCAAATGGTTTATTCAAAACTCACAGTGTCTCCCTGTGAGTTTTGAATAAACCATTTGATTTTTTTGGAACACGGAGTGCTGGTCCTTTCTGCCATTTTTTATATATCTATATATATATATATATATATATATATATATATATATATATATATCATTTTGCCCTATTTTCACTATCCAAAGGCTGCTGAGAGTTTTAGTTCCACAACTGGTTGTATATCCGTCTACTGCTATAATTCTTTTAAATACTGTATAATGTACTGTTACCTGTCACTGGTTAGCATATTGATCATCCTACAGGGATGGCTAAATCATAAACAGGAATTAGTGATGGGCGAATCTGTCTCGTTTTGCTTCCCCGAAAAATTTGCGAAACTCCAGAAAAATTTGCGAAACGCCAAAATTTTTATATAAAATGCGCAACTCTTTTGTCAAAATGCTTTAAAGTCAACGGGCATCCAAATAATTTTGACACACATCAATTTTTATGCGCAGGCCAATTCTGGCGCACAACAATTTTTTTTTTTGTCGCAGTGGATTTTTCCACTGTGAATTTTTGCCACAGTTTCTTGAAAACATTTGCAGGTGCCAAAGTGTGTAAATTCGCCGTGAATCCATACCTGGCGAATAAATTCGCTCATCACTAACCAGGATGCAATGACCCTGAAAATATCCCCTCTGGCTCTCAGCTTTATCCTGGAAATATAAACACAACTCGTCCACTTTGGCACTTTCTGATGACTTTGTCCATCCCTTCAAGGTGAAATAAGATTGGTATTTTCTCAATTACTGGGGTGGTGGGCGCTGGGTTGAAAAGCATTTAAAGGGCATGTAAAGGCAAAAAAATAAAATCCCATTTTTACTTTAATGAAAAAGTAACCTATTTCCAATATACTTTATTAAAAAAAAATATGTACAGTTTTTATAAGACACCTGACTGTATGCAGTGAAATTCTCCCTTCATTTACTGCTGTGGATAGGAATTGTCAGATGGTCCCTAACTGCTGAGCATGGAAACAATCATACTTATGAACAGCAGGGGGAGCCCCCGCCTTACTTCCCAGCCATGCAGAACTCAAGCAGCTTTGTTTATGACGATCCCTAAGCAGCCCAGACCACACTGAGCATGTGCACAGTCTTAGTCTTGCAAAGATGTTTAACAAAGTTACAAGATGGTGACCCCCTGTAGCCAACTTTGAAAGCATAAATTATTTGTTTGATTAGGCTTGTGGTACAGTAAGTTCATGTTTATATTTAGTATACAAAATACAGCATTTCTAGCCTTATTCTATTTTAGACTATACATGTCCTTTAAGCAATAATTGGTTTGATCTCCTTGTAGTTATATTAAGTGTCCAGTGCATTACTGGGAAAAAACATGGCTGACAGGTAGTGAGTGGAGCAAAACTGGAGAATTAAAGAAGAGGGGTCGAATGTAATAAATGCCCAGAATTAACCCCAGGACTATATAAAGTACACATGGACAATAGAGTGGTGCCCTGCTAGAGCTACCGCCGTACAAAGTCAGCCTGGGGGGGACATTGATTTTGCTGCCAGAGTAGCTCACCATTATATTCCAGCAGCCAAGTATGAAGGACATTTGTTATCCTCCAGAAACTAATTACCACCCTGGGAAACAATGAAGCTGGCAAATTCACAAGTAGGCCAGGGCCCTGTGAGCCGGAATTGATCTGAGCTATTCATGTACATGCATTTGGCTATAGGAACTATTTTAGCTCTGCCTGATGATTCTACCAGCACTGATCCGAATGAATATTTGAGTGAAACTTACAAAAGTTTTATGGTGGGGTGAGCATTTAGTTGTTTGTAAGCACTTGAACAAAGCTGGACAATGTGGGGCTCAGGGCTCTGCCAGAATCCAAGGACCCAACATGAAAACAAAATGATATCTAAGCAAAACACAGATATCTAACAATTATTCCTCATTAGTGATGAGCCAATCTGTCCCATTTCCCATTTGCGAAATTGCAGAAAAATTCTCGAAACAGCGGAAAATTCATAAAATGCATTTAATTCAATTGGTATCAAAATAGTTTCTAAGCACAACAAGCATTTTTCTCCAAATGCATTAAAGTCAATGGACTTTTGTTATCATGGCAACTTTTTTGCCTCGGCAACATTTTGTCTTGGCCACTTTTTTGTCACAACAAATTTTTCCATGGCAAAATGTGGAATTTCGTGAATCCATTGCTGGCAGAAAAAATTCACTCATCACTTTTCATCATCATGATAATGAGAAATTATCAATGACAATTCATTCCCTCCCCAGTGTGTCCTTCGCTGGGGGAAAATGTCTCTAAAAGAGCAGGGGAGGCAGTTTTCCATTATCTCTTTATGTTCACCAAGCGCCTTTACACAATAAAGGTACAAGTGGAGACCCAGGAGCCCTCATACAAGAGTCCGTCTCCCCCCCTCCATGTCATCAGAACATCCATATCTCCTATCTACTAGGCTTTTATTCCTCCTTCAACCATCAACTGCTAAAACAAACTCCTAAATCCCTGCATGTGTTGCCTAGTGATTCAGTGCCAGTACACGATTAATAAAAACTTCCGACTCAGCCCCTCCAGACCAAATCAGCATCTTATTGGCCCATGCATAGGGGCGTCCCAACAACCTGCCCAACCAATATCTGCCTATACATTGACTGGTTATCTAATGAGCAGGTTTAGAAAATCCCCTTTGTATGTGGCCCTTTCCCAATGGGTCTGCATAGACATTAGTATCCATTCATTGGGCCAAGGGTAAATGATCAGATCATGTTCATGTAGCCCAGCACATCTATTCATGTATGGACATGTTTAAATGGAGCTTCTTTTATTATATTTCTATCTACTATTGTGCCAGTGAAGTGCTACATTATAGTTATAATCTGGATTATGCTTCCAAATTCCAACCCTACATCATTCAAATTACCTGAGATCTCTGGGATGTAGACAACAGAAAACATACTTACATCACTGTCCACACTTCCTCCATGCACTGCTTTCATTGGGTCACAAGGTTGGTAACTTATATTATTTTGATGGTGTGGGTTGCTTCACCTGATTCTTTTACTATGGATTACACATGTTAAAGGGGAAATGTACTATTCAGAAATGGGGCAACAGGGTACCGCATGACTTTATTTAGTGACACCATGATCATCATTGGAGCAGACCTAACTACAGTTATCCAGAAAGCTCCAAATTACAGCAAGGCCATCTCCCATAGACTCCATTTTATCCAAATAGTCCAGATTTGTTAAAATGATTTACTTTTTCTCTGTAATAATAAAACAATACTCTGAACTTAATCCCAATTAAGATATAATTAATCCTTATTGGAAGCAAATCCAGCCTGTTGGCTTTATTTAATGTTTACATAATTTTCTAGTAGACTTAAGTTATAAAGATCCAAATTATGGAAAGATCTGCAAAACTCCAGGTCCTGAGCATTCCGGATAGCAGGTCCCATGCCCGTATTAGTAAGGGCCGTTATTATCCTGATTCAAGTACTACACATTATCTTATATGTAGTGACAGCATCGGGTCAACTACACGTTTAATTGGGATATTTTAGCGGTAGAAATGGTTAGTGCAAATATCAATAATTGGACGCTTCATAAAGGTAAGGAAATGAGTCCCTTATATTTCAGGTAGAGCAGAGATTTTATACTTTCCAAATGGAGTAGATTGTTTTTAAAATACTATACCTATCAAGAGCTGTAAGGAAGTATTTCCTAAATGTATCTCATTAGACCCCAGTAGCTATGGGTGAATCTAACCCGTTTCGCTTCGCCAAACGGCAAAATTCGCCAAAGTGCACTTAAGTCTATGGGTAAATTTTTTTCAATTGCCGTGCAAAAATTTCTTTCACCAAGTGGAGTCTATGGGCGTCATTTTCACTGCAAAACTTTCTGAAATATTTCGCACATCGCTAGTCTTGTATTGCAAGGGAACTTCCCATAGAGCAGCTCCATCTGCAGGCAAGGCAGCAGGCCAGGAGAATAAGCAGCAAGATGAAAATCAATGGTGGGGGAATGATTTGACAATCTGTTCCTACAGACATACCTGCGGTGCCTGACAAGAAATAAACTGGAATGATTAATATCCATCTGAGAAAAGGCCAAACTGTATCTCATGGGCTCAGCAATGACTTATCCAGGGCATGGGAATTCTTTACACCATTCATTTGAAAAATCAAATGTAATATAAAACCTAATTATGTGTTTTTCCTCAACATTTTTCAGACATTTAGGGGCAGATTTATCAAGGGTCGAATTTCGAAGTGGAAAACATTCGAATTCGAAGTCGGAGGATTTTATTCATCGTACAATCGTATTCCGATCGTACTCTGATGGTACTTCGAATCGTACGATTTTCCTTCGAATATTAAAAACTTAAAAATTTCTCTGGAAGGTCCCCTTAGGCTAACATTGCACTTCGCCAGGTTTAAGTTGGCGAAGTATTGAAGTCAAAGTTTTTTTAAAGAGACAGTACTTCGATTATCGAATGGTCGAATAGTCAAACGATTTTTACTTCGAATCGAAGTCGAAGTAAATTCGAAGTCATAGTATCCTATTTGATGGTCGAAGTATTCAAAAAATAACTTTGAATCTCGAAAATTCCCTCGAATTCACTTCGACCCTTGATAAATCTGCCCCTTAGACCTAATTGGCAAATAAATTCCAATTTAAAAATTGCCCTAAAATGATTTAATAAAAGGTGTTCCTCAAAAATGGTAGGATTTAGTATTAATAAGCACGTGTTTACCCAGTAACCCCATGGCAACCAACTTTACTTTTAAACAGCAGACCAGAAAAGGCTGCCTGTTCTTAATTTTTGTAAGTTAGAAAATGAAAGATGCATGATGTTGCTCTGCACAGAAAATGAAGTTAGTGAGCAGATAAGAGTCATCTGATATTTCTCTGGTCAATTCTATGTAGAGTGATGCCACAAGGCCTCCTTTTTCAAGCTAACTTAATTTTCTGACGACAGTGGTCGCCAAAAAGAATAGCAGGTGGCACTGTTTTTTAGATTTGTTATTTTATCAGTTTAAAAACTTCTAATTTTTGTAAGTTAGAAAATAAAAGTTGCATGATGTTGCTCTGCACACTCTAATATTTTTCTGATCAATTCTATGTAGAGCGATGTAGTGATGGGTGAATTTCTCCCGTTTCACTTCGCCAAAAAATCCACGAATTACCCGCAAAATTTGCAGAACGGGCAAAAATTCACCAAAAATTTGTGAAACTCGAAAATTGATAAAATAAATGGGTGTCCTAATAGTGTCGATGCGCAGCGATTTTGACGCAAACAACTTTTTGGACGCACATCCAAACATTCTTGATGCCGGCAAATCTTCGTGAGTTTATTCACCGGCGGCGAAACTCGGTAATTCGATGCAAATTTGCGCCAGGTGAATTTATTCGCCCATCGTTCCTCTGTCAGTCGCAGCTGTCGCGAGAGTTCGGTTCCTCCTCCCGAATGCTGTGAAATTGGATAATATATTACTAACTTGTAGCGCTGACCATTCCACAAGGAAGACGCTGGGTAATATCATGTCGGCTTTATTGAATCACACAGTTTTGAAAGCATTATACACTGGGTGTGCAGCTACGGGAAAAAAATACGCGTTTCGTGCCTGTATAGTCGGCACTTCATCAGGGTTATGTAAGCATCACGTGTCATAGTGTTAAATAGGGTTAGGGTATAAATCAATCTCGTTTCTAAAAAAACAATGTGTGCAAAATATACATCTTAAAAATTTCCGTAAAAATTCATGTGAAAACTACAAACATTTTCATTATTAAAGTGCAAGTGCTGATAGTATTCATTCTATAATCAATGTCTAAGTTCTTAAACCTAGACTGGTTATATCTAATTAATGAATATATATAGTACATAAATAGATAGGTTCGGATTAATAAAGTGATCAATTTAGTATTAATGTTTGTGATTTCAGCATTTAATGGGATATTAAGTTAATAACAATAGTTCTATTTATTTGTTAAGTAGGTCACACTTTCAATACAAATAAATGATTATATACCCATTATTATTATATGTATTATTATTATATACGGTAGTATTATTTTGTACCATGTAAAGTTAATATTAATTGTTGTATTTAATTAATTAATTGACTACTAGGGATGCTTTTTTTTAAAATAATTATTATTTATTTTCCTATATTTATTTATATCTTTATATATTTTTATTCTCGTCATTTATCATAAACTTATGTTTTTTGTTCTAATACCTTTAGGGGCACATTTACTATGGGTCGAAGTAAAATCCTTCGACTTCAAATACCCAAGTCGAAGGATTTACCGCAATTCGTTCAAATGATCGTAGGAACGATAAAATCCTTCGAATCGAACGATTCGAAGGATTTTAATCCATCGATCGAACGATTTTCCTTCAATCCCAAATTGCCTAGAAAGCCTATGGGACCTTCCCCATAGGCTAACATTGGTGCTCGGTAGGTTTTAGGTGGCGAAGTAGGTGGTCCAAGTTCTTTTTAAAGAGACAGTACTTCGACTATCGAATGGTCGAATAGTCGAATCATTTTTAGTTCGAATCATTCGAAGTCGTAGTCAAAGGTTGAAGTAGGCAATTCGATGGTCAAAGTAGCCAAATAAAAACTTCGAAATTCAAAGTATTTTTTATTCTAATCCTTCACTCGAACTTAGTAAATGTGCCCCCTAATGTCTTGAAAACTAGAGTTAATACTAAACATAAATTGCAAAAGGTTTTAGAAGAGCCGTTTACGCAATTTTAGCTGTAGCTTTTAGCAATTTCCTTGAATTGTCTTTGTCATCTGCCAAATGTAGAAGGATAACTATGACCCAAAGACAGCAAATAATAGGACATTGACAGTAGATTAATAGGCATCTAAGCCCTAATGGACTCCCCAGGGCACCATTTGGGTTTGACCATGAAACTTAGGACATTGACCAAAATCCCATTGTGCTTGGAGAAATTCTAAGGGTCATGCAGCGCAGAATCCAATTTTCCAGGTCTTTCGCTAATTTATTGAAATGGTGCGCTTTTAACTGAAATGTTAAAAGTGCATTTGTTGTACCTTGAATTTCATTGGTCATTAACAATAAGAACTGAATTTTAAGGTTGCATTCCCTTCTGTTTCTCTTTCCAGCTCTAGTGATATGATGGACGATGACTCCTCCAGAAGGAGATATGATGAAGAAGAAGGTATGAACAATGAAGAATGAATGAATGTTGGCCAGTATTTCTACACATGATGACATGTGACATTGTGTAGTATATTTTACAAATATCCCTGACTTATGTTTATTATATATATTTTTACAGGAATTGGACTGGATGATTTTCTAGCTGGCCTAAAAGTGTTGTCTCACTGTACGCACTATGAGCAAAACCTGGGCATAGATGTCAGTCTCTTTTAAGGGGGATATTTTTTTTTCATGCCCTGTTCTGCCCCAGTGATACACTTCACTTGCTCTTGAACTGAATGCACTCTTAATAGCATATTGCACTAAGTTATTGGAGAAGATAGTTATAATTGGGAATCAGTGGGCAATGGAAGTTAGGCAAGGCTGAAGCTACAGTCATCAGATAAATAATAATGTCTCTTAATATCTTGATCAGCTAAGTAACAAGAGTAATTAAAAAACACATGTATTAATGCTCAGGTACCATGGGTGCTGTTATTTCGAGGCAAAGTGTCTCAAGTGGCAGTGCCCCACAGGTTACTAGGGTCAGCAAAAAACCCTCCTGGTAACTTTTAGAGACAAAACTCTACAGCTTTTTAAACTGGGGATTTGGCTCTTCTGGTGCAGAGTGCTCAATTGTGGCCCCTCTTGGAAAGTCAGTCAGGGACCCAGAAGCACCTCTGTGAGGCAGTCATCTTAAAGCAACTCTAGGTATAATTAGCCATCGTGTAGTCCAGTGCTGTCCAACTGGAGGCCCACACATGTTTGCTTACCTTGTGCTTCCATGTGTATGCCATACTCTGCCTATCCTATGCTCCCTGTGTGCTTGTGCAATAGTCTAACTGCCCTATATTCCCTGTATGTGCCATACTCTGTCTGTCTTATGCTCCCTGTGTTTGCGCCACACTCTGCCTGCCCTATGCTCCCTGTGTGCCATACTCTGCCTGCCCTATGCTCCCTGGTGCTTATCAGCTCGTACGTTACTTTTTATCTAAGGGAAAATAATCTGAATATAAGCATGTAGGCATAAACTATATAACCATGGAAAGGTACATGGGTTCAAGGTGATGTCTATTATCCTTGTATTTTCAAGTATTTGGGACCCTATTTATTATAATGCACATGTTTCAGTTAATTGTGTGAGGCTCCATTGTGTATTTCTACAGAGTATCACTCCATCTACATCGGGGTACCAGCTCCACGCAGCTACAGAAGGAAAAGACGTAGGAGGAGATCCCTCTCCAGTCGGGATCGGAGCAGCGAGAATGAGAAACATTATGCCAGGGATGAACATTCAGATACAGACGAAGGAGGGCAGCTGAACTTTGACAATGAGAGCTTTGATATCAGCAGAACCAGTAAGTGCCATTTTATCCTGAACACCCATGAAGAACATTGAAATTGCAATTTCTGAATTCAGCCACAGGGATATAAGTATTTTCTATGGTTACATTGAAATAAATGCCTTTTCCAAGACTACATGTTATGGGATTTCCTTTGAATATCTATATATAGCATTTTATCCGATGTGTTTTCTGTTGAGCGAAACCAGAATAGGGAACAGCTTTGCAATGGTCTGGAAAAAAATCTTTCATTTCTGAATTGCCTCAACATTATGAACTATTATCTAGAGAAAGGATTGTAAATAGTGGGCAAACTGTGTCAATTGAGAAAGTGGCCAATAATGGGTCATAGAGTGAAGAATGAGAGAGGATAACAATCACATGATACATTTCTCCATGCAGCTATCTGACCAAACATGTAAATCATTTGGGATTGTCCCAATCCGGAACCATGCTGGACACCACATCTGCTTTTAGTCCAGAGGTGAGGAACATATTTGGTTGAAGATCCCCGAACACTTGGCCAGGCCCCATGCTTGTAACACAATTTCCAACATATAAAACCATTGCTATATCAGAGATTCAGCCATAGTTCCACAAATGACATCAAAGTGTTCACTCTAAATCTTGGTTTTATTAACCTCCAGAAGAGCAAATAGTTCCTAACTGTCCTTCAAACACAGCCCTAACCAACAAGGCTCTGAGCCCCCTTAGGGAAGTAGCACCATGGCCTGTGAACCACTGTTTAGTCCAATCACATCAGAAATAGAGAAATCACCATATTAAATCTTTACTACCATCTCTAACATTTGTGTGGGTGAGCATTTAGGGAATAGTGATCATAACATGGTCTCCTTTGAGATTCTGTTGCAGAAGCAATTCTATAAGGGAGTAACTAAAACACTAAATTTCAGACGTGCAAACTTTGACAGTATAAGGGCATCTCTGCAACATATTAAGTGGGAAATGCTTTTCACAGGGTTAAACACAGAACAAAAATGGGAAGTCTTTAAAATGCTGCTTAATAAATATACTTGTCAGTATATTCCACTTGTAAGCAAGGAACGTCGTTGCAAAGCAAAAGCTTTTTGGTTCAATAGAAGCGTTGGTGTTGAGGTGGGTAAGAAAAGACGTGCTTTTAAGGATTTCAAGTTAGCTGGTACAGGAGGCCAATAAATCATGCAAGGAAGCTATAAGGCAAGCTAAAATTGCTATAGAAAAGGATATTGCAGCAAGCAAAAAAAAAAATCCAAAATTATTTTTTAAATATGTTAATAGTAAAAAAATGAAGCAGGAAGGGATGGGACCCTTACTATCAGAGGGGGGTCAGCTGGTTGATGAAAACAAAATAAAAGCGCAGATTCTGAACTCATATTTTTCATCTGTCTACACAAATGAGGGAACCAGTAAGTGAAGGTTTCCTTCTTAACAGTCCCAATTCTAGTAATACAACTAATGATGCATGGTTCACACATGAAGAAATTCAAAGGAGACTAGAACATGTTAAGATTAACAAAGGTCCAGGGCCAGATGGTATTCATCCCAGGGTAATTAGCGAGCTTAGCTCTGTGATTGCCAAACCTCTTTACTTAATTTTTCAGGACTCATTGAGATCTGGCATAGTGCCGAGAGACTGGCGAATTGCTAATGTGGTGCCTCTATTCAAAAAAGGATCCCGTTCTCAGCCTCAAAACTATAGGCCAGTTAGTCTGACGTCAGTGGTAGGAAAGCTTTTCGAAGGGTTAATAAAGGATAAGATACTGGACTTCATAGCAAATCATAATACTATGGGTTTGTGCCAGCATGGTTTTATGCGTAATAGATCTTGCCAGACTAACTTAATTTCTTTTTATGAGAATGTAAGTAGAGACCTCGATTCTGGGATGGCAGTGGATGTGATTTACTTAGACTTTGCTAAAGCATTTGATACAGTGCCACACAAAAGGTTACTGGTTAAATTAAGGAATGTTGGCCTGGAACATAGTATTTGTACCTGGATAGAGAACTGGCTAAAAGATAGACTACAAAGAGTGGTGGTAAATGGAACATTTTCTAATTGGACCAGTGTTGTTAGTGGAGTACCGCAGGGCTCTGTACTAGGTCCCTTGCTTTTCAACTTGTTTATTAATGACCTGGAGGTGGGCATTGAAAGTACTGTTTCTATTTTTGCAGATGATACTAAATTGTGCAGAACTATAGGTTCCATGTAGGATGCGGCCACTTTGCAGAGTGATTTGTCTAAACTAGGGATGCACCGAATCCAGGATTCGGTTCGGGATTCGGCCAGGATTCGGCCTTTTTCAGCAGGATTCGGATTTGGCCGAATCCTTCTGCCCGGCCGAACCGAATCCGAATCCTAATTTGCATATGCAAATTAGGGGCAGGGAGGGAAATTGCGTGACTTTTTGTCAGAAAACAAGGAAGTTTAAAAATGTTTTCCCCTTCCCACCCTAATTTGCATATGCAAATTAGGGTTCGGATTCGGTTCGGTATTCGGCAGAATCCTTTGTGAAGGATTCGGAGGTTCGGCCGAATCCAAAAAAGTGGATTCGGTGCATCCCTAGTCTAAACTGGAAAACTGGGCAGCAAACTGGAAAATGAGGTTCAATGTTGATAAATGCAGGTTTTGCACTTTGGCAAAAATAATATAAATGCAAGTTATACACTAAATGGCAGTGTGTTGGGAGTTTCCTTAAATGAGAAGGATCTAGGGGTCTTTGTAGATAACACGTTGTCTAATTCTGGGCAGTGTCATTCTGTGGCTACTAAAGCAAATAAAGTTCTGTCTTGCATAAAAAAGGGCATTAACTCAAGGGATGAAAACATAATTATGCCTCTGTATAGGTCCCTGGTAAGGCCTCATCTGGAGTATGCAGTGCAGTTTTGGACTCCAGTCCTTACGAGGGATATAAATGAGCTGGAGAGAAAAAAGGTGCTTGCGAGGGGACATGATTACACTTAACAAGTACATTAGAGGACATCATAGACAAATAGCAGGGGACCTTTTTACCCATAAAGTGGATCACCGTACCAGAGGCCACCCCTTTAGACTAGAAGAAAAGAACTTTCATTTGAAGCAACGTAGGGGGTTCTTCACAGTCAGGACATTGAGGTTGTGGAATGCACTGCCGGGTGATGTTGTGATGGCTGATTCAGTTAATGCCTTTAAGAATGGCTTGAATGATTTTTTGGACAGACAGAATATCAAAGGCTATTGTGATACTAAGCTCTATAGTTAGTATAGATATGGGTATATAGAATTTATGTGAAGGCATGGAGGGGTGTGTGTATGGATGCTGGGTTTTCATTTGGAGGGGTTGAACTTGATGGACTTTGTCTTTTTTCAACCCAATTTAATTATGTAACTATGTAACTATGTAACTATGTAACTATGTAACTACAAGACTTAATGTTTTCTCTGCCATCTAGATGAATGAATTAAGCAGCGAGAGATTCATTATGAGCCCTATTTGTAAAAACAAAGCCAAACATTAAACTAGACCAGCCATATTATTATGTAAATGATTTCTAATGTATGCAGAGGGCATCTGTACCAACATGTGACCTTATGACAATATGGGACAATGCAATAATAAAAGCCAATAACTTGGGGGACCAAAAGAACTGATTCTAAATTGCCTTGCAGTTCTCTCTTCAGCCATCATCCCCCTGTGTATTTTGACCCTATGAAATCCTGTTGTCTTTTACTCTTCAGTAAGAGGATATGACTTCCAGGGCAGGGAGTGTGGAATACTGGATTGCATACCGATAGAATATATACTGCATGGGGCAGTGGCTTAACGCACCCCCAATAGCCAGTATTCTGTGACCTCACTCCCTGGAAGCCCCTGTCTAAAGTAAAACACTTGAAATTCCCAGTAATCTGCTCATTAAGCTGTGCAGCTGAGCTCAAGGAAGGTCTGTTCCCCAGAGAGAGAGGTGCAAGGGTCACTATGCAGCCACAGACTCCGGGTAAGGTTTCACAAATAGCAGCCGGATCTACCTGTAAGGTGCCTTTTCTGGCTCAGCATCCCCCAGTTCTTTCTCTCTGTCTCAACCTCTCCAGCTTTTATACAGCACCCTATGAGTCCAACCTTCTCCCATCCTACTCCATGTGTCTCCCATGTCTCTCCACAGGATCCGGGTAAAGTTTCAAAACAACGGGATCTACCTGTAAGGTGCCTTTTCTGGCACAGCATCCCCCAGCCTTTTCTCTCTGTCTCAACCTCTCCAGCTTTTATACAGCACCCTGTGAGTCCAACCTTCTTCCTTCCTACTCCCATGTCTCTCCTCAGGATATGTGTAGTTAAGAGTTTAGTGAGTTAACTGAGTAATAATACAACGGACTGTCTCCCTTCTTTAATAACTGTACATATCGCCAACGGAAAATGTTCTATTCTACTGTATTTATTCCCAGCAGCAAATCCCCTCCATAGCACATTCATGCCATTAAGCTCTTCTTACAAACCAGTCAGCTGAAAACAAAACACAAACGCATTTCTGAGATTTCTTTCTTTTTTTTTTTTTTTTTTTTTTCACTTCGAAAATCTCACCTCATTCACAAAGCATCTTAAACCTGGAGCAAAGTCCAAGCAGTTCTCTATAATGATTATTTTTCCTTTTCGCTAAACATGTGATTCATAAATAATATTTTGCAGTGTTGCAACGTGTAAGCCAGTAAAGTTTAACAAAATCATGTTTATTGTATCATATTAATGCTATCACTTTAATATATATTTGGAGGAGCAAATTATGTAAGAAAATTGTAATTTTGCAAAGATATTTGCAAAATATAATATAATATGATTGCAATATTAATAATTTTGCAAATATTTTTATATATGTGTGTGTGGTTGCTTTAATACTGCTTATACTGTACAGCTGAAATCAGATGTTATTTACAGACCTATATAGCAAAGCATATACTTACAGCTACCTGCTTTACAACATATTACTTTAATCAAAACCCATATGCCTTAATCCACAATTGAATAAGTGACCCTATGGCTAGAGCTAACAGAATGATGATTTAGCTCTTTATAATCTTTATTATAATCTTCTTATAATATATATATATATATATATATATATATATATATATATATATATATATATAGTATATGTTGTAGACTACAATTGGCAATGATATAGGAAATCTGGGACTAACAAATGGAAGAACATGGTGCAAAGTTCAGTACAGGTATGGGACCTGTAATTCAGAATGCAGGACCTGGGGTTTTCAGGATAATGGATCTTTCCACAATTTGGATCTTCATACCTTAAGTCTACTCAAAAATCATTTCAACATTAAATTAATCCAATAGCATTGCTTTGCCTCTAATAAGGATTCATTATATTTTAGTTGGGATCAAGTATAAGGTGCTGTTTTATTATTACTGATAAGAATAAAATATGTTTAATATGTGACTACACCTTTAATTCAGCAAGAAAGTTGGAGACAGGGAAGAATACTTCACTTACTGTTCTTAACCCTCCAAAATTACAACAGGGTGATTATTATTGTTCTGCAGTGAATGGGGGCTACCACTGTGTGGCAGAAAAAGGGGGCTTGAGTGTAAGTAATCTGAAGAGCTCCATTTTAAAATCTTGTGAAGCCTTATTTTGGTTATGGAGAAATGTGAGAAGCAGAAGGTGTGGAAAGTGGTTTCATTTCTATTTCAGTTCCTATAGAGGAACTGAAATAGAATCTTTGAAAGGCAAAGGGTAAATTTCTATATAGAACAGCTTATTGGCCTGTGTATGAGGCCCTCCAATATGAATGTCGCAGGTTTACATTAGGGATGCACCAAATTCACCATTTTGGATTCGGGTGATTCCCCCAATCCTGTGTGAAAGATTCGGCCGAATAACGAACCGAATATGAAGCCTAATTTGCATATGCATATGCATATGCAAATTAGGGATGGAAAGGAGAAAACATTTTTATTTTGTTGTTTTCTGACAAAAAGTCACATGACTTCCCTCCCCGCCCCTAATTTGCAAATGCAAATTAAGATTCGGATTTGGTTCGGCTGGGCAGAAGGATTCAGCCGAATCCTGCTGAAAAAGGCCGAATCCCGAACCGAATCCTGGATTCGGTGCATCCCTAGTTTACATGAATGGCCAATTTACTACTGGTGATCACACGCAGATTTCCCTTTATTATCAAACTAATGTGCCTTAAGCCAAATGGCTGGGAATTGTGTCTTCAAATGTAAAAAGTCCTATTTCAATGGCAAGCAGATGAAGGGCAGGGGTTGACCTGTTTTACCAATATTTCTTTCGAATTTTGAACATGAATTAGGGCCTCGTGGGGCCCCCTAGATCCTCTCGGCCCCCTGCAGCTGCAGGGTCTGCTTCCTCTGTAGTTACGCCCCTGAATCAGATGTTGATGTTATTTACAGTAAGACAGGGGTCTCCAAAGCAAAGCCCAGTAGCTAAATACAGCATTGATAGGGCTTTCTTTACCCCTAGTGGCTGCACTGATTTCATTTTATTTCAACATCAATTTAATAATGTCTGCCATGTGAACATGTGTTATACTGGAATATTGTACAGGTATAGGATCCGTTATACAGAAACCCATTATACAGAAAGCTCTGAGTTACGGGAAGGTTGTCTCCCCTAGACTCCTTTTTAATGAAATAATTCAAAATTGTAGTAACTATTTCCTTTTTCTCTGCAATAACAAACCAGTATTTGATCCCAACTAAGATATAATCAATCCTTATTGGCGGAAAAACAATCCTATTGGTTTTGTTTAATGTTTTCCTCGTGAGGCAACTTCGGGCGACTTTGAAAAAGGAAGCGCTCTGAGTGCCATTGCGCTAATGTAGCTGATGTCTGATTCATTTATTAGTTCCTCTGTATCTCGTGGTAGAAAAGCAAGAAACCTTCACATTAACTGCCATTATTAGGAATATTTACCTCTCAGATAATATTCCGACTGTAAGGTCTCTGTTTGTCTCTGCTCAGACATTAAACCCTTTCAGAATGCAGGTATAAAACGAGGAGGAATTCTTCTAAAGGAATTATATGGGATTAACGTTTCATATATAACTCGTGAAAACGGCATTTCTAAGTAAGCCAGGCCAAGAAACAAAGAGGACACTGTTAGCTTCCTTCTGGCTGAAACAAAAATGTATTAACTCTGCTGGAAGGCGCTTTTTCCTTGTAATTTGTAAGTAGTGTTTGTGCCACCTATGGAGAATAAGTATTTCTGAATTAAATTCCGTGTTGCCAGAGGAACTTGCAACTAGTGAAGTGAGAAGTATTGTAAAAACATTAAGCCTTCTTATTACTGAACAGTGTGCCACCTCGGAAAATCTTTTTCTTGCCTCAGAAGGATCCTCAGAGAGAAGAAAACCTTCACGGAAGTTGGGAATATGACCTTTTTTATTTCTCAAGAAAGTGCAAGTTTCCTGTTCCCAGCATGCCAGGCAGAACCCGAAAAAAAAACCACTGTGTGCTATTGCCCTTAATTTAATTCTTAAAGGGGTTGTTCACCTTTTAGTTTACTTTTAGTATGATGTGGAGAGTGATATTCGGAGACAATTTGCAGTTGGCTTTCATTTTTTAATATTTGTGTTTTTTGAGTTTTTTAGCTTTTTATTCAGCAGCTCTTCAGTTTGCAATTTCCACAATCTGGTTGCTTGTGTCCACATTCCCCTAGCAACCATGCATTGATTTGAATAAGACACTGGAATATGAATAGGAGAGGCCTGAGTAGAAAGATTAGTCAAAAAAGTAGCAATAACAATAAATCTGTAGTCTTACAGAGGATTTGTTTTTTAGATGGGGTCAGTGACCCCTATTTGAAAGCTGGAAAGAATCAGAGGAAGAAGGTAAATAATTAAAAAACTATAAAAAAAAAAAAATGAAGGCCAATTGGAATTAGTTGCTTAGAATTAGCCATTCTATAACGTAATACAAGTTAACTTGAAGATGAACCACCACATTAAGAGATATAGACACATATGCAGTCTGGTTGGACTTTTACTTTATTTTTTTGAACTGCCTGTGCATTTTCTTGACTTCTGCTCATGTGCTATTGACCTGTTCTTGTATATTGTTGACTTATTCTCATGTGTTCTTGGGTTTTACATATGTTTTCTTCACTTGTGTTTTTGTAGGCTTGTTGTGCGCTCATATATTGTGCTCTTATGATCATGTGTTGATCCATATTGTTGTATCTGTTGATACACATGCCATTTTTTTGAAGGACACCCTCACCTAACCCCAAATATTGGCTTTCCAAGTTTTTCCTGTAATCAATTAGCAGGTGGCATAGGATTTTCTTGTGGCTTTGCACAATTCTCACAGCTCCAAAGATATAAATGTGGTTCACAGTAGCACTACAGAAATAAAGATATACTGTATATACATACATGGTATGTATAATTAAGCTGTAAGCCACTGGAAGTTGCTCATTTGAAAGGAGCAAACACCAGCTAACAAAAGGTTTCCATTTTTAAAATCAATGCAAATCGCAAGAGATCTAGAGGAGCATTTTAATAAAACTGTTGAGAGTGAACATGAAAATCAACGAGGCCTGGAAAACGAATGCTTTAAAACGAAAATGGCATGATGGAAGGGGAAGAATGTGAGTTAGTGCCTGGTTCATTCATGCGAATCATTTCAATTACAACTTACTCTGTGGTCACAATGTCCACATTTCTCTGTGTATCACAAACCCACCAACATCAAATAACACTGCTTATCGGGAGCTATTGGTCTGGTTAAGGGAGAGTCATGGCAAATTTACAGTCTTTTAAATGCTTTGAGTTGTTCTACATCCATCAGACTACATTGTTTTTGTAGTACAGGAACGGGATCTTTTATCTGGAAACCTGTTATCCAGAAAGCTCCAAATTACAGGAAGGCCATCTCCCATAGACTCCATTTTATCCAAATAATTCAGATTTTTAAAAAGGATTTCCTTTTTCTCTGTAATATTAAAACAGTAGCTTTTACTAAGATATAATTAATCATTTTTGTAAGCAAAAGCAACTTATTGGGTTTATTTAATGTTTACGTGATTTTTGAGTAGACTTAAGATATGAAGATACAAAGTACGGAAATATCCACTATCTGGAAAACCCCAGGTCCCAAGCATTCTGCATAATCGGTCCCATACCTGTACAGGTATAGGCTTCCAGAATGTTTGTGTCCTGGGGCTCAAGATAAGGTATCTTTACACCATGCCTTAAGTCTTGCCTCCCATATCCCATTGTACAGGGCTACCCACTCATAGAGAGAATCCAATATATGTTTTTAACCTCCTAATTATGATGCCTTGGTTACTTATTAATACCAAGAGGAGGAGCCTGCATATGACAGTTATTTGTAAAGGCCACCTTTCAGCTTCCACTCTTAGTGCCCAACATAGTGGATGTTTAGATCTATAGCACAAAGGTATTAGGAATGTGCTCTATATTGTAATTTACAGTTCCTGTTAATTGGAAATGTGCATGCTGATCACTTGTTGCAATAATACCCTATTATGTTAATGGTTGGAGAAAAATAGACGTTGCCTTATATGTTTTAAAGGGTGTCTATTTTACTTGTCCCTCAGTGTCTCCTGCTGCTGAGCGACTACGGTACATTTTGGGAGAGGATGACGACATTCCAAATCCAACCTTATTCACTGAGATGGACACTCTGCAGCAGGAAGGGGATGAACTGGAATGGAAGGAGACAGCAAGGTAACGTACAAAGCCTTCTTTTTCCCAGGACATTGGTCTATGATTTGGGCAGAAGTTGATAGTGATATAGGTATAGGATCCCTTATCCGGAAACCTGATATTCAGAAAGCGCCGAATTACGGAATAGACTCCATTTTATCCAAATAATCCGAACTGATTTCCCTTTTCTCTGTAATAATAAAACAGTAGCTTGTACTTGATCCCAACTAAGATATGATTAATCTTTATTGGAAGCATAACCAGCCTATTGGGTTTATTTAATGCTTAAATTAATTTCTAGTAGACTTAAGGCATGAAGACCCAAATTCCGGAAAGATCCATTATCCGGAAAACCCCAGGTCACGAGCATTCTGGATAACAGGTCCCATACCTGTAATATAATAGTCATGTTAGGAGGTTAGATACAGCCATACATAGTGATTACTTATTTGGCTTAGGGTTGCAATATAAAAATATCCCAGGTTTACCACTGTGCCTGATAGCAACAATTAGTAACAATTGCTCTATGGCAACAAGACAAACAACAGCCAGAATAATTAATAATATTATTTAATAGTTAATACGTCTTTTGCAAATTCCCCAATCATGCTATAGACTAGTAGAAAAGCCTCTTAAAGGGTTGGCTCACTTTAACTTTTAGTATTATGTAGAAAGTGCTATTCTGAAACAATTTGCAATTGGCTTTCATTTTTTTTTTTTTGTTAGTTATTTAGCTTTTTATTCAGCAGTTTGCAGTTTAAGCAATCTGGTTGCTAGGGTACACTGAATTCATTGCAGTCCCTCTGGGATTTTAAGTGAAGGGAACAGGGGTGAGTCTGACTTGCTTGTTCATTACTACAAATAGGGTTCAAATTCCCCTAGCAACCATGCATTGATATGAATGAGAAACTGGAATATGAATAGGAGAGGCCTGAATAGAAAGCTGAGAAATAAAAAGTAGCAATAACTATACATTTGTAGCCTTACAGAGCATTTGTTTTTGAAGATAGGGGTCAGTGACCCCAATTTGAAAGCTGCAAAGAGTCAGAAGAAGGCAAATAATTTATATTGAACTGGTGTTTTAGTTTAGGATATAGAATTGGTTTTAAAATGATAAAGTATGGGAAAATGTGTAGATGATAAACCATTTAGTGATATTTTGATTGTATTTCTCGTTTCCTCTTCCCTCTCATTGTTTGACAAAGAACACAATACCAGTGCAACAGTCACGAATGAGTTAGTAAGATTAGGATTACAGTGCCTGTTGTATGTGCATCTACTTAAAAATCCCTTTCTGTCAAACTGCATCCCTTAAGACATTTTTTTCCAAAACCTCCCTTGTTTTCTGGCATAATCCATAATACAAGTCACGCAACTTTTAGTAAACCACTAAAGAGAAAAACAATTTGAGAACGATTAAAACCACAAGAAGAAACAAGCCCTTTCACCTTGAGACTGAATGGCATTAAATAAATTCTGTCTACAAAATTACAACCTTCATAAGTTTCCTATAATTCTCTCCCTTTACTCAGGTGGATAAAATTTGAAGAAAAAGTGGAGGAAGGAGGCGAAAGATGGAGCAAACCACATGTGTCAACTCTGTCTCTGCACAGTTTATTTGAGCTGCGGACATGTCTTCAGACTGGAAGTGTGATGCTTGATTTAGATGGGTATTCACTTTCACAGATTGTAGGTATGAAATCAGCTCTATGTATATTCAGAATATAGAACTCATAGGCACAGCTTTATATGTACAGAATCTAACTAGCTGAGGGTCAGAGAACTTTCTTTGAGGGCTTCATGTGGCCTGCAGCCTCCAATTGGACAACCCTAATATAGCAAGTAATGTATTTGCTATTGTACATTATATAGTCAATAAAGCACTCCCTCTTGTAAAATATAAGGGAGGAGTTACATGGCCAAATAAAAACACCTGACGAAGGCCGAGGTTTTTATACAGGTCATGGATCTCCGAGGTGACTTCTAATATCCTCATGTTTTGCAACAGGGGGTACTTTATTTATTATAATACACAAGTTTCAGTGAATCATATAACAGAAATGACATCACTAAGCTCTGATTAAAACTGATGACATCACTAAGCACCACTTATAAGGATATCATTTATATGATATTCATGGCTCTTTGTTATTATAAGAATATTAGCGGTCTGCAAGATGCAAAAGATGGCTTCTAATATCATTTGAATGTACAGCTGGGCCTACATCATTTGTGTTAAAGGGGATGTTCGCCTTTAAATGAACATTTAGTATGATGCAGAGAATGATATTCTGAGACAATTTGCTTTTGGGTTTCATTTTTTATTATTTGTGTTTTTTGAGTTATTTCGTTTTTTTATTCAACAGCTCTCTATTTTGCAATTTCAGCAATCTGGTTGCTAGGATCCAAATTACCCTGAATAGAAAGATGAGTAATAAATAGTAGCAATAACAATACACGTGTAGACTTACAGAGCATTCGTTTTTGAAGATGGGGTCAGTGACCCCCCTTCTGAAAGCTGGAAAGAGTCAGCAGAAAAAGGCAAATAATTAAAAAGAAGTATAACAAAGAAAAAATAAAATCCAACAAAGTTGCTTAGAATTATCCATTCAATAAGATACTAAAAGTTAATATAAAGGCGAACCAACCCTTTAATACACAGATGTAGGATTTTGGTTCTGGGGCATTAAATCATCCATTAAATGCAATGAACTTTTGAATACATTTTTAGGACTAAAGAAACATTCTCAAGTCTGACAGAAATGTTCTCTTGTAGATGATATTGTTCAAAAGCAAATAGAGGATGGAAACCTAAAACCAGAGCTCAGGGACAAAATTAGTTTTGTCCTTCTAAGGAAACACAGACACCAGACCAAGAAGCCCATCCATAGGTCTTTGGCGGACATTGGAAAATCTGTCTCCTCCAGCACAAGTGAGTTAAGGAATTCTTTGAACAATAACATAGAGATTGAAGCCAGGATAACAAATAATTACAGCTTTTTGACCCAAGATTTATAATAAATAATTAAATATATATGGCCACTATTGTGTCCCATCATAACCATCATTACAACCAATGTTTGTGTCCCTGCCTGTGGGCTGAGTGAACCAAATTATCACATTACGGACAATCATAAAAATATGATCAGCCTGCTTTCCATCTGTATGTTTGCATTATGTGACATATTATGGTATATGAACAATCTGTGATTTATTTTTATAATTAGTGGGTGTCTAAGCCTAGTTGAATTTCATATGCTCTGCCTGACAATCTGCACTTTACTAGATGTGACATATAATTCTTGCTAAACTGATTAATATAATATGATGTGCACCATTTATGGTATAAGGAACATATGTTGGTAGGATCCACCATGTACCATCATGAGGAGCTACAATGTACAACCACAGATGTAAAAGCTGACGTAATTGCTCATTTTTCTCCAGTCTTGATGTAGTAAAAAGTTGCTTTTCTTACCGCTTGCTATTCCTTGTAGATCGGATTCAAACTCCAGGCACTCCAGTTGGCACACAGTTCCATCGTTCCACAGAAGACCTGAGGTTGCGCCAAAATTCCAACTATGGACGACTACGTAAGAAAATATATAAATCAGTATAGCACTCCAGAGGGCTCATTTATCACCGGGTGCAAGTGCTAAGTGTTCTGATTGGTGCAAACAGTACTAATTAGTGAGCAAGTGGTATAGCACTTGGTACACCACTTGCTTTCTCCACCCTTGTACCTCTGATGGCACACCCTGAGCACGAAACATGGTGTAGTACTCAGAACCCTGTACTTCATATCTTAGGCAAGTAGTAAGTATAAGGCTCAGGGAGCACCCTGTGAAGGCAGCACAGGTAGGAGGCTTATAGGGGGCTGACCACATCTGCCATTAAAATGGCAATGGTGTGCACTGTCAGGGGCAATATACATAATTTTGCACCTGGTTTTTGCCCACCTCTTCAAACATGAGATAACAATCTTGTGGTTGTGACGCTATAGACCCCAATAAACATAAGCTTGGCCCTTGTAAAGGTTGATGGATGCAACCACAAGAACTTTGCTATTTTGTATTTTTAAGACCTAATGTATTTTCTTTAATGTGTAGATATAGTACCGTAAGTGATTTGCAGCATGCACCTGAGTTTAAAACTTGTTAAAATGTAAAAAAAATTAAAACATAATGCACTCAATTGGTACATGTATGAGGATTTTTTGAATTCACTATTATTGTGAATAGTTTGAAGCTACTACATCTTTGGTAATTTCTCTGCTCTGTAGCCTTTTTGGGGGTGGGATTTCTGGTGTTGGATTATGGTGGTAAGTAAGTTTCTATAAAGTTTGGTTTTAAAACGCATATCATACCATGAAAACAATCCTAGATCTTGACGGAAACATTGATGAGTGCAATATGTTTTAAAATATATGAATAAAATATTGGAAGTGCTAAACCCCAGTGAGCACTGCAAACCACTAAGGAGATATATATTATGCATGCCACTGCAGCACCCGGGTCTATAAAGTAGGGATGCACCGAATCCAGGATTTGGTTCGGAATTCAGCCTTTTTCAGCAGGATTTGGCCAATCCGAATCCTAATTTGCATATGCATATTGGGGGCGGGAGGGAAATTGCGTAACTTTTTGTCACAAAACAAGGAAGTAAAAAATATTTTCCCCTTCCCACCCCTAATTTGCATATGCAAATTAGGATTTGGATTCGGTTTGGTATTCAGCCTATTCTTTCATGAAGAAAAGCTTGTGGATTCGGTGCATCCCTACTATTAAAGGAACAGTAACGTCAAAAAATAAAAGTGTTTCAAAGTAATAAAAATATAATGCGGTGTTGCCCAGCACTGGTAAAACTGGTGTGTTTGCTTCAGAAACACTACTATTGTTTATATAAATAAGCTGCTGTGTAGCAATGGGGGCAGCCATTCAAAGGAAAAAAAGCTCAAGTTACACAGCAGATAGCAGATACGCTCTGTATGTCTAATGGTGTTATCTTTTATCCATTAGTTATCCTGTGCCATTTAGCCGTTTTTCAATTTCCACCATTGCTCCCCAGCAGCTTGTTTATATGAACTATAGTAGTGTTTCTGAAGCAAACAGATCAGTTTTACCAGTGCAGGGCAACACTACATGATATTTGCATTACTTTAAAACATTTACATTTTTTGGTGTTACTGTTCCTTTAAGTGAACGTCCGACCTTGCAGAGGACATACTAGGTAAAGCTACAGCCACATACATTGTTACATAGTTAAGTTGGGTTGAAAAAAAGACCAATGTCCATCAAGTTCAACACTTCCAAATTAAACCCCATACTTATACAGAACTATATATACACACTCACATATATAAACTATATATATAGTGATGGGCGAATTTATTCGCCAGGCGCGAATTCGCAGCAAATTTGCGCGATTCGCCGTCGGCGAATAAATTCGCGAAACGGCTGCGAAAATTCGCTGAAAAAATTCGCCGGCGTCAAAAAAATTTTTCGAAAAAACAGACGCCGGCGCCGTTTCGCGAATTTCGCGCATTTTTCGGCGAAGCGAAACTGCACAAATTCGCCCATCACTATATATATACCGTTGCTTATACTAACTGACCATAGATCACAGCAGCCTTGAATATTATCCTCCAGCATTTTCAATTGTCGGCTGGGTCTTCTAATTTAGTCCTCTTCTCTATCTAGGTGTGCATTTCTGATGTTTATGTTACTTTTTATATATAATATATAGTCAGAGGTTTGTATAGTAATTTCACAGCTCTTCTATAGCCATCTCCTTTGGACATTTTTATGAAAGGGTTCAAAAATTATTCTTTTCATTCTCCACGGAATTCTTTTAAAATACTCCTTTGACCAATTCACTATTATAGGCTCTTTAGGATGTTGCTTTTCCTATAACAGACATCTTAGTGCTTTAATGAGACTGTTTTGTTACTAAAAGTAAAGTCACAAGAGGATTGTATAGAAGTTATTTTTACTATCATATACTTTATTCCTCAGGACATGCACATAGCAGAAGCATGAATGACATTTCAGAGGCCCCAAGCTCAGACCAGGTACTGAGATCTTTATTCTACATTTATGTGTATGTGTCTTATTTATTAATGAATGAGTATCTCTGAAGTATAGTAATGTATAAAGTGTGTTATACTGTGCTGTGATAATTGATAATTATAGCAGGCTGATACTCTACTTTGCTTTGTTGTCCAGGGTGTACTTTTAACTAATCTCTGCTACAAAGTATTTGTAGGACTTTTTGCAAGTTTTAGACCAAACCCTAAAACAAAAGAATTATTGAATTCTGGTCTTTCCTCTTGGATAATGGATTGATGCGCTCCATAAATGTAACAAAGAATATCCTTCTTAAGCAGAAACATAAACTACTGCATAATCTAGTGAACAATGTTCAATGTTGTAGTTCAATAGGAACATTTGCAAATTTGCAAATCTTATATCACCCTACAAGTATTTTTCTTCCCCCCCCCCCAAAAAAAAGAACTGATATAGATTTAACAGCCTTTGTTCTTAACTAAGATCAGTTCTCAATATTAATTTAGTAACTGGTGTCTACAGTTCTTATCTTATTACTTACCCTACGAAAGTTGGTTGGAATTCTGTATTAGGTCTGGGACCTTTCTATTTATAATGCAGCCAGTGGGTCCTTTATTTAAACACAAGGCTCCCAAAACAACATCATTGCTTGTGCACTAGGAATGAGCACCCATTTAAGTGTAACACTGAATTTACTAGCAGTGGGTCACTTGCTAAGGCAATCTACATGTAGGTGATGTGATTCTGATCTCAGCAAGACACACACTGGACACTCTGTGTAATATCATCAGAACCTCAGTTGGAACACTCCCTGTCAAGTTCTAAACTGTCTTTGGTAGCAACATCATGGTAAGACTATTTCTCAGATGTATGGGGTTAATATGGGTTGACAGCTGAACAGAAGCCTAACATGACTATTTGCAATGGCAAGTGTCAACTAGAGTGGTGTAAAGGTCACCACCATTGGACACTGGAGTAGTGTTAACATGTTCTACATAGTAACATAGTAACATAGTAAGTAAGGTTGAAAAAAGACACATGTCCATCGAGTTCAACCCTTTTTTTTTTTTTATTAACTACCTATCTGCCAGTTGATCCAGAGGAAGGCAAAAAACCCATCTGAAGCCTCCCTGTTCTCTATTATTATGAATCGCCCTTCTCCACCTGGCAGTTTGATGGACAAGTCTTGATTTTGCAGATTTAATTCAAACACTTCCTGCCTGAATGTGTAAAGCCAAGTATAATAGTGGAGGAATACTGGTCTGACCATGGTTTTGACAGTTTTCTGCTTCCTGGCAAGTGTTTGAGGCACACTTCCCTGTTTCGGCACAATAATGGCCCCGATGAACAAAGCAAGGTCTTCATGGAATGAGTTTGCTGAGAAGGGAGTGGAAGAACCTGACTGGCCTGCACAGAGCCCTGACCTTAACCTATTTGAATTAGAATACCAAGTGTGAGCCAGACCTGATCCTCAAACATCAGTTCCCAGCCTCACTAATATTTTTATTTCCAAATATTATTATTATTAACATGTATTTATATAGCGCCAACATATTGCGTAGCACTGTAAAGTAAATGTGATTATACAACTAAATTACATGAATTATATACATAGAACATATGGAGTAACAAACATCACAATCAATACAGGTACAAAAAGGCGAGGAAGGCCCTATGCATAGGCATACAGTCTAAATAGAAGGGAGTAATACACAAGGTGTGGGAGTGGGCAAGATCGAATTAAGTGGGTGAGAAATGTGGTACTGTCTGTGGTGTTGCGTTTGGTAGTTAAGCAGAGTGAGGGTAGGCTTCTCGAAAGAAGTGTGTTTTAAGAGATTTCTTGAAAGCAGAAAGGTTGGGAGAAAGTCGGACAGACTGTGGGAGAGAGTTCCAGAGGAGGGGTGCAGCCCTTGCAAAGTCTTGAATGTGAGCATGTGAGGAGGTAATGAGAGAAGAGTTGAGTAGCAGGTCAGTAGAATAGATCTAGGTCAGAAGTAGATCTAGTGCCAAAATGTAGTGGAAAGCCTTTCCAGAAGAGCAGAGGCAATTATAGTAGCAGGAAGGACCAAATTCATATTATATGATTATACATAAAATGTTTATATAATATCATAGGGTTTTTTCTGTCCAAAGTCTTGTTTGGTAAGGGGTTCTCCTTTCTGGAATCTATAACCAATTTGTGCCCTGCAATGCCCACTCTGAAACCATGCTTAGGAATTCGCAAGTGTTAATTTACATTCATATTGGTAAACTACACACAAGTTGGGGCTCCCCAAAATATTGGACAATGAGTCAGTCATTTCTACCTTTATCAAAGGACATACTCCACAGAAGCAACTTATATTTCCCTAAGTTCAAGATCTTCCTGAGAACATGACTATAAATATCTCTTAAGATACTTTTTATTTGTCTGTTTCTTGGCTTCAGTAATTTCCTTTTTCTAATGAATTCCTTTTGTGTATTTTCACTGCTTTTCAACTTAAGCTTTTCATTTCTAATTTCAATTTAATATATCTCACTGGTTGCAATAATGAACATTCTTCAAAGAGACACTGGATAATACTTTTTCTTATAATGTCCAAATGATAATATACATCTACTTCATCCTTTCTCAGTGATTGTCTTCCAATTATTAATTGAAATAGCAGTTCACATTAGTATGATGTAGACAGTATTCTAGGACAATTTTCAATTAGTCTTAATTTTAGTTATATTTAGTGTCCTGGAACTCTCAAACTTGGAATTGCTGCTTGGCTGCCAGGGCTTACTTGCTCTTTCCGAAAGTAAGAATGAAGGTGAATAGCAGAAGGTATTGATGGAAAGATAAGCAAGAAAAAATAAGAATGATAATAATATTGAACCATTACAATCAAGCTATTTTTTGGTTGCTGGGATCAGTGATCCTGACAACCAGAGAGAATCTTCAAGTGGAGGTTGGAAACAAGCAGATTAGGAATGCTAATAATTCAGAATCATACAATAAATAATAACAACCAGGCGATAGTTGCTTTGCTTAGAACATGTCTAAAGCTGAACATTTCCTTTAACTCTTCCTGAATGATGGAGGGGTTATTAGAATGTTATCCATAAAGTTACAGCACTTCTTCGAGTTACAGTATAATACCTGTCCTGAGTTGCTACATACAGTGAATGTTAGAAGTTCCAATAACATTGAATCACTTTGCAAATAGAATTCAGAAGTAGCAAGGTGTCCATTGCCGTGCCCCCATCTCTCAAGGACGTATACTGAGTTCTCTTTGTTGAAATATAGATTCATGGATGAAATACGTGTCTGTTTCAGATGATAGCAAAAAAAAAAAAACCCTATAAAGCAAAAAAAAAAACATTGAATCACTTGTATAACTTGTATATTTTACTTATTCCTTTTTGCTGTGGTTTCTTATATCATTTCAAACTGCTCACATTCTTCCCTGAACTGGCATGCCTCTTCTTTAAAAAACAAAATGAACCAGCAAGGGGTATTTTCCTACACAACGCCATTCCCCATCTTTTGATTACCAGGTATAACCTTGTGTCTCCCTTGGTGTGGCACATAAGGATACCAGGGAGCAGTCAGAATATACCCCATGCTGTTTGTTTTTTTTGTTTTTAAAAAAAAAGAGGAGCACCAGCTTGGAGTAAAAGGTGAGTGGTTGTAATCACTGAAGATATTTAACGTTCGTTCTCTTTTAAGAGACTTTTGCAAGAAGCTTGATAGTTACAAGGTTTTGATTCATTTCTCTTCAATATGTTACTATTCTGAGCTCTAACATATCTGAAAACTTTGTTTTACTTGTTTTAGGGGGCCTTAAAAAATAGATGTATAAGAATCATGTCAACACAGATGTCAGGCATCACATCAGAAAATGATCATCTAGATCAGTGCTGTCCAACGTCTGTGGTACCGAGGGCCAAAATTTTTCTGGCCTACATGGAGGGCCAATAATGGAAGCCAGTGTTGACCACTCCCTGTTTTTAAACCACACACACTTTAAACCACACCCATGTTACCACAAGACCATGTACACATCAATGGTGGTAGCACACAAAAAACCAAATGATTGGTGCTCACTTATCACTCATATGTGAAAAAAGTCTTATTAAGACATACCCTTAAATCCATATGCCTCCTCTTTCCCTTGCACCTAGATTTAGATTATATGCTTCTACTCCAGTGGTTCACAATATGTGGGGGTCGCCCTGCTAGGGGGACCCAAGCCAGCTGGCATAAAGGCAAAGTAAGTTGAAATTTAAGGGTGACGGTAATTTACAACTGGGATATCAATAGAACATTGTTATGATCTGATGGAGGTCAGACTAAAATTTAACTTCAAAGGGGTTGCAACATCTGAAGACGTTCAAGCAGTCCATGAAAAAATGGGGTGTTATTACCAAACTAAACTTTGTAGGGGTCTCATCTGCCATTGATTCTTTTCTAGCACACTAGACATTCATTATAATTCCATGGTTTCATACTGGGATCATAAATGCTAAAAAGAAGCAGGTGTCTTCATTTGCTGGCTACCACTGAGATATTTAAAGAACCACACAAAAACTAAAAGGGAAAATCAGATAATTCCTTTTAAATACACAATGCCTGTAAAAAGGGGTTCAAAGTATAGTGTAAACAAAGTTGGGAAAAATAAAGTTTATATTAGGTTTGAATATTTAAAGGCTCCTTAAAACAGAGTTCTATATGATACTTTAGATAAAGTTTATCGTCCCTCAAGGTGTATATCATTACTCATAATATTACACATTTTAAATATTAGACCTTTCAGGTGACACACTCAGTCTACCTAAGCTTGTTGTAACCAGCCATAAGGTCATGCTTCTCAACATATCAAATGTTTCTTTGGATCAATAGTTGTACTGTATATAAAATATGTTGGTGTGTTGGAGTAGGATTATGTTGTCCCCCATTCTTGGTCTAAGGTCAGAAGAACAATATTTATAGCGGGAAACAGTATATTTAAAGACTCTGTTACTCTTTTTTCTAATACCAGTTGAAGAACAAATTCATGAAGAAGATTCCTCGAGATGCAGAGGCCTCCAATATTCTGGTGGGAGAGGTGGATTTCTTAGACAAGCCTTTTGTAGCATTTGTCCGTTTGGTACAGTCCATAATGCTGGGAGGGGTTACAGAGGTCCCTGTACCCACAAGGTAATATTAGATTAAAGGAACTAAAACCATACAGTAATTTGCAATAAAAAGGCTGATTAAAGAGAATATAAGAGGTTACATTAGTTTAAATATTTGTATCTTAATGTGTCTTATTCTGGACAGGTTCCTTTTCATTTTGTTGGGGCCAATGGGGAAAGCCAAATCTTACACTGAAATCGGCAGAGCCATTGCAACCTTGATGGTGGATGATGTGAGTACTCATAAAACTTGGCAAACCTAGTACTATAGCATTAGCACTCTGAAATACAATCAGGCCACTTTAATAGACTTCTTTGGAAGACAATGCATCTTTATCTGTTGAGTGTCTATTGTTAAATCCCTGTGAGAGCAATACTGTGTGGTTTACTTTTCAGATATTTAGCGATGTTGCCTACAAAGCAAAAGACCGCGAGGACTTAATTGCAGGAATAGACGAGTTTTTAAATGAAGTCATTGTACTTCCTCCTGGGGAGTGGGACCCAACCATCAGAATAGAACCACCCAAAAAGATCCCGTCAGCTGACCAGAGGTAAGTACTGTTCCCACATACTGTATAGTCTAAAATGAGCTAGGTTTCTGCTATGCATAAGATATAAAAAAAGAGTGTAAACGAAAGCTCACATGCTTGATCGCTCATTTCAAGTATACAGAAGTATAATTAATTTGCATTTCCCCTGCACTAGGTTGCTCGTTGTTTGCATCCATGACTCCTGATCTAGAGATACATACACTAACAAATATTTAGCAATCTTTTTCTTCGGTGTGTAGCACCTTCTTCTTCCCCTAAAACTAAAATCTAATTAATTCTTCTTAATTTAGGAAAAATGTTTAAATTTGCATAACAACTAGGCCTTTAAAAACTGTTCACATAATCCTGAAGAAGGACAATAGTGATGGCTTTGACTATTAACTTCTGTAGTAGGAATTCAGCTAATGTTTAGTGGTTGGCTATGCAGCCCTTTGTGTTGTCCCTCATCTCTGCTATGACCATTGTAGAAAATCAATGTTCTCAGTTAATGAAGCTGGACAGATGAATGGCTCAGCAGGAGGAGGGGCTGGAAGCGGTGGCGCAGGAAGTGAAGATGGTGAGATGCCAGCTGCCCATGAGATTGGAGAAGAACTTTCATTTACTGGGAGGTGAGTAAATGCTGTCATAACCAGATTGTTGTTCTCTAACGATCGCTGACTATGTTAGTCCTCTTAGTTACAGTTTGAGACCTCAGTAGAACTGAAGCTATAACCTATGGTGGCTACACCATTATAATATTGTGTGCAAATTATGCATTTGGTTGGCTATAGATGTATGGAAACTTTGTTATTTAAGTAGTTCCAAAAAGGAAGAAAACAGGATCTGCTTTACACCCTGTATCTTCCAGTTTTTTTATGTAATCTGCCTATATGGCAACGTGCATGGGTGAATTTTAATGAATTCTTGGGGACACTAGCCCATGATAAACCCACTGTTAATGGGACCAATATTAAAAAAGATCTCTTGCAGTTAAGGTGGCCATACACAGGGAGATACGCTCTTTTGGCGATGTTGCCAAACAAGCTGATCTCTCACATTGAGGTGGGTGATATTGGGCTAATCAGATCTAGGGCCCAATGATTGGAGCAGAATTGAGGCAATACGGGCGGTCAGACGGGATTTTTTACCCTGCCCAATTTACAGCCAGATATTGATCGGGGACGCTCGTCGGATGGCCCCACACATGAGCCAATAAGTTGCCGACTCGGTCTGTCAGCAGCTTTTATCGGCCAGTGTATGGGGGCCTTAAAATTCCATCATTGATAACAGATCACTGACTATTTGTAGTCTTAACAATAGAGTTACATATCTGTTTCTGATATCCAAAATAATATGGTTCTAAATTATCCCAAGTATATAAGTTCACGTTTGTTGAAAAATGCCTTTATTTATTGGGTTCTGTAATTAAAATAACAGGTTCATGTGTCCTATAGGTTCTGCGGGGGGTTGTATCTGGATATCAAGAGGAAGGTTCCCTGGATTCCTAGCGATTTCTATGAAGCTTTTCACATCCAGTCAATTTCTGCCATTCTGTTCATCTACCTGGGCTGCATTACCAATGCCATCACCTTTGGGGGGCTACTTGGAGATGCCACAGACAATTACCAGGTATGTGAAGCAGCACTATAGAGATGTTGACTGCTGATCTGCTTTCTTATTCAACGACAAAATTTTGGATCCAAATGTCATTCTCATTCACAGATATCTATAGCAAAATGGTCATGTCTTTGCATTTTGCTGTACAGTAGAGACTGGCAATCAGCCCTGCTGTACCTGTAAATGAACTAGAAATGGCAGCATAATTCCAAAAATGTAGAGCAAATTCAGTTAGAACTAGAATGCACTGTAGGGTCTGGCCCATAAAGCAGCAATAGATATTGCAAACTTTTTTCATTGATATTACCATGTTACTTTGCTATAGGAAAAGGAAAAACACATATGGAGTGTTCAAATTGCAAAAAACATAAGCAGGTTCCAAAATGGACCAAAAGGACCTGTGTTCCCTCTATGAATATAGTTCTGCCTGTGTTCTACAGTGTTGTATTCATGAAGAAGGTCAAGTTGGCACATTCTACAGGTGCTATCAAAAATGAGAAATAGCTCCTGGGTAGAGTCGGGGGATTTGCTCCTAACTCTCTACTCTATATGTCCTTCCAGGGAGTTATGGAAAGCTTCCTGGGCACAGCAATGGCCGGCTCTGTGTTTTGCTTTTTTGCTGGACAACCTCTTATCATCTTGAGCAGCACTGGGCCCATTCTCATCTTTGAGAAACTCCTGTTTGATTTTAGCAAGTAAGTACTAAAATATCATCTGCTCCCTCAAGATCATAAATGTACACAGACACTCATATTGAGCCTGATCATCGATACTCATTAAAAAGGGCAACATTTACACCAGGTCTAGTAACCCATAGCAACCAATCATAAGGCAGCATTTATTGGTCATCTGTTTGAAAGCATTGCACTTTTATTACATAATGGCCTACAGTTCAATCATTGATTGATTGGATCTCTGTAAATAAAGCTTTTGCCTTTAAATCTATTTTTGAATTCTAAGAACAGCATTTTGGCCACATGCACATCTATTAATCCAATCAGCCAGCAATCAGATTTTAAGGGGATTCAGTTGGCTCCCCTCCATCATAAATAAACTTCTGCATCTACAGAGAGAAGACATCAGTAGATGACAATCCAATGGGATCATACAGTGACCAATCAAATTGGGTACAGCAGAATTGTCCACCCATTTTACTGTAAATGTATTTGCCCACCTTAAGATTATTTCCATGGAGATAATGTTCATATTTTAACTTCACTTTGAACATTTACTTTTAATAGCTACATGATTTGTTATTATAAGCCTATATTTTAATTTATCTAGTGAATTAGTGAGATTGGTTTCTTGAAGAAAGAGATTTGTTGAAGATTTGCAGTTTAATGGCATCATCTCTCCTTGTATGATCAAATGGAAAAATTAACTTCCATATATTAATTACCTACACTGCTGGTTTACTAGTGAGAGTGGAAGAGAGGCGAAAGCTATAATCTGACAGAAAATAATATAGCATCATTACTGCTTGTCTGGGAAAAAACGGGCAAATAGTATTTTTAAAATGTAGGTTATTGTGTGAAATTGTAATACAATATTGTCGCTTGCAGAGGTAATGATATAGATTATATGGAATTTCGGCTGTGGATCGGGCTCCACTCTGCCCTGCAGTGCCTTATTCTTGTCGCTACTGACGCCAGCTTTATTATTAAGTACATCACGCGTTTCACAGAGGAGGGATTCTCAACTCTCATCAGTTTTATCTTCATCTATGATGCCATTAAAAAAATGATCGGAGCTTTCAAGTATTACCCAATTAATTCTGACTTCAAACCTGACCAAGTCACCTTATACAGATGCGAGTGTGTTGCGCCTGACCCAGGTCAGTAGACAGATTTTTTGTCCCTTATATAGCCACCAATGGTAGAATAAGGATTTCTAATAAGGGATTTCAGCAATGTGTCCCCTAAGGGCAGTAGATTTATTAGAGTCCAGAAAAATTGTAGTTTAGTAGGAGCACTTACCGGACACTGGGCTCATCGTGCTGCACACCCCGCCGCCATCCCATGCGGTCGATTCAATCCAGAAAAAAGCAAAAACAGAGGAGCACCGGGGAGTCCAGTAAAAATATAAAAAGAATTTAATTTTATTTAGTATACATATAAAAACAAATTACAGCAGCAGTGAACCCTGGCTGCCCGCTTAACGCGTTTCGTGGCATCCTGCCACTTCATCAGAAGCTGTCGGCAGCCAACCTTCAACTTCCTTAAAAGACCCTTCTACATGTGTGCTTTTAAGGAAGTTGAAGGTTGGCTGACGACAGCTTCTGATGAAGTGGCAGGACGCCGCGAAACGCGTTAAGTGGGCAGCCATGGTTCACTGCTGCTGTAATTTGTTTTTATATGTATACTAAATAAAATTAAATTCTTTTTATATTTTTACTGGACTCCCCGGTGCTCCGCTGTTTTTGCTTTTTTCTAGATTTATTAGAGCAAAGTCATGCATGGAACCAATATGTGTATGTTCTGGGCATTCGTATTGTATTCTCAGATGTCTATTTGCTCTTATGTGCTGGAACTGCATTCATATTTAGGGATACATAAGTTTAAATTACATGGTTAATTTGGGTTGAAAAATTAAGTTCAAGCACAAGCAAAACTAGAGGAATAAGGATTAATTAAGATACAAGAATAGAACTGGGAACAGATAACTTAAAGCCTGAAGGGCCAATATAGTAGTTAAAGGGCAAGTTAATCAACCACAACAAAAAAATGTGCCTAATAAAAGAAAACAGTATTCTAAGCAACTTTCCACTATACATTTATTAACACATTTCAGTTCTTTTAAAGTTATTGGTTGAAATGATTGTTACTAAAAGCAGCATTTGCTTAAAGGGATACTGTCATGGGGGAAAACATTTTTTCAAAATGAATCAGTTAATAGTGCTGCTCCAGCAGAATTCTGCACTGAAATCCATTTCTCAAAAGAGCAAACAGATTTTTTTATATTCAATTTTCAAATCTGACATGGGGCTAGACATATTGTCAATTTCCCAGCTGCCCCTGGTCATGTGACTTGTGCCTGCACTTTAGGAGAGAAATGCTTTCTGGCAGGCTGCTCTTTTTCCTTCTCAATGTAACTGAATGTGTTTCAGTGAGACATGGGTTTTTACTATTGAGTGTTGTTCTTAGATCTACCAGGCAGCTGTTATCTTATGAGCTGCTATCTGGTCACCTTCCAATTGTTCTTTTGTTTGGCTGCTGGGGGTAAAGAGAGGGGGTGATATCACTCCAACTTGCAGTACAGCAGTAAAGAGTGATTGAAGTTTATCAGAGCACAAGTCACATGACTTGGGGCAGCTATGAAAGTGACAATATGTCTAGCCCCATGTCAGATTTAAAAATTGAATATAAAAAAATCTGTTTCCTCTTTTGAGAAATGGATTTCAGTGCAGAATTCTGCTGGAGCAGCACTATTAACTGATTCATTTTGAAAAATTTTTTTTTCCCATGACAGTATCCCTTTAACTCCGGTTGTTGCTTTTGAAACAGTGTTGCAAAAGTCTTAGTTCCCCAGCAAAGACAGGTCTGTTAATTAGCTGCCTTGTCTTACATTGTATCAGCAGTCTGAGACATCAGGAAATTGCAGTGTCGGACTGGGATACCAGGGGCCCACCAGAAAACCTTAGGCTGAGGGCCCACTTTCCAAACAACTATACCTCCACTCCTCACTTAACCTATTTATTCTCCTAGTCCCTTTTCTCTACTATACTATATTCTTCCATTATTAAGCCTCTTTGTTCTCATGAAGAAATAGGGCCCTGGGCCCACTGGGAGTTTTCCTGCTATCCCAGTGGGCCAGTCCGACACTGGGAAATAGAAACAGTCAGACAAACATGCTTTCAATAGCAATACTTATACAAAAAAACTGAAAAACATTCAATAAATGAATGTATATTGCAAAATTATGGTTTGTTTTATTAGGCAAAACTTTTTTTTATGTTGCCCCTTTAAAAAGAAAATTCATGAAATAGAAAAGAGACAAAGGACACATTAAAGGGGAGAAATACAGGACAAAAGGGAAATAATACAGAGTGTACTGGCACGTTGAAAAGTGGTAATTAGGGAGATGTTTGGTATAAGAAAAGAGGGACTGATATAATGTGGAAAGGATAGTACTGATAGGAATGTAATAAGAAATGAAGAACAGCAGAAAAAAAGAGTTGGGTTAGATAGGGCATGGAGAAACAATGATTGGCATAAAGCAAATTATAAAAACCAAGGCAGTTAGATGGAGATAGGAAGACATATTGAAAATCATGGGCATAAATGGCACCTTTTATGTAAACCTCTGTCTTGTTTCCTACAATCTTTCTTTATTAGAGAACAGTGAGGGTCCTATAGCAGGAGTGAGTGGAAACCTTAGGGAATTGCATAGACCTGTTGCCAGGTTGCTGTATAATCGCTAATTAGTACAACCAATATACAATGTTGACTGTTGCAATGGTGATTCTTTGAGTAATGGCAGATGGGATGTAGGTGAGAAAACATGAAAACATATGCATTGCATAAGGCATTATCTTGCAGGTACAGTATGCATATGTAACGTAAGGAATGTTGTCACACGCACAGCAGAACTAAATGTCCCGTCTGTCAGGTCACTTATGTACTAGGAAGGGAGCAATCTGACTGCTGCCTGAGAATAATATCTCCACAAGTAGTTAAAGAGAGAGAGAAAGAGCTTGTGCTTAACATATAATTCCTTTTTAAGAGCAACTGTTGTGACTGATATTTGCCACATTTCTTCTTATTCGTTGCACAACTCTGGCTGTCCTTTATGCAAAGTAAGTACTTCTATCTCATTTTTTCATCACCTTACCATTCTCTTCTCAGATCTAAGGTTTCATAAAAGATAAATGGGGCAAAGTGCTAGGAAGGAAGTGCGAGGCACATGGATGTCCACTGAGTGCTCCAGCTTTGCACGTCATTCTGAATGCTCAGCATGGGAAGCCCTGTACTGGCTATAACAGATATTATATACAGGGATTCTAAAGCCCCTTGCACTGAATTTAGAGCTTAGCTACCAGTGATGCTCCAATCATAAGCCAGTAATGCTTCAGCTAGAGTCCTGCAGCGGGTTGGGTACCCGCGGGTTACCCACAAAAACCTGCGGGTAGAAGTTCTGGGTGCGGGTATAGACGTGGGTCAGCGGTTATGCAGGTTTGCGGGTCGGGTCGTGGGTCTTCTCAATAGAGATTTTTACTCCTTTTTTCTGATCACGCTTACTTCTGATTATGACATTTCCGGTTTACAATGACAGCACTTCCTGTTTTACTCCTTTTTTTCTGATCACGCCTACTTCCTATAATGTCACTTCCAGTTTACAATGACAGCACTTCCTTGTTCTCAATGGTCAGCGGGACGCGGGTCGGGGTTGCGGATAAGGTACTTGTGGGTCGGGTCGCGTAGCGGGTCCAATCGGGTAAGAATGTGGGTTGCAAGTCCGGGTTGCGGATTGCAGGTACGGGTTGGGTACGGGTTCCAAAAAATGGACCCATGCAGGACTCTAGCTCCAGCACCTGTACCCCTACAATCAGTAAAGGAAACATTGGATGTGTTTGTACTGATGGGCATAGATATTATAGATATTTTTATGTGTGGGATGTTCTCAATCTGTTGTTTGGCTATTTATACTGCTGGGCACATAACGTCCCATGAACCCCTGCAAAAAATTTTCAAGGCTCCCTCTTAACCATATACAGAACTTACATTAACTCTCCCAGCCTTTATTCATCACATAATGCGGACAGGGGCCCATGGGAAATAACGTCAATGTTACGCTTACTGTTCTTTCTGGCTTCTTATTGGATCTCCTAAAGCCACAGGGTCTACCCCTTTTATGTCCACCACGATGCGTTAGCAGTGATATTTGTGTGTGTGTGCTGTTGTTTACACTGATGTGCATCAGGCATTATATTAGTTTGGGGTTATGGGGTTTAAGGGGTTCTTAGATGCATTGTATAGCTATATGAGTTTACCAAAGGCAAGCAATTAGAAATGAACTTTAATTGGTCTACCATACACAGAATAAAGAATGCTGATGTCTAGGTTAGTAGTTTACAATCCATTACTGAATATAGACAAAAACAAAGGGTGTAAGGCACACTGGAAACCACACCAGGTCAGACCAAAAGTCAAAAAATTCAAAATAAAGGCACGGGACCTGTTATCCAGAATGCTCGGGACCTGGGGTTTTCCAGATAACGGATCTTTCTGTAATTTGGGTCTTCATGCCTTAAGTCTACTAGAAATTCATTTAAACATTAGATAAACCTAATAGGCTGATTTTGCTTCCAATAAGGATTAATTATATCTTAGTTGGGATCAAGTACAAGGTACTGTTTTATTATTACAGAGAAAAAGGAAATCGTTTTTAAAGATGTGGAATTTTTGGATAAAATGGAGTCTATGGGAGACAGCCATTCTGTAATTCGGAGCTTTCTGGATATCGGGTTTCCGGATAAGGGATCCTATACCTGTACTTTATTGAAGAATCATCTCAAGCTTTTTCGTGTTTTGTGTTTCGTGTCCATCTAATACTCACATTTTAATACTTGTATTAATAAATACATCAACCAGATTCTGGTAGTTATGTGTGACTAGAAGTTTAGGAGTATGAAATTCTATATATTGGTATAATAGTGACAATTTTACATGGTCAGTAAGATAGTCTAGGTTCTACAGTAAAGCAACTCTGCACTGGGGCTGCTAATTCTACTAATGCCTTTATCCACCTTGGCCATGAATGCAGACCATGAAATCGAATCCCTCTTCATATTTTCCTCTAAATATAAGTCTTTCCTTTTGTGTATGTTCCCAGTTATACATCTAGTTTTCCTAAGAGGAGCCATCGTGTGGGATAATGAAACAGCACTCCTAGTTTTTAGACGAATAGACACATTACTTATTTGAGTAACTGAATATAAAGTTATGTCTTTCCACTTCAGTGAAATGAATGAAAGGTTCGCCCTTTTAAATCCCTGTAAATTAATGGGCTCTCTATGCCCCAATAGGGAGTTTCCTTGCAAAACAATAAGAATATTGTAAATATGATTGCTTACACCCTGTTTTTTTCCCTTTATAGTGAATGCAACTTTATTCAATGATTCAGTTCCTTTTGCACCAAACAACACTAACATCTCACTGGTAAGTTATGGACAGTCGTTCTCATTGCATGCTCTCTTCATTGGGATGCCACTTGCATTAAAGGGGTGGTTCACCTTTAAGTTAATTTTTAGTATGTTATAGTATGGCTAATTCTAAGCAACTTTTCAATTGGTCTTCATTTTTTTCATTTTAATCGTTTTTGAATTATTTGCCTCCTTTTTCTGATTCTTTTCCACTTTCAAATGGGGGGTCACTGACCCCATCTAAAAACGGTTCTAAATATTATTTTTGTGTGTGTTTTCTTTTCCTATGTGAATTCCAAGTACAATGTCCTTAATGCTACAGCTTTGGATTGGACCCAGCTAAGTATGAAGGAATGTCTGAAATACGGTGGCAGCCTGGTAGGAAACTCGTGCAAATATGTGCCGGATCTTGCCCTCATGTCTTTCATCTTGTTCTTTGGAACATATTCAATGACTATATCACTGAAGAAATTTAAGTTTAGCCGTTACTTCCCAACCAAGGTAAGGATATTTATGCCCAGGGTGGTAAATTATGATAAGGGTAAGAAAGGGAGCCGTGTGCCTGGCTAGAAACTGATTTAAGCCACTGAGAAATGTAGTATAGGTATGGGACCTGTTATCCAGAATGCTCAGGACCTGGGATTTACCAGATAAGGGGTTTTCTGTAATTTGTAGCTTAAGTCTACTAAAAAGGCATGTAAACATTAAATAAATCCAATAGGCTGGTTTTGTTTCCAATAAGGATTAATTATATCTTAGTTGGGATCAAGTATAAGGTACTGTTTTATTATTACAGAGAAATAGGAAATTATTTTTAAAAATTATCTGATTAAAATGGAGTCTAAGGGAGACCTTTCTGTAATTCAGAGCTTTCTGTATAATGAGTTTCTGGATAACGGATCCGATGCCTGTAGAATAAATAAATAAATGGTTGCTATAGGCTACTAGACCTATAACATTTGGCACCCTTTATTACGCTACCCAGTAAACGTTTTAAAACTGTACTTACTGTAGTTAATACAGCATTAAAGGGATGGTTCACCTTGGAGGTAACATGTAGTATGTTATAGAGTGCACAATTTCTAGCAACTTTGCATTTGGTCTTCATTATTTATTTTTATACTTTTTGAGTTATGTGCCTTGCTCTTTTGCCTCTTTCCAGCTTTTAAATGGGGGTCACTGATCCCATCTACAAAATAAATTCTCTGTAAGGCTACATATGTATAGTTATTGTTTCTTTTTATTGCTCATCTTTCTATTCAGGTCTTTTCTTATTCAAATCAAATCTCCTATTAAAATCAGTGTGTAACCTTTAAACATGAGGTATGGACTTTCTTTTAACCAGTTCCACTTTATTGAGTTACGAAATCAACAGCTTGGCACGCACTCCACAGGACTCCAGGTAGCGGTAAAAAAGTTTTTACTTTATTGCACAGACATATATAATCCTAACGCGTTTCGTGTGTTGCCACACGTAATCATAGGGATTAATGACAATTACATTCACATGGTTTAAAAAGCATTGGGAGCTTTCGTCACTTAAGACGTACTTCCTCCTTAAAAATTTCTTAACTCTTTCAAAGCTATTTGTTGTGTTCTAAAGGTTTGAAAGAGTTAAGAAATTTTTAAGGAGGAAGTACGTCTTAAGTGACGAAAGCTCCCAATGCTTTTTAAACCATGTGAATGTAATTGTCATTAATGCCTATGATTACGTGTGGCAACACACGAAACACGTTAGGATTATATATGTTTGTGCAATAAAGTAAAAACTTTTTTACCGCTACCTGGAGTCCTGTGGAGTGCGTGCCAAGCTGTTGATTTCGTACCTTGATGTCTCCCCTATGCTGAGGGTTCGGGGCGCAGCACCAAACAGGAGCGGTGAGTGACCCACAGCTTTTCTATATTGGAATATTAGAAGCGGAGGGCTCGGGGCAAGTGCGCCCGAGCCAATTTTAAACAGCGGTGAGCGAATTTGGAATAAATGGGATAGTAGACCGCTATATAGAAAAGCATTCCAATTTGTGATATCAATGATACGGCGGGTGGTTTGAGCGATCCGGTCTCCATTTTTATAAAAGTATATTGCCACTTTATTGAGTGACTTCTTTTTCTTTCATACAGCTCAGCTGTGGCAAAATCTTGGTTCCCTGACATAGGCTGCTGTCCCTTTCTCTATCACTGGCCACCGCTTTCCTGTTCCTGTTTTCTTTATTTACTTTTCACTACCAACAACTTTATACTTCACAGTTTACTTAGGACTCACTGCCACCTAGTGGCCAAACAAATTATATATTAATCAATAACTAAATGATTTACATTTTACCTCCAAACAAGTACATGGTTGTGTAATTTGAACCCTAGCAACCAGATTGCTGAAATTGCCAAGTGGAAAGCTGCCGAATAAAAATCTAAATAACTCAAAAACCACAAATAATAAAAATGAAAACCAGTTGCAAATTGTCTCAAACTATTACTCTCTACATCATACTAAAAGTTAATTTAAAAGGGAACAACCCTTTTAAGTCTATTTACTGTAATAAATAGCATATTTATCATGTTTACCTAAATATCTTCCCTGTTCCCCCCCCAGCTGCGTACCCTGGTGGCTGATTTTGCTATTGTCTTCACAATGCTTCTCTTCTGTGGGGTGGACGCATTTTTTGAGTTGGAGACACCAAAGTTGCATGTTCCTAGTGAAATAAAGGTTGGCTCCATTGAATCTTCCCTTCCTTCTTCCTTTGTCTGTCCCTTAGTAAATGTGCTTACTTTATTCACCAATAATGCACTAATATGGGTTTGTATGACTTCAAATATTGTCTAGTACTTAAAATGATCCATCTTCTCAAGATTTTCAGAATCTTTATTTTAAAAGTGTGCATGCTGACCTTAAATGGTTAGATGCTCTGTAGTGTTATAGAATCTTACAAATGCAATTAGTTGGATATTTTTTATCCGGGTTCATAAATTATATTTGCCTTAGTCTATGGCAGTGGTTTTAAAACTGTGGGAACTATGGCTGATATACTTGTAAACCTATGCTAATTATGGAGGGGTCGAACTAAAGTCTGAATGGAACAGGTCTAGAATGTGCTATTTTTATTCATTAAAGGGGACCCGTCACCCAAAAAAATTATTCCAAATCCTATTTTATCATGTTAGTCAAGCATGAATGAACTTTAATTACACTGTAAAAACTATTTGAATTTTGTTTTCTTCCTTCTGAAAATTCATAATTATAGCAAGCAGGCAGGAGCCATTTTGTGGACACTATTATTAAGACAAGTCTTGTATCATCTCAAAATCTTGTTTGTGCACCAGAATGGGGGGCCTGATGTCTATCCCCATGCCCTGGCTACACAATTAAATGGTGAAGGGAACGGGGGAATGTGGGGAGTGCAGTGACTCCTAGGAAGTGCTGGATGGAAAGTAAAAGTGATTGCCTGCCCCGCCTATATGCCTAAGGCATAGAGGAGGGGCAGACAATATTTGATTGACAGCTGAGATTTTTAAATGAGTTTATAACAGTTATGATTGCTTAAATAAAGAAAAAGAATTAGGATTTCATGTTTAATTTGAAAAGGACATTTATTATACAGCTTTTCAGGTCTGGCTGACAGGTCCACTTTAAGACCATAGACAATTATATAACAGCATTAGTGCTTTCCATGTGGAGAATCCGGATGTGTGTGGCCTTTGTATGACATTCATCATTTATATATTTTTGTATCTGATATATATAATGGACCATGCAATTAAATTTACATTAATGCTAAGATAGATACCAGCACTGTGTCACTGAATGTAATACATCTTAGAGTGGTCCTGATAGGTTTCCCTGTCTTCTGCTCTGTTCTGCCTGCCCTATGCTCCCTGTGTGTGGCATACTCTGCCTGCCCTATGCTCCCTGTGTGTGCCATACTCTGCCAGCCCTATGCTCCCTGTGTGTGCCATACTCTGCCTGCCCTATGCTCCCCGTGTGTGCCATACTCTGCCTGCTCTATGCTCACTGTGTGTGCCATACTCTGCCTGCCCTATGCTCCCTGTATGTACCATACTCTGCCTGCCCTATGCTCTTTGTGTGTGCCATACTCTGCCTGCCCTTCGCTACCTTTGGGACGTGAGCCTGGTAGGGCTTTGTTCTAGGGGTTGGTTAGCATTTGAAAATTATTTTTAGAGGCCCTTAATGTGTTTAATCATGTACTGGGGGTGCTGTGTTATCTACAGGGGAGGAGGAGGTATATGGATTTAAGGATATGTCTTAATATGTCTTAACTTTTTTCACATATGAGTGATAGCCCTGCACCAACCATTATGGATATAGTCTTGTGGTAACATGGGTGTAATTTAAAGTAGGTGTGGTTTAAAAACAGAGTGTGGTCAACACTGGCTTCCATTATTGGCCCTCCACCATGTAGGTGAGAAAAATTCCGGTCCTTGGTACCACAAAAGATGGAAAGCATGGCTTTAGACTAAGACAGTATGAGGAGCAGTTGGCCCTCGTCCTCAGTAGAAACTATCTGCTACACAAACGCTAGCCTGAACCATTAAACACGGGTACCCCAAACTAAAAAAAGCTTACAGATAGTTACAATATTGAGTTTATTGAGTAGCAATAACGCTGTAGTGGAAATTTCTCATTAGGTCTAATGAACAGAGACCACGTGTTCTGTTGAAAGTGCCCTACTGCTGTGTAGACATTCAAAAGCTATATTGTTAAGCAGTCTTTGGAGTAGTCAAGACACCACAACAGTGGAAGGATGGTAAAATGCTGCTGCTGACTTGCATACCACATTGTCATTTTCCCCCAAAAACTTTAGCTTTAGTTTTCACTTTCCTAATAAAAATGTCACCACAAACCCAGTAAATAATAAGCTGAAGTAAAATACCATGAGCTCCCACCTCTCAATTTGTTTTCACGTCTTCAAAACAAAGCCCAAGGACACAAAAATGTATCTTTTGTTAAGGCAAAGCTTCATAGTTACTTTTGTTTTCTGTTTTGTGTTTTTTTTACAAGAAAGAAGATCTAAAATATATTATTTTCATCTCATTTTATAGTAAAGCCTGTGGCATGGGCCCATGTTCTTTTTACAGTAACCCCTGGCTTTATGTAGTTGGTTGCAATAGGCATTTTGACCACCTTCTCTTATCATGGCCATATTTGGGGCATATTCATCAAAGGATGCAGAATCAAATAACAAACTCCTTCACTAGTATAGGGTATGAGATATCTAATAAAGAATAGTCTTTTCAATCATTATGTGAGAATTGGCCCTGTCTGGGACAGCTTCAAACAATACAACAATGTTTGATCACTCAAAAGGTAAGTTCTCTAAAGAATTATGAATATGTTCAAATTTATTATAACCTGTAATGAAATTTTGAGAAGTAATAAATAAATAATACCTCTTCTGCAACTTTTAATCATTCTTGTTCCCGTTCTTTCTCTTTCTCATGCTGCCTTCTTAGCTACGTAAACTTATTAGTGACTTCTCAATCTTCATGTCCATTCTAATCTTTGTTGGTCTTGACATTCTCTGTGGATTAGATACTCCCAAACTACAAGTACCTACCGAGTTTAAGGTAAAGGGGAAAAAAATGCATGCAATGTACTTAACTCAACATGTCAGGGCATCATAAACCTCAACAGTGGAATCAGTGTCTGTTTCACAAGGTATCACAATTGATGAATAACCTCACAGTTATGGAAAAGCATGCCACTACTTTCATGCTAGACCTTATATTTTATAAAATAATTTACTTTTTTTTTTAATTTTATACTAATAACGTTTTTAAAATTCTATTTATTGATTGCTGGATGAGCTAAGCATGTTCTAGTACTTTGTCTCACTTATTTCCCTAAAGTATATAAAAGGGGTAGTTCACTTTTCAGTTAACTTTTATTATGTTATAGAACGGCTAATTCTAAGCAACTTTTTAATTGGCCTTCATTGTTTGTTTTTTTATAGTTTTTGAATTATTTGCCTCCTTCTTCTGACCCCATCTAAAAAACAAATGCTCTTTAAGGCTACAAATTTATAATTAATGCTACTTTTTATTACTAATCTTTGTATTCAGGCCTCTTCTATTCATATTCCAGTCTCTTATTCAAATCAATGCATGGTTGCTAGGGGAATTTGGACCCTAGGAAACAGATTGATGAAATTGCAAACTTCAGAGCTGCTAAATAAAAAGCTAAATAAAAAAAAAACACAAAAATAAAAAACTAATTGCAAATTGAATTAGAATATCACTCTTACTAAAATTAATTTCAAGTGACCAACCCATTTAAAAGGCCAAAGATGATATCCTGATAACTAAGTGCTAAGGAAAAAGGTGCTCTACAATTCGCACATTCAATAAAATGGCAGTCACCCCCAAATTACCCCAAACCTCAAGACTATTCTGCATGTATTTGAAGGAAGATAGGGTTTCAGAGAGATATGTGAAAAGAAACAAGTGAGGAGGCTTGGCATGTTACGACATACTTTGGTATCACGGTATCTTGAGTTCGTCCAGGAAAATTGTACAAATGCCTTCATCTTGTGATGGGCGAATAAATTCGCCAGACACAAATTTGCGGCAAATTTCCAGTTTCGCCACAAGTGAATTAATTAGCAAAACTGCGCCGACAATTCGCACGTCAAAATTTTGCGCACATAAAAATTGGCGCGTGTCAAAATTATTCAGACCCCCATTGACTTTAATGCATTTGGACCAAATAGTCGCACGTAGAAAAATTGTGGCTCATGTCAAAATTGACGCGCCTCAAACTTATTTTGACGCCCATTGACTTCAATGCATTTCATACATTTTTCACCGTGTTTGGAGAATTTCACAGTAAATTCATGAATTTTTCAGCCAAATCTAATTCACCTATCACTATTCATCATTATTAAAAAATATTATAACATAGAGTTATTCAGTTGACTCTTCAGGGCACATTTACTAAGGGTTGAATATTGAGGGTTAATTAACCCTCGAAGTGAAATCCTTTGAATTCGAATATCGAATTCGAAGGATTTTGGGGAAATACTTAGTTCAATCGATCAAAGTAAAAATCGTTCGGTCGAACGATTTTTCTTTGATCAAAAAATGCTTAGGAAAGTGATGGGGAAGGACCCCATTGACTAACATTGTACCTCGGTAGGTTTAAACTACCGAAGTATGTAGTCAAAGTTTTTTTTAAAGAGACAGTACTTCGACTATAGAATGGTTGAATAGTTGAACGATTTTTAGTTTGAATCGTTCGAATTGAAGTAGTAGTAGCCTATTCGATGGTTGAAGTACCCCAAAAAATACTTCTAAATTCAAAGTTTTTCATATTCGAATCCTTCACTCGAGCTTAGTAAATGTGCCCTTTCATGTGCCAAAATACGTTGTAATATTTATAGGCAATTTGATGTTTACTAACAAGCAATGCGTTAAATTATGACACAATGCAAAATGTCTTAAAATGAAAGCAGTAGTATTGCCAAAAGCTAGAAGGGTTCCTGGTTGGTCATGGTTGTAGAATCATGGCTGTACTATACATGGTGCAAAGACTGCTACCCAACTATTGCAACTGAATCTTCTTCTCCCCTACCAGCCCACACGGCCTGACAGAGGTTGGTTTGTCTTTCCCTTTGGCAAGAATCCTTGGTGGGTTTATCTGGCCAGTGCACTTCCTGCTCTGCTGGTGACTATTCTTATCTTCATGGACCAGCAGATTACTGGTGTCATCGTCAATAGAAAAGAGCACAAGCTAAAGGTGGGTTATCCTGTAGTCTGTTTGCTAAACATTCTTGGTGCCACTCCAGTAAATAAATCCATTTATTTTTAAAGGCCCCTCTACCCAAAAATTATTTGTTGCAAAGTAAAGGAAAATGTAATTCTAAGCAATATTTATTAATTACAATGCTTCCTTTGTGAGTGAGTGATTGGTTTTAAGGTTACTTGCACATGTAGTTGCCATTAAAAGCAATATTTTATATTCTCTGCACTACTGGCTTTAATTCCTCAAACAATTTTACAAGATGGCTGGTTAAAGCTGACATAAAAAAAAAAAACAGGACTCCTGTAGAGCTGTTTTTAAGGTTCAGACCCAGAGAACAGAAAGAGATAAACCCTCTAGTTACTTGGTAATCACTTTTGTCTTGCAGAAAGGTTGTGGGTACCACTTGGATCTCTTCTGGGTTGGGATTTTAATGGCAGTCTGCTCCTTTATGGGACTTCCCTGGTATGTGGCAGCCACTGTCATTTCCATTGCCCACATCGATAGCTTGAAGATGGAGACAGAGACCAGTGCTCCAGGAGAACAGCCACAGTTTTTAGGAGTAAGGTAGGTAACTGAATTAAAGGCACCTAGAATCTGTTGAAGTGTGCTACACAGTAGAAAACGGCTCTTTGCTGCCCCAAGTGCAAGCTGTACCCACCGCCTAAGTAATGTAGTACAAACCAGAAAAAAACAGCAGCACTCTAACGCTTGTAGTAAGAGAGTACATGTCCATTCCCTTTATCTAAAGCTAGTAGTAAGAGAGTACCTGTCTATTCCCTTTATCTAAAGGTAGTAGTAAGAGAGTACCTGTACATTGCCTTTATCTAAAGCTAGTAGTAAGAGAGTATCTGTACATTCCCTTTATCTAAAGCTAGTAGTAAGAGAGTACCTGTACATTGCCTTTATCTAAAGCTAGTAGTAAGAGAGTACCTGTACATTGCCTTAATCTAAAGCTAGTAGTAAGAGAGTACATGTACATTGCCTTTATCTAAAGCTAGTAGTAAGAGAGTACCTGTACATTGCCTTAATCTAAAGATAGCAGTAAGACAGTACTTGTACATTGCCTTTATCTAAAGCTAGTAATAAGAGAGTACCTGTATATTGCCTTTAGCTAAAGCTAGTAGTAAAAGAGTACTTGTACATTCCCTTTATCTTAAGATAGCAGTGCAACTGTGCATTCCCTTTATCTAAAGCTAGTAGTAAGAGTGTTCCTGTACATTGCCTTTATCTAAAGCTAGTAGTAAGAGAGTATCTGTACATTCCATTTATCTAAAGCTTATAGTCAGACAGTACCTGTACATTGCCTTTATACAGAGCTAATAGACAGTAGGTGCACATACCCTTTATCCAAAACTAAGTTAGACAGTACCTGTGCATTCTGTTTATCCAAAGCTAGTAGACAGTACGAATCTCTGTATGAAAGCACTATGAATATCACGGTGCAGTACCCTTACTTAATTATAATACCCTTACTTAATTATAATGCCCTTACTTAATTATAATGCCCTTACTTAATTTATAAACACTGGGCAAATCTGTACCTGGACAGTAACGGAGGGCAAATGTTTGCTTTCATTGTTCAACCTGCAGCTGCCAGCTACTGATTGGTTGCTGTGGGTTACTTCCCAGGTGCAAATTTGCCCACTTTTTATAAATGAGCCCCAGTGTTTTGCACTTGGCCCTTTATAACAATAAATTAGGGGTACTGCACCATAGTAGCAGTACCCTTCTAGCAGTTAGATTACTGATCCCCAACCAGTGACTCGCAAGCAACACGTTGCTCAACAACTAATTGCATGTTGCTCCCAATGGTCACAAAGCAGGTGCTTATTTTTTCATTTGTGTCTTGAAGTCAAGCTTTAGTTGAAAAGAACAATGTATACTGCCAAACAGAACCTCCTGTAGGCTGCAAGTCCACACAGGGCCTCAAATAGCCAATCACAGCCCATGTTTGGCACCTCCAGGGACTTTTTGCATGCGTGTGTTGCTCTCACCCGTTTTACATCCAAATTTGGCTCACAGGTAAAAAAAAGATTGAGTTAAATATTACCTGCAAATTCCTGGTTATGGAATATTTTCTTTATCTAGAGCTCTCCGATAGATAACACTTGCCTATTTCTATGTACAGATATAATAATACCATTATACCAAAATAAACATTAACTCTGTATGTTATTTTCATTGACTTTCTTAGAAAAATATTTTTATGTCTTGTCAGGGAGCAGAGAGTATCGGGAATTATAGTGTTTATTTTAACTGGAATCTCTGTTTTCCTGGCTCCTGTGCTGAAGGTACTGTACCATGTTGCTCACTTTTTATTTGTTCTTTTATGTACTTTTATGCACAGTGCCTAAACTGAAATTTACAGCTGGCAGACAATGACGATATATTGGAATAATCTCCACTCTTAGGGGGTTATTTACTAAAATCTGAATTTATCTCATTGTCCCAATAAAAAAGCTTGACCAAACTCCCATGCCCGATTTTGTCTAATTTATGAATAAAATAACTCAAATAAATCAGAATCGGTAAAAAAAAAGAATAAAATCAAGCGAAAATCCGAATTGAGGGTTTTTTTGGGGTGTATCTCCAGAAAAGCCTGATTTTTTGGAGTTTTTGCCCAGAAATCATCTGCTAATCAGGCTAAACCCAGCACAGACCACAATATTTGGGATATAAACCTTTGCAACTGATTTATATGGGACGTCAACAGGTCTGAGATGGAGGATTTTCAGAGTCTGGCTTTTTGCAGCTTCAGGGTATAATAAATCTCTAAAAAAAACCTTTTTTTAAAAAAAAAACGAATTTTTGGCCTAAAAAGCTTGACCATAAAAAATCGAGATTTAGTAAATAACGCCCTTAAAGTCAGTATCTCAGCTTGCTGTGGGGCTGCACAATCAAACTCTGTTCAGTAAATTCAGTATATTATCGAACCATTTAAATTAAATGTGAGTTTAAAATCACATTTTAGGTTTAGTTATCAATAAAAAGGTAACTCACTAGTTTTCACAGAGCCTGTACAAAAAAAGTGCCAGAATTCGGGCGCAGCACATGCGCCCGAAATGCGTCAAACAACATTCTGCAATGTGCCTGTTTTACCAATGGACATCATATGTTTATACGAAGTAATTCACCAATGAAGCCCCCGACAGCCTGTTAGCTGAGCAGTTGTGTCAATTCAACAATTTGGGTCATTTAAAGGGGTTGTTCACCTTTAAATAAACTGTTAGTAGGATGTAGAGAGTGACATTCTGAGACCATTTGCAATTGGTTTTCATTTGTGGTTTTTGAGTTATTTCGCTTTTTATTTAGCAGCTCTCCGGTTTGTAATTTCAGCTGCGTTGATCTGTAGCTGGAGAGTTGCTTCCAATGATTCATTCCAACTTTCATGTTAGAAGAGCTGTTAAAGCTGACATAGAGAAAAATAATAGTTCACCTTCCAGCTATTTTTTAGTATGTTATAGAATAGCCAACTCTGCACAACTTTTCAATTGGTCTTCATTTTTTATAGTTTTTTATATCATCTACTTTCTTCTTCTGACCGACTTTTCAACACGGGTTCACTGCTTCCGGGAACCCAGAAAGCAATTGATCTGTGAGACGACAATTTTATTGCTCATTTTTATTACTTACCTTTCTATTCAAGTCCTCTTCTATTCATATTTCAGACTCTCGCTTAAACCAGTGCCTGGTTGCTAGGGTCCACCTGCCTGGTTTTGATCCGAATAGCCCGGTAATTTGAAGGGCTGCCCGAGTCAAAACTCCTAATTTGGAAAACCGGGCAGGATTCCCCATGATTGACACGGCGATCAGCCAATCGACAATCATAGCCACATCATAGCCATGCCCTTTGATGTCACAGTCCGCCCCCCCGCCACTTCACGGCCCCGTGCCCTGCCCGGTCTCCACTGCCAGAAAAGGTGGCAGCTGTACGAATAGCTAAATAATTCAAAAGCTGCAAATGAAAAGAAATGAAGACCAATCACAAATTGTATCACTCTCTACATCATACTAACAGTTAATTTAAAGGTGAACATCCCCTTTAAATCAGCAGGTGGCATGTGCGTATGGACCAAGAGCCTCTGCTGCAGGACGGATATACCCAGCAGCCAATAGAGTTCTAACATGGCAACATGAGTTGAATATTCTCTTCTAAGCATAAGGTGGCACTAGGGAACATCTTATTGCAAGAAGCACAGCCAGTCAGCAAATGCTGCGAGGCAAATTCTATCATCTATGTATAATAAATCACTGCTGTTCTGTTTTTATGGCTGTAGCAACATCTCCCCCTGTCATTTTATAGCAGGAGAAATGGCTGCTGCTTTCCTGCAGTAAGAGCAGACCCACTGCGGCAGTTCTGCTGAACTTATTGAGTCTGTACCACCACCCAGTGGTCACTTTTGCAAGTGCAGTAAACTATCTTAATCCGACATTCAATTTCAGTCACTGTAGATTCCCCCAATTACAATATAATATCCAAGACGTCCTTATATTGTCATCCCTGTTCTGTTTTGGGAGCGGGTGAATGAGTATCTTTATATGAATGTAATGTGGGACTCCTGGATTCTCTGATACGATCACATTAAAGTGACAAATGGAGCATTAACTTTTTAAATCTATTTTAATGCTATGGTCTTATATTTGTATGTTCTTCTTTTGCTGTATATTTCATAAAACACTGTATTTTTATCTTTTTTATCAAATTTATCTGGTCAGGCTTTTTGGTGCAAAACTTACATTTTCGTGGTAAAAAAAAACTTGTTGAGATTTATTACACTCTATTGCTGCAAAAAGCCAGAATCTGAAAATCCGCCATTTCAGACCTTCTGAGGTCCTGTTTAAGTCAGTGGGAGAGGCACCTATCTCAATTTGAAGTTTTCATGGCTTGCGCTAGGTTTAGCCCAAAAATCCGACTTTTTTAGGGTTTTCGGAAAAAATTCAAGCAATTCAGGAAAAAAAGCCTGAAAATTTTGAGCAATTCAGGAAAACTAGAATTTTTCAAAATTTATTATACCCCAATGCTGCAAAGAGGCCGAATCCGAAATCCGTCATCTCAGACCTGTCGAGTCATGTATTAGTCAATGGGAGATATCAGATAAATTCAAATTTAAGTAAATAACCCTTTTAATGTCTTGTCTAAATAGGCTGAAAACCACAATAATGTTTCCTTGTTTCAGTCTAAACAATACAGCTATGAATCTGATGTAAAAGTTAGGCTCGTTGACACACTATTCTAGTTTTCTGAGCACTTTTGCAATTTGCATCAATTTTTTCTAGTTTTCAAGATATTAGCAGTTTTTACACTGTTATTATAATGAATTTAAAAACCACCACCACTTGCTGTTTATTTTGGCAGTCTGGATACTGTTGGTACAAGTTAGTGGGGAAAACTCTGCTCTGCTGAAAACTGACCAGAGAAACATCACATGACTAGCAGATATCTTAAAGGAAAACTATACCCCAGATTGAATGCTTAAAAGACCAGTAACATCAAAAAATGTTTTAAAAAAATTTGTTAATATACATAGAAAAAAAAACACCAAGACAAATTAAACTTTAAAATCGCAAAGCCTTTATTAAGAAACAACTTACTCAATATCTGCTTCCACTCCTCTTCAGAAAAGGGGACAGGGCGACGATCCATCGTGCAGCAGTCGATTTCTCCTCCCTGGCTATCTCCTATAAGGAAGGCAGGGAGGAGAAATCATGTGACGCACGATGGATTGCCTGATCGCTTTATGAAGAGGAGAGCAAGCAGAGTTTCGCTAAGTTATTTCTTAATAAAGACTTTGCGATTTCAAAGTTTAATTTGTCTTGGTGTTTTTTTTTGTGTATACTAATGAATTTTTTAACAAACTTTTTTAATGTTACTGGTCCTTTAAGCAACAGATTATATAGTATTACGTGGCCTATTAAAGAATCTTACCAAACTGGAATATAGATATGTGCAAATGTTGCCCTTTTAGCTTCAGCTAGCATTTTGTCAAGGTCTGTGAGCTCCCTCAGAGATCACCTGACCAGAAATACTACAGCTCTAACTGTAACAGGAAGAAGTGTGTAAGCAAAACACAAAACTCTATCTGTTAATTGGCTCATGTGACCTAACATGTATGTGTGCCCTTGGTTTGTTAGTGTGCATTGTAAACCATAGGATCCCAGGGGGTGGCCCTTAATTCTTAATTTTTAGGATTACCCAATGGCACATACTGCTAGAAAAGTATATTGTTATGAAAATGGTTAATTTATAATTTATATGAGATGTTTTATTCAATTTTTATAGAGACCTACATTGCTCAGGGGTATAGTTGTTCTTTCATGTTCTCAAGAAAACAGCTGCTAATATCTTTACAATTAGAAAAAATAATGAATGCAAATTGCAAAAGAAGTGCCTTCTTACTTAATAGTTATGGGTATTTCTATAAAACATATAATTAACGATAAAACATTTAAAAATAATAGAAAGCATATACTTCTTCAAACCAAAGTTTGTAAAGGTGAGTGAGCTACTCCTTAAAATATTTTTTCCCCCCAAATTGCTATAAACATTAGCTATAAATTCCTGTAGCTTCATTTGTTATAGTATGTGTGCTACTGACCATGCTTCTTCTCTTCTAGTATATCCCAATGCCCGTGCTCTATGGTGTCTTCCTCTATATGGGAGTGGCTTCTCTCAATGGAATCCAGGTAAGAAGTCACTAGACTTTCAACACAATGTTATAAAGGCTTAATCATTTCTTCTGAAATAAGGGGCATGAGTCCCTAGAATAAGAGGCGCGTGTAGTGTATCCTTATGAATTTTCTACAGCAAAGCACTGAGTTTATAAAATGTTGGGAAGTGTTTATTCTAAATCCTTGGCTTACAGGTACCGTGTTTGGTTAGGCAATGTATGTAGCTTCTAGGGGAAGTAGTGCTGCTCTATTTTAAGTGGTATTGTTTTCAAAACTCCACTTTGATTTCTAGATACCTTGCCAGAATGGGGTAATCCTTAGGGTAGTGATTCACAAACTGCAAGCAAATCCTCCTAGGGGTACCTGGAGCAGTGACTTGCGGGCTCAGCCTCAAGAGGAAGAGATTGAGGAGAATGGCAATTTGCAGGGCTAGAACTAGGGATAGGAAGGAGAGGCACAAGCCTCTGAAGCAAAAGTGGAGGCACAAGGGGGAAAGCAGACAGGAGAAGGAGAATGCCAATGGGTAAGCAATGGGGGCCAGGCCATAACTGACTGTCAGGCAGGTGAGGGTTGTATAAGCATACTGTTGATCCATGAAGTGTTGCCTTGGGTGCAAATCTTACTTATCCTGGCTCTGCTTACTTGATTTCCTAAATACACCTCAAAGCTCATCTTGAAGTCAGATTTGGAGTAAACCACCCATAATATTCATGGAACTACGTCTGACATGCTGAAACAGCAAGGTTCTTGTGAGCTTTGCTCCTGCTTGAATATTAGACCTTAAAGGGATCCTGTCATCGGAAAACATGTTTTTTTTCAAAATGCATCAGTTAAAAGTGCTACTCCAGCAGAATTCTGCACTGAAATCCATTTCTCAAAAGAGCATTAAGATTTTTTTTATATTCAATTTTGAAATCTGACATGGGGCTAGACATTTTGTCAATTTCCCAGCTGCCCCATGTCATGTGACTTGTGCCTGCACTTTAGGAGAGAAATGCTTTCTGGCAGGCTGCTGTTTTTCCTTCTCAATGTAACTGAATGTGTCTCAGTGAGACATGGGTTTTTACTATTGAGTGTTGTTCTTAGATCTACCAGGCAGCTGTTATCTTGTGTTAGGGAGCTGTTATCTGGTTACCTTCCCATTGTTCTTTTGTTTGGCTGCTGGGGGGGGGAAGGGAGGGGGTGATATCACTCCAACTTGCAGTACAGCAGTAAAGAGTGATTGAAGTTTATCAGAGCACAAGTCACATGACATGGGGCAGCTGGTAAATTGACAATATGTCTAGCCCCATGTCAGATTTCAAAATGGAATATAAAAAAATATGTTTGCTCTTTTGAGAAATGGATTTCAGTGCAGAATTCTGCTGGAACAGCACTATTAACTGATTCATTTTGAAAAAAAATTTTTTTTCCCATGACAGTATCCCTTTAAAGGGTTCATACCAAAACAGTCACTGCTAGAGTCATATGAAGATCTTGGTATGTTAAAAGAAGATTTATTTGTTTCATGTAAAACAGCTTAACATATCATTTTGAAGTCCCAGCTTAAGGGTGCAAGGTTGTGATGCGCAGGTCAAAATGTCAACCCTACCCTAACAAGCCCTCAAGGCTCAACATTTTAAAGTTAAAGGGATACTGTCATGGGAAAACCGTTAATAGTGCTGCTACTACAGAATTCTGCACTAAAATCCATTTCTAAAAAGAGCAAACAAATTTTTTTATATTTAATTTTGAAATCTGACATGGGGCTAGACACATTGTGAGTTTCCCAGCTCCCCCCAGTCATATGACTTGTGTTTTGATAAACTTCAGTCACCCTTTATTGCTGTACTGCAAGTTGAAGTGATATCACCCCCAGGCATGTTTCAGGGGCTGCTGCCGCCTGAGGCAGCAGCCCCAATGCCACCCCCCCCCCTCCTGCCCTGGTCTTCTAACTTCCAGCGTCGGAGCGAGTGGAGGAGGGGTCGCATCGCTAGTGCAGTGAGCGATATTGCGCTCGCTGCACTAGAAGAGCTGCCCTTGGTCACTGGCCGTTCCGCGACGCCTGAGGCAAGATTCTCACCTTGCCTCATGGACGGAGCGGCCCTGATCACCCCCCTCCCTTCCCCTCCAGCAGCCTAACAACAGAATAATTGGAAGGTAACCAGATGGCAGTTCTCTAACACAAGATAACAGCTGCCTGGTAGATATAAGAAATGCACTCAATAGTAAAATCCAGGTCCCACTGTGACACATTCAGGTACATTGAGTAGATGAAACAACAGTCTGTCAGAAAGCAGTTCCATCATAAAGTGCTGGCTCTTTCTGAAAGCACATGACTAGTCAAAATGACCTGCACACCTATATTACAACTAAGAAAAAAATACTCTTGCTGGTTCAGGAATGACATTTTATATTGTAGAGTGAATTATTTGAAGTGTAAACAGTGTAATTTAGAAATAAAAACCACACCATAAAAAGAATGACAGAATCCCTTTAAGATGAAGATTAAAATGCCAGTGCTGACATTGTTTTCTCCTTCCTTAGTTCTGGGATCGCTGTAAACTCTTCATGATGCCAGCAAAGCATCAACCTGACTATGCATATCTCCGGCACGTCCCCTTACGCAGAATCCATCTCTTCACTGTTGTCCAAATTATCTGCCTTGCTGTCCTGTGGATCCTCAAGTCGACTGTTGCTGCCATTATTTTCCCAGTCATGGTGAGGACTCTCCGTACATTGTGCAACTCCAACCAGGGATGGGCCAATTTATTTGCCTTGTTTCATCATGGAAATGACACCCATATACTTGTATGGCGTCACACGTCAAAAAAAAATGACGCGCGTCAAAAAACTGTTGACTCCCATTGAATTTTTGCCGAAACGAAATGGCTCAAATTCGCCCATCCCTACTAATGACACCACTGCACTTAAATAGATGTTCTAGAAAGGCATTAAGCCAGTCACTTATAACTCACATATCTTGAGAAAAGCAATGTCGTTTGATGTTGCTCTGCTTTGAACTGACTGGAGAAAAGTCAAATGAACCTTCTCAGCTCACAAGACTTTATAGAATTTGGGACTCGAGGGCAGCATTTAGAAGCTCAGAAGAAAACATGAAGACAAGAAGTACTGTACAGAGTAGTCCCTTATTAATAGAATTTTCTTCTTGTTCTGATGCTTTCTCTGGAGTTTCTAAACTCTGCCCTTGCATGAAAAAGACAATGGAGTGCTTGAGGGTCAAGAAAATGGTTGGCAGGAGATTTTTCACTATGTTTTGATTGACCTTTATATAAAATTTAGGAGGCCGAGGACAATTGACTTCTATAGAACTGAGAGTCAGCAGACAGCTTTCACACCTATATAAGAGATCTCAATAATTAATTAAAAAGCTTTTTCTACTCATTCCTTTAGCTTTGTGAGGAATATAAAAAAAGCTTCAAGCTGTGTTGGTTTGTATCACTGTCCACTGATGGCATGGAATGGTTCCCTGTAAGATAAGCACCTAACAAGCATGATGACATGAGCGCTGTGCCATACTGTCTGCCTACGAGTGATAAATCAGCTGCCAAGTCCCATCTTGTTCTCTCCTTAGATCCTTGGCTTGATAATGGTGAGGAAAATGCTCGACTGGGTTTTCAGTCAGCATGATCTTGCGTGGCTAGACGATATCCTGCCTGAGAAGGACAAAAAAAAGCAAGAGGACAAGTGCAAGAAGAAAAAAGGCAAAGAAGACTCTGACAGTGATGAGGTAATATCAAGGAAAGTGACTATGAACAAAGGACCACAGTTGGCTTGGATAGAAACCAGTGTAGAAGAGCTTTGTACTAGGCTGTTCTTGGTCATTTAAACAGAAAATTCCACACAAAGATGGAGTGCTCTACCTCATGCGATGAATCCTTTCGGATCAGGTGCTTTTAGCAGTATTTGATCCAACCTGCCACGGGTCAGAAAATCAATTGCAAAAGTCCAATATACTGCGGCACACTGCAAATTGTATGATAATCAAAAGTGTCCTTTATTACATGTGAGCAGACATGTGGCAACGTTTCGGGCCTCACAGGACCCTTTCTCAAGCCTGTGAAATCACATACTGTTCTGTGTTAAATAGAGTAAATTGTGGGTGGGGAAACAGTGAGGGTGTTGGGCAGGAATAACAGTATGTGATTTCACAGGCTTGAGAAAGGGTCCTGTGAGGCCCGAAACGTTGCCACAATATATTATTGGACTTTTGCAATTTAAACAGAAAATGACTTGAAAACCTCATATGTTAACCTCCAGGACTTGTGTGTTATTTCTCTTGCTGTTTATATTAGAGGCTATCAATCCTGGCAGAAAGATGATCAAGCAAAAGGTTGGAAATTGTGTTCATGTTATAATTTAATTTAGTTATTTAAAACTTCAGCAACCGATAAAAAGAATATTTTAAAATGATAATGTTTTACAATAAACAACTTAAAGGGCATGTAAAGGCAATAATATAAAATCCCATTTTCACTTTCTGTAATGAAAAAAGAAACCTATATCCAATATACTTTAATTAAAAAATGTGTACCGTTTTTATAAGAAACCTGACTGTATGCAGTGAAATTCTCCCTTCATTTACTGCTGTGGATAGGAATTGTCAGACGGTCCCTAACTGCTGGGCAGGCAAACAATCATACTTATGAACAGCAAGGGGAGCCCCCGCCTTACTTCCCAGCCATGCAGAACTCAAGCAGCTTTGTTTATGATGATCCCTAAGCAGCCCAGACCACACTGAGCATGTGCACAGTCTTAGTCTTGCAAAGATGTTTAACAAAGTTACAAGATGGTGACCCCCTGTAGCCAACTTTGAAAGCATAAATCATTTGTTTGATTAGGCTTGTGGTGCAGTAAGTTCATGTTTATATTTAGTATACAAAATACAGCATTTCTAGCCTTATGCTATTTTAGACTTTACATGCCCTTTAATGTAGTTCTGCAGCCCCCTTTGTTTGTAGCGGAGGAGCCAATACACCATTTCTGATTTTTTTGCGTTCACCCCATATGCAGTTGTAGTCTACCATGGCAAATCGCTACACTTGAAATCTACAAAGGGTGATACATCAACCTTTCTGGCATTGAACTGCAACATGTATCTTTTTTTTTAAATATAGGACAAAGGTGGGCGCTCAGGGGGGTTGCATGGAGACACCTCTCCCAGCGCATCAGATGTGGATCGCAGGTGGGTATTTTCATATTAGTTTCAACTTTATTTTTACAATTATGTACAGTCCCTTTAACAACATGGTCCAAATACCCTGATTATATTCTCTTTCACAGTATTACTCTTCACCTGAAGATCTCCTGCCCTCCTTCTCCTGCCATCGGCTTTCCTAGAAATACAACAAACCCCGTCCCTCAAGTGAAGATCGAGATGGAGTCGGAGTACGACGACTCAGACGTTGACCGCAACCCCAAAGACAGAGGCAGTGAAACTACTTTATAAACCCCCCAAGAACTTTACATTAGTAATACCATCCGCCTGGAAGGAAGCTTCTTCCCACAATAGAAGCCACCACTAAAAATGTAACACTATTGTTCTTGGGTTCAGAAGATTCTCTTTGTGCTCTTTCTATGGGGTGTGTGTGTGTGTGTGTGTGTGTGCAAGCGTGAAAGCGACTTGTAAAATATTATTTTCAACGGGTATAAAAACTATAAATTCAGATGTATTAATACTTGCTACAAGTTCATGAGCAGATCATAGAGATGTATAAATAATAACAAGGCACCTGCCACAATTCTAATACGTAATGTACTGTTTGTTGTGTTGTACGTTTATGCCAATGTTTTGTGAAATGGTCTGTAATGAAATGTTTGTGGAAAGCCCTGTGGCAGCACCTGTATTGCACAAAATCAAAATGACACAGAGTAAAAAGCCAGTTGGTAGTTAGCTGGTGACTCCATGTTTTCAATGGAATTTTGCCACTTTCTGTAATTTTTTTATCACGTTAGATTTTTTTTTCTCTGATAAATTATTACATTTAAAAGTTGAAGGCACCATAACACAATAAGAAAGGAGCAGCACAATAGTACATTTTCAGAGTGCGCTCACATAAAAGTCTTTCTTGTGCAAATTTAGCAACAGTTCTTCATATGGCAGGTATAGGCAATCTCTGGTACTCTACATCCATACATACAACAATGAGCTGCTTGAACTGTTGGCCAGATAGAATTCTCTCTCTCTCTCTCTCTCTCTCTCTCTCTCTCTATACTGCATACTTATGTATCTCTGTCATTCTAGCTATCATCTATTTGTTATCTATTGCTCTATTATCTAACCATTATATTTATTTATTATCTACCTATCATCTGTTATCTACCTACTTATTATCTATCCATTATCTATCTACCTATCATCCATATATATCTGTGTACCTATTGTCTGTTATCTATCTCCCTGTCATCTGTCATTTCATCTATTTTCACCTATCATCTACCTACCATCTATTATCTATGAATAACCTATCTACCACCTATCTATAATCTACCTACAGTAATATCTATCTTATATCTGCCTATCAATCTATCTATCTATCAGCTGTCAATCTATAATCAATCTATTCTATCTTCCACTATATCATACAGTTTGTATTTACTGTTCTTTCTTTGGAAAGAACAGTTCAGGTGGAACCCTAACAAAGAGAAAGCAGTCACTTTGAAGGGTAGCAGACCAAAATCTTAATTAATTTACCAAAAAATAATAAAAGCCACAAAAGCAATGGCTACAGCATGCTGATATGAATTAGAAAAATCCTGCCAAATGAGGACTACATTGGATTTTGTATGCAGTCCCCGTCCTACAAGTCTGCACCAGGTGCCCAGTGTTACCTATACTTTTTCCTTCTCTTGGATTGGCCCACTTTGGCTAACCTGCTTATACAGTGACATTGCCCAGCAAACAGATCCTCCTTTATAGGGCCAGCTTTAAACAGGGTGGATGCACTAACTCATAGAAGGGTGCTTCTTTCCTCCTCTGCCTTTTCTCTTATATTTGGTATAATATTAAATCACATGTATCATTCAATCCAGTCAATAGCACTTATCTATAACATATGGTCATATAAACATAAAGATTTTTCAAAAATATTAATGTGAATAAAAGAATGGAATAAAACAGATTCTAGAAATCAATACCAGTTCATTTTACAAGTGTTAATGGATTATTTCAGTATTTCTTTCTTACAATGTATTGTAAACTACCTGTTAATGACTGAATGTACATTTTCTGAAAAATACCTGTCGATATTAAAACCACTAATAGTCAATAAATGACATCTATAATGTTTCAATTTAATATGGTGTAGGCTCTTAAAGGGCATGTAAAGTCTAAAATAGAATAAGGCTAGAAACATCTTTGCAAGACTTTGGGGCAGATTTACATAGGGTCGAATATCGAGGGTTAATTAACCCTCGATATTCGACTGCCGGATGTAAATCCTTCGACTTCGAATATTGAAGTTGAAGGATTTACCGCAAATAGTTCAATCTAACGAAAAATCATTCAATCGAACGATTAAATCCTTCGAATCGTTCGATTCAAAGGATTTTAATCCATCGATCGAACGATTTTTGTTTGACCTAAAAATTGTTAGAAAGCCTATGGGGACCTTCCCTATAGGCTAACATGGCACCTCGGTAGGTTTTAGGTGGCGAAGTAGAGGGTCGAAGTTTTTTTTAAAGAGACAGTACTATCAAATGGTCGAATAGTCAAATGATTTTTAGTTCAAATCGTTCGATTCAAAGTCGTAGTCGAAGGTCGAATTAGCCATTTCGATGGTCAAAGTAGCCAAAAAAAAACATTCGAAATTCAAAGTTTTTTTTCTTCTATTCCTTCACTCGAGCTAAGTAAATGGGCCCCTAAAACTGTGCACATGCTCAGTGTGGTCTGGGCTGCTTGGGGTTGTCATAAACAAAGCTTCTTGGGTTCTGCACAAAAATGTCAAATCAGTACAAGTAAGCAATGTCATATCTTGTATCTAACCCTTTGGGTACCCTTGTAACTTTATCATCCAAAAGGCCTCCCTTAAATTCAAAGGACACACAACATCACCCCTTCTAAGGGGTATCCTAGTATGTTCTATAACTTTTACACTCAGGTCCTTGATACCATTTGGAAAGCACAATGCAAAATGTTTACCTACGGGGGACTTATCCTTCTTATCCTTTTCTTTTAAGCAATGCATGGAGCCACCAAAATGCATTGTTTCATACAATATTTACATTCTAAAAGATAAACAATAATTTTGGTATTACAGTTATAGAAACCCTTGTTTTGAGACTGTGACCAGTATCGTTAGGTGAAAATCCAGTGCTGACTGTAATAACCTTACAAGTTTTACACATAGCAGCTGTACATTTATAAGTCCCTTTTACAGAGAGCCAATCATCCCTTGGGTTATGTAAAACTGAAGAAACTAAACTGGGTGCCTAGATGTTCCCCAAAGTAGAATCCAGTATCGGACTGGCCCACCGAGATACCAGGAAAACTCTCAGTGGGCCCGGGTGTCAGTGGGCCCTCATGCTGCTAAACATTTGGTCTATTTCATGGCCATTCCCTATTTCTATGAGAACAAAGAAATAATAGATTATAGGATGTAAAGAAAAGAGACTAGGAGAATAGAGGTTGGGTGAGGAAAGGAAGAATAATAGTACGGATAGTGAGCCCCTGGTGTCCCAGTCCAACACTGGTAGAATCTAAGTAGAATTGGCAGGTCTTCTTGTAAGACTTCCTTATTAAATCCTTAGAGTAACCTCTCCTATATAGTCTGTGTCCCGATTCCCTTGATTGTTCTATGAATGAGCTCTCCTTACTACAGTTTCTGCGATATCTAACAAATTGTCCATACAGGATACTCTGTAAGGTGTGTTTTGGATGACAGTTATTAGCTCTAAGTATAGTGTTCACGGCTGTGGATTTCCAGACTACTTCAGACTCAATCAACCCAGTATGCCTAATTTCTCCTAGTTTGAGATCCAAGAAATTAATCTCAGAAATATCATATTCCAAAGAAAAAGCAATTTTTACTTTATTTTATGAAACCCCCTAGCCACCAATATATTTTTTAAAAAAAAAATATTCTCTGGGGCCCCAATGTTTCTTTTTCAAGGAACAGTAACACCAAAAAATTAAATTGCTTTAAAGTAATTAAAATATAATGCAGTGATACTTTTTTAAATCTTCGCCATTGCTACACAGCAGCTTGTTTATATGAACTATAGTAGTGTTTCTGAAGCAAACCGATCAGTTTTACCAGTGCAGGGCAACAGTACATGATATTTTCATTTTTTAAAACACTTTCATTTTTAGGTGTTACTGTTCCTTGAAAAAGAAACAATGGGGCCCCAGAGAATATTTTTTTTTAAAAAAAACATTGGTATTAAAATACATTGGTGGCTAGGGGTTTCATAAAATAAAGTAAAAATTGCTGTGAGTAGAACTGAACTTGTGTCTTTAGGACTTAAAATTCAGGTCTTTTTGCGGCTTCAACTTCTACTCCTCTTGATTGCACCTCAGAACTTTGGTTCTTCGGGTGGCTTAATCATGGCTTCGGCGCTGCAAGGACGGGCCCCGCTATTTCGAAAAGTGCAGAACAGCCGGACCCCCCTTTAGGCCCGGTACAAATGGTACCCCCCCTGATAATTGCCCTGCCTTTAGACGCAAAAAGTGTGGTATTGATGAGTATAAGAACTTAACTTTCATTGAAATCCAACAATAAGTATCCAACCACGTTACGTCATTATTACTTCAGTAATTTTTCCAACAAATGAGCTGAATCCCTTATATACGAGTCGATTTGTGAAACTAAAGGATCCTTCATTTGCCGAGTCTATATTGGCCACAACTTGTCGCCCTTCAGGTGAGGACAAACATTTGTGTATTTTAGCTTGGTGGTGGAAAATTAGGACAATCAGATCCCATCAATGTAGGTATTCCTTATCCCGAAAGCCCCCAAATTCTCTATATCAGTCAAACTTGCTCTGCGGCTTGGAAAGCAAACTTACATTTGTTTCTATATTATTCAATTGTCGCTTAGCATCAGCTAATCTTCGGTGTTCATAACTAAACTCTCTCCTTTGTCTGCCTGCCAAATAGTTATAGCGGTATTATCCTTTGGGGAATTAAGAGCTTTCCTTTCCTCAATGGATAGATTATCAGTGGATGATTTGTGGACATGTGCAGGGTCGGACTGGAGTATTGGGGGGCCCCCTCACCACTTCTAAACTCTCGCCCCCACCCACCTACATGAACACCATCGTGCAGTGCGCATGAGCGAATGCGGACGTGCCACATCTTTTCTTTAGGGGGCAGCAGTTGGGGCCCATGAGGACCACCAGGTTTTTTCGTGATGTCCCTTCCGGCCCAGTCTAACCCTGAACATGTGTTTCTAATAGCCTCGAACCATTCTCAACTAAATCCTGAAACATATCCACTGATGAACATTTTGTTTGTATGGGGTAAAAACCAGAGGTCATCCTCTTAGATAGATATAGATATTAACCCTGACTGTTGCATTTTTCAGCGAAGAAGTCCCACCAGCCTATAGGGTATTCCATGAAAACAGGACATTTAGTGGAGATACTAGTTTTCCATTGGATAATTCCTTCAGCTTTTCTCATGGTTCCTTTTAGCAAAGCCTACACACATGCAGATGTGTCTGCCAGATATCTGCTGGCATATAAGTTGAGCAAGTGAAAGCAAGACACTGACAAATATAAGGACTGAATAAGAGTTTAATGAATACCAGAATGGTACCTACATCTCATTCATGCCATGAAACCAATGAAAAAGCAGGTGTGTGTGTATCCACTTCCTTCAGAATCTTTTAAACTCTTCTTCCAGCGCCCACAGCATTCCAAAAACTAGAATTCGCTTCAACGTTCTCCATTCAAAGCATACCATACGCAGCATAAAAACAAGTAAAAATCATTATGATTGTACAGGTTTTTAAAATACACCCTGGAGCCCTCATTAACCTGCAAACCTGAGTCGCTGACCATGAAAATAGCTCATACAATGGTAACTTGGTAGGTAGGACTGTCTTCATGTTCTTCTGTGTCTAGCCATCAATCTGAAGGCAATCTGGCCAATTTGCATTGTCTAAGGTTGACAACACAAATTCCACGATAAACATTTCCGTAAGAATTCAAGGGGTCTCCCATAGAAGGTGGCAGCTCAGATTTACAGCCAGTAAGAGGCTTAGTCAGCTTGATATGTAATGGTCAGTGCCCTATGATGTTAAAGTAACAGGAACTGCAGCATATTATGTGTTCCCTCACCGCAGCACTGAAGGCAGCATTAAACATCATAGGTGCAGAGTGCAGCTCTCTCTTTGGCCTCAAAGTATTATCTGTAACAGCAACTTGTAACAGTAGCCTCTAACTGCACATGACAGGACTACAAGCATCCATCAAAGCCTTCTTCCTACTACACATGCCAACCAAGAACTCTGTATTCAAATAAATAACGTCACTCCCCTAAACCAGGGGCTTCTCTACAATAAATAAAAATATTGCATTTTTTTTCTTCTTCGGCCTGTTCATGAAGTTGGGTTTGGAATGTAAAGTCCTATTGAAATCATGGAGCGGATGTTACATGGCAAGGGCTTGGAGCTCTGTGGGTTTCAACATTTTCTTTGCAGCAATGATTGTGTTCTTCATTAGCATGGCAACAGTCATAGGTCCCACCCCCCCTGGCACTGGAGTGATGTAACTTGCTTTCTTTCTTACACCTGAGAGAGAAATGGTACGCGTTAGTGACACAGAACCTCATTTACATCTATTGGATAAACCGCAGTAAACAAAAGGCATATAGGAGACATGGTTGAAGCAGAATTAATTAAAATGCTGTCATTTAACGAAATTCCTTGGTATAGGTATGGGGTCGGTAATATGGAAAGGTCTGAATTACAGGAAGGCTGTTTTCCATAGACTATTTTAATCAAATAATTTAAATTTTAAAACAATTATTTTGTTTTTCTCTGTAGTAATAAAACAGTACCTTGTACTTGATCCTAAATAAGAATTAATTTCATATTGGAGACAAAAAAAATTATATTGGGTTTAATTAATGTTTAGGGCATGTGAAGGCAAAAAATCCAATTTTTACTACTAACCAACTTTAATGAAAAAGAAACCTATATACTTTAATTAAAAAATGTGTACTGTTTTTATAAGAAACCTGACTGTATGCAGTGAAATTCCCTTCATTTACTGCTGTGGACAGGAATTGTTAGACGGTCCCTAACTGCTGAGCAGGGAAACAATAATACTTATGAACAGCAGGGGGAGCCCCTGCCTTACTTTCCAGCCATGCAGAACTCAAGCAGCTTTGCTTGTTTCCCTGTAGAGCAGTCAGCGACTGTGTAGAGATTTGTATTGGATTTTATTTTTGCCTTTACATCCTCCAACTCCAGCTGCAGGGACAAAGATCACGGAGCCAGATTTAAACAGATAAACTGGGATTGTATTTGGAGGATTATTTTGCTGCAGCCACTGGTTCTGCAGAGTTGGAGAAAGTTTGTATTAAACAATTCAAAAACTATAAAATCCACATTAGATTACATGACAACACAGTACCCAGTGCAGTCTGCCTATTCTGATTATTAATCAGTCTTGCTGTATCGGCTTCTGGCAGATATTATTTGACTTGTGCTGTTTTGATAATTTATGACGATCCCTAAGGAGCCCAGAACACACTGAGCATGTGCACAGTCTTGGTCTTGCAAAGTGTAACAAAGTTACAAGATGGTGGCTCCCTGTAGCCAACTTTGAAAGCATAAATCATTTGTTTGATTAGGCTTGTGGTGCAGTAAATTCATGTTTATTATACAAAATACAGCACTTATAGCCTTATTCTATTTTAGACTTTATATCCCCTTTAAGGTATGGAGATCCAAATTACAGAAAGACCCCATACCCAGAAACCCAGGTCCCAAGCATTCTGGATAACAGGTCTCATACCTGTAAATATCTATACACAAAATAGTACAAGTAATATTTTAATGGGGGAAAAAACAACTTTTCTTTACCTTCAAAATCCACATCACCAACAAGTTTTGGTTTGCCAGTGACTGGATCCTGCACGCGGTTAATGCCAACATCGATGACTGCAGCGCCTTCCTTTATCATGTCAGCTGTGATGAGGTTAGGGATGCCTGTGCAGAATGAAACCATACAGCACTCTTTAAAACACATCTCTGAGTACAGATTCTACTGTACAATCGATACTATACTCTGTATCAGATGATCAAGATGTGAACATTACAGGATGAAACGTCACATTTGGACCCTCTTGAATCTCAGGAAGTTTGAAGTCAGAGTGATGCTTAAGATTTAATATAGTATTACTTTTTGATTTCCGTGTGAATTTTGTTTATAACATACACTTCAGCCACCAACAGTTACAGAGCCTGTTACCCAAATATTTCATTTTCACAAAGGTTTGCAGATCAGCAGTGATTTCTTGCTTGCCATTATATTTGGCAGTGCAATTCTTGGGGTATCTAACTATTCCCTGCCCTTGACTCTCTTTGTAGGGATCATCCCTCTTGCACCTATGTTATTACTTCTCTCTGTTCTTTCTCTGTATGACCTCCCTCTGTCTCCCTCTTGTGTATCTCAACTCCCCAATAAAGAGTTTTTTCCAGACAAGTTGCTGCTTTGGATTTGTCCCACAACTTTATACTTCGACAAAAGACCTCCCTCTATCATAGCGCTGAAGTGCAATTTTATGCACCTTTTTGACATACGCCCACATTAATGAGCTTTTGTCAAAAAGTTGGGGATTCTTCCTTTTATAGGGGGTTATTTATCAAAGACCTCGAATGAACAACTAATTTAAGAAAAAACTTGAATGTAAAAACTCAAATCCGTGTAGTCAGGGTGAAAAACTGGAATACTCTGATTTTCGAGCGAAACCCATCAATAAAAAAAAATCGAACATCTATTAAAGGAAAACTATACCCCCAAAATGAATACTTAAGCAACAGATAGTTTATATCAAATTGAATGACATATTAAAGAATCTTACCAAACTGGAATATATATTAACATAAATATTGCCCTTTTACATCTCTTGCCTTGAACCACCATTTCGTGACTATCTGTGCTGCCTCAGAGATCACCTGACCAGAAATACTACAACACTAACTGTAACAGGAAGAAGTGAGGAAGCAAAAGGCAGTACTCTGTCTGTTAATTGGCTCATGTGACCTTACATGTGGTTTGTATGTGTGCACAGTGAATCGTACGATCTCAGGGGGCGGCCCTTATTTTTTAAAATGGCAATTTTCTATTTATGATTACCCAATGGCACATACTACTAAAAAAGTATATTATTATGATAATGGTTCATTTACATGAAGCAGGGTTTTACACATGAGCTATTTTTCTCAGTATCTTTTAATAGAGACCTACATTGTTTGGGGGGTATAGTTTTCCTTTAACATCTGCAAATGATTCAAGGAACCTCTGCCATTGACTTTACATGACCTTGACAGGTTTTAGATGGTGTATTTTCTGTTTCAAGCTATTTCTAGCTTCGGGGTATAACAACGTTATATTTTTTAACCTGGAAAATCGATTGACTAAAAAATACCCTCAAGCACCCAATATTTTGTGGAAAAAAACACAACCTCTGATAAATAACCCCATAAATGCTTAACTTCAACTCAGCTGTGCCTAAAGGAGAAGCATCAAGTGTGTGAATCTTAACTCCAGATTGTAGCTCACCTGCAGCTGCAACAACAATATCAGCAAGTTTGGTGTGCATCTTCAGCTGTTCCTTAGGAGTGTAGCGGTGAGAGATTGTCACTGTTGCATCACCTGTAACAAAAGCACACATGCACCAGTCAGAATACATATCTATAAAATAAGCACAGGTATAAGGAAACTGTACATTAGGTTGTGCTTAGATTGCATGCTCTATGACACTCACCTCCAGGACGCTCATGCCTTCCGTCTGTGTGCAGCAGCATTGCAATGGGCATCCCAACATTTTTAGATCTTCCAGCTACTACCACGTTTTTACCAAGAGTGGGAATTCCTGGGAGGACGCAGAAGAGTTTTTTTTAATGCCGTTTTTTACAGCTCTTGATAACAATTCTTATTGTTTCAAAACTCCTTTTAAAATGATTCCAACATAAGGAAGTAGAATGGTAAAAAAAAAAAACATAAAATAAACTAAAAATCCATAAGAGATGATCTGGTCAAGTAATCAGCATGCTGATATCTTGGGTATTTGAAAACATGCTGGAAATAAGGTAAACCTTACTGTAAATTGTGATACAGAAAGTCAGAGAGCTTATAAAGGCCCAATGACAAAATCATGATTATATAAATCTAAGGTGTCTTGCAATAACTGTATAACAGAAGAGGTTATATTCTCTGATTTAGGCCAAGCACATGAGTTATAATCTGCAATAGGCTTTATAGTACGAATTGCCCACTGGATTTTTTTAGCTTGGATAGTTCTCTTTTTAAAACAATTGCACATTCATTGCTATGACAGTTATATTCAGAAATGTATCTTATACCTGTATAATGAATCTCTATTCTACTCATCCCAACAGATTATCAGAGAAAAGAGAAAGGCACAAGACAAAAGCTTTCTATCACCTTACCTGTTCTTTTAATGATCTCCCACACTCCCCAAGGGGTGGCCGGCAGCATGGAGTACTGGTCCAGGCACATTCGGCCCACGTTCACCACATGGAAACCATCAACATCTTTGTCTGGAGTAACAGCGTTGCAGATATTCCTCTCATCTAAGTGTTCTATTAAAATTAAGTTATTTTGAGTAACAGGTTATCACAGACTATAATTTGTGTCCAGAAGACCCTGTTCTCAAGTTATTGATCAATAAAGCAAGGAAATGATTCTACGAATGCTTGATGATAATTTCACCACTAGATAACATTTTGGATCAGGCTTACTACTCAAAGCTAAAATAACTGCTCATTAGCACATTATTCTAGAGAGATTCATCTTTTTTTATGGAGATTACCCGAAAGCTCTAGGTTTTGGAACTGGTTATGTCACATGGGATGTTTTTGGTGCACAGGAAGAGATTTCATGCAGACATAACATCACAGTACCGTAAACCGCTAAACAACTGAATGCAATTGGTGTTCTTAACTGCTTTTGTATTCTTTTGTGGAGGATTTAGTATTTGGCCATAGGTGAGGATAAAACACTTGGATTGCAGAAGGCCACTTTTTGCAACTAAAAGGAATGAGCAGAAATTGATTTCACATGGGTGACAAAGTGCCATGTGACATTTTAAAGTCATATGACTAGGCATTCCTCAGAACTGAATGCTACAATCAGTGGTGGGATTTGACTAAATCTCAAGCCCAATCTTGAATGCAGTGCTTCTTTATTTATTATGAGACATTTATAAAACCCACAGGGCAGACTGCATTCATTAGAACTCATTGTGCACTATGCACGCCATGAAGAGCCATGTTAAATCAGCTTTTTTTAGGCTTGTCATGCTTAATTGCAGTAAATTCTAACCTTACACTGAAAACTCAGATGAGTCACAATGGACTGTGCCTGCAATACTCTCCATTTGCAAGTTTATTATTTGCATTACCTGGGAGAGGCAGCTGCACAAGGAGCCCATCAACATGATCGTCGTCATTAAGCTTGTTGATGAGGTCCAAGAGCTCCTCTTCTGTGATGGATGTTGGCTTGAGTATGGTTTCACTGCTGATACCTGAAATAGAGCAAGAGTAAAGAGCACATATACCATTAATGTAATGGCTTTTAATTAAAAAAACATTTTGCACACTGCACCATTGTTAACATCAACAACCCCTACTACTCCAATAGATATTATTCTTTAATATAGCACTGACACATTTCGTCGCAATTTCCAATGCTCATAGTCAGCATGTTTACATGGCCCCCCACGTGATTAATTTGCTAGCCTGAAGGTTACAGATTTGCACTGGCCTTGAGATGTGAATGATCAATCAGGTCAAGAGAAATGTCCCAATTCCAAACCCACCAGCACACCCTGGCTTCTCACGACAAAATTGATCAGGTAAAAAAGGGGATCGGCAACCTTAGCAACACATGATAAGAAGGAAAATACCGGCACTCAGCACAAATAAGAGTGTATGGCCAGCTTATCAGCTCTGAATTTGCTTTATTAGCACAGGGTGGTGACGTAAAACCTAAAGTGTACAGAGTTTAAAGGAACTGTAACACCAAAAAAATAAAAATGTTTTATGTAATGAAAATATAATGTACTGTACTATAGAAACAAGATGCTGTGTAGCCATGGGGGCAGCCATTCAAGCACAGGATACACAGTAGATAACAGATAAGCCCTATAGAATCCCACTGTTTAATATAAATATTTGTTATGTGCTATGTAACCTGTACCTTTTCTCCTTTTCCAGATTTGAATGGCTGCCCCTATGGCTACACAGCAACTTGTTTCTATAAACTAAAGTAGAGTTTCTGAAGCAAACACACATTGTTGTACCAGTGCAGGGCAACACTACATTATATATTTAAAACATTTTCATTTTTTGGAGTTACTGTTCCTTTAAAGTGGACCTGTCACCCAGACACAAAAATCTGTATAATAAAAGTCCTTTTCAAATTAAACATGAAATCCAATTTCTATTTTTTATTAAAGCATTCATAGCTGTTGTAAGCTCATTTAAACATCTCAGCTGTCAATCAAATATTGTCTGCCCCTCTTCTATGCCATGGGCATAGAGGCGGGGCAGACAATTACTTTCACTTTCCATTCAGCACTTCCTACATGTCACTGCTCTCCACATATCCCCGTTCTCTTTAACATTTAATTGTTTAGCCAGTGCATGGAAATGGACAGCGGGTCCTCCATTCTGGTGCACAAACAAGATTCTGAGATGATGGAAGTCTTGTCTTAATAACAGTGTCCACAAAATGGCTCCTGTCTGCTTGCTGTCATTTAGAATTCCCAGACTGAAGGAAACAAGATTCAAATAATTTATATAGTGTAATTAAAGTTCATTTTGCTTGACTAATTTGATAAAATAGGATTTTGAATCATTTTTTTTTGTGTGACGGGTCCCCTTTAAAACACTGGAGGTTTTATAAATGCCACATTAATAAGTCACAGGAAAAAAGGTGTGGAAGGTACTGACTCACCCACGTCTGCAGCAGCTTTTGTCTTGTTTAACACGTAGGAATGGCTCGCAGGGTCGTCTCCAACAAGAATGACACTGAGGTGTGGCCTCTTGTTGCCGGCTGCCACCCACTGTTCCACATCGTGCCGGGCCTCTTGCCGGATTTGCCTTGCCAGCTTTCTGCCAGAGATGACGACTGCCTCATTCCTGCACCAAAAACGAAGTCTCAGCGTTAGTACAGTACCATTCAAAGACAATGAGCAGATTATCTGAGCAAATAACATGCGGACATCCTTCTGTTTTAGGCAGTAAATAAAACCATGAACTGGCTGTTGAATGAAATGAATAAGAATGGATGATTTGCCTGGCAGAAATTAACCTAAAATTCAGCATTCAGGGTATAACAGTAGAAATCGAAGGTACCCTGTGCTGGTGAGTTTTTCAGCTAAAAGAAGCATTGGCCCATGGTCCAAAGTTACTGCTTATATTTTCAACAAGGTGCCTAACAAAATTACTCTTGTCCTTTAAAAAAAACACACACAATGAAAGACATGTTCCTAGTATTAGTAGAGGTTTATAATGTAATAGCAAATACTGGTTCTATGTTCCTTTTAACACTGACATAAAACTTTAAAAGGACCAAACAAGCACATGCTGCCTGGACCAATTTCAGCAATACAATACACACGGACCAAAGAAAAAAAAGGCATTCTCAGCAATGGAAGCTTAGGGTTTCTCTAGATCACAGTATGAGCACAAAAATCCAGCGTGTGACCCAGACATACATTCTGTATATTTACAGCACATGTGTGACCTAAAAATATAGCTTGCAATTTGCAGATGGCAGCTCCATGTAAAACAGTTTCCCACTAGGGGATGAGAGACCCAAGAGACAAGCTAATTATAGAGAAGGTTGGCAAGGCCATTGCTACTTCTATTACTGAACTTAAAGGAACCTTTAAATAAAATTAGTTAAAACCACTTTGGGCAACTGATAGTTCTTTACCAGTGGGTCTGTATGTCCCTATGTCATATCACTGTTAGCCTATAAGATCGTTAGACAAGTCCAATTAATCCCACCACCCAGGCATCCCAAACATGCACTTGTCTGGCGACCTCAAAGAAGCAGCTTTCCCTGCAGATGGCCAGCTTAAGCATAAGTAAACCTTAATACATAAGGGCTCATTTAAGAGCAACAGTGTAGTGGCAAAGTGTTTTTTTACCTGCAATGCAGCTTCTTCTGCAGGTTCTTAAATGAGAACTACACCCGAACAATAAATATGGCTAAAAATGCCATATTTTATAGAACGACCTTATTGCACCAGCCTAAAGTTTCAACTTGTCAATAGCAGCAATGATCCAGGACTTCAAACTTGTCACAGGGGGTCACCATCTTGGAAAGTGTCTGTGACACTCACATGTTCAGTGGGCTCTGAGCAGCTGTTGAGAAGCTAAGCTTAGGGCTCGTCACTAATTATCAAACAGAAAATGAGGTTGACCTGTAATATAAACTGATGCTACAAGGCTAATTATTAAATTCTGATGTTAATTGCACTTGTTTCTGTGCTGCCATGTAGTAAATATCTGTATTAATTACTAATCAGCCTTATATTGTGACATTTCTATTCTATGTGTACTGTATATTGTGAGTGGGTCCCTAAGCTCAGTATGTGCAGTGAATCAGCAGAAAAGAAGGTGATGAGCTACTGGGGCATCTTTGGAGACACAGTTCTTTACTGCTAACGGGCTGTGGTTGCCTTGGGCTGGTACAGAAGCCCAAAATGTGCAACATTTCTAGCCTACTTTAGTTTTCCTTTAATGATAAATAAACCTTACTACATAAGGGCTCATTTAAGAGTAACAGTGTAGTGGCTAAGTGTAGTGTAGTGGCTATGTTTTTTTTTTTATCCAGTTTCTTTTAGAAGGTTGTTCGCCTTCCAAACTTTTTCCATTTGAGCGGTTTTCAGATTGTTCACCAGAAATAAAGACTTGTTTCAATTGATTTCCATTTTCCAAAATCAAAGTTTAATGTTCCCGTCTCTGGTTTTAGTCTGGCAGCTCAGTAATTGAGGTGCAAAATCTAACTGGTTACAATTTTGCAACATTGAGATTATTTGATGAATAACCCCTAAATGTTGCAAAATTGTAACCGTTGTTTGTGCAATGTTTGCAAAAAGAAAAAAAAAACGGATTTGGAAAAAACTCGAATACCTCAAATTGATCGAGTTATAGGCGAAAAAACTGATTGAGTTCGAGCACAAACCAGCGTAAAAAGCTGAAAATCATGAAGGCAAAAAACATCTTCAAATGGTTCAAGGGACCTCTGATATTGGCCTTGTAAGGTTTTTAGCTGGAGTATTTTCAGATTTGGCCTTTTAAGCAACTTCGGGGCTTAAAAATCTTGATTAGATTTTTTTATCCCGAAAAATTAGATTTTTTGGTGAAACTACGCTTGAAAAAATGTTTCGGGAAAAGACAACTCACCTATAATAAATAACCCCCTTAGTTATAACATTTCTCAGCAGTACCTCTTGAGTATTAGCAACTACTGTATCAACTTCAACAGCTGCCTTTAATGCAACCCAGAGATTCTGCTCAGCAGGGACATAGATAAGAAATGTATCAACTAAATGCATCAATTTAGAACAGTCTACAGAGTCAGCGACCCTTTTTCCAGAGCTGCTAGGAAAATAAGGGTGAAAAATCAAAATTTACACTTCAATATAAGCAAAACTATCCCTTATAGAAAATAGAAAGTAATTGGAAAAAAATCTTTATTTCTGGTGAACTATTTGAACCCAACTGAACAAAAGTGTTGGAAGGTGAACAACCCCTTTAAAGGAGAAGGAAAGCTCAAAGACAGTATATTACCATCAAATTAGCCACAATCGTGCAAGATAGAATGCTATATTTATTCTGCAGAATGCTTTACCATACCTGAGTAAAAAGCTCTAGACACTGTCTCTGTTTGTTTAGGAAAGAAGCTGCCATATAAGCTGGTGTGACATCACTTCCTGCCTGAGTCTCTCCTTGCTCACTTACAGCTCTTGGCTCAGATTACAGCAGGGATGGGAGGAGGGAGGGGGAGAGGAGCAAACTGAGCATGCTCAAGCCCTGCCCTGGAGGTTTATGCTGAAAACAGGAAGTCTGATACAGAAGCCCGTGTGTACATGATAAAAGGAAAGAAATGCTGTATTTCTTTTGACACATTACTCAGAGCAGCATTACTTTGAGGGTTTACTGGTGTATTTCTATAGACCTTTCTGATAAAGCTTACTTAATTTTAGCCTTTCCTTCTCCTTTAAGTTTACTGAACCAGTTGCCATCCCCACTGGTAATCGTGACCAAATACACCACACGTCACCGTCTGATTATCAGGCCCTGCTATGTATAAACATGCCATGTACTTGTCAATCTGTATATTTTCAAGCCTTCCACCCATATTCAGCACTCAACCGAAGCATCTGTAAGTGACCCATCGACTAGCTGAAACCTAATGAGCGACGAGCAGCTTGTGATCTAACTGCTCCCGACATCTCTGGTCTCAGACGAAATACATACATTCAAAACATCCCATTTATATTTAGAAGCACAGCAACACAAGGGTTTCCAGTCAGCTTCAGCTAGGGTAAACATATGCAGGGACGTATAGAGTTACGGCACTGGAGATTTAAGTGAGAAGGAGGCCGTAAGAGCTTGGCCAAACCTGTACGTTGCCCGAATTCACTGTGCATGTGTCCTGCAGGTATTGGGCCAGCCCGCACATCACTACTGCATCAGGTTGGGTGCCCACAGAATACTTGCAAAGCAGTCAGGCTTTCGGTGGAAAAATACCAATCCCCTAAACATGCACGTGGTCAGCAGGCACCGAGGTAGTGCAATCTTGATTCCCCTAACCTTCCAAGTGAAAAAAGGGTGACTTTTTCTAGGGATGCACCGAATCCAATAATTTGCGGATTCGCCCAAATCCTTCTTGACCGAACTGAATCCGAAACCTAATTTACATATGCAAATCAAGGAACTGCGTAGAGCACGGTTTAACATTTTTTTACTTCCTTGTTTGTGTGAAGAAAAGGCATGTGATTTTTATGGATTCAGATTTGGTTCGGCCAGGCACATGGATTCTGCCAAACCTGAATCCTGCTGAAAAAGGCCAAATACCAAACTGAATCCTGGATTTAATGCATTCCTACTTTTTTCCCCCTAACATGGTTGGTTGGGGATGCATGGTTGAGAACCAGTCCAGTGGCACTCTACCATTCCAATATTCTTGAGCATTATGGCTTATATTCTTCTGTGAGAGAAAGGTCCCACCTGATAAGACCATCCCTAATAATGGAAACACCACCCCTCAATAATTATATGGGTTCCTCCAGCCCACAACCTTCTTTAATGGATTTCAATGATCAGCTTCAGATATCAAAAATGAAACCTTGACTCGTCTCTAGAACAATGCCATGGAACGGAACAAGAACTGTAGAGAGAATTACGGGATTAATCATTAGCTCAGGAGGAGTCAACTATTCTATGAACACAGACCATAAACTACAATTTTGTTTACACAACACCAGCTGTACAAATAGAACTTTATAACTGGTACTGCTATCAAAGAAGCCATAACAAACTGGTGGATACTGTTTGAAAGGGACAGAGTGACCTCCACCTTTATAGCGTCCTGGTTTTTTTGACTGACAGTCAATCATTTCCTCATCTGCCCATGCCCCAAACACTGGCACATATGGGGATAGCGTTATATTTAAAAATATACAGGCTTACAATCGAATTGTCTTCCCTCGCACCACAGACTGGTTCCAAACAGCCATAAAGCCTCAAGGTAAGTAGGAAGGCAGGTCTCTTCAGATTGTAATCTCTTTTGGGCAGGGAACCCTATGGACACACCAAAATCCTGGACAGCGCACTCAAGGAATCGCTTGATCATCAAATCATTGGTAAAAAACTTGATTTTATTAAATATTTAACATTTTAACAAACTGTATAGCCCTGCGCCATGAGGTCTGACACGTTTCGTGTCACTGCACTTCATCAGACCTGATCCGAAGAGTGCGCTGTCCAGGATTTTGGTGTGTGCAGCAATTCGTTCTCCCTTAGTGACAGACTCAGGGCGGCTGCACCTGGGTCACAACGAAGTCCGGGTAAGATATTATATCTTCATTCATTTGGGAAGCTGAATCCGGTGACCTTGCAAGGGGTCTGGGGCATTGCGCACCCGGACCAGCAAATCTTAAGGGTGAGCTTGAAACCAGTATTAAGCAGAAAATAAAAGTATAATAACAAATTAAACAAATCAATGTATATTAAACAGATGAACAATTTATCACAGGACTCGTAGAAAGAAAAATCATTTTCTAAATCCCAACAAGTAACGCTGTGAAAGTTTTTTCGTGATATAGTTTGATATGACCCTAGGGAACCCTATGGGGCAAATTCACTAACCTCCGAAAATTCGCCAGCGACAGCTCCGCTCACATCGCAACACTTCGCCAGGCATAGATTCACCAGGACAACACTAATTCTCTAAAATCTGAAGTTGTGTCCAGGGCACCAAACGCTGGTGAAGTAGAGCCAGCGTTACTGCGGCAAGCGAAGCAAAGTTGCACTAGCGTTGGCTAATTTGCAAAGGAAGTTAACGTTTAATGGATGTATATGTTGCAGCCAATACATTACACAAGCTGGAAAACCTTAATAAAATAAAAGAGTTGTTATATTGCGCTACACATGAGCCCAGTGTATAGTTTATGTGCCATATGATAGGAAATGTAGGGGAGAAGCCGGGTACCCCAGAAAAAATTTACGATCTTTTGCAGCCCATCACCCTGAAAAATGAAATCACCAGCATTTTTTGGGTTTTAGAAAAATTTTCAACTATTTTTTGAGGAAGTCCTGTCTACTCTATTGCACTTCGCCTGGTCTGAGGTGGCGAAGGCAAGTCTGGCGCAAGAGGTAACATTGAGTAAAATCCACATCTTCGTGAATTTGAGTAGTTACGTCCATTTGCGCAACTTCCCCAGGCATAAGGGTGTGAATTACCGCTAGAGTCTATCTCCTTCGCTAGCAAAGTTACGCCGATTTTCGCTAACGTTAGTCACTTCGCCCTTTAGTAAATCTGCCCCCTTATCTCTTACACTGGTTAATTGTTTTCTATATGTTCTCTGTATGATCAGTGTACATACCCATTTATTGTACTTGGAATATGTTGGAGCTTTATAATTATGTGTTAATAATAATGGTACCCTAAGGGTAAGGCCACACAAGGAGATTCGGGGAGATTTTGTCGACCTGGCTCACTGAGGCAACTTTGGGCGACTATTGAAAACACATCGCCGCGTGTGCATTAGCGCAGGCAACTTTTCATTGTAGCCTATGGGGAAAAACAATGAGGCAGTTCGGGGAGATAGTCGCTCAAAAGACGATTAGTCGCCAGGCGACAAAATCTCCCCGAATCTCTAGCCCTTACTGTCAAATAGTCTCACATGTGGAGGTCTGTAGCTATTACTAGTAGTCGGCTGATGAAGGAACATTATGCAGCCCCTGAAGTTGCATGTGTCAGTAGAACAAAATGGTTCACTCCAACTGAGCAGCATCCTGTGCACCACTACATAGAGACGAGCTGAATATACATATTTTCCACTGGTTACTGTATTTAAAGTTAGTCTGTGACGCTCACCACAGTGGAAAGAGTGAAACTAGTAGTCGGAACAGTACGTGCACAGGGGTTAAGTCACTATTTAGCAGCCTAGTTATTTCCATACTTGACAATGTTTATGTAATTTCTGCAATAAACAGTGACCTGCCCTAAAAGGCATATTATTATGTTCTTAAAGAGATACTGACACCAGAAAATATCCCTTTTTTATAACCATCATAACATTATCTTTGAATGCTATTTATAATTTTGCCATAAAAATATTTGCCTGATGATTTTACATTACCTTCCTTACCTCCATGTTCCTGTATGATTGGGCTGCCATATTTGTGCAGCAGGAGTCTGTTAGCATTAGAAACTAACTGACAGTCTGACTGAGATGGGACAGTCAGGTTGGCAAAACAGTCAGGTTTATGAACTTCAAGTAACATTTACTTACTAAAGCAGAACTATCAGCAAAAAACTATCAACGTAATCAATATGTAACTTTTAATATAGATTAATATTTTGTGTCAGTATCACTTTAACCAACAGTTTTTATATCTCGCCCCTATGCACTTTTTCCATTTCCTCTACGGTTTAGTCCTACGGAACGGATTCTAGGAACCGCGCACACACACAAAAATAAATGACTAGGGTTACCCACTTCTAATTCCATCATTGCCATTTTCCTCCTCCCCAGCTGCTCCTGTGCCTCCAGAACGATTTAACAGTAATAAAATTCTGACACTGACACACACACACACACACACACACAGTTCTTAGCGAGTGTGTGTTCATACTAATCATAAATATTACTCATCTAGGGTTTGCTACACATACTAATTGTAATTATTACTCATCTAGGGTTTGCGGCACATACTAATTGTAATTATTATTCATCTAGGGTTTGCTACACATACTAATTGTAATTATTATTCATCTAGGGTTTGCGGCACATACTAATTGTAAATATTTATCTAGGGTTGGCGGCACATACTAATTATAATAAATATTATTTATCTAGGGTTTGCGGCACATACCAACTATATATTTATCTAGGGTTTGCAGCACATCCCAATTGTAAATATTATTTATTTAGGGTTTGCGGCACATACTAATTGTAAATATTATTTATCTAGGGTTCGTGGCACATGCTAATTGTAATAAGTATTCATCTAGGGTTTGCAGCACATACTAATTGGAATAATTATTTATCTAGGGTTTGCGGCACATACTAATTGTAATTATTATTCATCTAGGGTTTGCGGCACATACTAATTGGAATTATTATTTATCTAGGGTTTGCGGCACATACTAATTGGAATTATTATTTATCTAGGGTTTGCGGCACATACTAATTGTAAATATTATTTATCTAGGGTTCGCGGCACATGCTAATTGTAATAAGTATTCATCTAGGGTTTGCAGCACATACTAATTGGAATAATTATTTATCTAGGGTTTGCGGCACATACTAATTGTAATTCGTATTTATCTAGGGTTTGCGGCACATACGAATAGTAAATATTTATTTAGGGTTTGCGGCACATACTAATTGTAAATATTATTTAGGGTTTGCGGCACATACTAATAGTAAATATTATTTAGGGGTTGCTGTACATATTAATTGTAAATATTATTTAGGGTTTGCAGCACATACTAATTGTAAATATTTATTGCGGCACTTACTAATTGTAAATATTATTTATTGCGGCACTTACTAATTGTAAATATTATTTATTGCGGCACTTACTAATTGTAAATATTATTTATTGCGGCACACTGACTATTTTCATTAAAAATAAATCATGGCTGCAATGTTATGTAACTGTGCCCGTCCCAGTGGGATGGAGTGCTCTCTAGAGAGGCTGAAAGATAATTCTGCCTGACAATGATGAATGTAAAGTACAAATGCTACAGGCTGGGGAGAACATGAAGCGATTAGGTCTATAAATACACATGTAATGGCAGAGGAGCCAGTGAGCTTCCCCTTTAAGATGGGAGGGGCAGCAGAGAACTGAGGGAGGAAAGGCAGTGCAACCAGCAAAAGGGATTTCATCAGCCAGGCTCCACTTCCTGTCCCTGACGTTCCATTCAGCATCCTACCATAATACTACATCTATAGGATTAGCCCATGCACACATCCTCTATACACACACACGTCACGTGTACACAACACTAGCCGCACAGAGGAGATCTACCAACATACAAGTCACCCTATAAAGTAATAACTATAGCTCCTTCTACATTTAAACTGCCGCATCTCGTAGTTTAGGCAATTCCCGAAGCCTGTCCCTTTTTAAGACTGATACGTTTCCCAGCTGGCAGTCCCTGGCTCTAATAACCCCCGCCATACAATGACAGATGTAAGACTCCTGTTTAATGACGCTCGGGAGTATTCATTCGATTTGGGAGAATAGGGGGGGTAAACACTAAGCTGCTGCCTTTGTTGGTTTGGCGGGCAGATCTAATCTGTAGACTAGAGGGGGATCCTGTCATGGGTAGGACAAGCCTAACTAAGTCAAGGGCACTAGCAGGAGCTCGTACTTACCTGCATGGGGTACAGTGGATCGCCCGAACCTGGGCTCTCACAGCGCAGCACAGAACCCGGAGAGATGTAATTGATGCCATGGTGCCAGCCGGAGAGTTACCGGTGTCTACTACAACCAAGCTTAAAAGGGGACGCCACACTGGAGAGTGGTTATTATATAGACTCGCTGACGTCACCGCGAGTAACACGCCCACTGTTGCTAAGCGCCTTGCCCGCTACCTTGAGTTAGGATGAGATTAAGCAGATTGTTTTGTCATTGGCTGCGTAGCTAAAGGGGTGGGCCCCAAAATGGGTTGCAAACTAGGCGGCAAGTACTTCCCCTTTTTAAAGTTTAGCTGCTGAAAGGGATTCTCTCATGATTTTTATGATGTCGTTTTTATTTCTAAATTACACTGTTTACACTGCAAATAATTCACTCTACAATATAAAATTTAATTCCTGAACCACCAAATGTAATTTTTTTAGTTGTAATATTGGTGTGTAGGCGCCATCTCAGGTCATGTGATTTCAGAAAGAGCCAGCACTTTAGGATGGAACTGCTTTCTGGCAGGCTGTTCTTTCTCCTATTCAATGTTACTGAATATGTCACAGTGGGACCTGGATATTACTAATAAGTGCTGTTCTTAGATCTACCAGGCAGCTGTCAAGGTGGCCATACAAGGTTGCCAAATGAGCGGACCCGATATGCCCACTAACGGCTGGGCAATATCAATGAATCTGAACATTCGGCCATTGGGCCGAACAATCAGATTGCAATAGTACGAATAGGCTCCGACGGGTCGCAGGACCGCATCAACTAGCCGATGTGGTCCTGGATCGTACAAAAAATCAAACTTGACCGATCGATATCTGGCCGATTTTTGGCCTGATATCGATTGGGAGGACCCGTCGGGAGCCCCCACACATAAGCAGATAAGTTGCCGAATCAGTCTAAAGGACCGATATCGGCAGCTTTAATCTGCCCGTGTATGGCCACCTTTATCTTGTGTCAGGGAGCTGCTATCTCATTATCTTCCCATTGTTCTGTTGTTAGGCTGCTGGGGGAAAGGGAAGGGGTGATATCACTCCAACTTGCAGTACAGCAGTAAAGAGTGACTGAAATTCATCAGAGCACAAGTCACATGACTGGGGCAACTGGGAAACTGACAATATGTCTAACCCCATGTCAGATTTCAGAATTAAATGTAAAAAAAATCTGTTTGCTCTTTTTAATGCAGAATTCTGCTGGAGCAGCACTATTAACTGATGTGTTTTGAAACCAAAAAAAAATTCCCATGACAGTATCCCTTTAATTTGGAGGGGCGGCTGCAGTCATACATTGTCCTTGTATGCGTGTTTTCCTGGCAGGCTGCCATTTAACAAAATAAATATTCATTTAAATATATATACAACCAGAATGCTTTTCTTTAGAATCAGAATAAGGGGCCAACGGAAAAAAATGGAATTTGTAAAGGAAGTGAACTAAAAGAGTAAATAAGGTCGCAAACACACAGATGAGACTGCAAACTCACACACCACACACATGCTTCTCGTCGGGCCACTTTTATTATTTACATTTTTAGTTCATGGCAATAACAAAACATATTCCAGTTATTTTTTGGTATTTTTGAGTTTTGGTTCCTGTTAAACAAGAGTATTCCAGCCAGGGCCGCCAAACGGCTTGTAATTTTCTGGTCTGGCTAAGTTGGCTTGTATATAATATGAATAGTGCTGATGTTATTAAGAAAGGTAACTGAAACTCTTCATAAGCCAGTATTTAAAAAAAAAAACCCTAGTAGGCCCTAGTTAACCTAACTGTATATGTCTTTGCAGTTGGCCACTTTCAACCATAACCATCTTGGCATGTATATTAGCTTGGGGGCTGCTTTCTACAGACCAGGCATTCTGTGATTCTGTTGGATCATAGATCTGTCGAAACTGCCAATTTTGTCTGCAGATGCCATGTGACTAAGTATTGATTATCTAGCCGAGAAAATAAACTGTGCAGGTTACTGAGCCCAGGGACTGAACAGTAGTATGGCACATTTAAATGGCATTGTTTAAAAAAAACTATGCCAGTATTCTCTTGGGCACTTTTTAATCTATAAAAAATGCTATTTAAGACTGCTTAATATCAGGCTGCCATGCCACATTAGCAGCCATCAGTCATACTATTGCTGTATGTATTGATAAAGCCAGAGCTGTTGAAGGGTGTCATAGCAAAATATGTGTCCCCCACCCACCTTAAAAAATGTTGCATGAGTAACCTAAGACACACCACTCATATGTTTGTCCTCCCACCTGATACCTGAGCCCCTGAAAAACACCACCAGGAGTTGGGAAATTATTTGTGGGGGTCCGGTTACTAACACAAGTGTCATATGTGCAGTTAATCAGGTTCTTGACAGTCAGAAACCTATAGCTTAAACATATCTGTGACTGGAAACATATATATATCCAATATATATACAATATATGTGTGTGTGTATATCCTTGTTTATAACTGTATTGTACCATCTGCATACAAGTAATTTTCTTTTCTTTTATGCAGAATAATGAGGGCTGTCATAGATCAATAAAGGTAGGAGGTGTGTAGACTGGATGGAATAGTCCGGCAGCAAAGTTCCACTATTGACGTTGGTAACTATACTAATGTTTGTGTTTACCTAGCCTTACTGTGCTAGTGATAAGCCGGTGTAGGATGTACGGAAAAAGCTTAGATAAAGATGTTGCATTTGACTGTTTTTCTCCCCAGGCTGGAGAAGGTAGTTTTCCTTTGCACTTGTGCAACCTATTCTTGTTTAGGCAGTAATTATCCCACAAGTTAGCAGTATAGCGTTTGTGCCATTGCTTTACTACAATGCAGTGATTTCCAGCTGTGGATGATCATCAATCTAGTGTGATCTCCCTAACAAGTCATTTGGCAATATCCCCATGTGTGGCGAGCCAGAAGGGAAAATCAGGTTAGTGATTAGTCATGATGCAGCAGACACAACATCCTCCTGTTAGTGTAAACTAAGGCCTAGGGCACATGGAGTGTTGGCTGTGCTGCTCTCAACCTGTAGTTTTTCTACAGGCGGAGCAGGGCCGGAACTAGGGGTAGGCAGAAGAGGCACCTGCCTAGGGCGCAATGAAAGGGGGGATGCTGGGCAGGTACAAGTCTTCTGCCTACCCCTAGTCCATGTTTGCGCTCCCTCTCCATTCCCTTCCAGCTCTCTCCCCCTCATCTTTGGCTTTTTCCCCTCTCCTCTGGCGATATCTCCCCTGCCCTCCCTTGCCAAGCTCACCTCTTTGGTTTTCCCCTCCCCTCCGTAGCTCTGCGCATGTGTGCGCATGCTGGATGGAGGGGTACGCGCATGGAGAGGAGCTTCCGCACGCTCGAGCACAGAGGGGAGCACAGTGGCCGTCTGGGTCACCAAGGGCGCCCAGTCGGCTTGGCCCGGCACTGAGGCGGAGAGAAGTAGATCTGCTTCCTTCCGCATCTCTATGTATTTGCACTGAGTGCAGGTACGTGGAGTGGAGGTTGGGCATAAAATGCCTGCTTTTGCATTTTTCAGGCCGATCTCCATTACCTGTACATGCGGAGGCGGAAGGGAGCGGATCTGCTCACGGCATCCATCTTCCGGGTCCTTGTTAAGCTGACTGGGAGATCGGCAATCTCTATCAATTTTGGCACATGCGCAGTTGTCGGAAACTGGCAAATTGCTCCAACTGCACATGTGCCGACATACCAATCTCCCACTCCGAGTACCCGAAAGATGGATGACGTGAAGTCCGCTGCCATAATCTGCGACGAGGGGTAAGTATAAAGTATGGGGCATTTTCCCCCAGGGGGGGCGGTTAGCCTGGGGGGAGGAGGGAGGGGGGTCTACGTGGGGTGAGGGGTACAGGGTTTTTTCTACAGGGTTGAATTCTACTTTAAGTATTGGGGGAGAGGGTGGTGGCAAAAAGCCACTACTGGTAACTCTTCTAGTGCAGGAGAGCGCAATTGCAATGCTGCAGGAGCTGCTTATGTATCAGAAATACCACTGCCTGAACTGAGATTCAAAACAGGCCTTAGCATTTTAAATTTACAGAGGCCCAAACAGCAGCCAATCTGGCATTTGCCAGAATCCACAGACTGCTAGTCCAGATGGGCCTGCACAGAACCAAGCAACGCAACACTTCATTCACTGTAATGGTTTGGAACTCCCCTGTCCACACCCACACCAGCAAATTAAAGAGTCTATTCTTCTCCTGTTTGTACAGGCCTCCAGTCCTGGTTGTAAAGTGAGCACCTCTGCCAGTTGTGTGACACCTTTCCCTCTCCTCTCATATATCATGCAAAAGGCACACTAAATTAAGAGACACACTGATATACATCTAAAGGTGGCCATACACGTAGAGATCCTCTCATTTGGCAATTTTGCCAAACGAGCAGATCACTCCTCGACATGCAGTGTCGAACTGGCCCACCGGGATACCAGGAAAAGTCCCGGTAGGCCAAGGTGTCAGTGGGCCCTTATGTTCCTAGACATTTGGCTGTTTCAGGGCCATTCCCAAATTCTATGAGAACAAAGAGGCTAAATAGATGGAATAATAGATAACAGTATGTAAAAGAAAGAGACTAGGAGAATAAAGGGTGAGTGAGGAGAGGAGTTGTACCTAGCAGTATTGCTGCTCTCCAGTGGATCCTGTAAAATTATAATAATCACAACCTATGCATACATTTGCCTACTGACTTTTACTGAAGTAATATAATAATCACAACCTATGCATACATTTGCCTACTGACTTTTACTGAAGTAATAGAAATATTCCCAGCAGCTTTGTACTTTTCAGTGGAAAGTAGCACCAGCCCAGGATACTATTCTAAGTTCTGGTCTTGACTGTGCAAGACAAAGAATTGCTGGAACATGGGGCAAGATGGCACAGCAATCACTAGAGTAGAACCCTGGGGCAGGGTGTTTCTTAGCAAAGTGGAGAGCCACCACAGAGACTGAGGTTAACAATTATAATGACCAGAAAAGTTGCCTGTGTCCAGCAAACTAGCATTTCCCAGTTTTGTAACCTTACCTTGTCCATTTTCTTTCCTAAATAAATTAAATATTCTGTATCTGTGATACCACAGTGATCCTCCAACTTAGCTGTTTGTACTTCTGGCAAGAAACAAACTTGCTGAATTCTGCTACAACAGCACTGTACCGGTTCCAGCTATTTTTCTCCTTGTGAGCTCGTGCAGGTGTAGGTAGTAACTCTTGCAATGCTGTATTAGTAAGATTCTCACATTGGTTACTTGAGCCTAGAACATCTGAGAGTAGCAGGGGAAGTAATGGAATCTTTAAAAAAAAAGTTATTTGAAATATACTATTTTCTAATGAAATGTATATGCCATTTCATAGTCTGTATAACTTTGAAATGCAGGATTTTATTTTAAATCTCAGTTTTGGCAAGAGAGTGGTATAACAACACAACCCAATGACAAGTTGGTCATACACCGACAAAGGGGCTTCTGAAGATCATGACCACATCAACACCTGACGTTGCGCTTCTAATCCGAAAGGATTTTCATTACCGCCCGATTAATATCTGACTTATTTTCAATCAAGTATTGGTGTGCCAGATTTCCTGGTGGGCCTCATAGACAGGCCAATAAGCGGTTGACGGGATCTAGTTGGGAACCTTTTATGGCCTGTTTATAAGCTGCATCTAGCAGTAGACCAGAGGTTGGGATCAGAGTAACATTCTCTAATTTTAAATTTGTTTGTAAAGTACTGGTGCCTGTCTGAGTGATTTTGCACCATGCTGGACACCGATGTGTTAAATGTCAAGAATGTAAGACATGATTTACAATTGAGTAAACCAGAATGTTACGGTATGTAATAATTATATGAGGATGGGTTGAACTTCATTACTAGTTTCATTCTCCAGTCTCCACCTCTGGGAACATATAGTTTTAGTTAGTGCAAACAAAATGTCATGCTCATTAATTTTGAAAATGATATCACTATCTTTTTGCTTGACTTTTTCCAAGTACATGTTGACTTAGGGTGTCCATATACTTTCAGATCTGTTCCTTTGGCGAGGTCGCCAATGAATGGATCCAGGTGTGGACCATCCACATGCAATAAATATAAAAAATATAATTACAATACAGATTAAGTGCTCAGTGTCAAGGAAACAAAAGGCTAGAGGACCCTACCCCGTAGGGCTTACATTCTAAATGGGAGGGTAACATACAGACACAAGTCAGAGGGGTATTAAGGTGCTGTGGGTTACAGTTTGTTACACTGTTATATAAGTGCCAGTTCAGGTGTTATCCAGGTGCTCCCAGAGGTAGTCTTTGAGTTTTGTTTTAAAAACATTGAAGGAGGATTCTCTCCTGAGAGATTCAGGAATGGCATTCCAGATATAAGGAGTCACAAGAGAGAAGGGTTTGATACGGGAAACAGCAGTAGTAGTGGGGGGTACAAGCAAGCGGTTGCTCTGAGAGGAGCGGAGGTTTCGGGCAGGAATATATAGAGAGACAAGAGATGAGATGTAGTTAGGTGCAGAGGAATGAAGGGCTTTGAAGGTTATGAGGAGGAGTTTATAAGTTATTCTTTGTTTTATAGGAAGCCATGATAAGGACTTCAGCAGCGGAGGGGCCTGTACCGTTTTGGATGAGAGGAAGATAATTCTGGCAGCAGTGTTTAATACAGACTGTAGAGGAGAGAGATGGGAGTAAGGGAGGCCAGTTAGTAGAAGGTTATAGTAATCTAGTCTGGATAGGATGAGAGCATGCATGAGCGTCTTGGATGTATCAGGTGAAAAGAAGGGATGTATTTTGGCAATATTGCGTAAGAAAAAGTGACAGGTTTTGACCGTGGTTTTAATATGATCAGAGAAGGAGAGAGAGGAGTCAAAGATCACAGCCAGACAGCAAGCTGAGTTGACAGGATTAATGAGCATGCCATCAATAGAGATAGTAAATAGGGGAGTAGGACCAGGCCTAGGTGGAAAGATGATAAGTTCAGTTTTTGTTAGATTGAGTTTGAGGTGGCACTGGTTCATCCAATCTGAGATAGCCAGGAGGCAGTTAGAGATCTGAGCCTCTGTTTCAGCTGTTAATGAAGGGGTGGATAAATATATTTGGGTATCATCAGAATACAGATGATAATTAAAGCCAAATGAATGGATGAGATCTCCCAAAGACAGAGTGTACAGGGAGAACAACAGCGGACCAAGTACAGAGCCTTGCGGCACCCCCACATTAAGTGGAACTGGAGATGAGGTTTTGTTATCATAGGAGACAGTGAATGATCGGTTAGACAGGTAAGAAGAGAGCCAAGATGCAGCCTGGTTACGGATGCCAAGCGAATAGAGAATCTGCATCAGAAGAGAGTGATCAACTGTATCAAATGCAGATGATAGGTCAAGGAGGAGAAGGATGGAGAAGTGACCTTTGGCTTTGGCAACCTAAAGATCATTTGTACTTGCACAAAGCAGTCTCAGTAGAGTGACCAGGCCGGAAACCAGATTGCAGAGGGTCCAACAGATCATGGGTGTGTAGAAAGTTAGTAATACGGGAGAACACAATACGCTCTAAGAGTTTAGAGGCAAGTGGTAGAAGGGAGACAGGACGTAATTTGATAGACAGGCTGGGTTAAGCGTGGCCATTTTAAGAATAGTTTATACCGGCCTGTTTGAAAGGAGAAGCGAAGGTTCCAGAAGCTAGAGAAGAATTGAAGATGTGAATAAGTAGTGGTGTAAGCTCTGCAACACAGTGTTTGAGCAGAGAAGAAGGCATAGGGTCAAGGGGGCAAGTTCTGAGTGGGGAAGACAAAAGAAGCTTGGAGACTTCAGACATTGTTACCGGAGGGAAGGAATTAATACATGCAGAAGGGGGCTTAGGAAGGAGGAGCTGGTTTATATTAGTAGATGTAGGGATCTGATTGCAGATGGACTCTACTTTGTCTTTAAAAAATCAGCAAAGTCCTGAGGAGAGTGTGTCTGGTTGACTAATACTGTTGATGAAGGATGGAGAAGAATATTGAATAGAGAAAACAGGCGTTGTGGGTTGGATTTGTGATTGTTTATAAAGGTACTGTAGTACTCTTGTTTGGCTTTTGACAAGGCAGAATTGAGGCAGGACAATATAAATTTATAGTGAATAAAGTCTACTTGTGTACAGGATTTCTTCCACATACATTCAGCAGATCTCATGCAGGAGTGTAAGAATCTGATTTGTGAATTCAGCCAGGGTCGTGGGTTCAGAGCACGTGTAAGCTTAGCCTGTAAAGGGGCAGATGAGCCAATGGTTGAGGATAGTATGTGATTATACTCACTTAGCAGGATATCAGGATCAGACATTTCCTTAAGGGAAATAAGACTGGACCTGAAAGACTGAGCTAAGGCTGGAAGGTCAATCTCACTTGTATCCCGGACTAAGACAGTGGTGGAAGAAGCAGCTGGGCAAGGAGAGTGAGAGATGGAAAATGTGACCAAATTGTGATCGGAAAGGGAGAAGGGTTCTACATAGAGTGACACAGTGCTGGTGCCCCTTTGGCCGTTTGTATGAGTGTGAGCAGGTGAACAATATGGGCAGTTTCAGTCTGGGTCTCAGGTGTGAACAGTACAGGGCTTTAGGATGTGAACAGTATCGGTGTCACAGATGTAAACAATGCAGGTGGGATTACAAGTGTGAAAAATACAGGGGATTACAGTCTGAATTTCTGAATTGAGGTGCAGGGCCAGTTAATCTCTGTACTGATACCTTTAAAATTTTACACAGGATAAGCAGAAACAGCAGGCATACTTTAACATTGGTGGTCACACATGGGGGGGTCCGTGGGCCGCCAGTTGGACAGCCCTGCATTAGATCACAAACTGTGGGTTATCAGAACACTACAACACAGAGCAGACAAGATCCCCACCAGCACAGAAGCTCCGGCAAAAGAGTTTAAGCACATCAGAGGCGCCCCCAAAATGTGCTGGTATCCAGACTGGGCCTTTGTTAAAACCGGGAGAATGAACAACACCAAACAGATTATGCTGAATGGAGTAAGAATCCAGGGTATATAATCACAAATACAGGTCATTCTGAATTTAGTTTTTTTTGAGGTTTAAACAATGCAGGGGCCAGTAAATCTCTGTACTGATACCTTTAAAATCTTACACAGGATAAGCAGAAACAGCAGGCATACTTTCAGTGGGGGCCACACAAGGGGTTCAGCGGGCCGCCAGTTGGACAGCCCTGCATTAGATCATAAACTGTGGGTTATCAGAACACTACAACACAGAGCAGACAAGATTCCCGCCAGCACAGAAGCTCCGGCAAAAGAGTTTAAACACATCAGAGGCGCCCTTAAATGTGCTGGTATCCATACTGGGCCTTTGTTAAAACCGGGAGAATGAACAACACCAAAATTACCAATGAAGGTGGAAAGCAGGACAGATGAAATAACTTGTTCCCGTTATATTTCTAGGGTGTCCAAAAAAACCTAGAAGCAAAAACCACATTCCAGTCTGCTTTAAACCCAGCAAGACACAGAGGCAACTATTGGTTCATCCAAAAGACCCAATACCAAAACATAAGAGGAGTAGCGTTCTGTGTGCAGTGCAGTGAGGAGTGCTCAGACTTGTATGGGGGAAAAACCAAACAACTGTTACACAAACATATGGCGCAGCACAGAAGAGCCAGATCCTCTGTTCAGGACTCCACAGCTAAAGGAAAAAAGGACACACGTTTGTAGACTGCCAAGTTCACATTCTAGACAGGGAGGAGGATTGGTTCAAAAGAGGGGTTAAAGAAGCCATATATGTGGAAACGAAAAAGCCAAGTTTGAACAGAGGCAGGGGTGCGAAATCTTTTGTCTGTAACATAGAATGCTGTTTTAGCACCTCTCTCTGGACAGTTTAATAATACCTAATAGCTCCAATCATGCTAATACAATCAACACTTTGCCTCTCTGACTCCATGCTGGTTTTACTAAACAGATTATGCTGAATGGAGTAAGAATCTGGGGTATATAATCACAAATATTTTTGTACAGGTCATTCTGAATTGAGAAAGCCAGTCTGATGACTAGTGAAACGTCTTCAAGGAAAAAGAAAATACAGCAAGTCCAGCGGATTTGACTTTATACTATAGATGTATTACAAATTTTAAACATTTAAGGTTCGGCTCATCCTATGTGTGTGTTCTATTTAGATAGGAACATAATGATTAACATCTGTCCTTGCTGATGAGAAGGAGCCTGCAGGCTGCAGTTGTATGATAAACTTCCAGGAAAAGTAACAGTTACTTTGTTCCTTATTTTATTTACAATTCAGGTGTTTTTTCTCTTGTCTAGTTTAGCCAGTAGCAAAAATAGGCGCCACATTTGGGGTCAGAAACTAGCCACTTGTACAGCAAAGTGACCTGTCATCTATGTGTGATAAGCAAGAAAAACTTGAAAGTATTTGCGTAAAGAGAGCACACATGAGTGACCTGCACAATATATCCCAAGTAATTCCGTTGCAACCAGGCACTATGGGCATCAGCTCCAAGCCCTTAGACCCCTCACGGCTGTAATGTGAGAGTTTGCTCCATAGAACAGCTGCAAGCTGTCTCTAACCCATGATCAGCTTGGGGCAGGGCCGCAACTAGGGGTAGGCGTGAAAATGAAAAATATTCAGTCTCCTTAAAGGGATAGTTCACCTTTAAAGGTGAATTCAACCATTAACTAAAAAAAACCCTAACCCCCCACCCTACATAGACCCCCCTCCCTACCCCATCCCCCCAGCCTAGCTGCTAACCTGGGAAAATGGCCCTAACTTTTTACTTACCCCTCGGTGCAGATTCAGGGATTTCAGTTCACGTCAGCCTTCTGGGTCTTCGGTAATCTGAGACTGACGAAGTGGCACATGCACAGTTGGAGCAATTTCCCTGTTCGCGACAACTGCAGATGCTGCGAAATAGACGGAAATCGCCAAAGCCGTCGGAAGAAGACACGAAGACCCGGAAGATGGCTGCTGTGAACTGAGATCCCTGAATCGGAACCGAGGGGTAAGTAAATAGTTACTGGCTTTTCTCCATGTTAGCAGCTAGGCTGGGGGAGGAGGGAGGGGGTCTACGTAGGGTAGGGGGTAGGTTTTTTTTTTTAGTTAAGGGTTGAATTCTCCTTTAAGGTAACTGTTATGTTATAGAACGGCCAATTCTAAGCAACTTTTCAAATGGTTTTTTATTATTTTTTTTTTTATAGTTATTTGCCTTTTTCTTCTGACTCTTTGCAGCTTTCAAATGGGCGTCGCTGACCCCTTCTAAAACCCCTTGTAAGTATACAAATGTATACTTATTGCTACTGTTTATTACTGATCCTTCGATTCAGGCCTCCCCTATTCATATTCCTGTCTCTTATTCAAATCAATGCATGGTTGCTAGGGGAATTTGGGTCCTAGTTACCAGATTGCTTAAAATGCAAATTGAAGAGCTGCTGAATACTGAAAAACCTTCAATAATAAAAAAAAAATGAAAACAAATGGCAAATTATCTCAGAATATCACTCTTTACATCATATTAAAAGCTATCTCAAAAGTGAACAACCCCTTTAAGGAACATTTGGTTAAAAAAAAAAAATGAGATGACAATAAAGTTTACTTTGACTTTGTATGTGCCCTGCATGTGATTGGTGACTGAACTGTGTGGGAAATTAATGAATTTCAGACCAGTGGGTGAAGGTGGGAGAATCCATTTTTGCAGTTATTGACAACTCTGGGCAAAGTGCCCCTAAAAATGGAGCGTCTTCCAACCCTTGGAAGGAGGCGCAGTAACACCACAATGTGCAGCTAAACTCTCCGCCCAAAGACTGGAAACTCGTCTCCACAAACGTCTTATGAAATCAATGGGCGTGGTTTGTGAGGGGGCGGGGAACGTTCGCTCCCTGTGATCTCGCGAGAGCCAGTGTAAGGGTGCGCTCGGCCGGAAGTGTGTTCTGAGAGTTTCGTGTCTGTATTCTCCGTGCTTGTATTGAGAAGCCGCTGTCGGTGACCGGGCTGGAGATTTGTCTCTCCATCACCCGGGCAACATGAGCTTCCTCTTGTGAGTCTTGGGAAGGCGGAACTAAATGTGCGAGAGGGAAAGTGAGGAAAGGAGAAGCAGGAGGGGAAGGAAATAAGGGGAGGCCCCGAAGGGAGTTTATAGCGAAGCGGAAAAGACTTTTCTACTACTAATTCTCCTTTGTGTTTTACCGGATTGACTCCTGCTGTTCCCCTACAACTCTCACGGAGCCTATTAGGGGAATGCTAAGTGCTGACGTATCCTGCAGCGCTTTTATACGTCATTCCCTAGCCCCTATTTACTTTGTCACTCTCATGAGCTCTTAGTACAGTAAGGACCATGTCAGCTGGCTATCTCCTTATAGAGGAATGTGGGGGGAGGTGCAGCCTGAGGTCTGATATTGGTTTAGAACAGAAGAGTCCATATCCAAGGGCAGTCAGTGAATGCTGGGAGTAGGAGGGATGCAGACTGGCTACTATTGACATGTAAAAATAAATATCTGGAAAGGATGACACTTTTTTTTTTTTTTTTTTTTTTTAACATCTTTCCTCCTCAGCAGCAGTCGATCGTCCAAAACCTTTAAACCGAAGAAGAACATCCCGGAGGGGTCGCATCAGTACGAGCTGCTGAAACATGCAGAGGCGACGCTCGGAAGCGGCAACCTTAGGCAAGCTGTAATGCTGCCCGAGGGAGAGGATCTCAATGAGTGGATCGCAGTTAATAGTAAGTGTAGAGAGCGATGACAAGTTCTGTTTGTCCTTGGTTATACACAGCGTAAAGAGCATTCCATCAAGCCACCAGATTCACCTTTAGCTTTTAGTATGTGATAGAATGATCCGTTGTAAGCAACTTTCCAATGTGTCTCCATTATTTATTTCTTATAGATTTTTAATTATTTGCATTCTTCTTCTGACTCTTTCCAGCTTTTAAATGGGGGTCACTCACCCCGACTAAAAGCGAACGCTCTGTAAGGCTACACATTTATTGTTATTACTACTTTTTATTAACCCATCTTTCCACGCAGACCCTCTCCTATTCATATCCCAGTCTCTTATTAAAATCAATGCAGGGTTGCTGGGGTAATTTGGACCCTAGCCACCAGATAGCTGAAATTGCAAACTGGACAGCTGCTGAATAACTCGGAAAACACAAATTATAAAAAATGTAAACCAATTGCAACCACTCTCTAAGGGCAGGACTAGGCAGCCGATTCCGCCGCGATCAGATGTGCTGTGCAAAATTGCAGGCGTCACGTCGGATGCAACGGAAATAAGGTAAGTAATTCAATTGTCGCATTGTTGATGTGACGCAACACGACTGTCGGATGCAAACGCTGTGTCTGCATCCGACAGCCATGTCGCACCAACAATGCGACACGATCTGACACTGCCATTACTTACCTTGTTTCCAGCGCATCCGACATGACGCCTGCAATTTTGCACAACGCATCGGATCGCGGCGGAATCGGCCGCCTAGTCCTGCCCTTAGAGAGTGGTATTCCGTGTCGATTTGCGATTTTGCGCATCGGATTACGTCTGAATCGGCCGTGTAGTCCTGCCCTTACTCATACTAAAAGTTAACTCAAAGGGAAGGAAAGTCATAATCACTGCCAAAAGTAAGGCACCCCTCAACGATTGTATTCACTTACCTCATACCTTGGGCTTCTTACATTACTTATTTCTTCACTACCCTGGGTCCAGCGCATGTGCAGTAGAGTGCAAAAGCTGATGCATGCACACCTGGGTGATGAAAGAAGGAACAGGAAGAGGATTGTTCAGTGATGCTTGCTAGAAGAAACTCAGGACTGGGGCAGTTTTCTGCTAATAGGATCACTGGCCCAAGTTATCAGATACCTGAATAAACTTGCTGGGGCGGGGGTGAAATTTTGGCATCCCAAGCGAGTGTTGACCTTGCTTCTCCTTTAAGGCTAATGATAGATGGATCATTTATATATGCCGCTTCAGCTTTCTAAATGTGTGCATTGACGGACACTTGGTAAGCCAGTCAGTGCATACAGTGGAATTCGCCCCAAAAATAAGTTTCTGTGCTGAAATCCACTCTGTGTGTGGCTGACTGGCTGATCCCGTGCCTGTTAGTGCACACACATTCTGGAATCTGAAGGAAGTGGAACAGCTTTTGTCCACCTGAGTTTATGCAATAACAGAGTAAACAACCCGCTTGCTATTCTGTGTGTTTTATTTTAATGCCTGCCACACAAATTTGCTAATTTGTCCAGTGTTCATAAATTACCCCACTAAAGCTGGCCATAGATGTTGAGATTTTTAAAAGATCAGATCCTGATCGTGAGACCACGGTCTTCTCGGAACGATCGTATGAATTGACCATCAACTAAAAAGACCAATTTGCCAGGAAAACAAAGGGGAGCTGCCTGCTTGGCCCTGCAAACATAGATACATTGCACTGGGACCGACAAAGATTTTTTGACCTGGCCGATCAATTTCCTGACAGATGTCGGCCGAAAAATCGTAACATGTACGATCGTTCGATTCCCACTAACCGCACTATAATTTCGAAGGATTGGTCGGGCTTCCCTAAAATCGGTCGTTCAGCAAGAGAAATCTTTGCCTCTATGGGGACCTTTATACTGCAGTGTCTATTGAGTTTTATTTTGTTCAGTCTTGACAAGAATTTATTTATTTTTTAGGCCCATATGCAGAGCTTACTAAACTGTATGAAAGATCTGTGAGTGTAACCAGCTTGGCACAGGAAACTCTGATTATTCTCCCAACAAAGGGTAAAGGGTTCAATGTGTCCTTACCATTGCAAGAGGTCATTGCCATACGTTAAATGTACAAGATTATAAGTTGGCAAGGACATTTTTTTTTTTTCTTGCATTGTTTATTTACACTCTTGGCTCTATTAGAGGAGACAATTCAAATGTTTGCACAAGAGATTTTTATGCATGTTTAACAAACCTGTGCAAATATTCCTATTACCAGTTCAGCAACTAGTTATGTGATACTGTTATGGCCACTATATGTTGAATGCAGTTGCTCAAATGAGATCAGTAGTGGTTGGTCACCAAGTGAGTGATTTCCTGTGAGTAGAATTACTACTTACTAATGTTATGTAGCATGTCAGGGCATTGAACCAAAGCACACCAAGAGTCCATCAACAGTCATTGGGAGTCATTTTTTTGGTCATTAAAGTGGTTCATCTTCCAACATTTTTTTTTTCCTTCAGTTGGGCTCCGTTCACTAGAAATAAAAACTTTTTTCAGTTACCTTCTATTTTATATTTTTGCCCATATTTCTAATATTGAAGTTTTAAGTTTCATTTTTCACCTTTATGTCTTTCTGAAGGCACTCTGGGAGGGAGGTAACGGAATCTGTAAACTGTTCAAAATCGATAAATAAGTTGATACATTTCTTATCTTTGGCCATGTTATGTGGAATCCTTGAGTTTCATTGAAGGCAGTTGTTGAAATTGATACAATAGTTGCTAATAATCCAAAGATACTGCGGAGTAGTGTGTCGATTAAAAACCAATGGAGAAAATTGTTACCGTTCAGAATCTGCACCTGGATTACTGAGCTGCGACAATAAATCACCAGACATTAGGAGTTAGAGTCCTGCAGTGTCGGGAACTCGCAAAAACCCGTGGTACCCTGCGGGTTTCAGGTCGAAGTTTTGGGAGCGGGTCCGTGGTTCTCCGCCCTAGAGCCCAACGATCAGATCATCATGGATCCAATACAGGCGGTCGGATCGCGGGATCATATACACGCATAGATGTGACGGGATTTTTTAACCTGCCCGATCGAGAGGTCTGATATTGATCGGGGAGGCCCATCGGATGGCCCCACACACGGCAGATTTTATCGGCCCATGAATAGGGGCCCTTAAGTATTGCCCTGAGTTCTATAGACCTTGTATTTTGCTTTGCAAAGAAGAAATGTTTCTCGGTTGTGTCTTGTAGAATTGCAGTAGAACCTCAATTTTTCATCCCCTCATTTTACATTCTACATATCTTATGCAGAATACATTCCCTGATTTCAGATTTTCCTGGATTTTACACCATTTTTTTCTGGTCCTCTCAAAAAACATAAAATGGAGGTTCGACTGTATAGGAAATATTTATTGTTAAGTAACAGATGTCACAAGTAGTGTTTTGGGGCCAGTGGAGAAATAACCATGTGTGAGAAAAACATGTTTACATTTATCAGTCTCCCTATACAAATTTAATTTCGTGTAGCAGCAGACGGGGCGCTTTTCATGTAGCGCAATTGCATAATTGTGTGAAAATATGGAGGAATGCATTTTTCCACGATTACACTGCGCCGCCACCCGCTATCTCACTGTGCCATGTTGCATGCGCCAACAAGCCTGGGAAGTATATATCTATATAGATATATATATGCTATCTCTATCTATCGCTATCTCTATCTAGCTATAGCTATATATATATATATCTCCAGCTATAACGGGCACTCACCATTCCAAAAACGTCACGGCCGGGTGCTAACCAAAAAATTAGCATAGTCCCAATGTGAAAGCACTCACAGCAAATTGCATCAATATAGACATCTACACGTTTCAACCCTCAAGGGGTTGTTATACCTTCAGTTCATATTATGATTAGGCTGGCGATGTAAGTCATTTACTCAGCATGTTCTTTACTCCTTAGCTGTGGATTTCTTCAATCAGATTAACATGCTGTATGGGACAATAACCGAGTTCTGCACTGAATCCACGTGCTCAGTCATGTCAGCTGGACCCAGGTAAGAAAGTTTATACCAAGGGCAGAATTCATTGTCATTAGAATTAATAGAATATGTCAGATGTTATTAACATAATTCTGCAATGATTTTATTGGTTCATGGAGGTACCAGCACATTTCAATCCGGAGAATAAGATCAGAGTAGGTTATACCAATGTCATGTGAAATGTACAGTATTCACTAGTTATTGGTAGATGTTGCTACATTAATTTAAATTTTATTTCTCATTGATGCCTGTATTTGATGTTAATTTTGGTTGTTGGGGGGGGGTTAGCAACACCAGGAATTATAATATTAGTTAAAGGGGTGGTTCACCTTCAAACAACTAGTTGTTTTCAGATAGATCACTAGAAATAACAACTTTTTCCAATGACTTTCTATGTGTGACCGTTTTTCTAATATTGAAGTGTAAAGTGTTATTTTTTACCTTCTACAGCAGCTCTGGGAGGGGGGCTCGCTGACCCTGTAAACTGTTTTAATTTGATACATTTAGTTGATACTTTTCTTATCTTTGTCTGCTGTGCAGAATCTCTGGGTTTCATTACAGGCAGCTGTTAGAATTGAAACAATAGTTGCTGATACTCCAGAGAGGCTGCTGAGAAATGGATCAACTAAATGTTGCAAGTTGTAACCGATTAGTCTGCGCCTGAATTACTGAGCTGCCAGATTCAAACACCAGAGACACGAACATTCAACTTTAAACTTAGATTTTGGAAAAACAGTTAAAAATAAATAATGGAAAATAATTGAAAAAAGTCTTTATTTCTGGGGAACAATCTTAAAAACAACTGAATTGATAAAGTGTTTGAAAGGAGAACAACCCCTTTAAGTTACTTGACATGACATGCAAGCACTGAATTTCGACGTTTCACTGTTGTGGGACAATTCTGCTTAAAGTGTATATAAGTGCTTCAATAGAGAGCAGATATATCACGGGTCAAATTGAAAATTCTATTTCAAATTTTTGTTTTTGTTTTTTTTGGGCAAAACTGTCAAATTATCCAAATTTGATTTTTTTTTTTTTTTTAAAGGGGCTGTAAAGGCAAAAATGTAAAATCCCATTTTTACTTTCTTTAATGAAAAAGAAATCTATCTCCAATATACTTTAGTTAAAAAATGTCTACTGTTTTTATAAGAAACCTGACTGTATGCAGTGCAATTCCCCCTTCTTTTACTGCTGTGAATAGGATTTGTCAGACGGTCCCTAACTGCTGTGCAGGTAAACAATCATACTTTCAAATGGCAGGGGGAGCCCCCGCCTTACTTCCCAGAACTCAAGCAGCATTGTTGGATTCCCTGTAGAGATTTGTATCCAGAGACTCAGTGCAGTCTTTATATTCTGATTATTACTCAGTCTTGCTGTATTGGCTTCTATAGCAGATATTATTTGACTTGTGCTGTTTTGATAATTTATGACGATCCCTAAGCTTAACCTCCCAACTGAAGCCCAGACCATACTGAGCATGTGCGAGTCTTGATATTGCAGAAATGTCTAACAAAGTTACAAGATGACAGCCCCCTGCGCCAACTTTGAAAGCATAAATCATTTGTCTTATTAGGCTGCTGGTGCAGTAAGTTCATCTTTATATTTAGTATAAAAAATACAGCATTTCTAACATTATTCTATTTTAGACTTTACATGCCCTTTAAAGATTCAAATTGGATTTTCAAGATTTATCATACTCTGGCCCTTTAAGAATTCAATTCAACTATTCGCCTCCTAAGACCTGCTGAATTACTCAATGGGAGGGGTGCAGGGATCAATTTGAAGATGTTTGCAGCCTTCCTCGAATTCGATGAAAAGTTTTAGGTCGTTCGAATTAGTCAGAGTATAAAAAAAAAATGGATTTTGTTAAAAACCGATGAAGTTCAAATTCGACCCTTGATAAATGTGCATCCAAGTGTGACTTTAGCCCCCCACTGGCATGTAAACAGCCTTCTGCAAGTGGACAAACAGCTGACTTTTTAAAACTGTCAGCTTGCAACTGTTTTGTGACAAGAAGGTGTCGGAGTTTTATTTCTGTCTGTTGATCTTTCTACATTTGAGCAGAACTTATTTTTAGCTTGCAATACTCACACCTTTAGGGGTTAGTGAACAGATGGCTTTTTATCTCCTTGCAGAACAATGTAAGAACAGTAGCTCGTCTCCCAGGTTCTATTGACTGAAACATTTAAATAGCAGGAAGGAAGGGATGTTTTGACCAGCACTGACTTCCATTAAGGAAAACCGTGGCCACAACTCCCTTGTGCTATAGAACTTCTGTGATAATTTTGTGAGCAGACAATCTTTTGGCTCCTTATAACTAGATGGATATAGGTTTTATTGTTTTTAATGGAAGCAATAGGGTAATAAACCTATTTTCCATCTGCAAGTACCAGTTACTAACCTCACTGTATGGCATTAACCTTAAGACTTGTGGCAGCTCTGTTGTGGAAATTGGGGATGCACAGCTTCCAGGATTCAGCCTTTTTCAGCAGGATTCGGATTCAGCCAAAGCCTTCTGCCCGGCTGAACCGAATCCTATTCTCGTATGGAAATTAGGGGAAGGAGTCACAAAACAAGGACGTAAAAAATGTTTTGCCATTCCCACCCCTAATTTGCATATGCAAATTCGGGTTCGGTAGTCGGCCGGATCTTTCACGAAGGATTCAGGAGTTCGGCCAAATCCAAAATAGTGGATTCGGTGCATCCCTAGTGGAAATATAGCAGTAAAAATCCAGCTTCTCCTTAGGATTGTGCTGCTCTATGATGCTCAGATCTGGGCTACCAGCTGAGCCACCAGGCTGGCTATTTTTGGCACCTTAGTTGTATGCAAATATTTTCTGCGCACAGTACATTCTTCTGCTGACCTGCATTTTTACTAGTGGTTATCTTTCATTTACTTCCACATTACATGGAAAGTATGAAGGTATGGATTTTTACATAAAACTATATTTGGAGGCACTTTTATCAAACGTCGAATTTCAGATTCATGTGAGTTTTTAAAAACTCCCATAAAGCTGGCCATAGATGCAAAGACTTTCCCATCTCCCGACCCGCCACTAACCATTCAGTTCAAAGTCTTACCAGTCAGATCAAATAAAGAACAGATCAGCAATGTTCTGCCCCTGACAGCAATCGTACGATATCTATGTCCAACCAAAGCTAGTCACAGTCTCCCACTGAAAATCGTACGATCGGCAATACACGCAGAGATATTATCGGCAGCCGACAGAAATTTTCTAACCTGTCCGATCGACCAAACGACCGATCTCCGCCGGACGAAAAATGTCGGGACTCTCCACACACGGTTCGAAAATCGTACGAATCCTCGATTCGTACGATCAGATCTTTGCATCTATGGCCAGCTTAACTCCCGAAATTTGACCAATCGAAATTAATTAAAAAAAAAAAATGAAATTTTTTTTTTAAACTTGGATGAATTAATATGGGCAAAAACTTGAATCAAATTATTTCTCCAAAAAAACCTTGAATGTGAGGAAGGCTCAAACAACTCAAAATTGATTCCTGGACCTCTCCCATTAACTTAAACAGCAATTCCGCAGGTTTTAGGTGGCGAATAGTCTGAAAGGGCCAGAGTATGATAAATTTAGAAATCGAATTAGAATTTAAAAAAAAAAAACTTAAATTGAATTTGAATAACTCCCTAGTCAAATTTGACAGTTTTGACCATAAAATTTTTTTAATTTTTAATTTAACCCTTGAAAAATCTGCCCCTTACAGTTTATACCTTTTGAGTATGTCTGGACTGAAGCGATCATTCTCCATGGATAACTATAGGAGTGCCGCTCTGGTCATTACATGAGTATATGTGCTTAGCAGGCATGAATGTTGAAGTAGCTAGTAACCACACTGTGGCCTGGAGCTTGTATATAATGCTTCTGTTATTCATGTACGAAAATGATAAGGGCACATTGTGTGCCTTAAGTAGAATATATGAAAAAAACATACTATTTCCCTTTACATAGTGCAAGAAAAATTACACTGTTTGAATAGCTGAGAATAGTATTCTGAGTTGAAACCAAAGTTATTTGAGCTGCAATTTTAGTTTAGGAATCTCCCAGTAATTCAGCCCATCTGAATAGATATTTTAGCTCATTATAATTTTTTTTTTTTTTTTCCAGATATGAATACCACTGGGCGGATGGTACCAATATAAAGAAACCCATCAAGTGTTCTGCTCCAAAATATATTGATTATTTGATGACTTGGGTTCAGGACCAACTTGATGATGAGACGCTTTTCCCCTCAAAAATCGGTAAGTTGAGTAGCAGTAGTATAAGCCATTACAGTAAAACATATATGCAATATGCCTATACTGGTAGGGGATCCATTATCCAGAAACCTGTTAACCAGAAAGCTCTGAATTAGGGATAGGCCCTCTCCCATAGGCTCCATTTTATCCAAATCGAAATTTTTAAAAATGATTTCCTTTTTCTCTGTAATAATAAAACAGTAGTTTGCACTTACATAGTAAGTTAGGTTGAAAAAAGACACACGTCCATCAAGTTCAACCTTTTAACTTTTTTTTTAACCTGCCTAACTGCCACTTGATCCAAACTAAGATATAAATAATCCTTACTGGGAGCAAAATCAGCCTGTTGGGTTTGTTTAATGTTTACATGACTTAAAATGGACCCGTCGCCCAGACACACAAATCTGTATAATAATAGTCCTTTTCAAATTAAACATGAAATCCAATTTCTATTTTTTATTAAAGCATTCATAGCTGTTGTAAGCTCATTTAAACATCTCAGCTGTCAATCAAATATAGTCTGCCCCTCCTCTATGCCTTAGGCATAGAGGTGGGGCAGACAATTACTTTCACTTTCCATTCAGCCTTTCTTAGATGTCACTGCTCTCCCCACATTCCCCCATTCTCTTCACTATTTCATTGTGTAGCTAGTGCATGTGGATGGGCATCGGGTCCCCATTGTGGTGCACAAACAAGATTCTGAAATGATACAAGGCTTGTCTTAATAACAGTGTCCACAAAATGGCTCCTGCCTGCTTGCTATAATTATGAATTCCCTAGGGATGCACCGAATCCAGTGTTCGGTTCGGGATTCGGCCTTTTTCAGCAGGATTCGGCCAAATCCTTCTGCCCGGCCGAACCGAACCCAAATCCTAATTTGCATATGCAAATTAGGGCTAGGGAGGGAAATTGCGTGACTTTTTGTCACAAAACAAGGAAGTAAAAATGTTTTACCCTTCCCACCACTAATTTGCATATGCTAATTAGGATTCGGTTCGGTATTCGGCCAAATCTTTCACAAAGGATTCGGGGGTTCGGCCGAATCCAAAATAGTGGATTCGGTGCATCCCTAGAATTCCCAGACTGATGGAAACAAGATTCAAATAATTTTATACAGTGTAATTAAATTTCATTTTGCTTGACTAATGTGACAAAATAGGATTTTGAATAATTTTTTTGGGTGACGGGTCCCCTTTAAGGTATGAACATCAAAATTACAGAAAGATCCATTAGGCGGAAAGCCCAGTTCCATACATACAATATACTGAATCCATTGGCCAGTGAGCGCTACCATTACACATTACATGCAAGCTCCTAGCAACTTCTGATTTCCCTTCTTTTCTATAGATGGTATTTGTTAAGCAGAAAGCAAGACACCCTTTAGCAATTAATAAACATTTTGTCAGCCTTTAATTAAAATTAGCATAGGAAAGGCTATCCATACATCAGGCTTGGAAATATTTATGCTGCTACATGTCATAGAAGATAATGTTTAAGATGCATTGTTTGCAATTGGCCTTTAGGGTTACCATGTTCATAACTTTTACCCCAGAGCTCTACAAATTGAGACAAATTCTGCTTAAACTCTGTTTAAAGTCACACAAAATCATTGTATATGTATGTAAGCTGGTTTATATTTGACTTCTCTGTCTGTGGCAGGTGTTCCTTTCCCCAAGAACTTCATGTCTGTTGCAAAGACTATCCTGAAGCGTTTGTTCCGAGTGTATGCCCATATTTACCACCAGCACTTTGACGCTGTGATGCAGCTACAGGAGGAAGCTCATCTCAACACTTCATTTAAGCATTTCATTTTTTTTGTACAGGTAAGAGAACAATTGAGACTTTTTTTCTCTTTAAGTTTTATTTTTTTTCTCTTTAATAAGTTTTATTTCACTAATTTTTAAATGACATATTTTTTGTGCTCGCACGGGGGACTATTTTTCTGGTTCAGCACAACAGCAGTTCTATCTTGCTTTATGGCAGTGGCTGTCAAACTCCCCCTTGAAGGTTCAAACTTTGGCTTGTTCTACTCTTAACTCATGAAATGAGCACAAAAAATATCCGTCCGAAAGAATATCTAGGACAGCAAATGGCCAACTCTCTCCCTATTGGCCTTTAGACTGGGTGCCCTGCAACTGTTCCAAGCCCCTCTCCATTTGGGAGCTACTGCTTTATGGCAAAGATTTCAGATATACTAGCAAAATCAGTCCCAGAAGACAATACTTGATTAAATATCCTAACTGGGAACCACTTTAAAGTACAGGTATATTGGACATGTTATCCAGAATGATTAGGACCTGGGGGTTTCTGCATAAAGGATCTTTTTGTAATTTGGTTCTTAATAATGATAAATAATTTGGTTATTTATCAAAGGTCTAGTGTTAGTTTTTTTTTTTCACCTCAAATGACCTCGAATGGTTTCTTTTTTAAAGGAGAATTCAACCCTACCTTGATCCCCCCCCTCCCCCTGCAGCCTACCTGGTACCCGGGCAATTGCCCCTAACTTCTTACTTACCCCTCTGTGCAGATTCTGTCCTCGTGAGTTCATGGCAGCCATCTTCTTTAGTTCGGCAAACTTCAGAAGCAGAGTGGCGTTTCGGCACATGCGCAGTTGGCTTAATCTTCTGGTCCCAAACAACTGGACGAAAGTCACGAAAATTTCCGTGACTTTCAGAGCATAAGCAGTTGTTAACTCAATGAGTTAATTTTGGTTAACTCAATGAGTATACCTGCAACAATTTAAACCATTATAAACCAATATAATGATTGTATTGTTGAAAACGAATAAAAATTTGTCAGTAAAGAAAAATGTTGGCTCATTTGGATAAAACGGAGACTATGGGAGATGGCCTTTCCGTAATTTGGATCATGGTTTTCCTGGTAACTAATCCAGTATCTGTACTATCAAGTAATGCCATCCGGAAACAATCAAATAGAAACAATACTTGACTGGGTTATATATTACTGGATGCTGAATGATACATTGTCAAATGTATGGCAACCCTACCTACAGTAGAGTCCTGCGAGGGACCAATTGGTTAAACCCGACTCGTGACCCGCATACTTAGCCACTTGGACCCACAAGTACCTTATACGTAACCCAATTCGCGACCCGCTGACCATAAAGAAACAGGAAGTGCTGTCATTGCAAACCGGAAGTGGCATCATAAGAAGTTGGCGTGATCAGAAAAAAGGGAGTAAAACAGGAAGTGCTGTCCTTGTAAACCGGAAGTGACATCATTGGAAGTAGACGTTATCAGAAAAAAGGAGTAAAACTCGCTATTGAGAAGACCTGCAAACCCTGAGAACCGCCGACCTGCGTCTATACCCGCTCCCGAAACTTCTACCTGCAACCCGCAGGGTACCGCAGGTTTTTGCAGGTACCCGACCCGCTGCAGGACTCTAACCTAAAGGGTCCAGTAAGTCATTTTTGTATATATACAAGTGCAATGCAGATAGAAAAACCTACTGGTAGCCAGCTGCAGACCGTTCAGCTATAACAATCTATTGTTGCCCAAGTCAAATGAAAAGTTCAGCACTTGTTGCTAAGTGAGTGTTATGTCCGCTGTTTGTTTTGACAAGGAAAATAAATACCTCCATTATTTGATTCTGTGCCTAACCTCGTGTGCTAGCCTGTAAAGCTACCAAAATATTATATTAATATATTGATTTGTATTTCTTCCCCTAGGAATTTAATCTGATTGACCGCAGAGAGCTGGCTCCTCTTCAGGAACTCATTGAAAAGCTGGGATCCAAAGATAGATAAGTTTCGTTTTCAGCCGAGATCAACCCCATTCGTCCTCTCTCTTTCCTGCCGTGAAACCATTAGCTACCTGAAGGGAAATCCTGATGCCACTATTGAGGGGAGAGTATTCACTGAAGATTTTCCACTTATTTTTTTTTAAATACTAAAACTTAAAAAGTGATAAATTGCCTTGCATTATTATTAGTGTACACATTCATAGAAATGCTTTTCCTAATGGAATTTTGGGCTCATTCACGTTTGCTGTTTTGTATTTTGCTGGAAAATAGTTAGGATTCCACTGTTCCCCTCACCACTGAGGTGCCAGATATAGCCCTTGCTATTCCAAGTAACTATGCAGCCTACAATATTCCAGTCCATCTCGTGCTGCACTTTAGTTTCCGCACGTTTGTTTTTCATCTTGCGTTGATCCTTGTGCTGCGACTGCTCAGCTGGTTTTGTGTTGTATTGCAGGACTTCGCTAGCAGTGGAAAAACTGACTCCTTAAAGGCTTGTTTGTGTGGGGGAAAATGCTGTGCAAATCATTTCTCCTTTATTACAGTAGTTTCTTAGTCGTGTGTTGCTCACTGCCACTTATGGGGGGGATCACTGTGATCGTCGGCTTTATGTTTTTAGGTCTAATGCTCACCAGGCTGTTGTTCATACGCATTTGTTTTGTACGAGTTGGGTAGGTATAATCCACAAATGTGTGCGTGCTATAAACAAAACCTTCATACATTGTATTCTTAAAACAGGGCTATTTTTGAGAAACAAAATATATTTTTATAAATAGGAAATTAGTGTTTGCTAGAAAAATCTATTCCAATGCATTAATTTGTATGAAGGAAATGAGTGAGATACAAAATGTAAGAGACCTGAACAATGCATAGAACAGAATTGCTGATATAAGCAACTGTTATTGGCCTGGTGTGTTAGAAACCATTTTACAATGCGAGATGGTAGCCATAAAGAAACATGTAGGGACTGAATTTTTCTTTTTTTTTTAGTTTGTCATTTTTTTGTGTGGTGAAATGAATATTTTTCCTAAATTTTAGATGCACTTTGTCTTTACCTCAGAGCCTTAAATAAAAAAAAAAAAAACCTGATTCTAAGGGCTAAACTACATGGGAGATTTTGATCAGATTTTGTGGGTCAGATTTATCTGATCTGGCCACACAACAGCATGAAAGTCTGATCCCCATAGCTGTAATGTTAAGTCGGATCCGAAATCCAATGTATTTCGAGGAGAAGAAAAAGTCAGTCATGAGCAATTCGATTTTCTCTGTCAGATGAAGACGCAGCAAATCTTCCATGTAAATTATACATCAGATTTTTGTATCAGTCCCATTATATTTTGACACATCCGACTTGGGATCTGTCAATCTGACACTATTCTGCAATATCTCCAGTGTAGTTTAACCCTAAGACACAATGCAAGTAGGAGTTTAAACATAGAAAAGGCCACTTGTCTGCAGCTGTGCCATTTAAAGGAAAACTATACCCCTCAAACAATGTATATTGCATAAAACCGCTCATATGAAAAACCCTGCTTCATGTAAATAAACCATTTCCAAAATAATATACATTTCTAGTAGTATGTGCCATTGGGTAATCATAAATAGAAAACTGCCATTTTAAAAAATAAGGGCCGCCCCCTGGGATCGTAGGATTCACAGTGCACATAAACAATCCATACATGTTAGGTCACATGAGCCAATTAACAGACAGAGTTGTGTCTTTTGCTTCCACACTTCTTCCTGTTACAGTTAGAGCTGCAGTATTTCTGGTCAGGTGATCTCTGAGGCAGCACACAGACCATCACAAAATGGTGGCTCAAGGCAAGAGAAGTAAAAGGACAAGATTTACTTATATATATTCCAGTTTGATAAGATGCTTTAATATGCCACTTAATTTGATATATCTGTTGCTCATATATTCATTTTGGGGGTATGGTTTTCCTTTAATATTATCACAGAAGGTGACAAAAAGATTTTGAAAACTTGGCTTACATCAGCAACACTTAATATAATCAAAGTTGCTTTAGTCATGTATACTGTGGCTTCAGGTTTTTTTTTTTTTTTTTTTTTTTTTTTGTATTGACCTAGAGAACAAACACTTATCAGAGCAGGAGAAAGCAATGACCACTACATTGACAGAACGGGGCAAATGTTTCTTTTTTTTTATTTATATGTGAAGAATCTACCAGTAAAGCACCAGCTTGTTCAGAGCTTTGCCCTGTGTCATTGCCCTTAGTTTAACACGTGTTAAAACTGCGCAACAAGGTGTGAAATGACTGCCATTGCATGCAACGTAAATCACAGCAGGTACCCTACGCATATTATCAAACTGATTCCGGAATTATATTTGCATAATTTGTGTAGTTTACCCATGGTGATTTCCATTGCAGACAAATAATAGAGCATATTTGCCCACTATTTAACCAAAATGGCAAAGCATCCAGTGTGTTGTTGCCCTTAAAGGAGAAGGAAAGATTAAAAGTAAGTAAGCTTTATCAGAAAGGTCTATATAACTACACCAGTAAACCGTCAAAGTAATGCTCTGTCCTCTGTCAAAAGAAACACAGCATTTCTTTCCTTCTATTGTGTACTCATGGACTTCTGTATCCTGTTTTCAGCTAAAACCTCCAGGGTTAGGGTTTGAGCATGCTCAGTTTGCTCCTCTCCCTTGCCCCCTCCCTTCTGTAATCTGAGCCCAGAGCTATGAGTGAGCAGAGAGAGACTCAGGCAGGAAGTGATGTCACACCAAGCTAATATGGCAGCTGCTATCCTAAACAAACTGATAGCTTCTAGAGCTGTTTACTCAGGTATGGTAAAGCATTTTGCTGTATAAATAAAGTGTTATAGCTTGCACTATTGTGGCTAATCTATTGGCAATAAAATGCTTCTGTACCTTTCCTTCTCCATTAATATTATTTTCCTGCATGTGGGCTCTATAAATAGGCACATATTCTGGATATTCATGTTAAAAGGCTGGCTCTGAATATTAGATAAGACAGCAGTGTAGCACATGCATGATAGACACATCTACTACCTGTGGCCATTCAGTTCTTGGGCCTGACACTCCCAGGTGCAGAGGAATATTCTGCATTTATCTAGTCCATAGGAAGGGGACCATTTAAACAGAGTTTTTAGAAGATTGCTTTTACATATCAATTCCACATGTGCCAGAGTCATAAAGACTTTTAATACCTGTATGCTTTCAAATAATGTGGAAGTTAGAGAGTTGGTTATTTCTGTAAAAACAAAATGTTTTGGTTTTTATGAGCATTGTAATAAAACATATTTTGACCCTAATTGTGTGAATGCTAAGAAATGTTACCCATTTTTTCCTTTTAGGTTATCCAATTAAAATGTGGAACAACTTTGTACTGAGTGAATTTCAGTAACTCCGTATTTTTTTTCCCACTTTCTAAAAAGGCAGCCAGCCCTTCATGAAGCTATCTAATGTATATTTACTGAATACAGTTATCTTCTCCCCAGTTTAAGCAATCCCAACCTTTCCTCATAACTGAGGCTTTCCCCTTTATGAGTGCCCTTTGAACAGGGGAGGTTCACCTTTAAAGTAACTTTTAGTATGTTATAGAATGACCCATTCTAAGCAACTTTTCAATTGGTTTTCATTTATTTTTTATAGTTTTATAATTATTTGCCTTTTTCTTATGACTCTTTGCAGGTTTCAAATGGGCGTCGCTGACCCCTTCTAAAAAAAAAAAACAAAAAAAATCAAAAGTTCTGTAAGGCTACAAATGTTAGTGTGATTGCTACTTTTTATTACTCCTCTTTCTATTCAGGCCTCTTCTATTCATATTCCAGTCTCTTTTTCAAATCAATGCATGGTTGCTAGCGTTATTTGTACCCTAGCTGCCCGATTGTTTAAAATGCAAATTGAAGAGCTGCTGAATAAAAAGCAAAATAACTCAAACCACAAATAATAAATTTAAAACAATTGCAAATTGTCTCAGAATATAATTTTCTACATCATACTAAAAGTTCTCAAAGATTAAAAACCCCTTTAATATCCTGTACTGGAGACCAAAACTGTACATTCTAGATAGGCCCTTAAAGGAGAACTAAACCCCTGTTAATCAAAAATCCCCATTCCCTTCTGTTCATTGCCCCCCCCCCCACTGCTTTTGCCCTCCTTAGGAACTCAGTGGAAAAGTCTCCCTGTCTTGTAGCTTGGCATATTCATACAGTGTAGCACAGCGGAGCTCTCCAGCGCCATCTTCTGTATCTCTGTAGCTTTTTCGCACATGTGCAGTTGAGTCCATTCTGGTATTCGTGCCTGCTGCGCATTCGCAGAAAGCTCAGAAGATTTCCAAAGGAAAAGAGTATCCGAAGATACAGAAGATGGCGCTGGAGAGCTCCGCTGTGCTACTCTGTATGAATATACCAAGCTACAAGACAGAGTTACTAAGGAGGGAGAAAGCAGTGAGGGGGGCCAATGTACGGAAGGGGGATTTTTGATTAACTGGGGGTTTAGTTCTCCCTTAACAGTGCTTTACAAAGAGGAAAAATGAGCCTCTCTTCCTGCAAATCTATTCTTCCATTCAATACAGGACGATTATTTGCTGCTGACTTGCATTGCTTGCTACAGCTAAGTTTATTGTTCTATGGTTCCCAATGGGCCTTCTTCATCAAGGCTTTGGCTAACGTAATCACGTTAAGGATAGAAGTGGCTTTTATAGTTTTTAATGCCAAAATGCATAAACTTACATTTTATCAACACTGAATTTAATATGCCACTTTTCTGTCCAGGTCCCCTTGCAAGGATTTCACATCATAATCATAAAAACATAATTTGCATATGCAGATTAGGATTTGGATTCAGTTCAGACGGGCAGAAGGAATCCCCCTGCCCAACCACCCACGATATCCATTATCGTGGCACAGGTGGGCCCCAAGAGGGTGCGGACCCAGGTGCCATCGCACCCCTTGCACCCCTGGTAGTTACGCCACTGTCAGCCCATTTAATGACAACTCAGGTGTATACCTAAATATGTGGTGGGATCTTTGTATCGCCAACCACATAATGATAAATGTTTTTGTGCTGGTTGTAACCAGAACAGATAAAATGTTGGCTAATATGGTCATTTCAAACAAGCTGCCACAACAATGAATTTGTGGGCACAAAACAATACAGGTTTGGGACCTGGGGGTTTCCAGGTAACAGATCTTTTCATAACTTGGATCTTCATACCTTACCTTCATACCTATTAGAAAATCATGTAAACATTAAATAAACCCAATAGACTTGTTTTGCCTCCAATAAGGATTAATTACATCTTAATTTTGATCAAGTACAGGTATGGGATCCATAATCCAGAATGCTCCGAATTACGGAAAGGCCATCTCCCATAGGGTAGGACTCCATTAGCGATTTTGTCGCGATCATGCGCTGCGACAAAATGCATGCAACAAAAAAATAAGGCAAGAGATAGAATTGTCGCATGGTGTCGCAGCGTTGATACGACTGTTGGATGCAGACGCAGCATGCAGTGTCTGCATCCGACAGTCGGATCGCGTCGGATCAACGCTGCAACACCATGCAACAATTCTAACTCTTGCCTTATTTTTTTGTCGCATGCGACCATTCGCATGCATTTTGTCGCAGCGCGTGATCGCGACAAAATCGCTCGTGGAGTCCTACCCATAGACTCCATTATAATCAAATAATCCAGATTTGTAAAAATGATTTCCTTTTTCTCTGTAATAATAATCCAATACCTGTACAATATTATGGTCAGAATCTGATCCCAAAGTAATCATGGAATAATTGAAAATCTTTCGACTGCAAAAGGCAATGCATTGTATCACCAGTACTATAAACATCCAATGCAGGATAAGTGCATTAAAGCAACAGTTCAGTGTAAAAATAAAAACTGGGTAAATAGACTGTGCAAAATAAAAAATGCAATCTATAAAGGCTGGAGTGGCTGGATGTCTAACATAATAGCCAGAACACTACTTCCTGCTTTACAGCTCTCTAACTCTGAGTTAGTGAGCGACTTTAAAGGGATACTGTCATGGGAAAAATGTTTTTTTCAAAATGCATCAGTTAATAGTGCTGCTCCAGCAGAATTCTGCACAGAAATCAGTTTCTTAAAAGAGCTCAAAATCAAAAACATGGGTTTAGACATATTTTCAGTTTCCCAGCTGCCCCAGTCATGTGACTTGTGCTCTGATAAACTTCATTCACTCTTTACTGCTGTACTGCAAGTTGGATTGATATCACTCCCCCTCCCACCAGCCAAACAACAGAACAATGGGAAGGTCACCAGATACAAGATAACAGCTGCCTGGTAGATCTAAGAACAGCACTCAATAGTAAAATCCAGGTCCCACTAAGACACATTCAGTTACATTGAGTAGGAGAAACAACAGCCTGCCAGAAAGCAGTTCCATCCTAAAGTGCTGGATCTTTCTGAAATCACATGACCAGGCAAAATGACCTGAGATGCACCTACACACCAATGTTACAACTTAAAAAAATACACTTTCTGGTTCAGGAATGAAAGTTTATATTGTAAAGTGAATTTTTGGCAGTGTAAACAGTGTAATTTAGAAATAAAAACGACATCATAAAAATCATGACAGAATCCCTTTAAGGGGGGCCACACGGAACATAGAGAGATACAAAGCAGGAAGTAGTGTTCTGGCTCGTATGTTACACATCCACTGATTCCAGCCTTTATAAATTAAATTTTTGGCTAAATAACTATATTAAAAATATTTTTTTTTATTTCGCACAGCCTATTTACCCAGTTTTAATATTTTACACTGAACAATTCCTTTAAAGGGGAAGTAAAGTCTAAAATAGAATAAGGCTAGAAATGCTGTATTTTGTATACTAAACATAAACTGCACCACAAGCCTAATCAAATGATTAAGCTATTTAAAGGGCATGTAAAGGCAAAAAAATAAAATTGACGCTCACTTCCGTGAGGAACCAGAAGATACAGAAGATGGCGCTGGAGAGCTCCGCTGCACTTCTCTGCATGAATATGCCAAGCTACATGACAGGGACACTTTTCCACTGAGTTACTAAGGAGGGAGAAAGCACTGAGGGGGGGCAATCGACGGTAGGGCATGGGGATTTTTGATTAACAGGGGTTTAGTTCTCCATTAAGGGCCTATCTAGAATGTGCAGTTTTGGTCTCCGGTGCTTAAAGGGCATGTAAAGGCAAAACAATAAAATCCCATTTCTACTTTCTTTAATGAAAAAGAAACCTATTTCCAATATACTTTAATTAAAAAATGTGTACTGTTTTTATAAGAAACCTAACTGTATGCAGTGAAATTCTCCCTTCATTTACTGCTGTGGATAGGAATTGTCAGATGGTCCCTAACTGCTGAGCAGGGAAACAATCATACTTATGAACAGCAGGGGGAGCCCCCGCCTTACTTCCCAGCCATGCAGAACTCAAGCAGCTTTGTTTATGACGATCCCTAAGCAGCCCAGACCACACTGAGCATGTGCACAGTCTTAGTCTTGCAAAGATGTTTAACAAAGTTACAAGAGGGTGACCCCCTGTAGCCAACTTTGAAAGCATAAATTATTTGTTTGATTAGGCTTGTGGTGCAGTAAGTTCATCTTTATATTTAGTATACAAAATACAGCATTTCTAGCCTTATTCTATTTTACACTTTACATGCCCTTGGTCAAAACTGCCTCCTTAGGAAACAATGTTAAGGTGGATTGTTTTACATTTATGAAATCCATAGATGGAGACATTTTTCAGAAGTATGTATGTTGAGATTGCTAAGAGCCCCCATGCCACAGGCCCTAACTGGCACTTACAGATTCTGGCTTACCCAAAGGGTAATGTGGGCATCTTTATACATACTGATAGCTGCAAATGGATCACAGGGCTCCTTTACCAACAAAGTGCTAAATGCAGAATTCAGACACAATTCGTGTGTTCTTTACAGCTTAAGAAAATATACAGTAAATGCAAATACAGGTGTAAATGAGCTTCTGCTTTTTACAAATTGTTTACAAGTTACCAGGCATTGTTTCAGAGTAGAGATGGGTTACTAATAAGTAGTCAGTAAAAATAATTAGCATTTAATTTGCTTGGCACAAGTCAGTTTTCACCGGAAGTTTGAAGAACAGGCAGGCACCCTGGAACATGTGATAAACTAATGCAGAACATTTATTTGGAATTACATCTCACATAAAGTATAGCCTTGCGCGTTTCGTGCCTAACATGGACACTTAATCATAGTGTACATAGTGACATAAAGGAAGTACATAGTTATTTAAACAAATATTAGCCAATGGGAAACAATTGCAAATTGTCTCAGAATATAATTTTCTACATCATACTAAAAGTTCTCAAAGATTAAAAACCCCTTTAATATCCTGTTTAAGCACTGGAGACCAAAACTGTACATTCTAGATAGGCCCTTAAAGGAGAACTAAACCCCTGTTAATCAAAAATCCCCATTCCCTTCTGTTCATTGCCCCCCCCCCTCACTGCTTTTGCCCTCCTTAGGAACTCAGTGGAAAAGTCTCCCTGTCTTGTAGCTTGGCATATTCATACAGTGTAGCACAGCGGAGCTCTCTCTTCTGCATTCATTTATTATGTTCCAGTGTGTTTGCCTGTTCTTCAAACTTCTGAATTCAAGTCTGGGGTTGGTGCACTTCCACATGCTTTTTGGCGAGTTCAACTTAACTTTCCTGGATGTCTCTTTGCGTCTGGTAAGTCATTTTTGTTCATGGATGCAACCTGCTAGATTAGAATTACTGCTAGGTTTTACGGTGTGTATGTGCATTCCTAAATGAGCGCTTAGGTGACATCTGCTTTTTATTTCCATACACCACAAGTCAGATAAGGGAGGCTGAAACTTCACTGCCAGACAGAGCATTGTTTAGTTTTGTTTTTTCAAACTTATTATTGTTTATTACAGATAAGTTACATAGCAATAATGTTTTGCTAAATGCCGTCTTACACATGTATGGGTGGAAGCATCAATAAAGCCAACATTGTTTCTAACGATTTCTGTGTCCTGTGTCTCTTGGTTTGGGGTGGGAGGGGGAAGGGTCAAAATAATATAATTGGGGGGAAGGGACAGTTCAGGTTGCTTCCAGCAGTCCAGTCCTGGATTGTTACCGACTATGGATCCAGGGTGTACAGAATTTCAAGTCGAACAATTATCAAAGCTTTGTATTCATAATAATCACAATATTCAGACAATACAATATGGTGCCTCCTTTAATTCTTCTCTAGGTCTCTGGGTTCTCAAAGGGAAATACCCATTTACGTAATCATGTTATTTTTTTATCTCTGTTGGGTAGTTTATCACTAACTATTGCCTGTTCTGTAATATCTCTTGGATGGGGCACTTCGGTGGTAATCCTGCCTGCTTTCTGGCTTTCCGTGTGCCTGCTAGCCCTTGGAACCCTTCCATATCGAATTATTGAATTAGAGAGGAGGGCATGGGTTGTATCAGACAGATGGGGCGGCTTAAAGTACCCATGGGTCCCATATCTTTTGAAATCATGTTTGCTTATCGTTTAGAACACAGGTCCCCAACTTTTTTTTACCTGCGGACCACATTCAAATGTAAAAAGAGTTAAGGAGCAACACAAGCATGAAAAACATTCCTGGGGTGACAAATAAGTGGTGTGATTGATTACTAGAAGCCCCTATGGGAACTGGAGACTCTGTATGGCAGAACACCTGTTTTTTATACAACCAAAACTTGCCTCCAAGCCTGGAATCAAAAAATAAGCACCTGCTTTAAGACCACTGGGAGCAACGTCCAAGGGGTTGGAGAGCAACATGTTACTCACGAGCCACTGGTTGGGGTCACTGGTTTACAATGCAAGTCAATTTCTCATTGATTAGGATCCAGCTTATCTTATTTTTTAGTTGTTGTATAGGTAGTACTGGTGATTTCCACAACCAAGTCAGAAAGAGCATTATTTCCCATAAATGTTATTGGAGACTTTTATGCAGCTAATCTATAACAATCCCCTACCATCTGTATTTTAAAAATTCCACATAATGCATTAAAGGTGCACGGGTCAGCCCCATAGAACATATTGAACCAATAGGCCCACAGGCCAAACGGATGGTAAGATATGGGGGTCACCATTGGTGTGGTATAAAAGGAATGGACATCTTTCCCCCATTACATTATTCCAATAGCCAGCTTGTTTGAGAAGACACCATCGTTCCACAGCTATTTTACTAATGAATCTAGCTAGGACGGTCAGTAATATTCTGCACCACAAATAAAAAAATTAAAATATAATTTGTGAAAACATTATTCAGCTTTGCCTATTCTGACTAAGTAACTTCATGAAGTTACCTGAAATATCAACTACTCTAACATGTAAAGCCTGAGGAAATTATCTTGTCCTCTCCCTCGGAAGCAAAGGATCTGCCTGTGATGCAGCGGATACAGGTCTATGGGTCAAACATATCAAATATGAGTATGTGAACACAGCAGATACATAAAGCAATTGAGCAAGTACTCTATACTCAAGCCAAGATTGTAGCAGTATTAACATTCTGCACTTCAGCCGTTGAGTAATTACAACTATCATCATCTATTCTATCCTATAGATTTACTGGCGCAGGAAAGGTGGGCACTGCAGATACAAACATCTGGACTGCAATGGTTGGATGGCTGGATATCCCATAAACCTAAATTCTGCATGATCCTGATAACTAGTTTGCAGTTTCATATAAATTTCAACAGGACTGCTGCGTGCGTCTTTAATCTCCAGTTAAAGCAAAGGAAAGGCTTTATCACTGGGGTGTTCCAACCTGTTAGGCACTGCCCCCCACCCATTACTATAATCATTAACATTAGACCCTGGTTAGCACCCATTTTCTCTAATAAAAAAAAAACATGCTGGCCCGAGGAACTATTCTGATAAGGGCTGCCATCTTGTTTCCTGGTACTGGGATACAAGCTTGGATTTTACAACTTTACCCTACTACAGCCCTAACTAACAGCAAGGAATCCATGAAAGTATTGACAAGAAGGCAACCCAGCACTCAATAATAATACCCCAGGCCATTTTAGTATGATCTAGAGAGGGATATTGGGAGACAATATGCAACGGTTTCCCATTCTTCATTATTTGTGGGTTTTGAGTTCTCCAGCTTTTTATTCAGCAGTTCTCCAGTCTGCAATTTCAGCAATCCGGTTGCTAGGGCCCAAATTACCGAAGCAACCATACACTGATTAATGAGAGACAGGAATATGATTAGGAGAGGCCATGAATAGAGATAATAAAAATGCAGAAATAACAGTAAATGTGTAGTCTTACAAAGCATTTGTTTTTAGATTGGGTCAGCGACACCCATTTGAAGGAGTCAAAAGGCGGAAAATAATTAAAGGGGAACTCCACACAAACATAACTTTTTGAAAAGTAAACCTAATTTCAAGCAACTTTGCAATATACATCACTTTAAAAATATGCAGACTTTTCAAGATTTTTAATGTTTTGGAACAGTTCCCTAAGGTTAGTCCCCTGCTGATCTGACTACTTTGCTGAGCTGGCTGACTACTGTTACTTTGTATCAACAGCCAGCTGTCCTCAGCCTGCATCTTCCAAACCCCACAATTCCCTGCACATGTGATTTCAATAAGGAACAGAACCTTACAGTGCAATGCATTGTGGGTTATGTAGTTCCTGCATGCTGTCTTTAAGCTGTGGAGAAGTTGTTACAATTTTTTACATCAGTGTTTAGTTCCTTCTACCCTGCCAGGATTTCAAATGATGCACAAAGAGAAGAACTGTTAACGGAGACATATTGTGTAAAAAATAAGACTGTACCAGTGCGTTATACTCATTTAGAATAGAAGAATTGAGCTTAAAAAAAGTAGTGTTTCAGGCTGATTTATTGAATATTTCTGCAAAAACCCTATTAATTCCTCCCTTCTCTTCCTTCTCCCTGAATTCCCAGGCTGTGTAGAGGAGCCATCGACACTCAGCTCACTGCACTGTAGGACAGGAGCCAATCAGCAGCTAGTTGGACTTGATAGGGAACTGAAACCTGTCTGTGCTGGTGTGACTGCAGAGCTGTGATTGGCTGTCCCTCTCCTATTGTGCTTCTAGCAGGGATCATTGGGACACGCCCTGTCCTCATTAGAAACACAGACAGGGATCAGAGAACATCTATAGGGAGCTGCAATAAAGGGGCTATTTTTAAAGATAATATTAATTTTTAGCACCATGTAAAAGCAACACCATATATTACTAATAATTGCCTACAAAATCAGGGTTTTTTCATTTATCCTTTATGTCTCCTTTAAACAGCTGTATTTCAGCATAGACAATGGCATTTATTCATACTTTTTGAAGAAACAGGTAATTGTGATGGGTATATTAGGTTTCTCTGGGTTTTGTGGGCCTTTTTATCAAAGCTTGGGTTGGAAGCCAGAGATAGATATATATCTATCTATATATATATATATATATATATATATATATATTTATATAAAAAATAAAAAAAACCAAGGCCAATTGAAAAGTTGCTTAGGGTCTCAGGGAATTACTACACACACTAGAGCAGTTGCAAAGGGCCCAGTAAACATGTAGCTTAGTATTCAGTGCAGTCTGCAGCAAACACCCTGAAAATTCTATAAACATATTGAAGTTCAAGCTGAGTTACATAAGCAGATGTGTTATTTTGTAGTAGGCCACTGTAATGTGCGGATACTGTACAGGAGTGTGTAGGAGACATTGCTGAAGGAAGACTCACCCTGCTTGTGGCTAGCACATTCCTAGCTGCGTACATGACACGTGTAGACCGCCAAAATCCCTAATTGGTATGTCAACACATGTCCATGAGTCCTCGGAGTCGCAGCTCTATGACATCATAACTCCTCCGCTGCCATCCTCGTTTAGGGCACAGGCTGTCCTGTGAGGGCACCGCATGAGAGTAGCATTATAACATTTGCGATTCCCAAGCCAACAATGGCTGTGGGTACTTCGTTATATGATACGAGGTCTTGCCTTAAAGTATTAAATGGTCCTTAATATGCTGACTGTGATTGGCGACATCAGTGTGGCACGTGATGGCCAGGGGGCGGGCTGCTGTGGAGACAGATGGGTGGGAAAATTAAATTAGGAGTGACGCCCGCAAAGGCGCTCGAGGATCTATTGCTGACTTTTTGTACCTTCTGTTTAGTTGGCACCGGATCAAAACAGGTGAGTCCATAAGTTGCCGTGTTGGGGAGGGAAATAAGCTTATATTCTGAGGCGTGAAAACATCACGTGTTTCAGCAGAAATGTTCTACTAGTTTGTGTGGGTAAGGGTTGCTGCCTTTTAGGAAACAATCGCCTTCCTTCATTTGTGGCATCAAATTCCAGAAACAGGTTGGCGCAGACGCACACTCGCCACTGCCCTCTCTGATTGATCGCCTGCTGCTCAGTAATGGAGGCTTCGCTACCTCCCTGGATTCAACACTGCACTACGAATAAAGAAGGTTTTATCCTGCATAACTAAGCCTTGTGTGCTGGGAAATTTGTTTGTATCAAATTCCAGAAGCCCTTGGCACCTAGGGATGCCACCTGGCCTGTAAAAATGATGGTTGAACCCAATTAGGGTTGCCACTCGGCCAGGCTGGTAAAGCACCTGCCGGGGCTGGTATTATAAATGTATTAAAAATTTGTAATAACTTAAAAAAAAGCTCTTGGCCCGCCCTCAATTTGCTCATAACGTACCTTTTCTCCACCTTCTTGCCATTGCTCGACGTGTCTCCGTCATGACACACCCCTTTTGCACAACAACCCTCCCCTTTTTTCCCACCCCCACCACTGGCCGGTGTAAATTTTAAGAAAATGTGGCAACACTAATCCCAATGTTAAAGGGTACCCATCACCCTAAAAAAAACATTCATAATCCTATTTTATCATATCCATAAAACAAAATTAACTTTAATTACACTATATAAATTATTTAAATCTTGTTTCCTTCGGTCTGGGAATTCATAATTATAGCCAGTGGCATAACTACCGGGGAGCAGGGGGTGCAGTTGCACCAGGGACCGCTCCCCCATTGGGGCCTGCCAAAGATCGCGTGGCACATTTAGAGGGGTGGCGACGCGTCTAGAGTGGTGGGAGGGGGACCCCGGTGCATATCCTGCGCCGGGCCTGTTAGACATTAGTTATTTTACTGTGGATATGTGGTGCTTTGCTGCTGGCATGAGAGAGCCCACTGAAAGTGCTGTGTTTCAGAAGCCCCACTGACCTTACAACTGCCAGGCTGTGTGAATGCGTTACATGTATAAGGTATGGCAAATGGAGTCGGTAAATGAGGTAGGGATGCACCGAATCCAGGATTCGGTTCGGGATTTGGCCTTTTTCAGCAGAATTCGGATTCGGCCGAATCCTCCTGTCCGGCCGAACCGAATCCTAATTTGCATATGCAAATTAGGGGCAGGGAGGGAAATTGTGTGACTTTTTGTCAGAAAACAAGGAAGTAAAAAATGTTTTCCCCTTCCCACCCCTAATTTGCATATGCAAATTAGGGTTCGGATTCGGTTCGGTATTCGGCCGAATCCTTCGTGAAGGATTCGGGGGTTCGGCCGAATCCAAAAAAGTGGATTCGGTGCATCCCTAAAATGAGGGTTAGGGGAATCAATGGAATACCGGGTGTGCGTGGACTGCTTTGTCCTTTTACTTATGCGGGAACTTACATGGTCACTCCTTGTAGAGTAAATGCATAATATGGGATGTTCACTAGTAAATCACTAAATGTTCGAGTATGGGCCATTATTCTTGCTTATTGCCACAATTGAATGTATCAAGTACACTTGTAGGCTGAGTGAGTTGTATGGAGCACGGAATAGGGCCTAATTGTATTGTGATTTGGTTCAGTGTGGTGTTGGAGCTGGGCAGGCAGCCTAAATTGAGTTGGGGTGCTGCTGTATTACCTGGGCTTGGTGAACTAGTGATACATGGTTACTACCTGCTCGGCTACTGTTTGCCACAAGTCTCATGACTGCTTCAACCCTCTATACGGAACAATACTAGCAGGCATATTTATATAGAACTGCACTATTATCTTCACTTTGGGGGATTTTCTTGAATCTGTTCGGGGAAACGTGGCACTTGGTAATTTTGTTGGGTGTGTGGATTACATTCCCCCTCTCCTGTTCCTGGCCAACACTTCAAATGCCGACCAGAACAACTTGTGAATTGCTTTAGCGAAGACTTTTTTAAAATTTTTTTTGGAATTACTTATATTAGATATTTAGTGAACACTATTCTAAAACTGTGTTTATTTTGGGGGAAGAATCCTTCTGATCTTGGCTGGGGTAGAGTTTACAGCTCTCAAAGCAGCAACACCCCAGTACGCGATTTTTAGAGGGAGGGCCTGACAGGGGGCCCGGGTGCCAATCATGTACCAGGGCCTGCTGGCGAATAGTTACGCCACAGATTATAGCAAGCAGGCAGGCGCCATTTTGTGGACACTGTTATTAAGACAAGCCATGCATCATCTCAGAATCTTGTTTGTGCACCAGAATGGGAGACCTGATGTCCATCCCCATGCACTGGCTACACAATTAAATGTTAAAGAGAACGGGGGAATGTGGGGAGAGCAGTGACATCTAGGAAGTGCTGAATGGAAAGTGAAAGTAATTGTCTGCCCCGCCACTATGCCCAGGAAGGACAGACAATATTTGATTGACAGCTGAGATTTTTAAACAACTATGAATGCTTTAATAAAAAATAGAAATTTCATATTCAATTTGAAAAGGACTTTTATTATACAGCTTTTTATGTCTGGGTGACAGGTCCACTTTAATAGGGAAAATATATAGGAAGGGTGGTATTTTTTTCCAAAAAAAGGTGGCAACCCTACTGGCACCATACCTTATAGGTGCTGAATAAAAATCGAAATAACGCAAAACACACAGAATATAAAATGAAAACCAATTGCAAATCGTCTCAGAATATGACTCTCCAAGTCCTACTAAAAGTTAATTTAAAGGTGAACAACCCCTTTAAAGTAAAGTTTAATATGACATAGGGAGCGATATTCTGAGACAATTTGCTGTTGGTTTTCATTTTTTATTATTTGTGATTTTTTTAAGTTATTTAGCTTTTTATTCAGCAGCTCTCCAGTTTGCAGTGTCAGCAATCTGGTTGATAGGGTCCAACTTACCCTAGTAACCATGTATTGATTTGAATGAGAATATGGAATATTAATAGGGGAGGATCGGAACAGAAAGATGAGTAATAAAAAATAGCAATAACAATAAATTTGTAGCTTTACAGAGCACTTGTTTTTAAAGCTGGAAAGAGTCAGGAGCATAAGGCAAATAATTCATAAAAGTATATATATAAAAAAAAAAAATAATGAAGACCAATTGAAATGTTGCTTAGAATTGGCCATTTTACAACATACTAAAAGTTAACCTGTAGGTGAACCACCCCTTTAATTCTTTGTTTAATGTTCGTTCACATATGGGCATCTGTGTCCCAGCCTGCAGTATTCTAATATGGTGTTCTGCATTAAGTAAACAGGAAGAAAGTGTCATTCTGGTTCACTGCTATCAAGCAGACAACAGCTCAATGAAAACTAGTTCCTTTTGTCACAGATGCCCAAGAACAATACAAGACATTAATTCAGTGAAAATAGATTTTGACCTTTTCCCCTCTGCTTTCAGTGTCCCTGTGCATTAACATGGATACAAGAACACCATCAAAAGCGTCTGCATTTCATTGTCATAGTCTTTTGGGTATATTTATATAATATAAGTGTGTACACTTTTTTTTTTTGCAAGTCCGTTGTAGAACTCTAAATTAGAAAGCTCTATTGAGCAGGGACATCTTAAATGTGTTATTTTTCTAGCTTTAATTTCCCAGTTTATCTTCAAAAACTAACAAATACAAACACATTTTATTATTAAACCAACAAGGCAAAAAAGCAAGAGCCCCTTTAAATCAATTGGATACATTTAGGAAAATCTGGCATTAAATATTGTGTAAATAGCTCAGCCCCATTTATTATGCAGCGTTTTTTCCAGCCAATACTTCTTTTTACACTTCGATATGTGATTTTACACAGCACAGTGTAAAAATGCCACGCAATACATACTACGCTGTTAAAGTTGCAATTTTAACCCTTTTAATTAAGCCATTAATGTTTGTATGCTCTGTGTGTGTATAATGTATAGTCAAAGCATATGTAAGTTTCATAGAGACAACTCGCCAGTCAGAGTCCCCCTGGTCTAAAAATTTATTTTTCATTTGTCAAATTTTTAATTTTATGCATGTATAATAAGTGATAGTAAGATTTCTGTTGTTAAAATGTAGTATATCTGAAAGGGGGGAAATCATATATTATAACCTTCATGCTTTCATATTCATGCTATTTATTCCTCACGTCATGCCCCTTTTAATTTATATTAATATGTAGGAATTCACGGATGATTTCCATGCGATCCGATGCGCAAATACGCAGACGGCACGTCGGATGCGACAGAAATAAGGTAAGTAATGGAAATATCGGATGAAGTCGCAACGGTGATCCGACGTGACATGACTGTCGTATTCAGATGCTGCATCTGCATCAGACAGTCGTGTCACGTCGTGTGACCGCTGCGACACCATCCGACAATGCGTTCACTTACCTTATTTCCGTTGCATCCGATTTGACGCCTGCGTTTTTGCGCAGCGCATCGGATCACTCCAAAATCGTCCGTGGAGTTCCTCCCTTATGAGATACATGATGTGTTTGCATATAAAGGTAACCAAAGTTTTTTTTCCACACTTGGCAATTTACTCAACGAGTTTTCCCACTGAGAAGTCAAAAAGCAAATCAATTGCCTGTTAAGTGGTGTAGGGCAAATAAATGTATGCCCAAATATATGAATATAATTTTGGGTCTGTTCTCTCACAGCGATTGTCAGGATTTTATCTCAAGACCACTTTGACATGTGAAATAATGTTGTGTATTTATCATTAACTCAGTCTGTGGAGTGTGCACTTCATTTGTGTTTGCCATTTGAAGGACCAATATCTATTCAGATATAGTCATTAGTCATAGTAAAGGTATGGGACCTGTTATCCAGAATACTCTGGACCTAAGGTTTTCCGGATAATAGATCTTTTTGTAATTTGGATCATCCTACCTTAAGTCTGCTAGAAACATTAAATAAACCCAATAGGTTGGTTTTGTTTACAATAAAGATTACTTATGTCTTAGTTAGGATCAAGTACAAGGTACAGGTACGGGACCTGTTTTCCAGTTAACGGATCTTTCCGTAATTTGGGTCGTCATGCCTTAAGTCTACTAGAAATTAATTACTAGAAATTAATTTAAACATTAAATAAACCCAATAGGCTGGTTTTGCTTCCAATAAGGATTAATTATATCTTAGTTTGGATAAAGTACAAGCTACTGTTTTATTATTACAGCGAAAAAGGAAACCATTTTTAAAAATTTGGATTATTTGGATAAAATGGAGTCTATGGGAGACAGCCATTCCGTAATTCGGAACTTTCTGGATATCGGGTTTCCGGATAAGGGATCCTATACCTATACTGTTATTACAGAAAAAAAAGGAAATTTTTAAAAATTTGGATTATTTGGATATAATTAGGGATGCACTGAATTCACTATTTTGGATTAGGCCGAACCCCCGAATCCTTCACGAGAGATTCAAATCGAATCCGAATTTGCATATGCAAAGCATTTTTTACTTCCTTGTTTTGTGACAAAAAGTCACACAATTTCCCTCACTGCCCCTAATTTGCATATGCAAATTAGGGTTCGGCCAGGAAGAAGGATTCGGTCAAATCCGAATCCTGCTGAAAAAGACAGAATCCCGAACCAAATCCTGGATACGGTGCATCCCTAAGTAAAATGGAGTCTATGGGAAACTGTCTTTTTGTAATTCAGAGCTTTCTGGATAACGGATCCCATATCTGTACTAGGGATGCACCGAATCCACTGTTTTGGATTCGGCCGAACCCCCGAATCCTTCACGAAGGATTCGGCCGAATAACGGACCGAATCTGACCCCTAATTTGCATATACAAATTAGGGGTGGGAAGGGGAAAACATTTTTTACTTCCTTGTGTTGTGACAAAAAGTCGCCTGGTTTCCTACCCATTCATAGGATTTGGTTCGGCCGGCCAGAATCCGAATTTTGCTGAAAAAGGCCGAATCCTGGCTGAATCCCGATCGTGGATTCGGTGCATCCCTAATCTGTACCAAGAATATCTAGGAAAAATGCCTAACCTTGACTGACCTTCTAGCTGGAGAGCAAATCGGTTTTACCCCTAATTCTGATAGATTATATATATATATATATATATATATATATATATATATATATATATATATATATATATATATATATATATATATATATATATATACACACTAGAATAATAGTTTGTCTGTTACTATTCTGGGGGACATCATCAAGAAAAATTACAGAAAAATGCTTTGAGTGTTAAAACTGTTCTACAATATAAACATCCAACAAGTGTACATTACAACCACTATTAGGCATTTCATTCTATAAAGACTCGAGAGCGGAAAATGTTCGCAGGAGTGTTGTTTATTAAACATTTAATATATTCAGAAATTTCCAAAACAAAAAAAAAAAAGAAACAGTTTGAGTGCAAAAAATAAATATAAAATTTATTAAACACCCACAATATTTTAGTTATCAGGAATAGTACAATTCACAAACAAGGTGTTTGTGAAAATTATAATAAAAACAAAGGGGGGGAAAAAAAAGGAGTCATACTTGGAATTTGTAAGCATCCTAAAAAAAAAAAATATACAGAACACGGGAAAATGAAATGAGGAAAATAAAAGTACAAAAACATGGAAAATTATACAAAATAAAATTATCAGCATCAATTTACTGTACTAGTCATATCTGCAGTTTAATACACATTAATCCTACTTGCCTTAGGACATTGTAAAATCTATCATTCATCTGATCAACCCCAAAATAAAATGAGTTTTCAAGTAACCACAGTCACAAGTTGAGATATATTCAAGTGTGGCTTCCGAGTTTTACCCGGTAACCGGTGAATTTAAAGACAATGAAATCAAATACATCAACATCTATTTGCTACCTAACTATACTGCATTTATTTATGCCACAAAACCAACCTGTTTTTTTCCCATATTTTTTTTTTCTTTTTTAATACTTTCCAATGCTGGTGGTATAAACAATGCATTTGTTGCACCACTCCCAACAAGCACAGAGAAGATTTAAAATACATAAAAAGTATAAAATGAACGAGCCATACCTAAAATGTACATTTTTTTTTTTTTTAAACCTGTGTTTGACACAGTGCGTACAAAGAATTTCAAAGCTAAAATCGGTTTCGTTTTTTTTTTTTTATGAGTGGATTTTGAGAAATATCCCTGATTATGTAAAATGGTGTCTGGTGGTAAAAGGTCTGTTTGAATTATCCCTGATAACAACAAAAACACATATATAAATATAGATCTATGCGGAGTGTTAAGCTTTCCAGCCTACCAAAAACTATTTCTAGGGAAAGATCTTCTGCATGGAACATCTCTAAAATGCAATATTCTTGGGCTGACTTTAGAATATTTTGGTAGCGAGACTAAAACAACATGTTCGCTTCTCACAAATTCATCATTTGACACCACAAAAATATATATATATCTCGGCATCTTTACTACTTTGCAGCATTCTCTCCCATAATAGGAAAATCTTTATTGGTGTTATCCGCCTTTAATCAACGTCATTCATAGCTAACAATAATGTAAAATATATATATATATATTCTTAGTGCAAGATTGGATGTTATAACAAGAAAAACATTTTCTAAATCGGTCATGATTTTGATGGCTCTTTACGATAAAATTCTGCTTACTTTTAGCAGAAAGGGAAAACACGCCTCACTATAAAAGGCAAGTTTTACATTCCCTTTATTTTCCCATAAACATCCACTTCAACATATTGGCATAGATAACTGTGCACGGGAGGTTTTATTTAGCTACATCTAAAATATGATTATTTCGATAAATGATGATGCCGTAAACGCATTCCAGAAAGGAAAATTTACAGGTTTTCATTTGAGAGTTTGATTATATGGGACATGTTAAACTCAGGGGGAAAAAAAGTGAATTTGAGGTATTTCAGGAAAAAGGTTGTAGCAATTTTTACATAATAATTATTTTTTGTACAATTTTAAATAAATTATGCAGATCCAAATAAAGAAACATAGCACCAACACACAAAAAAAAAAAAAAATCATACATGTTTTGGAAATACATAAAGACAGGGCAGAGACAAGAAGTCTTTATATGAACCAAGCAGAGGAAGTATGGAGACTGGGAGGGGATTGGTCAGTATCCAGCATTATTGTAGTCATTCATAGAGAAGCCATGGATCAACACAAAGCCAGTGACAGCAATGAGGGGCATATTTATCAAGGGTCGAATTTCGAATTGAAAAAAAACGGCGAAATTCGAATTCCAAAAGACCAACTGAAATTAAGTCGAAGTTTTTTTTTTTTGGTCAAATAGGTCCATTTTCGATCGAATAGGTCTGTATTTGGCCGAATACGAATTGTACAAATTGAAGTAATAGCGCATTGGATCAAATTCAATACGATTCCACCAATTTACTCCAAAATAGGAGGTCTCCCATAGGCTAAAATAGCAATTTGGCAGGTTTTAGATGGTGAATGGTCCAAATTCGAATTTTTAAACAGACTGTACATCATACATTTTCAATATTTGAATTTTTTTCAAATTCGAATGGAATTTGGACTATTCCCTAGTACACAAAAAATTGCTCTAAATTTCGAATTTTATTTCATTCGAAAATTTACCTCGACCTTTGATAAATCAACCCAAGTGTTAAATACAGACACCGTTGACTAAAATACAAATTAGCTTAACAACCATTAAAGGAACAGTATTTTTTTGGCCTTTTAATAAGAGTTCTTTTTTTTACTCTTGTTTTGGTTAACTATGGAATCCAGTATATAGCACCGAGATATAGCTTTGCCAGTGGATAAGGCCTCATGCGTTTTTTACACTTTAGGGTGACTTTCAAACAACATAATACAGAATATATATATATATATATATATATATATATATATATATATATATATATATATATATATATATATATATATATATGGGGAGTTTTCTGTATTGATTGTTCATATACCCAGATCTAAAAATCAAATCTAAATTGCAAGACGAGACAGAGTGCTTAGTAACCTGATTCCTGAGCTAAAAGAAACATAAGGGCCAGAGTCAATTGTGTGCATGAGCCCTAACTTGAATTTGACGCACACAAGAGTCACATATTTGGGAATAGCAAAGCCACTTTAAACGAAAAAAATACTGTCCCTTTAAAGCAAACAACTCACAGTATATTAGGACAGAAGACACCTTTACTCATGTATTTATAATTCATTTTGGTAACTGGTAAAACAGCTGCAGCTCCAAAGTCCTGTTTATACCAAAATCCATAAAGTCTACAGGGAAAGGCCATAAATGCACCTGATAGGTTTGGTCACCAGTCAAACGCTGGTAGAGGATTCATAGATGAAACTGGTTCTGAAAAGCCTAACCACATTGTATAGACCCCGTGATTGGCAGTACAGGGATTACAGAATATTTTCTAATACCCCATTGTAGGTTATATGTTGTCAGTAGCACCGTGCACAGGAGTTACAATGATAAAGCACCAAGCTGAAACTCATTTCTCACCGCATTGCCACCTTCTGCTTGCTTCCCCTGGTCACTTTCTCCTAATCACAGTGACCCAATAATAGGACAACGCCCCTTTACACGGGACAGTTGCTGTACTTAATTTGATTTTATGAGGCAAACCCTGCAGTCTGAGCCTTGTGCTCTCAATATAGAAGGAACTCATGCATTGGGACTGATTGCAACATAAGGCATTAAAACTTTGTAACCCCTTACCAGAATTTATTGGGCACAGTTTGTCAACAAAGCACCAAAGAATTTTGCTTCAGTCGCATAAGGAAGGCCACTGTCACTGCAAAGGTACAATTATTTTGCCCACCACAAGTCCCATATACTATTCTAGAATGATTAAAGAATGAGGAATTGCATTCTAAAGGTGGCCATACACAGGGAGATATTCTCGTTTTCTGTCAGGACCGCATGTACAAACAGATGCAATCCGATAGGATTTCTAGCCCTGCCCAATCGACATCTGCCCAACTTTCGCCCAGATATCAATCGGGGAAGCCCGTCAGAGGGCCACATTCATGGGCCGATAAGCTGCCGTCTGTCGGCAACTTTTATTGGCCCGTGTATGGTCAGCCTTAGGGTAAGGGCACACCTGGCAATTCGGGGAGATTTAGTCGCCTGGTGACTAATCGCCTCGTCTTTGCGGTGACCAATCTCCCCGAACGCATTCCTTCTTCCGGTAAGGGCGCACCTGGCGATTCGGGTAGATTTAGTCGCCTGGCGACTAATTGCCTCGTCTTTGCGGCGACTAATCTCCCCGAACACCTTCCCTCACTCTGCGCCGGCTAAAATGAAAAAACGCCAGTGCTAATCACACACGGCAGGTTGTTTTCCGAAGTCGCCCAAAGTGAAGGCACTTTTTAATTTTAGCCGGCGCAGAGTGAGGGAAGGCGTTTGGGGAGATTGGTCGCCGCAAAGACGAGGCGATTAGTCGCCAGGCCACCAAATCTCCCCAAAACATCCAGTGTGGCCTTACCCTAAGATCATTCCCATATTTTTCAGCTCAGAACAAGGTTAGCAAATGCTGAACTCTCCAGCTACTGCAGAGAATGTTGGAAGTTGAGGTTATCATCATTAGCTTTAAAGCACACCTTTTATCTAGGCTCACAAATAAAGCAGTTGTTTACATAACAACCATTTGCAAACAGAAGGGGGAATGTGAAGGCCATACTCACATGAACGAAAGCCTGGTTATTTTATGGGTTTGGTTTGGCCAAACTAATTTGCACATATATTTTTTCACACTTGTTCAACTTTAATTGCACCAGATTAAGTAATAGCCAAGCCAGCACCTATTACATGGGCTTGGAACAATGGTTAATGTTTTCGAGCCAAAAAGGAATTATTTTCGTTTTTTCACAAAAATTCTGGAAGCAATAAAACACAGTGGTCTTGAGCCCTTAAAGAAATGTTTTGCTTTCTGACATTCAAACCAGGGTGGTCTAAATACATGTTTATTTTGATATTGGTAGGGAAATTTAAAAGCAGAATAATAATTAAATTCACCCTTAATAAATACACTTCAAATTCATAAGCAGAAGCTAAATTGTAGTACACAGTCTACAATAGAAATAGTACTGGCTTCAACGATGCACAGCGTAAGCTATACGTTTCAATGGAAAGTGTATGAAAAAAATGACTGCTCACACCCCATTCTTTTATAATTTACAGCCCTAATGAGCATATAGCGGGAAACCAAATCCAATCCATAATAGCCTTTTATAATATCTTGTTTTAAGCAGCAGATAAGAACTAGCCAGTCATTTTTGTCAGCTCACTTTCTGTCCGTAAATATATGTTGTAGTAGAGATGGACGATGGGAAAATAATCTTGGTTAAAAAAAAAAAAAAAAAAAAAGTAACATTTTCTCGCTCCTACAAATCTTTTCGGGTAAAATACTCAGGACAGACACAAATAACTAGGTTCACTTACTACGAGGCATGATAAAATGGGGCTGAATGAGACAATTTTGTTTTATAGAAAAAACGATAGTACATTAATTACAAAATACACCATTCTAGACGCTGATCCAGCTGCGGAGCGATGCATAGATCATGGTGCGAGGCATGCGCATTCAAACCCTTTTCACTGCCAGATTCTCTCTTTCGGGGCCCTGGCTGCTGGAGGGTTAAGCAAAGGATTCTGAGGTAGGCTAGATGTAGTGTAAAACAAGATTTCAAACATTGCCACAATATTTAAAATGTCTTCTTCCAAAAATACATCTGGATACATACAGACCCCTATCTCCCTTTTACCCACTATATGTTAAATCACAGTTACCACTTTGTATAATTCTCTGCAATGATTAAAAGATTAAAACCAGATCTTGTCTGAGGTTTGTGGACTCAAGCACCAGTATTTTTATTTATCAAAAACACAGGGGAATAGACCTTTTTCGCAGGGACAGACAACGTTCTTGGCGAAATTCAAGAGCAGTTGGCAGACCCGGTTTAGTATGTAGGTTCTCTGATATTCTGCACATGGCTAATTATTAAGGCTTTGAACCTCCTTCGCGTATATTTAAAACATTCCTTTAAGGCATGTCGTAAGGAGAAAGAGGTAGGCGTTGGTTCTATAGACTCCATGTTGTGATGTTAACATCCTGCGTTACTCTCTTGACTTCTATGCATCCAATTCGATTTCATCTAAGGTGGTGACATGAATAAACATTATATTCAATATATTATTTGCTGTGATCAACTGCTGAACACATCAGGATTATTTCTAAAGCCACAATTCCACACAATCATTCATTCCATTCTGAGCTTTTTTTTTTTTTAAGAACAACACATTTTGCCCCATAGCACCACTTTATAAATAACCCTAAGTGAATCTCAGTAAAACAGACACACATTGGTAACTGTGCACTAACTACAATACTGGGTAGCAACCTTACAGGTCAAAAATACATTCCCCCCCCTTATTTATTTATTTTTTTTTACAAATTAGCTTTCATTTATTTGGGTTGAACTACTGACACTAGATAAATAATTTAGTAGTTAAAACACCACTATTATTTTCACAATAGGAATCTCCGAGAAGGGCGAGAGGGGAGTTTAGCAGAGTAATTATCAAAAATAAGCTATCACTATTATCTTTTTACTTTCTAAAACATCAATTATATTTACAAGACACTATTATTTGAAGTTCATGTTCCAGCACCCTTTGGCTAGCAGGCCAGGATATTTGTTCAGTATGCAAATAGTATCAAGGCTTGACATTAAGAGGCCATCATACAGAGGAGCACCATTGAGATAATGCAACATGGAGTTGCTGGTTCACACAGAGGGGTAATATCTGCCAATTTCTATCTTACAATTGTCAAAGGGAATAATATAACTTATTGTACACCGATGCTCAATTACAAGGCCTTCTGGAGTTTCAAGACACATCAGTTTGGTATATATGAAGCCAATTCTCAAAAGTAACTGATAACTAAGCACCCCTGTGATCTGTAAGCCACCTAAGATCATTTTTATTTGCTTACTCATTACGTGTTATTAAAGGGATCCTGTCATTGGAAAACATGTTTTTTTTCAGTTAATAGTGCTGCTCCAGCAGAATTCTGCACTGAAATCCATTTCTCAAATGAGCAAACAGATTTTTTTATATTCAATTTTGAAATCTGACACGGGGCTAGACATTTTGTCAATTTCCCAGCTGCCCCTGGTCATGTGACTTGTGCCTGCACTTTAGGAGAGAAATGCTTTCTGGCAGGCTGCTGTTTTTCCTTCTCAATGTAACTGAATGTGTCTCAGTGAGACATGGGTTTTTACTATTGAGTGCTGTTCTTAGATCTACCAGGCAGCTGTTATCTTGTGTTAGGGAGCTGTTATCTGGTTACCTTCCCATTGTTCTTTTGATTTGCTGCTGGGGGGAAAGGGAGGGGGTGATATCACTCTAACTTGCAGTACAGCAGTAAAGAGTGATTGAAGTTTATCAGAGCACAAGTCACATGACTTGGGGCAGCTGGGAAATTGACAATATGTCTAGCCCCATATCAGATTTCAAAATGAATATAAAAAAATCTGTTTGCTCTTTTGAGAAATGGATTTCTGCTGGAGCAGCACTATTAACTGATTGATTTTGAAAAAAAAAAATGTTTTCCCATGACAGTATCCCTTTAAGCAGTTGTGGATAATTTAGGTCAGTTCCAGAAAGGTGCAGTTCCAAGCTACAAATGACATCAAATTTCAGACACCCAATAAAAATGCATCGATTAATACTCTTTTACATTTAGTATCCAGTTCAAGGTTTGAACCTGTAGTTTTTTTTTCAAATGGTACAGCACACTACATTAAAACAGGAATGCTTTCTAATAATCGAGTGGCTTCTCCCAAAATACGGGACTCTTTATAAAAAAAAAAGAACATTACTCATGATATAACCACCCTTAATACATATTTTCAAATCCTTGCATTGAATGATATACCTTGTTCTCTGGCAAACATGCTACATGGGCAAGAGTCTGGAAGAACTGAACTGTGCTACACAAGGGCATGGATTCAATCTGTAGGATAATCAATTATTTATGTCAAAAACAGCAGAATATGACATTGCCAGTCTGAATACTGAGGTTCGACTACATCAGGAAGGGTCATGGCTCTTTAGAAATAATCACATAAAACTCCTGCTATAATAATTATAATAGCCCAAATTTGACTAATACTTTGGACAGTAGAGTTAATGACTATGGTAAATTGATCTTTAACTCGCCCTGTCAAATGTCTACTGTAGAAGTATCTCTGTATCATTCAACAATGTGGTACAGTCTGTTCATGGTGTGATTTACGCTTCATTCTTCTATGATACGAACTCTTGCTCCTGCCAATATAAGAGCAACTTTTTTCCCTATTTTACAAAAACTAAGAAATGCCAAAAAACATTATAAATGCAGATATAGTAATTGGTAGGACGGACACACTGTGTTAAATATTCTACCGCTATATACATTCTCCCATTATCTATTCCAATTGTTTGCAGCAGGATAAAAAAGTGCTTTAAAATAAAATTATAAAACAGAAAAATAAGCTATTTACAAACTGACTGTTTCAAATATTTGGACCGCGTGGAATCCGTTCCCATGCGTCTCGCTTAAAATCTATAAGGAAACTGAAGTGTAAAATTACTAGACACAAAACTGCCTCTTTTTTACCTAGAGATTTACATTCTGTGAAATTAACCCCTCTGCAGCTGGAGTGGTTAACAGTGCTGATGTGAAATACTTTTCTTTTTAAAGTCTATTTAAGTTCACCCTTATACCCTACTCCTACTGAGGCACAACCTGACACTCTTTTTGTGAATGCTGATAAAATTACTTTAAAAAATCTAAATATTTTGCCCATGGACTTAAAAAATACCTTTTTTTTTAATTTAGTTTCTTGTTTTCTTTCTTAAATATCCTGTGTTGTAATCCCCCATACAGCACCACTGTTTTGCCATAATGGTTATGACCCAAAAAGTATTACACCTCCCCCACACCAATGCCCTATACACTCGCCCCAAAAGATGGGGGTAGGATGACTAAGTGGACTCAAAATCACAATCACTACTAACAAAGTTTAAAGAAAGTCGCATTTGGAGGAAAATCTAGGATATTTGGTCTGTGTGGCATTTCCGTTGATAAATATTACAAAGAATGCCCAAATTCTGCCAGCACCATATAAACCAATAATCAAATTCCCAACAGCAATGGTAGATATTCACAGTTCTCATTGGATGGACGATACAGTAACCCTTTTTTTTCCATGTCATTCCATTTTAAAACTTTTTTGTTTTTTTTTAATCTGCTGCACCAAAACATGGGCTAAAAATACAGATGCTAGCGGTGGCATAAACTGTGGACTCAGGATTTCATTTACTTTGATCTCAAAAAACACGAATCTGATATTATACCTATTATAAAACAAGAGTATTACAACAAATAAATTAGAAATCTTCTTAAAATCACAGAAATTATTGCTTTAAATCAGGGTATCTGTACGCTACCACATCGTTTTCAGAAAACATCTGTATTCTTGCAGTTGTGGGTAGCAGATTTTGCAACCATTTAAAATTTTTTTAAAAAGTGGTCAAAACAGACGTTTGCTATTATTATTATTATTATTACATGATCATTTCAAAAGGGATACTGTATCTAGCCTGCTGCCAGGTGATATTTTTGCGAAGTTTCCAGAATTACATTTGAGGTTTATTTTTGGTGATCAATCATGATTCTTGTTTAGCTTAAAATGAAAAAAAAGCTAGAAATTCTGCACCATTATTTTAAAACATCGAATAAATAAATGTTCAAATGTTAAAAATCTGAGTGTGGGGAGCTTGTGTCATAAAAGGATGCTGCGATTTCTTTTCTCGGCTTTCTTCCCGTCATCTGGTGTAAAACATGTTTAAAAAAAAAAAAAAAACGCAGAAATATAAATCTTTTTAAGATTAATGAAAAAGAAAAAAAGATACAGTAAAAGTTCTCTTGCTGAGAGGTCCTGGGAGGTGTGCACGGGATTTCCCGGCAGCACACAAGTGAAAAGCACCATAAAGTAGCACCACGTATTACAGTGCTGTGGATTAGCTGAGGTACAATTGCCACAAGAGTAGCTATTTTAATCTCATATGAAGCGACTGTATGGTCCCGTAACCTTGGTATAGGCATAAGAGAATGCAGTGGTAGTAGAATCTGTTAAACTAGTAGCTGCCTGTCGGGTTGGGATAAAGTCTTTCTTCTCAACTGGTGGGGTTTCTGTAGTGGCAGCACCACCCCACTTCCTCTTTTTACCCAAACTTTTTACTTCCTGTTTGATGCCTAGCTTGGCAGCCTCTTCCTCCTTTACTCGTGCCCTTTCTGCCAACTGCTTCATTTTGGCCTCCCAAAGTGCCAATCCATGGTTAGGTTGGTTTAAGTTCTTGTGTTGGTAGAATACAAGAGAGATTCGAGTTGGATGACATCTGTTGGGTTTTTTCAGAGGAGTGGTAGCATGAAGCTCTCTCCTTGCACATTCAATTAAGATAGAGCCATGTCCAGGGGCTACAGCCACACCTCCGATATTCCCATCCAGAAAGTTGTGCTCACTATCAGACCAGATCTCCTCTTCATCCTCCTCCTCTTTTACACTCTTTGATTGGCCATCATCCATATTATCATCTAGACTATAGGGATCCCAGTGGTTCTGGCTGGAGTCAGTCTTCAAAGAGTTTACTGCTGGATTAGGAAAAGACATCCAGTTCTTGTCCTGAAGCTCAGCACAGGGGGTGACGCTACTTCTGTCATTGGGTGTGGTGCTGCATCTGCCACTGGCAGCAACTGAATTCCAGAGCTTTTCTTGGAATGGCATAGGCTCCTTCACTCCCTGATTAAGACTGGCCTGTCTACCAGTCCAGTTCTTATCCTGTACAGAGGATGGCATGACGGCTGGACTATCACTTAGCTTGCATGAGCTCCATACTTTTCCTGAACACTGTGAGTCAAGTGAATCACGTTGTCCCACTGGAATATCAATTCCATAGGGAGTCCACTGCTTCTCCTTCAGACCAGGGACATTTGAGTGAACACCAAAATAATCTCTCTTTTCTAGACCATTTTTATCACTGGGCAAAAACATACTGCAAGGACCTTCTTTATTAGTCCTTCCTGATGATGGTAGAGCACCATTAGCTTTGTACGACAGATCATTGGTCTGTAAGGAGTGATTTACTCCTGGGCTCTGCGAATGGACACTATTTGATCTCTGGAAAGGATCTACAAGAGGATCACAAACTGGCTCCTTTTTAATGACTTTGTTATAACAGGGAAGATTAGAATATGGAGTGGTTTCCATTGGTGCAGGAGTAGTCCGGTGGGGAACCCCAACTGATTTTTGACTGTTGGAATTCTGGAGGCTGTAGTGGTGTGGTACCTCACTTGATCTCCTGTAATTCTGCTCCGGTAACTCACTCCCATAACTTTGATTCATTCCATCTGCCAATGACTGAAGCTCTGGCTTTTTCTCAAAAGAATTATTCATCCATCCACTGTTTCTTGCATCACCTGTACCATAATTCATGAACTGGTTGGGAACCACAGGATTGTTAGGAAAGCTATAAAATCCAAAGGGAGGAAGAGCAAATTTTGAATGAAAGCCATTCACGGAAGGCAGGTTAGGTTGTGCATAGAAAGAATGATAAGAGTAAACACTGTTCATGCTGTAAGGGTCAGACGGCCTGCAGCTGCCCAACACTGAGTAGCTCTCCACAACTCCATTTCCATTGTACTTAAAGGTATTGTAGTGATTGGAAGGCTCCACTTTTACACAAGGCTTTGTCTGCTGCTGAGGAACACCTGCAGAACAATATGACACACATATTAGTATAAAAAAAGCATAATAGGCAAGTGTACCATCAAAAACAAAATAAACAAAACTATATATCAACAAAATATTGTACGGAGGGACATGCTGCATAGACTCCACTTTTTATCAAACAATTCTATTTTGTTTTTAATTATTCCCTTTTTTCCTGTAATAATAAAACCGTAATTTGTTTGTACTTTAACCCGAGATAGAATTAATCCTTATTAGAGGCAAAAACAATTCTATTAGGTTTAATTAATATTTAAATCATTTTTTAGTAGACAAACTACGGAGAACCAAATTACTGAAAGACCCCTTATCCGGAAAACCCCAGGTCCCAAGCATTCTGGATAACAGGTCTCATACCTGTATCATTGAGCACACCCCTGTAGGGATTCTGTACATTCAAGAGAGGAAATTATATTGTGAATATGAAGACAATTTAAAGGAAATTATATTGTGAATATGAAGACAATTTTAAGGAAATTATATTGTTGAATATGAACACAATTTACATAGATAATTCCTATGCAAGCTACTTTTTTTTTTTTAAACTTGACTGTACCCTGAATATGTTATTAAGATTAATGTGTTTTATTCTACATTTCCTCATGGTGCAGATGCACAATAAGTTTTGATATATTTATTTAAACAAATCCACTCTATTAATTACAACTTTTTTGCTTATGAGACAGTCAAGCTGTGCACCTGGGTTTTGCTGGCACGTCTTTGTGTCTGATGGCTCCTGCTTGGTTTTATCTGGAGAGACCAGTTTCTCCTTTTGGAGTTTCTTCTTTTCGGCTGCGGCTTTCTTGGCATCTAACTGTCGCTGCCTGCAAGACTTTGCTGGTTCTGAAAGCTTGCGCACCTCCCGGGGAAAAGAGCTCAACACCTGGATTCCTCCTTTCCTTATTTTTTCAAGTTGACGCTCCTCGCTCCCAAATTCATCAGTCGTGGAAACCTTGTAGAGTGGAAGTACATGGAGCTGCTCATCCTCTGCAATCTTGCCAATCATACGGTTATCCTCCTTAGTCAGAGTGCAGACCTTGGGATTAACAATACAAAACACAGATAAGGTGCCAGCTATGTTAAAGACAAACTCAAAAGGAGTTCATGTTAAAGTCCCCCATATATAATAAAAGACACTTAAGTTTGCCCAATAGCAGTAAGCCATAGCAACCAAACAAGATGTTTGCTTCCAAACAGTAAACCAGTACATGCCATCTGAGTTTTGCGCCTGTACAAACTCACCCCCATATGTAATAAAAGAACACTCTAAATTCTAAAAATACCTAGACTGGAAGCTCACGTGGCAGGATAGCACTGAAAAGTAAAACTATTGGTGACTATGAACACTCGTGAGTACGACCACGCATAATATAATGGAATCTATTTGATGCGTTTAGGTGCACTCAAACTTGGGTTTGCCAGAGGATATCCATGACCCAACCTGATTAGAAACCATTTGTTCTGTGTTCTCAGAACCAATCACATTTTAAAGAACAGACAAGTCATCAATACCAAGACCCATTTTAGTCTAAGGACTAGTCTTTTCTTATTTCCAATATCTGTACTAAACAGCAGGTGTCACTGTTCTAAGAGACGTTTAAGATTCAATGTAGGACTTCGTAACTCTTCTTTACATTAGAAATTTCAGTTAAAAACTCTTTGCTGTAAAATTTACTAATATGAATAACTTATGTAACAAATTTGTTTATGTACAAATATTTATAAACATAGGACCTGCTTTTTAAAGGCCACCGCAAAATCTCTCCTCAGTGCATCACAACTATATTTTCCCAAAATGTGCATAGAACATTCTCATGTTCCCACACATTCCCACCCGCCTCTCCAGACATCTTACAGCCCTAATATTACAATATATGACCATCTGATATTTTTTATTTAGAGGGGGGTTCATTAAAGGTTGTGAAACAAGGCTCTCAGAAAATGCTGTACAGGTATGGGACCTCTTATCCAAAATGCTCGGACCTGGGTTTTTCCAGATAAGGGGTCTTTCCAAAATTTGGATCTTCATACCTTAAGTCTACTAGAAAATCAATTAAACACCAAATAAACTCCACAGGCTGGTTTTGCCTCCAATAAAGATTAATTATATCTTATTTTGGATCAAGTACAAGGTACTGTTTTAATATTACAGAGAAACTGGAAATCATTTCTTAAAATTTGGATAAAATGGAGTCTATGGGAGAGCCATTCCATAATTTGGAGCTTTCTGGATAATGGATCCCATACCTGTACAAGCATAATTAAAGGTAAACAACTTACCACAGTGCAGCCATTATATAGATTGTGCTGGTCTTTGTGAGCATGGGCACAGAAATCCATGCATGCAGTCACCCCAGAGAATGGACGTCCCTCCTCGAGACCTAGCCGACAGTCTATTGCAACGTCCTCATTATTAGCCTTAAAGTAAAAAAAGAATGCAAAATAGGGTAAAAAAGTAACATTATCAAGGCATAATCCTTATTTGATACAAGTGATATCATTTAGAACCACTTGGCAATCATCTGGTGCTGTACTGTGTTAACTGGTATAAGACCCACCTCGTCGAGGGAATGATAAAACGGTATGGAATAGCAATGTTATCCACATGAACTTAGTAGGTTACCTGATTTTGATAAGCCTGAGGAGCAAGCATCTTGTATACTGGAGCAACCTTTGTAGCTAGATCCTGAAAGCTGTCCTTCAGGAATTCTTCCTGTAAAAGACACAAATACAGTTAACAATGTCACAAATTGAAAATGGCAAATGCTTTACATTGAGCAGCGACTCCCCAGGACCCCTTGGCTAGCAGCTCATAGCTGAATTATCTTTGAGGGCCCCCATAACTTTTGAAACGTATTCACCAGCATATATTAATTACAGTTGCTCATTAGAAGACCTTGTTATTATAAGGTTATTTTTTTATGTATTTCCAGAACCTAATTCTTTATGTAGTAATGTCATAAAAGTCTTAAGTTTGCCCACATCTAGTTACCCATAGTAACCTGATATTACTGTGGTTTTGGGTAATCAAATGTTGCTACCCAATAAATGCTACAGACTGATTGGTTACTGCTTTGTGTTGCTCACAAGGTTACAAGTCAAAACAAACAGAAACATTACAGGGGAAATAAATTGATAGTTTATACTACCTCCTTGGGATTGTCTCCAATGAGTCGGAACTTCCTGGGGGTCTTACTACGAGCATATTTGCAACCATTAAAGTACATGCTCCATGAGCACCCAAAGGAGAAAGAGGCACCACAGGTATTTGGGTCCTTGCCTTGGCATGCACAGGTTCGGCTGAAAAAGAGGCATCAGGATATGCGTAAATTATTTTGGAATGGGGATGTTATGATGATGAATGATGTGTGAATGATGTAGTCCTTGCAACAGGCTAGTTAGTGTTCTACATTATTTATCTTACAGCTTGTGTTGTAATACTATAATTATATGAATTATTATATCAAACTGTCTCCAAGTGTCCCTCTACTGGACTGTTTACTACATTACAGTGACAGCCTGTTTAAGGGTAGGCAGAGATACCCTTACTCCCCAAAATTGAAAAAAAGGGATTGCATACTATTAAACATTGTAATCACCACCTGTGGCCCTTCAAGCTAGTCTTCTATAGCTCACAGCTGTAGTTGTACTTCAGCAAAGGCTAGATGACTAAATATGCCACGTTTGTTTGCTTCAAGTAACTTTTTTTTACGGCAGCTGGAAGTGCCCAAGGGACTACCCTAGGACCCTTGCTCACATATTCCAGCACTTTGCCACCATCACAATATCCACTACATAAGCATCATGTGAAGCTCAAGCATTGCCAAGGTGCACGGAAAGTTCCACTACTTACTCATCATTCAGGCCACATCTCCGTGATGTTGGATTTCCATACTTGGTGATTGTCCCACTGATGTCATCATACAGAGAATCTCCCAGAGAGCGAGGAATTCCCTCCCATGCCATAATTAAGATGATGATGACTGCATTTTCACAATGGTGGCCTGCCCGTTGCCGGACCAGGCACATCAACTTCTCATCCTCACTCTGCCGGCGAATAACCTAACAAATAAAGACAATTTCCTTTTAGTGGTTGTACAGGCTTCAAGAGAGCTCTGAATTCATCAAGGAGAATAAGAGACCACTTTAATGAGAAAACATAGTCCCCTTTTTGACGAGCTCATTCAGTTGGGGTTATGCAGAAAAGGCACAAACAGTATCTGAACTTCCAGATATATATATAGAAAATGCTATATATATATATCGCCACTGTACGAAAAATCCACACATGGCCCGAAAATCGTATTGTACTATTATATCGTTGTGTCTATGACCAGCTTAATGCAACCCCCTCCCTCACTTTGTTTTATTGCAAAGTGATGAGTTCTGGGACTTGAAGTCCCTCTGCTTTCCTTAGTGGGTGATACATATCACCCATACATATATGGGTGGTACATATTTTCTGAAGGCAGAGGGACTTCAAGTCCCAGAATACATCAAGGATAAGGGAGGGGTTGCATTACAGTGAGACTCTAGGGGGGGTGGAAGAACTGGTCGTTCATTTATCTCTGGAAGTTCACAGTATTTACACTACACACACCTGATTAAGTTGGTGTCGAAATGGGGTCAGAATTTTCCCTTTAGGGGGAAAATGTAATAATAGTCATAATTAGAAAACAATTTGCAAAAACAAGAATATAAATTTGCATTTAGCAATGTAATATTCTTCATTAGACGGCAACTGCATTGCAAATTTTAATGTTGCACTATAAGTCATGCTTGTAGGGAATGTAATCTTTTGGAGCAAATATAACTTTCAGTAAGAAGTTTTATTACATAAACTGCGCAAAAAAGTCTTAATATTTTTTACACTGCTGAAGTGGTCGCTTAAAACTTTCCGGGTTCGCAAAAGCTATATTAAATTTGAAACATTTTTTGCATAAAGGTATAAATGATTGCATTGCAAATATTTTCCTGTTACATTGCCCTGTCAGCGTCTTTTGTGCAGTTTGTTCAATATACCGGTTACAATTTCTATATCAGTACTGTATCGGGCATAGACAAATCTTCCTACTGCTCCAACTCCACACCAACTCATTCCTAAACACCTGGAATGTTGAAGTTTTTCCTATCCCTGTTTTCTATTTTTCATTTTGAAGTAAGTGTTGACTTGGTTATAATGGAATGTCCTAATAGGCGCAATTCCATTCCCTTTGTGCTTCCTATACTAATCTCTACAAGGAAGTGTATTTTAAGGTTTTGGGGTCTGAGCTCAAGCACATAGAGGGGAGAGGAGTTGATGTAACTAAGCTACCAGCAGAGTATGAAGTTGATAAATACCAGTTTGACATGCTGGAAATATGGTTTTTGTGTGCGCCTTAAAAGTGGTCATACATGTACAGATATCGTAAGTTTTGTACAATATTCTGTGCATGTATGGCAGAAGACAAGCCATCCAATATGGGCAAAAGACTTGGATATTGGTCATTTTGTCAATCAACAAAGTTGGAAAATTGATAGGCGTCTGAACATCGCCCAGGGTTTACTGCTGAATTGTCAGATAGAGGTAGAATTCTGTTGTTTCTACCTGTATATTTGACTATTCAGCTCTTAACGTAAGCTAATGAAAACAAACAATCTCTGACCAATGGATGCAGGGAAGATAGTAATTGTTACGTTTATGGCTACCTTTAGACAAATCATATATTTGGGATATAATTTACACTGGTATTGAACTTCGCTATCATTTCTTCTCTGGTCACTAGGGGGCTTATGGGGAATCCATTGACTGAGCCATTGTGTATTCTACATAGAAAAGCAACTAAACCTAAATGGACAAAGTTGGGAGTAGAATGCAATATTTTGCTTTTCTGCCTTTAAGGTTAAAAACGAGGACAACAATTTAGCAGTGAAAAAAAGTATTGAACAGGTCAACGTTTTTCTCACTAACTATATTTCTAATGGGGCTATTGGCATGAAATGTACACCAGATGTCGGTAAAACCAATACAAAGAAATCAAAACATATCAGTCCATAAATTAAGTTATGTGGAATAAAGTGGAATAACACAGGTGATAAGTATTGAACACATGAAGAAAAGGAGATGCAAAAAGGCATGGAAAGCCAAGGAACCTGCTGAAATCTATCAGTATTTAGAAAGCAATCCTCCCCCTATCAGTGCAAATTCATATCAGCTGGTTTAGTCCTAATTGATGGCCTATAAAAAGGTTTCTCATTACCAAGGTATCACACAAAAAGCATCTCATGATGGGTAAAAGCAAAGAGCTCTCTCAAGATCTCTATGGAGAAAATCTATGGAAAGAACTGAAGATCAGAGTTCATAGAAGAGGCCCCAGAACCTTCAAGATTTGAAGAATGTGGAAGAATTGGCCAAAATCACACCTAAGCAATGCATGCGTCTTGGCGTCTTGAAGCAGTCATTACCAACAAAGGCTTTTCTACCAAGTATTAAATACATTTGAGTAAGTGTGTGCAATACTTATTCCCTTTGTCGTTCCACTTTATTACACATAACTTAAAATTAATAGCTATATTTGTTTTGCTTTCTTTTGATGTGTGGATTACTTGGGTTGATACCGACATCTGGTGTAAATTTCATGTCAATAGCCACATTAGAAATATATTTACTGAGAAAACTGTTGGGATGTTCAATACTTCTTTTACCTGCTGTTTGTATATTTTGGGGGCTTTGCCCATGTAGATAGACATGCATTTTATTGCTGTACTTTTAAACAAGCATTACCATTTTGGCTGTTTTACAGACGACGTACAGTAGTGGTACAATGCTGCATAGTTTTATTTAATCCTTTAAGTGCATGAGCTCACAAGGAAGAGAACAGTATCTATTTTTAGAGACATTTACAAATAGAACATTAAGGCTCATTCACTGGCCGGCCTAGATACACACATAGTAGTAATACAAAAGACAGTGTTAAGAGATGCTGGTTTCCTGTAGTCACTGAAAGAAAAGACGTGAATGAAACAACATGGTGTCCCTGGCTCACCTCTTCCTTGCCTCTCTGAAACCATTTCCTCTGCTATAGGCAAGCAATGTATCTGTTTTGCAGAGTGCAGTCAAGCACAAATGTTGTAATTAGAGCAGGCATGTCCGAAGTGCGGCACAGGGGCCAATTGCGGCCCATTTTCCAATTTACACCGACCTTCAACCTCCATCATGAAAATAATAATAACGAGGACCCCCCAGCACAGTGGGAACAGGAATCCCATAGCAGTAATATTTGGGCACATTAGTGAAATGATCTGCCACTTGGTCTATACTGCGGCCTGTGTGCTGAAGGTGTTAGTAATAGACACGTACTGGCACGTAGTGACGCGCTGTTTTCGCATACTTCCTTAGGACTGAAGGTGTCCATAGTAGGGATGCACCGAATCCAGGATTCGGTTAGGGATTCGGCCAGGATTCGGCCTTTTTCAGCAGGATTCGGATTCGGCTGAATCCTTCTGCCCGGCAGAACCGAATCCGAGTCCTAATTTGCATATGTAAATTAGGGGCAGGGAGGGAAATCACGTGACTTTTTGTCACAAAACAAGGAAGTAAAAAATGTTTTCCCCTTCCCATCCCTAATTTGCACATAAAATTAGGGTTCGGATTCGGTTCGGTAATCGGCCGAATCTTTTGCAAAGGATTCGGGGGTTTGGCCAAATTCAAAAAAGTGGATTCGGTGCATCCCTAGTCCATAGACGTTCTAACAAGCCAGTACAGTAAACTATAAAAGTATGGCGTCACTACGTTCCAGTACGTGTCTATCCCATCCCTTGACATTCAAGTTTTTAAAAGTTCAGACTTTCTCCAGGTATAACTGTCAGATATGCAGTAATACCACTTATAACTGTCAATTTAAAGGAAAATAAATGAAATTGAATTGCTTATTATTAAATGTGATAATAAATATTATTATTATTAATTATGAATCGTTCACAGTTTTTAGGCAAGATAGAATATTTTTTCCATGAGTAAAGATTGAAACAAATATAGTCTGGATAACCTGAAAATAACATACTGCAAGTGGTCGAGTCTCAGAAAACGCTATTAATTATCGCCAACAATTTAACTGTAACAACTTACCCATTTCGCAATAGGACAGCCCCTTGAGCTCTTTCCTTCCTTTCCTGTATAGATCACCTTTTCAATGCGAATTGCCTCCCCTTTCTCTCCAAACCTTGAACGTCAGAAAATAAGGTTCATTTAGTCAGGAAAAGTTGAAAGCTTTGATGTTATTGCTAATTGCACACATCACCCTCAAATGAGTTGCCAGTTGCCCCAAGAGGAAACTTCAATCGATTTTGGGAGACTGAAGCGTTACATGGGTTTTACCATTCGTAATTCACATTACTGCCTATGGGAAAGCTTTTAAAGGAGAATAGTCACCCACAGAAGCAAAGATTTATCGCTGGCGATAGATCACCCGGTGTGCCATTGCCCTAAAGCTGTCAGCCAATCTCCTTTCTTCTCAACAGCCAACCATACAGGCTGAACAACCAACAGTCTGAATGTAGCTGCCGATTTGGCTCTTCCAGAACAAGATGTTGGCTTATTGGACAATATATATATTGGTAAAATTACACATCTGGCTGATACTCTGCCAGATCCAAAAATCCATTTGGTGGGTGTTGGATCAGCCAATATCCATTGTTCTGATCATTGGACCATGGGTCCAACAATCACTTTATCCTATTTTGGACTAATATTTGGAGGCTAAATTGAGCAATGATGGCTCTTTCCATGCATTGCTAGCTTAACATGGTCTAATTGCCCTATTTCATTACCCAAAACAAGCAATTTGCAAAAAAAAAAAAACCATCTAGTGTTGAGTAGGCAAATGTAATTGCAGCATGGATACTATGAAGCATTCAACTCACCGCTCTTCCATTAGCTCTCTGATAGAAGCCACTGTTGGTCCAGATCCCAGATGTGTATAGTACGGGCCTTCATCCTTTTCATTAATTTGTTCTGCAAAAACACACAAAAAACAGAAATGAAAATGATTGATCTTTATTGAATGACCTCCTGCTTAACAGCCATAATAACTCCGCATAGAGGAGCCCAGTGAAATTCCACAGTCTGGTGAAATGCTATCCTATGCGGATTATCTAGGTCCTCCATTTTCCCTTAAACATCAGGGATAGAGTTTCACCAAATGATTGTGCAACACATTTAAATGTTGCAAAACACAAACAGATTCATTCAGTGAGGAACATGCACACAGAAAATGATGTCTTAAAAAACAACAACAGAAAAATTAGTATAACAGCATGTTGCAATATTTAGGGGAGTGCCTGGGTGTGTACGGGCTTGTGTATTTGGATAGTACTATGATCTGTCAGGCTGTTTATGTTTTAGAAAAAGTGGACGAGATAAGTTAATGCTAAAGGAACAGTGACACTGAAAGACAGGGGGCTTCTATCATAATACAGTCTTGCTCATTCCAACATCTGTGGTCCCTTTGACTTATTGAATAACACTAGATATTGCGGTTTAGGGATCTAGGGTTGTTGAATACAGTTTTACCCTCTGTAAACGGTTTAGTTTTGCTGCCATGTGTTTGGCGGTCATAATCATGGCTAAATTCCTTAATTTGCACTGTGAGCCACTGCCTTTGAACATTAAATGATCAGTTATACTTAGGGTTGTCACCTTTTGTTACATTTTTTACTGGCTGGTGGGGGGCGGGTACAAAGGGGCGGGTGTGACGTCAAATGGCGGGGCTTTGATGTAAAAGGAAGCAGCGATTTCCAAATAGGCAGAAGCTAAGTTTACAGGGGATTGGGGGTGGGCAGGTAAATTTGTAATCAAGGCCTTGGCAGGTGTTTTACCGGCTAAGCCGGTAAAATACCGGCCAGGTGGCAACCCTAGTTATGGAAGAAGGCTTATAGTGTGACAAAAGGGGCATAACCAAGATTACAAGGGTTTTGACTGGGTAGGTTGGGGGTGGGCCAAAATTATCACTAGACCTTTTACGAATGTCAAACCGCCAAAAAGAAATGCCACTGACAATTTACTGCAGTTAAGAGTCGTTTTTAGTATGTTTTAGTATGTTGTAGTATTGTGAATCCTTAAAAAACTTTTAAATTGGTCTTCATTTTATAGTTTTTAAAATTATTCTTCTGAATTTTTCAGGTGGGGGTCACTGACCTCGGGAAGCTCTGTGAGGCTTCAATTTTATGGTTTCTTTTTATTATTCATCTTTCTATTCATTACAAACATTACTCTCTACATTATATTAAAATTGGATTCAAAGATGGACAACCCTTTTGGTGGGCAAGAACATGGTTTAAAAAGGAAAAACTACAAATGTGTCTATATTTTGAGATTATCTTGGCTGTTACCCTAATCCTGGGCTCAGGGTCAGACTGATCTGACTAGTGGTCCTTAGCCCAAGTCAGTTGCCACCAGCCCAGTCTTATTTCTATGGTAGGTGAATATTACATCTACAATATTTAGCATGGCCTTATTGTTGGTGGGGTCAAATCCAACCCTGTGTGTTGGATTACAGATTAAGATTTTGGAATTGAGAAGAATGTCCTGTGTGCTGCAATAGATTATTTTTCTCCACACATTAATCTATATAAATTTATTTAAAAATTGTTTAAATAAGCTTTTGTGAGCAGGGTCCTCCCCCTAGTGTCCATTCCATTGTCCTATCCATTAGTAACTGTGAATCGTTTTTGCTATATATGTTTTTTTCTGTATATATAAAGCGTTTGGTCTTGTATTTGTATCCCTTTACTTTGTCAAGCGCTAGGAAGGGGGGGATGATGGTGCTATATAAATAATAATAAGATGACTCAAATCGTAGGCATTTGGAAGATGAAATAAAGCGGACAGCTTGCATACTGACTGGGCCTGTACAATATCAGCCAGTCGCAGTAAAGTCTGAGATATATCCCTGGTTTTGTTTTATACAGGGGTCAGAGGTAGAAACATGTCTCTTTAGCACCGTTTGGCAAGATTATACCTTCGTTATACAATTTATGCCAGAGGATCGTTTACAGTATATAACAAACGACCACAGCTGGCCAAGAAGGGTTCGTGGTTAAGGGTAGTAGAGATATGGGTATAAGTGCAGGGTTAGCTTATATTTTTATGGAAATTGGTTTACTATGAGCAATTGCGAGCATTTTATCACTCTCCTACAAAATTATAAAATGCCCAGAAATATACCATGTGCCACAGCCTTAAAACCAATTTGACAATTGCTTCAGTGACATTATAGCCCCCTGAATTAAAGGCACAGCAGAGGTAAAGAGTTTATGTGCCTTTATTAGCTGCTGTCAGCTTCCTCTCATCCATGGGCAGGAACCCTGATACTACAGAAAACTCATTAGCCATACTCCATGTGTCCAGCAGCGTTGCGGCATAGGCATTTTATTGCATGCAACCAACCTTGAATTTTAAACTCTAATCACATTAAATGTGTATTTGCCTTCCATTGAGTCAGCTGCTGTTATGGCTGCCTTATTGATCTATTCTCCAGCAGAATGCTGTTCTCTCTGTGGCATTTTGTTCTGCTTTTTGTGCCTAATTCAATATCACCAGGGAAAAACAGAGCATACATCTCATACAGACACAGGTTGCACAATAACTTGCTAAAATTCCCAAGAAAATGAAATGTCCTCCTATCCTTTTACAAAATAAGGCTAATGAGTAACTGCTGCGTTATGAAATATTTATAAGGCAATACTGTATATCTCACAGCACTGTAGCACTGTATCACATGCATGTTTACTGCACTCTAGGATCTTCTCCATCAGAGACCATACTTTGAAGCTATTTTTAATGATCTAAAAAGGAAAAGAAGTAATATCCACCCATGATAACAATGGTCTGGGATTCAAAGTAAAATGAGCTTTTAGAAAAAAAGAGCACAGCTGTATTTACACCAAACCCCGACATCATTCAGCAAGCCTGTTGGATCAGTTTTAATGCCAACCAAAAAATGTATATAGTAAAATAGAACATGTCCACCTTCATTTATGGTCAGTCATACAATATCTGTCCATTAAGCCTGTAGGCTAATCATTTACATACCCTTAAGCTGTCTGTAGATGTGCAGATATATATCCTTATGTCCGAGGAATCTCCCAACCTACCACTAACCATTCAGATGAAATAAAATAGTAAAAATCCGACGATGTTCTGGTCATTAATCCAAAGACAGCAATCATACGAATGTTATGTCCGACAAATAGTAGTGACAGTCTCCCATTGATATCGTCAGAGATCTTATCGTTAGTCAACAGAAATCTTCTAACCTGTCAGATCGACCGATCGTCATGGCACGAAAAGTCAGGACAATCCACACGCGGTCAGAAAATCATACATAACCAAGATTCCTGCTACTTCGTGTCTATGGCCAGCTTTATCCATAAAACCCTACATATGGAATTGTGCTTTGGCCTATCTTACAGTGGGTTTATTTTTTTTTAGATCATATACTGTGCCCATCATGTCCTGGGGCTCAAGTATTGTCCCTTGCAACCCATTGCTATGCCTCTTGTTACTGAGATGAGAGATTGCGCATGAATAAACACATATTTAGATAAATAAAACTCCCTGGGAAAATAAACCTAAAATAAATAATCCTTACATGTGCATCAAGTATATGTGCATATGCCAGGCCTGAGCTAACAATCTTAGAATTCTGGCAAATGCCAGAGAGGCGCTGCTTTAAGATGCCATGGGAGGCCATAGCTCTTTGTACCTATGTACTTGAAATGTTTTTTTAAATCTCAGTTTGGACTTGCTCAAGCATGGCCTAAAATGTGCTAGTTGTTGATGCTTATATGCATTTTTCCTTAAAGTACCCGCTCATTTGCAGCAAATAATGAAAGCCATATTACTCTTCAGCACTCGCGCCCTATAAACCCGTCAATGAACATATCAGAGCAAAGAAAAACTGCTTGTCTCAGCAAGTGTAAAAACTGTTCACTGGAACAGCTTCTGTTTATAAGAAACTGCCATTTAATAAACATTATTTTCATCCAATATCCCTATGCCTACTCCTCCAAAAAAAAAAATAGCTTATTTAAACTCTAATGTGCATATTGTGCCACAGACAGAACTATACGTTCTGTCTTTGAACTACATCTCCCACTAATCTGCATTGTTTTCAGCAATGTTGGGGACATGGTTTCTGAGGATCACAGACAGCCTCAGGACATTAACATCGGAGTCTAGTTAAATATGTGGATCTTTATCTCTGCGGGAGTAGCACTGTTAAATTAAGAAGTATTTTTGATAATATAATTAAATCTTTATAGGTATTTTTTTTTATCTTGATTTGCCAGCCAATTTTGGGCGTTTCAGTACAATATGGACCCCACACTGATGGTTTGCAAGATACTTTGCGCATTATAATGCAACCCCCACTCCTTATTCCTACAGGAATGCCCTACACATAGCACATGGCTTTCCTGCAGCATTCCAGAGAAGAGATCCAATCATAGACAGCTTTACATGCTGTTACACTCTGCCTGCAGTCATTTATAGCAACGCAAGCCGAAGTTCAAGGGTAAAGCATGCACGGACAGAGGTTTTTCTACATGCATTCGAGGAATGGCTACAGTAAATGTCCAGGAATTCCTATAATTTGGTGAAGCGCTCAAGTACAGTGCTTAGGAAGAACTACAATGGGTGCCGTTAAATATATCTCCAACTGCAGCACTAAAAAATATTCCTTTCAAAAATGAACACGTAGGGGATGGATCATACACCTAGGAATTATGTATTACTGAAAGGAATTAGAGAACAGTGGTATGTTGCAAAGATCAGAGGAATTTAGATTTTAAGATTAATGGAGCAGGGTCCTTCTTCCTCATCTCAAACCTTTTCTTGAGTGTGATTGTATAATGTTATTTGAAAGGGGTGCACAAAAACATAAAATATATATACATAATCCAAACCTAAAGAATTATTTACCTTTTTAAAGAAGTCAGCATCTTTTTTTACTCTTTGCATTATGTACCAGACTGCTTAGCCCAGCCCATAAACCAGACAAAGCAGGTGGCATATTCCCAGCTAAGCTCATGATCAAATGTCTGGCACTCTTGTGTGCCGAGTCCCATAGGGGGCTATTACCCATATACTGGTCGACTTTCTGGCAGTAATTAATCCCTATGGACAAGGCGCTCATTTGACACTAGCATCAGCGTATTATCACTGCATCAGCTTCAATTTCCCAGTGGATAAATCATTGAGAAGTCGCAATTTCAGACTTTAAAATACTGGCAGCTATCATCCAGCTGGTTTTAGTTGCGTGAATAGTATATTAGTTCTAATTATGAAAACATCTGCAATTATTTACTCACGTCTGTCCCTTCATTAAACCTTCACAGTAAAAAAGTGTCCCATACAAAGCTTAAACCTCACTTTAGTTTATTATCACAGAATGGGCAAGGTAATGTTATCCATAAGATGGAATTATAATACCACAATGCAATGAATTTTGTTTGTCCTTAGAATTAACATCCTACACAGATATATAGATGCCGAATATGATCTTTGACTCTAAAGCACTAAAGTAGTGGGCAGTCAGTCTGAAGGTAAGGGGCACTGCATGTGTGTCATTAAGGCATTTTTGTAGCCCAGTCTGCCTAAATCTCCAGAGAATTATTGGTATAATATCCTCATCTGGGTACCATCTGCTCCACAACCATGTGGCAAAGTAGATAAGCAGTCCAGGGCATAGAGAATGTTGGCAGAACTATTATTACATGCACTAAAGCTGGCCATACATGTAAAGACCCATAGGTTGCCAACTGAGTGACTCTTTGCCAATGTGATCAAGCAAATTCAGATCAACTACCAAGATGCTTCCATAAGTACAGAAGAATGGACTCCACTGCAAAAGTCTTAATCACTGCTCTTTACACTTAAGATACAACTGATTGTAGGACTGTGAATGGGAGGCTTCTGGAAGTGTATACACAATTAATAAACTCATGACATGGACTTACAGCAGAGTTCTGTCTGGCCCTTATAAACATATACTTCAATGAATGCAATACACAGCTGCAGTTGTTCAGACCTCAGCCTGTGGGAGTCAGCAACTTCTGCCTACAGAAATACCTACTGCATGCGGATTAAGGCACTCATCTGACCAGAATGACTGTTCTTTCCATATTTATATTAATCATGACTTTCTGTCTTGACCAAACATCTACTTCAATCATGCAAGAGGCAACCTAATTCATTTGAAAGTCAGTACATCTACAGACCATTGAATATGTCAGGTGTGTTTGGACTGTCTTAGAACTTGGCTGACCAATTCTTACCTCGTGTTGGTAGCATTATATTTTAAATAGCTGCACAGTAGAAACAAAATGCCATTGCAATGGAGTAAGGGACACAAGCACCTCTAGGTCACTTATTTATCCACCTCTAAATGAATAGTCTCATTCCATTTGCATGGGGTAGGCAACACAGCATGGGATACCATAAAACAACCAAATTATAGAAACCCTGCTCCTATGTTAACATGTAACTTCGTTGAAGGATTCTCACTCAAACCCATTGAAAGGGGTCTTAATATTGCAGTGTGAAAGGAAATATGAACGTTTTGCTATTCTGACATCAAACCACGAATCTGGACTGGATGCCAGAGAGGCGAATAATTTAGTGCTTGGGATCAAAGAGCAACCCCTGCTGAACCTTGAGTTACCCAAGCAAAGCATTACACGGCACACACCCTATATTACTCCTGCTGACAAACCCTTATCAGTTGCTGCTATATGCTATAAACCCTTAAATCATCTGTAATCTACAACACACTTGCTGGGGGAGAGGCGCAGTGTCCTGTTAAGTCAGCTTCTGGATGAATGACATCAATCACTGTAATCTAATGCAGGAACCAAAATGTCTGGAAATGAAATTTAGAACAAGAAATCCAGCAGCACACTCATATTGATGCAACAATCCGTTGTGTTTTATTAGCCCATATATGAATATTTCTGTTCATATATGGGCTAATAAAACACAACGGATTGTTGCATCAATTTGTGTGCTGCTGGATTTCTTGTTCTGGATGTTAAGTGGACCCAAAAAGCAGGCGAGGGTCTTCCAGTTCAGCACCTGAGACCCACACGGGTTTAATGAAGGTAGAGCACTCCTAATCACTATTACTGGAAATGAAATTTAGGGAAAAGGCAAACTTTGGGTTTTCGAGTGCCTGACAGTGGCAAACCAAATACAGTCTTACAGCTGTCTTGCTAATATTGGCCAATATTCACAACAGAAACCTCACTATGTGCATAAGAAAACATTGATATAACTTAAAACATTATGCTGTTACATGTACGTTTTTTCACATATACAGCAAAATCAGTGGCCCTGGAGCAGTCAAATAGCCGTTTGGTTTCAGAGGACTGAAAAACCAATAGATGGGAATAGGCGACAGTCGCCAGTAAACAAAACCTGAAAGTAGATTCCATTTAGTAGCTGTTTTGACATACAACTGATGCTCAGGGTTACAACTATATAAAAAATATAGTTGCAAGTCAACCTATTATAGTTCCAGTGAACTAAATCTAAACTAATAAATAAAACATCATGCGATCCAATCCTTGACTCGGGGGCCAAAAAACAGATCAACTTAATTTGCCCCTCTGCTTTGGTAAAGAATTATCCTGAGTTACCATCTGCGCTACAGTCTGAGCACATCTTCCTTTAGGCTTTCAATTCCACTTTCATTTAGTCTGTGTTGAAGAAAAACAATGTATTGAAATTATCTGCATACAAAACACATCCTTACACCAGAGATACTCACACTTGGAAATTAAAGAGGATCCACAGCACTAGCAGTAACTTATAGTTGCCAAAATGCACTCTCCTTTAAAACAGGGCCAACAAAGAACATGTGTACTGAATGTCCTTCTACCCATTACCAACTTTTACAGACCTGACGAGCACCATCATTGTGGCTGAGAATATAGGATGCTATTATGTGGTGTGGATGCTTTGCTGGGCTTTACCATAATAAGCAAAGGCCTAAAACACAAGCCACACACAAATGTAGCTGGGCGCCGAACCCACTTATTATCAGCCACAGAGCATGACTAAGAAATAGGGGTGCACCGAATTCAGGATTCAGTTCGGGATTCGGCCTTTTTCAGCAGGATTCGGGCAAATCCTTCTGCCCGGCCGAACCGAATCCGGGGAGGAAAATCGCATGACTTTTTGTCACAAAACGAAGAACTAAAATATGCTTTTCCCTTCTCAACCCTAATTTGCATATGCAAATTAGGATTCGCTTCGGTATTTGGTCGAATCTTTCCCAAATGATTCGGGGGTTCGGCCAAATCCAAAATAGTGAATTCGGTGCATCCCTACTCAGAAACAATGTTTTAGTCTGATAAACCTGTTTGCAGATATGAGAAAACAATTAACAATATTCATGTAGCCCTTTCCATACACCCTCCATTTGCATGCACACAATTTGTACAAGTCCATAAGAAGGCTGAGAAACAAAAAGTTAGAGTGACATCAGAAAGGGGTTATACAGGCCTAACCATAGTACAAAATGGGAAGACACATATCTCATAACGTCACAAAATGGATGCAGTTCTGCCCACTGATGTCAGAAAGTGAAACGTCAAGAAAAAAAAAAAGTCAGACACAACTAATCTGACATTCAGGCCTTCTAAAAAGTTTAAATTAAGTATCCCTCAAACCTGGCCTGACATTTTGTAATGGCTCCAGTCTCGGAGTTATAAGTTAGACCAGACTTGTATCCAAATTGTCAGAAATATTTCCAATATTATTAATGAATTAGGCCATATTTGCATTATGTCATAAATCTGACTCAGCTGCCTAAGGATAATATATTGTCCCAAAATTAGGAGATAAATGAAAATGCAATAAAAGCATTATTTTGGTGCTACTGGTCCAACAACCTCCCCCCTTATGTGGCAGTCCAAATTATGCACAGATCAAAACATTATCAACTAGAAATACTGAAATACATCTTCTCTGTTCCTGTTCTAATTCCAGCCACAGACAATCCAATTTTGAACTGCACCATGTGTGAACTGGCCAATTTATCAAACCACAGAAGATAGAAAAAATCACTAGGTAACTGGCTTTTTAATTCATGGCAACCATCTAGGAAGCTGGCTCAGAATGTCTCCGGAAGGCTTCATAACAAGTACTTGATCAATTTGAGAACAAATGAAAAAGCCAAGAACCTAATTTGGATTTGGTATGTTAGTGCAGATGACCCATGCATGAATTAGTTATCCCTAAAAGCACCATAAAGATATTGACAGACAGCTTAAGTAGTTTAGGAACAATACTGGGAGGGGGGGTGAGAGTTACAAAAACAGAAAGTAACATTCAGCACCCTTTGAAAACAAGACATAATTGGATGAAATAAGCCAGTATTCAATGATCCAAAGTGATGAAACACTTACCAACACAGTCGCATGTTGGAAATTCTGCTTGAGCCATTTTAGCTGGTGTATCGATTAAGCTCTTGGTTGGAGAAGTCAGATATTTGAGTGGAGATTCCAAAAACCCACTAAGAGTAGGATTGAAAGGCAGTTCACTTTTTGTAGGAGTTCCATCAAGATGTTGGTTTTCCTCCGAGTAGGAGCATGTGGTAGACACCACTGTTATAGCACCAGAAGATTCGATTTTTATCTGTTTTGGAGACTTTGATGAGAACAGACTATCAAACTTATGAGACGCATTATGTGATATAAGATTATTTGAAAGTGCAGGATTGGAATGGGTGGCATTCTCAGATGGTAACTGGGAAGGAAACGGCATTTTAAACTGTGGAACTCCTGATGTTTGTTGTTTTGGTGGTCCTTCGCCATTCTGAGAGGGGACCTCAGAACCTGGAAGAGAGAAATCCTCCCCAAACTCAGCTTCAAACTGTTTTATGAGATCTTCAAACTTGTCATCAATGCAGCTAAGGTCATTTTGCCCAGGAACATCAGTCAAGTTTGTATGCTGGTTGGCAGAATCACCTTGTCCAGAGCTGGAATCACCTGTGGAAGGTGTTGGACATCGACCTTTTGCAACAAGAGAATTAGTCTTATTAACACAAAGTGCAAAGTTATTGGCTTTTCCAATGCTAGTTTGATTTTCATTGCACGTTTCCTGAGTGTTTACAGTCTTTTGATTTTCAAGATTTGCCTGTGATCCAGTCAGCTGTATAGACTGGGACTCAAGTAGGTCTGGTTGTACGTTAATAGGAAGAGAGTTTTCAAGATCCAATTCTTTCACTTGGTTCTCTTCTTTTTCCACTCTGCGAAAAGAATCCAGGCTTATTTGACTCACAGGCATGAAGACTGCATTTCCTTCCTTCACCCTGGGTTTTTTTATTTGCACTTGCTTGCGTGGTGGTTTGGGTTTTGGTTCCACTTGCTTTTGTGAAGGAGATTGTCGACGTTTCTTCCTCTCCTTAACAGGCTTCTCTGTTGTCTTGGAAACTGGAGCTTGTTGAGAATTGGGCACCCACCAGTTTTGCTGTTCTTGGGTACATGCTTCCATAGTGTTTGAGTCCACAAAAAGATTACGTTTATGGTGGAGATGCTGCTGAAGTGCAGCCTGGGTATTACGATGAAAGTCATTTCCTTGAAGAAGCTGAGACAGCTGTTGATCTGGTGACATTTTGGTGAAGTCAGCAGATTCTTTTTTTATGGATTTAATAGTATGTTTAGACTTCACATTTTTTATTTTCTTGGACAAACTTTCTGGCCCTTTAAACACAGACTTGATGTACTCATCTGTGTTCCCAAGCAATTGCTTCAACCCTGTCATAGGATCAGATGGAGACTTCAAAAGATCAGCATTTTGGACCCACTGCTGAAGGAATTCTTTTTTTTGTGGGGTAGAAGCATCACTGGGCAACACAGAAGAACTTTGAGATAAGTTCTCAGGAATGTATTGTGCTTCTTGGTAACCTGGTTTCTTGTTCTGTTCCCAAGAGGCTTGCCTTGGAGATTGGGGCACAGGAAGTGCATTTTTGCCAGTGTATAATTGGGCCTGCTGATTCTGGAACAGTTCATTGCAGGATATGGGTAACATAGGTAACTGGTTGCCTTTAGCAGTGGGAAAATGAGTTAACTGATCATTATGGTTTATTAAGGGTTGGGAAGGAGCATTGTGGTATTCATTGTTTGTCTGTGGAAGTGCAGATGATAGTTGTGTAAGAGCTTCAATGGCAATGGCCGTTTGTAGACTTATATTCTTTTCTTTAGCAAGACTCAGTGCATTTTGAGAAAATGGAAGGTTGCCTGAAGGACATGTTACATTTTTATTTTCTAGATTTAGCACCTGTTCTTTATGGTATGATTTTTGCACCAGCTCTTTACTGACCTGACCTAGACTAGGGAATGGGCTCTCCTGAGAACCTTTACCTGTAGATTTTATTTTATTTTCCAACCATTCAAGATAGTCAGGACACTCAGGGCCATCACAGTTACAGTTAGGTGGTTTTACACCATGCTTTGCAAGTGCAAGGGCTTCTTTTAGAGTGTTTAGGTCTTCGGGACATGAGGGAGCATTGCCTTCTGAGTGCCCAGAGTTGTCTCTGTTTGTCTCATAATTAAACTTTTCATATAGCTGCATTGATATCGAAGAGGGGGTCCCTGATGCAGGCATGCCATAGTTAGACATAGCCTCAGCCACAGCAGAGAATGCAACTAAGTTTTTGGCATCTTCTAGGTTTGAATTGTTATTAGCAGCAGTATGGTTGGGAATGATGGGTTTATCCCAGTTGAGCTTGTTGCAGGGATCCTGAGGAGCAGCTGTATTGCTAAGCCACGAATTAGCTTCCATTAATAACAGATTTGCTAGATCCTCACTTGCTTTACTTGGGAGGGTAGAGTCACATTCCTGCTTCAACCTTCCTTCTTGAACATGGTTAACTGGCCCTGCTTCCATTTGGTCTGTTTTGGGTCCATCAACTAAAATGCTTTCAGAACAGTTCTGTAGGTAGAGAACATAAATATATACATGAGAATCAGGAATACTTTTTAATGTGCTTTACATAAACATAACTAATGTAGAATATACATGCAGTAAAGATCATGGTAACATTTTTATTTAAACTGCAACTTGTCATGGTTTTCTTCATGTTTTTTTAGTAGTATTTGCATCCAAATATGAAGATATTCTTCTTTCTAAAGAAAAAGCCCTCTTCTAAAATCATTGAAAAAAAACACACTGCTGCAATGACTCCTGACATCAACACATGATGGATGAATTAGATTACAATTAAAATACAAACACTCTTTTTTCATTGTTAATATTTCATTACAGAGTTTCTTTTCCCTCTGACTTCAGAGAATGTAGCGTACTGCCACAGAAACATAGACCTTCTCTGACGGCAATTCCTAACTAATAACTAATGTGGTTTGATAGGAAGGGAGCTGTTAGTAGAAGTGAGGAAAATGCTAGAAATGAATAATGGAGTTAATCATGTTTAGTGTTTTGTCTTATATTGGTACATGCATCTTACATTTAAACAGTTTTTGGATATATGTTACAGCAAGGCTACATCTTTTGTGTAAATATACCTTTTACACATACAAAATATTTTCTTAGACAACTGAAGAAATGTGTTTTGAGCCCCTTGGGCAAAGGACACTATTTTCTACTGGTTGTGCACTTATTGGTTGTGTTCAGCCAACTTGAATCTAAATGTAAAATTACGCAATTTTAAAGAGCTGGATAAAGCTCGTTATTAGGAATACACAAAATCCATTTTTCACTCTCTCATAATACAGAATCCACAAAGGATATGAAAGGAATCTCAAACCTAATTTGTACATTTAAATTAGCTAAATACTAGGGAAAGGGTGCTTTAAAAATTGACCGCTCTCTGAGTGGTCAGGCATGTGATTGTAAGTAGGGATGCACAGAATCCACTATGTGGGATTCGGCTGAATCCCGCGTGAAAGATTTGACCGAATACTGAACTGAACCTGAATCCTGATTTGCATATGCAAATTAGGATTTGGTTTCTCAGGCACAAGGATTTGGCCAAATTCTGCTGAAAAAGGTCGATTCCCAAACCAAATCCTGGATTCGGTGCATCCCTAATTGTAAGGGCTCATGTTGGGTTCAGAAAGGCCTATATATTTAACGGAATCCAAATTCTGTAATTAAGTTTTATTGAGATGATGAAACCTGACATGAGGTGGGTCATACTCTATAGAGAACTGATATCTTAAATGTCAAGCCAAACAACTGGACCACATGGCAATGTGATCAACTGCCAGGCTTAAAATGTACAAAAAAAACTCTCTTAACTGCAGATTTTTCGTTTTTCATTTGTTTCTTAAGTTATATCAATGGGGCTTTGCCAATAACATACAGTCTAGCCAATGATTACTCTTAAGTAACTCTTGATATATTTTTGTCTATTTTGCAACAGTGTAGGAAACGCAGATATAACATGACACAATTAATAATTAGAATTATTAAAACCCAGTTTAACTTGCTTTTGATTAAACATAATGAAGAAATAGCAACAGCTTCTGCTCCTCTTGGCCTACTAGTTGCAACACCAGAAAGCTCAGAGTTTAGAAGGTACATAACCAAATGCATGGGGAGACCATGCTACCCACATTTTCCTTTGAGCTCTGGTAAAGGATGATTTTTTGAGTGATGCAAATTTTCAGCCATAGATTTGATCTTGTTAATAGTAAGCAATTTCCTCCTTGTGTCACAAAAGCAACTGCATTTTAGAATATGAATAAAATTATTCTGGAAAGCTGGAAAAGCTTTTTAATTGATTCCGGATGACTTTTGTGGAAAAACACACTTTATCAGATTTGAAATCAAATTAGCTTCTCTTATGATGGATTCCATAATTCTTGTAACTGATGCAGGCTCTACATTTGTTTTCAACCCAATGGAGGGCAGACACCACATTTATGAAGCTGTATATGTTTGACTATGTCCTGCTGTGGTATCAACCTTCATTCTCACCAAGAATTTAAAATTTACCAAAGGAGCGTAAAGGTGGCCATACATGGGCCGATAAAAGCTTCTGACAGACAGAGTTGGCAGCTTATTGGCCTGTGTATGGGGCCCTCCGACAGGCTTCCCTGATCGATATCTGGCCGAAAGTCGACTAAAGATCCCGTCCGACCGCGCGGTTACCCTTCGTTATAATCCGATTGTTGGGCTTGTTTGGTGAAATAACTAAACGAGCGAATCTCTATGGGGGGAATTCACAAAAGTGTCGAGAACGAAAAAATGTCTTTAAAATGTCTTTAAAATGTCGTAGCAACAGCCGACAAATTCACAGAGCATTTCTCCGCCAGTTTTCCGACATGTGCGACACTTTTGAATTAGTGTCGTTAAAAGTGGGCGTGGTTTTTTCGGCGCCACTTTTCCCGTCATCTTTATGAATTACTCGTAAACTCATTTTTTTTTACCGACAATTTTTCAGACACTTTAGGCTCTCCAAAATGAAAATGTCAGACAAATTGTCGTTTAAAAAGTCTTGGTAAATGTCGTTTGTACGATGAAAAGATATACGACATTTTAGAAAATTGTCAGACTTACGAGACATTCAGAGATGGTAACATCTGCCTTTGTGAATTTGCCGTTCGTACGACATTTTACAAATTTGTCGACCGCCACTTCTGGGTTACTTTTTTTACCGACACTTTTGTGAATTCCCCCCTATGTGTATGACCACCTTAAGTTTTGGTGGATTAACTTCACTTTCGTCTTTTCCTCCGTTAATGTTCTCCAATTTATCAAGAGCACAAGAAGGAATTTTTACCAGATATCTTGCCAATAATCTCATTACCCACGTCACCTCCCCTGCAATTATCCCATTTACACCATTTTATGGTGTAAATTCTCTATCAAGGATTTTCATCACCCAAACTGTATTGGGTGAATTTACATGGAGAGAAAATTCACCACATTACACTCGCAAGAACATCCTCACGTACATACAGGCAACTTTGGCACATAGCATTAGGCAACCATTGCCTTGAAGCCACACACCCAAATGATAAGATGACTAGGTGCAAAAAGGCAAGGCTGTCATGGCTTCCCAACTGGACACAGTCAATCAAATGCTCAATTCCCAGGAAACAAGACTAAAAAAAATCCAAGTCCACTGCAATACCTTTCTACAATTAAAGACAAAGCACTGACTAGATGGTAGTCTATAATATCTACTCCCAATTCCAGACAAATTCATCATATTGTGTATTAATACGTTGTGCCTTTACTTACTTATATCCCATGATGTATTCAAACAGGGTTATGTGTAAGGGTCGAGACCTATTTAAGCACATATATGGCCAGACAAAATAATAAACAAAAACGTAAAACAAAATGAAATCATGATTGCTAAAATGAACTTAAATCCTACCGTACTTCGTATTATAATTTATAGAGGCAATTGGCAAAGGTGCATGTAACCCCAGTGAATGTATTGCCTCGCAATTCCTGGCAGTTCACCCTAACTGTAAGGAGTTAAAGAAAGGGCACTTTCTATAGCAACAGAGCTCTGGTATCCAAGCCAATAAAATCTCTCTTATCCAGCATTTGCAATCAGTCATCTGCTGCCTCTTTGTCTCTGGCAGTGCAGCACAATGAAGCAGAGGCTTGTGCATCCCCTGCGTCTCTTCTCGGCTCTATACCCAGCACACGGCTCTCTCTAGCATGCACAACACATCCTTGCCTTGCATACAAAGGCATATTTCCCCCCCTAAAAGGAGTATCACACCTATTTTCCCTGATCCTTGCTAATCCTTTATAACAGCGGTTGCACGTGCCCTCAATTAAATGCCCTTTATTCTCCATTCTGCCTCTTCATTTTCAAAAGACAAAACAACATTTTTTGTCAAATGTATTAAATTTTGAATTTCATAAATAAAAACTACATTGTCATTAGAGGAATTTATTCACAATTAAATAAATGACATTTTAGGCGATTAAAAAAAAAAAACACCTTTTTTTTTTTTTTTTGCCCCACATCAATCACACGGCACCGCAGAAAGTGACCACGAGACAGGTGCTTTATCTGAAATCTCGTGTAACTTTGTTCAGATTCGACTAGGTTAAATATTAAGCCCAAGCAACCACGCTAATTCAAGTGAACTCGATTTATTGGTTTTTTTTTTCTTCATTAAGGACCTCTGCAGGGAAGAGAAGTACCGACTTGGTTACTCAGGAAATCACAGGGTTAAAAGCAAACAATGCGGAAGAGAGAGAAATCTTGAATATATGAAAGAAAAGGGGAACTTACATTTGAAGAATCCACTAGAAATAGAGAAGCGAGGAAGCCTGAGAGGGAAGAAGAGTCCTGGGGCTTTAAAAAAAGACGTGAGAATAGAAGTGGCGAGCAGGAAGCTGCTTAGAGATTCAGCCTACACACACCTCACCCTCCCCCCTTCTAACAGCTGTAGGGGCCATTAGCCCTGTCAAACGGCACACGTACATTTTGCTAACAGCACACAGCTCTCTCTGCTGCAATCTACCATAAGAGCAGTCAGTACAAGATGGGGAATGGGATTCTCTTTCCATGAGCACCAGCTAAATGCAAGTGAACTGGAATCCGGCATCGTGCCTCGCCCCGGCCACCTTGTGCGCATACCCAGCTCAGTTAAAAGGAGCGGAGCACAGCTGCAAATATTTTCTCTCTCTCTCCATTACGCTCCAGCTTGAACCCTGCGTCGAAAAAAGGAAGCTGATGAGATTCGATTTCCCCCAAAATGTTCGCTTCTGGTTGTGGACGTCGAGTCCCCCTTGCGCAGGGTGTGCAGGAAAGGCAGAGCGTGCTCACCATTCTTTTCCCATTCCCTTGTTCCATATGATGTAATCTGGAAAAGCCCTGGCAGATAAACCGGAGTCCACCCTTTTATGTCTGCGTATTCCTGACTGCCAATCAGAAGCTGGGCAAAGCTTGTGTAGCGCAAAAAGGCGACGATTTCCTTAGCTGCAATACTTCCAGAGCGACGAGGTGGCTCATTTATAGCGCCAGACAGGTGACTTCTTGCCGCACTCACCAAAAAAAGCTTTATACAAGAAGAGACGCGGTTCTACGTTGTGTAGGTATTGGGGAAAAAAGTGCTTTAGGAGACTTTAAAATCATATGACTGATGGACAACTGGGCATCTATTTCACACCGGGCACTGTCAGCCGGTATTAGCATTTTTGCACTAAAAAGCACCCGTACAGGAGCAAGGAGTGTATGGAGTTCACACGTGTGTTTTCAGGTGTTTCTCTGAAGGCTAAAAAATAGCAGGACAAAATGCCCCATATGTCCCATAATCCAGATGCCAGTGGAACACAAAGTGTTTTCTCTGAGTCATGTTACAGAATTGGCCTCAGAGTTCACATGTAGCAGATTTTGGCACAAAAATGCATACTGAGCCAAAATCTGTTCCATGTGTAGGCCAATGCAATGCCTTGATAGAATGCTTTGGCTTTTTCTCTACCTGTGTTGCTATGGAAGCGGAGATAAGGATTAGTGTGCCACTGGCCTAAGAGTGAGAAAAGATGAATTTCATCAGCAATATAAAGCCAAAATCTAAAAAATCAGAGATCTGTTAATGACTAGTCCTCATGACAGTAAAGGTGGCCATAGATGCAAAGATCCGCTCGTTTGGCAACATCGCCAAACGAGCGAGTCTTTCCCCCGATATGCCATTAACAAATATGGCTATATCGGATGTAATCTGATTGTTCAGCCGTATGGCCAAACGTTCCGATTACGTTGTGCCGTGGGCTCCGACGGGATCTGTCAGGTCAAAATCAAACCTGACCGATCGACCAAACGACCGATCTCTGCCGGACGAAAGATGTCGGCACATGCCACACACGATACGAAAATCGTACGAATCCTCGATTTGTACGATAGGATCTGTGTGTCTATGGCCACCTTAAGGTCCTCAAAGAGGTAATGTTTTCCAAGATTTGACAAGAACATACATTAACCAAGCTAACGCTTTTGAATGCTTTGGCACTACCATTTGAGCTACTCAAAATACTTGAGAAAAATGTGTCAATATTATAAAGAGATATCAGTTATCTTCATTTATTATTTCTCTTTACAACTCTCAAGTTTTTTGGGGAGAGGCATCTGCCCCAACTTCAGACTTTTAATAGCGCTTAACTACTCGGTCATTAAAATGCCTTTTTTATGTAAACTTGCATACAGAGACATACCAGCTCCTTTAGCAGCAGAGGCATTTAACAGCAAGGGTGATAGCCCATATATGTTTGATTCTCTTAAAGGACCAGTAAAGCAAAAGAGAAACAGAATACTGTATCCACCACTGACCAACCAGCCTTGTACTCAAGGGACTGGAATAATGTTCATTAGGTAATTCAGTGTATTTTCCACGCTTTTTAATGACTAGTGTTAAATGTAATTCGGGTGCAAATTACAGCGAGCAGAAGACTGTAATGTTACTGCAAGTGACCAGGTGAAGTGGTAAAAGAAGGTTATTCCCAAATAATTTGTGCAAGTAAAAGGCTGGAAAAAGTATTTCTCTGACTAGTAAATCACTCCTTAAGCCTTTTTTAATTCTACACAAGATTTGTTAAAGGCAAGGCGCAAGCGCAGTAGAACGAAAAGCTGAACTTTAACAAAAATTCGGCTATTTAGTTAAACTGCTCATGCGGCTGCCCGGGAAATTTGAAGAAAGAAGACGTCGGAAGAGGATCACTCCGTGGTGCTCACTGGTATAACCCTGGGCCAGTGAAGTTTTTTTTCTGCTGATAGGAGCAACGACCCAGGGGTTTCAGTTAAGTCAATACAATCAGTTTGGGGTGCCTAACATTTGGCACCCCCAAGTGTACAAAGCCTTTCCTTCTCCTTTAAATAAATGGTGATTTATTGTGTTAATAAATACATAAAATGAATTAGCTTCTTCTTAAGCAGGGGTTAATCTCCGTTTACTCATACTATATGCTTAGAAACACGTTAAGCCATTGCCCCTTTAAACTTGTTTTAGCTGTCATTCCCGTTTTAATACGATACCTGTATACAACACCATCATGTGCTAGAAATGTGACATTCCATTTCTGCATAACTCCCATCCCTTCAGGTTTTCTTGCTCCAGCTCTGTGGTGTGTATATGAGCAAAAAAACACATTATTACCATACCGATAGCTTCATCATTACTGTTCTACTAAACAGTGATTCACCTATACAGTGTTAAAAAGGTGCGATGAACATTCACCAGCAGATAAAATGCCTGATGGAGACTCCTGCTAAAAGGAATGGATAGCACACCAAATTTGAAAAAAAAACAAAATTAATTTATTATACAAAAGAAAAAAATCTAACAAAAAATAATTTACAAAACAAAAACATAATGAGCCCAATGCGTTTCGGCCTTAAGGGTCTTCATCAGGGGCACAATGATGAAGACCCTTAAGGTCGAAACGCGTTGGGCTCATTATGTTTTTGTTTTGTAAATTATTTTTTGTTAGATTTTTTTCTTTTGTATAATAAATTAATTTTGTTTTTTTCAAATTTGGTGTGCTATCCATTCCTTTTAGCAGTTATATATTACATGGAGACCCTTATGGGGAGTCACCTATGGACTAGCACCCTGTAATTTACTTTAAAAGGGTGTGCGCCTTCTCTTTTTATTTTTGATGGAGACTCCTAACATTGTTGATTTTCCACTAGTGTATACACCAGCAGACAAAATCAAATCTGCAGCCTGACAAGCGCACTATCAAATGGTAATTTGGAAAGACACACCTTTAGGTAGTAGAAGGCGGAGGATCGACTTCTAGTGCTGTATGTACGCCAGACGAGAATCCAACCAATGTGCTATTACCCTTTGAAGTCTCAAAAGCTGTAAGTATTTCACCAGTAAAGAAAACACCAATTTGCCCAGTGTCTACACTGTGTGCAGAGTAACTTTAAGCTTCAACAGGAATTGCACAATAGGATTGCGAGAACACAATAACTTACATAGCACATACGAGAAGAGAAGTAGAGAAGCGTGTGTGACCTAAAAGATGCCACTGCCTTGTATATGTGGCACAGATTTCCCACCCTCATCAAGATTCACGCTTTTAGAAAGAAGGAAGGAAGTTTGATGCCGTAAGCTGACCTAATTATGTATAGGTGCACAGACATAACAGATTTACTCATGAAATGCAAAACAAAATATTCATTGAACGGAGAATATAATGTATGTGAATAGTAGGATGTGTCTCCGTACCCTAGTTCTCAACATTCCTAAAACCACTCAAATGAAATAACAGCACGACCACCACCTATTTATTGTAAGTCGTGACATGGATTTGGCCAATGGTGCTAGAGAAAGTTGCTGCAACAAGAATAAAGTTGCTTCCTATTAAAAAGTCAAAAGCACCCAGTTTATAATATGGTTTATTTTTCCCTTAACAAAAGGTCGCATTACTTAGTTCCCAGTGCAGCGTAGAAGGGATTTTATTACACATTAACAGAACATTCCCAAATCATTACTAAATCTACTTCCTACATCCCACTTCATAAACAAGGGAAAACTCATTGTTTTGATTTACGTTGGGTCCTGTTCACATTTGGATTACACTTTAACTGCCAACCAGTTTTAGTGGTTGATCAGTAACTTTCCAAGAGAGATTGCGTTGACCCTGAAGAGAGATGTGCTTGGCCACGTTACACACAGTTGAGTATTATGGTCCTGCCTGGTAATTGTGTGCATACATTTCAGCAAAGGTCCAGCTCTGGAAGCAGTGGATTAGAGCCAACCTGTGGGTGCTGTGCTTGATGAATGCTCAGTGGAAATAAACTGAGAAAATGCAGAGATCTGACAAGATCCACTTCCTCTCAGGATGCAGCCTCAGCAACGCCCTCTCTACAGGGTTCTCAGTCTGCGTTCCACAGATCTATCCTGGTCTCAACAAGCAGAGAGTAATCATAAACAAAAATATACAGTATATCAGGTTACAGTGCCCCCTGAAGATCCTGGTAGGTTCATGTTCCATCACTTTCTTACTCTCCTTTAACTCTTTTTGGGATTTGGCAAAATAATATCCAATATACCATAGCATCCAGGTATCTTTGGGTCCTGGGAGATGCCATTCACATCAGTCAGAGGGATACAATTTTGCGGCCTGATATAATCCATGCAAAATGTAAGGCAGAGGTGACTACTAAGACGGTAGTTGTAGTACAAATATTCAGTAAGTGTGACAAGCTCTTCTTATGTTGCATATACTGTATGTTTGCACTCCCATTAATGGGAAGGATGGAGAGGGAAGGATGGAGAGGGGCAATTTAAGAGTAGGGACACTCACCGCTAAAATGAGATATCAGAAAGGCTTAAAAGCAGCCTTATTGAAAGCAGTAAGTTAATAATGATACGATTGTTCTTGTGTAACTAACCAATGTCCTTTCTAGACTAACCTATACTGGAATGTGGAGTGGGGCATGTGGAAAAACGACATATGTCATGACACTCAATCCCCAGGCACCCTCGTCGTACCAACTCTGTTTATTATGAAGCCATTGTTAAATCTAACTTGACTGGATATAGCAACTCATGTCAAAGCATCCACTGGAAAATACTCTTCAGTATCGAACAGGGATGAATGCATGGATACCATAGAAGGGCCCATGGTAACCTTTCTATTGTTCTATCCTCTTGGACAGATATCTCAAATGATCTGAACTGCTTCTCCAGATATAGAAAGAAATCACCAGCGCTCGGTCTAACCTACACTGTGGGTTAAACCAAAAACTTTTTGTTTCGTGTACAATTTTTAGCCAAACATTGCCTATAGTTGCCACTCAGCCTTTAAAACAGGGAATGATTTACAGGTGTATGTTAAAAGGATGGGGCTTAAAAGTTCCCTGCTTTCTTCCTAGAGCTTCTGAGCTAAGGGTAAGTGCACATTGGTCTTACTACTCAGTCACACTGTTTACTGGGGGACTTGACTTTAAATGCACTACAGACTTAGAATGCTAATAGATAGTGTAGGACTCGTGTACAATGAGGGGACTTGACATGGTACGTGAGATTACATATTTTGGCCAAAGTGTATTGCTCGCACCTAATTTTTTGTAATAATAATTTTTAAAGGCAAACTATGCACTGGCAATTTTTCTCTCTCTCTTTGCTTCTCTAAAGCTGGCCATAGACGCAAAGATCTGATCGTACGAAGATTTTCGGACCGTGTGTGGAGAGTCCCAACATTTTTCTTCCGGCGGAGATCGGTCGTTTGGTCGATCGGACAGGTTAGAAAATTTCTGTCGGCTGCCGATAATATCTCTGCATGTATTGCCGATTTTTTTACTGATTTTCAGTGGGAGACTGTCACTAGCTTTGGTTGGACATAGATATCGTACGATTGCTGTCAGGGGCAGAACATTGCTGATCTGTTCTTTAACTAATCTGACTGGTAAGAATTTGATCTGAATGGTTAGTGGCGGGTCGGGAGATGGGAAAGTCCGATCGTACAATGATTTGTACAATGATTCGTACAATCTGATCTTTGCATCTATGGCCAGCTTAAATAACTTCTTTATCTGCTTAAGCACCTTATACTATCTGACATGGTGTGTTGGTGCTATTTACCAAGAGGTCCATCAGGAATCTGACCAGTCTCCATAAGGGTAAAGCTGGCCATAGATGTAAAGATGATCGTTTAAATGTATAATGCCAGCAAAGCTGAAGAGTAGCTGCCTGCTTGGCCCTGCAAACATAGAAAGTTTGGGGCAATAAAGATTTTTAAACCTGTCCGATCAATTTTCTGACAGATGTCGGCTGAAAAATCGTAAGATGTACGATCATTTGAATCCCACTTACCTCACGATAATTTGACGGCTTGGTCGGACTGCGCTGAAATCGTCGTTCACCAAAGAAGAATCATCGCGTCTAGGGGGACCTTTAGTCCACACAAGGAGATTCGGGGAGATTTAGTCGGCTAATCGTCTCTTCTTCTGGGCGACAATCTCCCCGAACTACCTCCGCAAGTCTTCCCATTCGCTATAATGAAAAGTTGCCTGCGTAAAGCACACGTGGAGCTTCGTTTTCCGAAGTTGCCTCACGAGGAAACTTTGGGCCGACTTTGGAAAACGAAGAGCCGCGTGTTAGTCGCCAGCCGAATCTCCTCGTGTGAACTCTAAAATGTTCATATCAGTCAGGATCTAGATTATTTACATTTGTTTTTTTGAACTAGGAACTGTAACAGATAAGTAGTAAAAACAGGGCTGTGACAGGCATATAAAGAAGAGAGAGAATTCTAGCGGTTACACTTTGTTCACATTTGGTTTCTGCAGGTTCCAGACACCAGGTTCTAGATCACTTTCATCAAAGGCTACTCGGGAAGCGATGAACATTGCTTTCAAATGATGAGCACATACCCTTATATAACACATATAATGCCAAACTGCTCTGTATTGCTATATGTTTTGTTTTAATCCTTTCTATTGAAAATTAATCTTTGCCATTGAAATGCTCTGGTCTCTTAAATGTTGCTCATTCCACAGAAAATCACAATTCAGTGGCTCTGGAGGGGCAGAAGACTTGCTGTGCTAAACTTCAGAGGGGTGGAGGTAACTGATAATAGAGTTATACATGGGAAAAAAACACACGGCAGGAATGTTATCCGCCAACAGATACTTGGCCAGAACTGAACTGCAGAAATGTAAACGACGTGCCCCACACCCACTACTGCTGCTGGTAGTACAACATTGCCTTCTCACATAAAATCTATATCTGTGTATTTAGTTGAGTTAAGGTACAGAGTTTTTGTTTTTTTTAATTCCAAAATAATAAGAATTATATAAATGTTTTACCTATTTCTCAGTTTGCCCAAATATACACAGATAGCGAAGTCATTGTTCCAATGGATCAGATCAAATATGAAACTCTGCCCATGGGTTAATCTGCAACATTTACATGGCATCAGCAGACAGAACCATCCTTAGGGCTATGGCACACAGGATGGAGATGCACCCAGAGCCACCAGTGCTACCTCCCATGGGGGCAAATTCACTAAGATGCGAAGCTGCGCCAGGCGCAACTTCGCCGCACTTCGCCAGGCGTAGTTTCGCCAGCGCTCCGCAAATTCACTAAAATCCGAAGTTGCGCACAGGGGTAGCGTAAGGTTGCGAAGTTGCGCTAGCGTTGATTCGCTATGTAAAGCGAAGTTACGCTAGCGAAGGCTAATTTGCATACGGCGCGAAATTCAAATTTCAATGGAGGAACACGTATCAGCACTACAAATGCCTAGAAAACCTTCAAATCAGCAAATAAATTTTTTTATTTTGCCCTACACATGTGCCCACTGTCTAGGTAAGTTGCCATGAGTCAGGAAATGTAGGGGGGAGGAAGGGGAGCCCCAAAAAAATTTTGGATCTTTTTCAGCCTATTACCCATCATGTAGAAAACACGCCAGTGTTTTTTGGGACTTAGAAAAAATTTCGCCTTTTTTTGAAACAATCCCTATCTACTCTATTGCGCTTCGCCAGGTCTGAGGTGGCGAAGGAAGTCTAGCGTAAAAGGTAGCGTTCAGTACACTGCGCAAGTTAGTGAATTTGTGTAGTTATGTCGCTAACGAAAATTCGCCTGGCGTAAGGATGCGAAGTAACACTAGCGAAACTACGCCAGTGTTCGTTAGTGATTTTGCGCAGTAACGAAAATGCCAAACGCTAGCGAATTAATGCTAGCGTTCGGCGCTTCTGCGCTTAGTGAATTTGCGCCATGGACTTTAATAGAAACTACCAGACACCGGTATTTCTGGGGCCTCTAAAAAAAATGCTCTAATTTTTTAGCGTGTTCTATTATAGTTATCAGTAAGAACTTAGCTTGAACAAAGGAAAAATTGGACTTTATTTCTCAATGACAATTGACATTATTTATCAGAGTTCAAATTTTCGAGCTTTGTGAGGTTTTTTAGACCTTGAATGAACTCACAACTCGAATGGTTTCTAATTTAAGAAAAAATTTGAGTATAAAAAAAACTCAGTGTAGTCGGGGTAAAAAAACTCGAATTTATGAAGTTTTCAGTGAAAAAAATCTCAAATTGGTTGAGTTTTCGAGCGAAACCCACCCAAAAAAACGTGAACATCATGAAGGCTACAAACATCTTCAAATGGTTCAATGGAAGCCATTGCCTTCTACATGACCTTGACATGTTTTAGTTGGTGTATTGGATTCAAGCTATTTCCAGCTTCAGGGTATAATAAATCTTGAAAAACTCCTGAGTTTTTTTTAAAGAAAATATTAAATTTTTCTATTTTTGTTTAACATGAAAATTTGAGTTTTGACTGATATAACGAGTCTACCTTTAATAATAAGATTTGCCCTGCGACAAATCTCCTTCTTCGGGGTGACTTATCTGACAGAACTGCCTTCCCGCCGGTTAGAATGAAAATCGCCAGTGGGATGGCACTCGGAGCACTTCGTTTTCTGAAGTCACCCTAAGTTTCCTCATGAGGCAACTTCATGCGACTTAGGAAAACAAAGTCAGTTTGGGTAGATAAGTCATCCCCAAAGAGGAGGAGATTTGTCGCCGGTTGACTAATCTCTCAGAATCGCAGCGTGTCTCTGCCCTTAAAGATTTTGGCTGCAGTCTGATCAAGTCTGATCAAGACAGAGCAAGATTCCATTGATTTCTTTATACACGGGTTCTTTTATGATTACACTTGCACCAGTAACATTTTCTATACGTCTCACTGATTGTGCCTATACAAACAACTAGCATCTATTTAACCACCGATGATGCCCTACTGTGCAGGACAAAACAATTATGAACAAATGAACGGATATAAAATACAACAAAACATTTCCATTCCTATATCCTTGGAAAGAAGAGCGGTAATCCATAAAAGGCAATGCCGGTCCCACTAAAGATCCTCCCTTTAAATAAAAATTGACCAATCCCTGCAAGGCTTACACAAAGTCCATGCCGGTGTGCATTCAGGAAAACATATACAGCCAAAGATGAAAATCACTTTCAGATATTCCCAACCTCACATGGGATATTCATTGCACTCAATATAGTTCAGGCTAGAATCGTTGCAGACTATTGAAGATTCCCACTATAAAGCTCAAGAAAAAAAGTCACACCTCCAGCCACACCCTTTCTTACCTGGCCACCCCACTGATCCAAGCCAACTGACTAAATTGCTTTTTTCACAAGGGTATTCTGGACAGTCAAGCTGAAGGGATCATGGCACACAACCTCCTCCCTTCTCTTTAAAAGAGCAAAAGCTGCACCCATTGCTCTCTCTCCACCTCTCACCACACCTGTTACCACAAACCAGTCAGGCAGGTCTGTATTTTGCTGCCAGCGCCAACAGGATCTGCTGCTGTGTTCAAGCTGCTCTATAAGCTCCAGAGTCCAGCAGATAAACAGGGCAGTTTCCCTGGAGTTACAAACAAGGAAAGGCAGGCACGTCTCCAATGGCTGAACGTCATAAAATATCCTAAAACATATTCAGCCATTGACTATTTCATATTAAGTTAAAATTTAAATACATTTAGGGACGATGACCCTGGTCAAACCAAGCTTGCCGTCTCCTTACATAGCAAGACATTAAACTATGAGAACTTGTTAGCGGGGCTTGTTGCTGAAGCTAAATGCTAACAGCAGAGCAATCTCTGATCCACACTAATGGTTAAATGAAGAACCCTGCAGGTCCCAGGCTTCTATCAGCAAGGCGGATATTAACCCTCGGTTTCTCTTCCCAGTTTGAGATGATAAAAAAATTAGTTTTTCACTGAGCATTTGATTTTAAGCCTGCATGATATTCGCCTTCAATTCTTCCTCTGAATACATGGATCTGAAACACCAGCATCGGTTGCGGAGCCCTTAGTTATCTCCATATCTATTGTAAATGGAACACTGGCTAGATGCAGGTGCAGCTTTAAAGGACCAGTAACAAATTTTTTTAAAAAAATTTAGTTTGTATAGATCGAAAAAAAACACCAACACAAATGAAACTTTAAAATCGCAAAGTCTTTATTAAGAAATAACTTACCGAAACTCCTCTTCAGAAAAGGCGATACAGTGACGATCCATCTTGCGGCGCTCGATTTCTCCTCCCTGGCTATCTCCTATAAGGAAGGCAGGGAGGAGAAATCGAGCGTCGCACGATGAATAGCCCAATCGCTTTCTGAAGAGGAGCGCAAGCGAAGATTCATTAAGTTATTTCTTAATAAAGACTTTGCAATTTTAAAGTTTAATTTGTGTTGGTGTTTTTTTTTTTTTGATCTATACAAACACATTTAAAAAAAAAATTGATGTTACTGGTCCTTTAAGGAACTTGTTTTGCTTTTTTGCAGTGCGTTTAACTTAAGGCTACTGACACACGAGGATATTAGTCGTCCTGGGATTACCTCCTCTAGTGCGGGAGACTGATCTCCTCGGAATGCTTTTCCACCAACAATAATATAAATCACTTGTAGAAAAACATAGAAGTCACTTCAGCTTTCCGAAATTCCTCGTGTGCCGACTTGGGAAAGCCAAAGTGACTTGTATATTTTCTCACCAATGATTTATATTTTGCCAGTGGGAAAGCATTCAGGAGAGATGAGTCGACTCCACTAGAGGAGACTAATCTCCTCGTGTGTCAGTGGCTTTAGGGCAGAGAAACACACGTGGAGATTCGGGGAGATTAATTGCCTCTTCTTTAGGTGACTAATCTCCCCAAACTGCCTTCCCACCAGCTAGAATCTAAATCGCCGGCGGGATGGCACTTGGAGCAATTTGTTTTTGGTAGTCGCCCAAAATTTCATTATGAGGCAACTTTGGGCGACATCACAAAATGAAGCGCTCTGAGCGCATCCTGTCTGTGATTTAGATTCTAGTTGGCGGGAAAAGCAGTTCGGGGAGATTAGTCACATGAAGAAGAGGCAATTTGTCGCCGGGCAACCAAATCTCCCCGAATCTCCACGTGTGTCTCTGCCCTTAAAAGTCAGTGTCACTCACAACCTGGTGGCATATACTGATATGTGACTTTTATTACAGTGGCTGCTTCAGTGAGAATTAAGGATGGTAAAGGATGGTTTGACGTAGTTGGCCAGCTTAAATATATTGCAATATATGGACAAACAATCCCTGTTTTGTTTAAAGGGTAAGGCATTTTTTAGTAGTTTAAGGCACAAAATGGCTCAATGTCCTAAATATATTGATACTGGGTTGAGTGCAGATGGTGCTACATGATGGTAAAGCATTTACTTGCACCAGAGGGCAGGGAGGAGCATGCCAGCAGGAAAGCCTGGGGACTTAAAAAGTTGACATCCTGCGTAAGTTCATAGCAGCAAGGTTTGGAATGGGCATATAATACACAAAAGCCATGAATATCCTGTAAATTATATCCTTATAAACGGTGAGTTCTGATGTCATCAGTTATAAACGGTGAGTTCTGATGTCATTTCTGTCACATGACTCACTTAAATGTGTGTATTATAATAAATAAAGTACCCCCAGTTGCAAAATATGAGGATATTAGAAGTTACCTCGGAGTTCCATGACCTGTATAAAAACACTCGGCCTTCGGCCTCGTGTTTTTATATGGTCATGAAACTCCTCGGTAACTTATAATATCCTTATATTTTACAAGAGGGGGTACTTTATTCAATATATATTAAATTGGTTGAGTAGCTGCTATGAAAGTATGATTTTAGTGGGAATTGTATATACAGTGAAACCTCAATTTTACATCCCCTGATTTTAATTTTTGCCTCATTTTACATTGTTCTTTTGTGGCCCCACCTATATATTATGCATAATACATTTCCCTGATTTTACATTTCCTGGATTTTACACCATATTTTTCTGGTCCCCTGAAAAACGTAAAATGGGGGTTCTACTGTATTATTGACGCATTGTTGCTCTTAATCTAAATCCAGTGCCTAAACATTTTATGGCAAAGCGAACAAAGTGTGTCATATTGAGTTAGAGGATTGCACCGTGGATTGCTTCTCTGCATAGCTCTAGCATGAGCTGCTCTTAGGGACTTTGATAAAGAATGAAATGGTGAATGCTATGAGATTCAGGCTCTCTAACCAGGGCCGTAACTACAGAATAAGCAGACCCTGTGACTGTAGGGGGACCCAGGTGGTATAGGGGGCCAATGAGTCTCTAATTAATTAGCAATTTTAATATCAATTGGTCAAAACAGGACAACCTCTGGACATGTTGGGGGCCCTAAATATAATTTGCTGTGGGGCCCAATAACATCTAGTTACGCCTCCGTCTCTGACCTTTGATGGAGTGGCTGGTACTAGTTGACACTACTTGAGGAAATGGGTTATGTCCTGTTTTTCCTGTAAGTTGCGCTGTTTCTTTTTGTGTCCTTGCCATCCAGTGTTGACTTACTAGTCTGTTTCCTTGACAGTTGGTATTGTGTTACTGAGAACACTTTCTTGGCAACTGATCACAGACGACTGCTCTCTGTAATTCCGCCATCTCTTGGTAGTTGCCTGGTGGCTCTAATTCCAGACATTCATGGTGAGGACATTCAATATCTCTGACAGCTGAGGTCCAGTGTCCATATATTTATACACATTAAGACAGCGAGAAAATATGTTTGTAAACAGTCTGTGAGGTTAACAGACTGGCCTGTGATCCAGGACACCTACTTCTCAACTCCTGAATTAGACCATAAAAAGCTTCAAAGGTCGATGATTTGAGCAGAGTTAACACCAACATTCTGGGGCACATGGAAACTCCCTACAGTTCCATTTAGCCTTGTAGCAGATACAGAGCTGTTACATTTTAACTATATGGTCATATCAAACATTATGACTGCATAACATTTATGACAGCCTTGTTTAGGATTTTAGATCTAAATCAAATGGAATGGCCCAGTCGGTTTGTAGATGGGTTACAGCAAGTTTAGGGTGGTGCTTCTTGCTTTCTCTGATAAAAGTCTTAGAAAATGAACAGTACATGATGTGATTTCAAACAGCAATCTGTATAGCTCATGGGCCTCCAGTTGGACAGCCATGGTCTCCACATTCCCCAAATGTGTGAACCCTTTATTCAATGTTTATCTTTAAGCATTGCCTGTGTTTAGCCTGCTGTGTCTGTGTGACCTGCCACTCCCATAAAGTAATCTGCCCTGGAATTTCTAGATGCAGGAGGCTGTTTTCTGAAAGTGTTAATAGCTAACATATTACTGGCTAGAGAGAAAACAAGAGTTTGTATCAACTGGACAGTCCCTGCAGCACCTGCACCAACCCCCACTCTGATTTTGATATCAAGAAATAGAGTTTTCAGAGGTCCAATCATTGCAGACTGCCCTTGGCCACATACAGAGTGGATCTCTATACCCTAGACTAGAGGCTGTAAAAAAAGAATGAGAAATCTAAATTATGAACTTGACTGTGCTGGCAGCAACTATAACTGGGGTTGAGACTTCTTAGGTTCAGGGCCCCTTGAACCACAAAACAGTTGTTCTGCTTTTGCTGCATGTCATCTAGGACAGAAACTAAACATTTTAACAAAATGAAACATATCAAGAACCTCTGACATATAGTAATGGTGGGGGGATAACGATGTCTTGTAAGGGCAAGTATAGAATGGTCACCTTGTACCTATAATAGCAGAGGGTATAATAGCCTCCGGGAATGAGCTGTTGCATCTAGGTATGTTATAGTAAGGATGTGCCTATAGGAACAATATAGACTACATCCTCTGTAAAGGGGCTATGATAATCAGTTACCAGGTACAGTAGGGAGAGATGGTGCCTATAGTAACAGTGGGGATAATAGTCTCTGGGAAGGGAGTGTGACTGTGGGATAGCAGGTATAGTAGGGAGAGATGGTGCCTATAGTAACAGTGGGATAATAGTCTCTGGGAAGGGAGTGTGACTGTGGGATAGCAGGTATAGTAGGGAGAGATGGTGCCTATAGTAACAGTGGGATAATAGTCTCTGGGAAGGGAGTGTGACTGTGGGATAGCAGGTATAGTAGGGAGAGATGGTGCCTATAGTAACAGTGGGATAATAGTCTCTAGCAAACAGGGTGCTTCTGATTCAGGTCACTGTTGCTGTGTTCTTTGTGGCTGTGGATTCAGGTGTCTGTGTTACACCCTTAGTAATTAATAAAGCATAAAGGTGAATCAATCACAGCTCCAAGCAGTAGTTTTAAACTGCAAAATATTTATTAGCAGTGTTTGCGCACACACTGCTAATAAATATTTTGCAGTTTAAAACTACTGCTTGGAGCTGTGATTGATTCACCTTTATGCTTTAGGATAATAGTCTCTGGGAAGGGAGTGTGACTGTGGGATAGCAGGTATAGTAGGGAGAGATGGTGCCTATAGTAACAGTGGATAATAGTCTCTGGGAAGGGACTGTGACTGTGGGATAGCAGGTATAGTAGGGAGAGATGGTGCCTATAGTAACAGTGGGATGATAGTCTCTGGTAAGGGAGTGTGACTGTGGGATAGCAGGTATAGTAGGGAGAGATAGTGCCTATAGTAACAGTGGGATAATAGTCTCTGGGAAGGGAGTGTGACTGTGGGATAGCAGGTATAGTAGGGAGAGATGGTGCCTATAGTAACAGTGGGATGATAGTCTCTGGTAAGGGAGTGTGACTGTGGGATAACAGGTATAGTAGGGAGAGATGGTGCCTATAGTAACAGTGGGATGATAGTCTCTGGTAAGGGAGTGTGACTGTGGGATAACAGGTATAGTAGGGAGAGATGGTGCCTATAGTAACAGTGGGATAATAGTCTCTGGGGAGGGAGTGTGACTGTGGGATAGCAGGTATAGTAGGGAGAGATGGTGCCTATAGTAACAGTGGATAATAGTCTCTGGGAAGGGAGTGTGACTGTGGGATAGCAGGTATAGTAGGGAGAGATGGTGCCTATAGTAACAGTGGATAATAGTTTCTGGGAAGGGAGTGTGACTGTGGGATAGCAGGTATAGTAGGGAGAGATGGTGCCTATAGTAACAGTGGGATAATAGTCTCTGGGAAGGGAGTGTGACTGTATTAAGGCTGCTATATGGTACTGGGGGCTGCAGCTTGCCAAAAGCCATGGGTGAGAAAGTCTTAATTTATATGCTTGACACAACCTCTAAAGACAGCCCTTGTAGTCAGATCAGTGTTCAGACTGGCTGGGTTATTGGAAAGCAATCACAATATTTGTTCTTTATCATATAAAATTACAAAATAGTTCTTCCTAAAAGTTCAATTCTGCATAGCATTGTCCTTTCAATCCTCTCTGTACTCTGAGTGAAGAGGTTTACATGCAAATCAAAGAAAGCCAGAAATGGGTGTAAACACTTCCCAAATTAAAGGTCTCAGATGTGGCATAAAGGTGCAGGCTTATGCTGGAGGGGATGATTTGTACAACAAAATAGCCATTTCCTCACAGCTAGAGTACAAGGTACAAATAACAGAGCCAGCTACAAAAGACAAAAGGGTTTACAAAAGGCATATATAAGTGAATGGCAGGTCCAGACTGGGATTCAAAATAGTCCCCCACAATCTCAATAAATATTTACTATGACTACTTACAGCAGCATTTTTTCACAGAAGCCACAGTATACCAGTCTGGGCCTGGCAAATGGGACACCAAACGTTAACTCTGCTGGTTACTGAAGTGCAGATTTTTGGCCCAATATCCACTTGTTCCCTCTATGACAGTCAATGGCAGGTGGAAAGAAAGTGCCTGAATTGTATGTATACATTTGCACAACATAAATACAACTTTGTTACATGTTCAGTGAACATGTAACAAACATCCCTTCCATGGGCTTTCCTCCCTGAGGCACAGAGACTGAGAGCAATGCTCTGCTTAGATAGTTAAACATGGATAATTAACAACTCTTCTGTGCTGTTCAGACTTGCCCATGTTGCAAACAAGAATGGCTGGCTTGACGGTTGCTATGTTTGCTTAGAGCTGCATGGAAGGTGCCTGATACACCCCGCTAAAAAAGGGTTTCAAAGGCAAGAAAACACCAAATCTAAAGAAACCTTCCCAAGCAAATCTATTTCCACCCAACTAAAGGAAGATACAGCATGGCAATTGAAGGAGACTTTGCGCTCCCATTTTTAGGTAGTCTCACAAGGGCTGATTCTCAACAAAATGCAAGTGATTGGAGGCCAAAAGGATGGATATGACACAAATGGCCATACACATGACTGGCCGTATTATGGGGCGGCAACCTGTACATTGAGATCAGTATGAAGTTGAAGACAAGCTGCGGCCCCTCATCAATTAATGCATCATGTGCAGCCATCGGCACATTCAATTTTCAGTTTGACAGATCATGACTGTCTGTTGAAAACTGACCCCCAAACTGTCATGTGCGGCAGTATGGTCGAAACAGGCAAAAGAGCTTAATGTTCTTGCCATCTATAAAAGTTTTAAATCTTCTTTGAATTAAGAAGCCGTATGCAATCAGTGATCAAAAGTTTGTATATAAATAAAAAAAAAAAAAAACTATATTCGGCCACAACAATGCCAGCTCAGGTTATTATACCCTTCTCAACTGCTGCCTGGATTATGGTGATTTTAATAGTGGTATTTCAGAAGGAGTTTGCAGGGTAGTTTGCACAGATCCAGAAAATACATTCTGATCAAAAAGAGAGGCAATGAGAGCAAAGAGACACTGTTTTGGGCAAGGGTTAGCCAACAATCTTGCCTAATAGCCTCAGTATTTGTGTGAAGATTTGACAGCAACACCCCAAGGAAAAGGGGAGAGATGCAGAGGCTACTGGAACAGTAGGGCCTTACAACGTATTCTCTGGTTTCACAGATATACAGGTTGCTGAATTTAAATAAGTGAGTTAGGAACCATCCCCAATGTGATCTTTTAGGAGCCATCAACATTGTCATTCAGATGATTTTCATGTAGAATATGCAACATATTTTGCTACGTGGCGAACGCACACACATCTTCACAGGCCTTTCCATGCAGGTTCCAGGCTAAAAGCGAGATGCGAGCATAATCTTTCTCCGAGTCAAACGGAAACCTCTCGGAAATCAAGGGGATTTTCCAAACTTTTGTTTCCTTTTATTCCACAACCATGCCGTTCTGCGGACAGCGCCACAAAGGTACGTTCCCTTTCCTGGACTGGAGTGCAGGCGGGAACTGCGTGATTTGCCCGTAGTATGACGTGTGAGCTTTGCAATGTTTGTAAACGAAAGTCTCACGTGACATGGGGAACTGTGACTCCGCCAGAGACGTGGAAAGAGTGCAAGATCTGCCTGCCAGGAGATGGGTGGCGTAAAAACAGATTTCCTAGAAAGAACAAGAGGCCCGTTCGCTTTTTTTTTTTTTCTTCTTCAAACTATGCACAACGGAAAAAGCAGCAAAAAACCCTCTCCGCTTGGCTATTAATACTTCTGCTTCGGGCTTGGTACAACCTGTTACTTAGGCTGAAATGCATTAACCCTCTGCAGCAGCAGTGAAGTCGGAGAACCAGCGGACAAGGACATGCCAACCAGTGGATAACTGAAAAGCAGGATTTCCAGGTATGGACCTTGCACTTTTCAGGTTGTTTACACAAACACACACTCGTATAACCCAAGAACCATGCACAAGATAAAGCACAAAGCCGCCAACGGCCATGAAAACGGAACAGTCTATCGGTGAACCAAATGGAAAAACAAGTGTGTAAGACAAGTGAATACACTTTATTGGCAGTTATTGGCTTTATTCCCCAGTTCTGACGGCAGCTTTATCGCAGACGGTGCGGCGTGTGTATTTTGGTTAAGCCTTCTGGTGAACATGGCTATTGACTGCTGAACTTTATAAAAATGAAACGGGAGACCTACATCTGTCTATTCACCGTGTAATGTTCAGACATGTTGGATTATTTCGTTTACAAAACTACAAATCCCAGCATACTCTACAGCCCTAGAGAAAAGCAAGGCATATTTCTGAACGGAGTATCAACTGGTCTCGCCCGCTTTACGCTCAAAGGTCGACAGCCATCAGAAACGGAGCATAACCCAAAGACAAAATGGGGGTGACCATGTCACATACCAAGGGCAAACGTGTGTATCAGGCAGAGGCAGCGTCATGGCTGAATCATGCAACATCTTTGGTGCAGCGTTAGTAATAACAAATAAGTGCTCTCATCAGGCAAACAAAAAGGTGGTTGCAGCAGGACTAATCCAGCAATGACATTCTATGTATAGCGCACACACAGAAAAGCAGCATTATTAACCCTTTCCTTCTGTGTGCAAAGTACAAGATTGTCCAGGGATTAACAGTTCTGAGTATGTTATACTGCTAGCTGTCACAGGCAGCAAAACAAGGCGTTTCTTACCCCTTATAACCTTCACTATTGCTCGATCAGGCTTCTGCAGCTAATTCGTCTCACTCTAATTTTTTTTTTTTTTTTAAAGCAAACTTTTTCATTCTTTTATTTTATAATCCCAAAAGCAGGCATTTTACCGTCATTTGTATTTAACATAATGTAGGGAAAGGGTTAATGTGCACCTACCTTCACACTGGGCACTTGTTCTTTTGCCTGATTCTTGGCGTCGTCCTTATCTACAGCCTACAATGAAAAATATTGAAAACAAAGAAAAAAAAAATTAAGGCCAAAAAATTTTTTTTAAAAAAATTCCAGCTTCAACATACAAGATCACAAGAGCGTAGAAATGGGCAAGCCATCCTTGTGTGTGTGTGTGTGTAATATTTATATACACACATGCACTGCACGTCAGGGGGGTGAGTGGAAAGGAGAGGGTTAGGAAAAGCTGCTGCTGGTACAAAATTCATGAAAATGGCCCAAATACCCGCTGTGTGTAACCCTAAGCCCCTGAACGGCCGGGCAGGTTTGGAAGCAGACAGACCTAAACAATAACCTTTTGTTTAAAGAATCTGCCTTCCAGATTCAAAACACAGTTGATTACGGGCAGCCATTTTAGGTCTGCTCCTATAAAGACACTGGTGCATTGGCTTTTTTTTTTTAACTCCCTCCCTCACTTGCTCTTACTGCCCCCCCCCCCCTTCTGCCAGACGCTGGGATCATTATCATAAGACAGAGTTCTTAGTAGCTCTCCTTTCCTACCTCCCCCAACACATGATATGTGACATAGCGCCCCCCTCCCAGCTCTTGCTGTAGTAGGGAGCCCAAGCAAAGAGAGGGTGGGGAGTGGGTGGGGGCTGGGTGCTGTAATGCTGATTTTTTTTTTCTCCCTTCTCAACAGAGAGAGAGTGAGAGAGCAGACCATGTGGTTTCTCTACCAGCCTTCAGAGGCTGCCTGAATCTGTGGACTGGACTATAAGAGCAAATGGAGCCGGCGGCATGTTACACAAATGCTCATAGCTAGACTACAATGTCACAAAATAAACATATTACGGCGTATGTGAATATAAAAATACATAGTTGTGAGAGAAATAAGTAGATAGATAGATAGATAGATAGATAGATAGATAGATAGATGATAGATAGATAGATAGATAGATAGATAGATAGATAGATAGATAGATAGATAGATAAATGATATATAGATGATAAATAGATAAATAAGATAGATAGATAGATAGATAGATAGATAGATAGATAGATAGATAGATAGACAGATAGATAATAGATAAATGATATATAGATAGAAGATAAATAGATAAATGAGATAGATAGACAGACAGACAGACAGATGATAGATAGATAGATAGATAGATAGATAGATAGATAGATGATAGATAGATGATATATAGAAAGATAGATAGATAGATAGATAGATACAGCAAATTGATTATTTCTGTAGGAACTGAAACAATTTTGGTTGTCAAACACAAAAAGTGTATTAAGGCTATTTGGCAGACAGTCTCATTCCCACCTGCAGTTTGTACATAAGAGCTCAGGGATATCCTCAGATTACTCGGAGATTGCTGAATGGGCACGTAAATGGGGGCTCATTTTATATATAGTGAATAAAATACCCCCTCTTGTAAAATATAAGGCTATTATAAGTTACTGAGAAGTTCCATGACCATCGGCCGAGTGTTTTTATACAGGTGATGGAACTCCGTGGTGATTTCAAATAGCCTCATATTTTGCAACAGAGGGTACTTTATTTATTATAATACACAAGTTTCATGGAGTCATGTGACAGAAATGACATCACTAAGCTTCGATTATAACTAATGACATCACTAAGCACCGTTTATAACGAAATAATTTACAGGATATTCATGGCTCTTGTGTATTATATATATATATTAGTATATAAGTTGTGATATTTCCAGCTAGAACAACAATTTTTGTTTCAATATACTGTATATTTACATACTGATACTGGCCTACAAAAAAATAACCATGCCACTAATTTATATACTACATTTTAGATCTATGCAAAAAATATGCCACAATAGCTGTATTGGTTTACAAATTGGAAAGAGAGGCGATTTAGAGGGCGAGTAGAGTAGAGTTTTAGAGTAGCCCCCTAAAACGTGTCCTTTGGGACAGCACAAAGTCAATAGCCTTACAGAATGCAATACTTTATCAAAGCATACCCTCAGTTTAACTACAATTTGGAATTATAGGCTGTCAGGGGGGCTGGAAAGCTTTGGTTCGATGTCCCTTCATCCTTTTTTATCCCATTTTCAATCGGTGCCAGTAGCCCCAATATCGGTGGCGCAGAAGCAGGGTACCACCTCTGAACGCTGGAAGAGAAGCGGCCACACCAGCCTATGGTGAGCACACATTTTACGCCAATCATTTTTCCACTAATAATGGGACATGAAGAATAGATTTGCAGGAAGGGCAAGTATTGCAGAAAGTCTGCAGATAAGCACTGGTGGCTGGTACCGCACTGCTAGATGAGGGTTAACTTTAGAGGGTGTTTCAGAAAAGCCTTTAAATAACTCACAGTCAGAGCAGGATCTCTAACAGCGGAAAAGTTAACCAGTACATTGCCAGCACTGAAGCCTACATCTGTGGAGTTAAACCAAAAGATTATGAAACAGGAAACCTTTCTCAGAAGGACGCAGGGTGTGTATTACACAAGATGAATAACCCACACCCAGTATTTAAATGGCAATGGAAAGAAGTGATATGTGTCTGTGTCTACATATCCCTCGTGACAATCCTACGCAACCGTGTGCAGATCATGGTGGAAAATCCTCTATACACAGGCCGGGTTTTAACAATGAACCCCAGAAGCCGGGAAGACAGGGCGAACAAGCGGGATCTGGGTGACCTAAAATGAACTAGGAATCTGAAAAAAAACGCAGGGACTCCAGCACGACGTAACGTGCGTCTAAACGGTGCGCGGCTACAGCTTAAAGGAACAGCGTATCACACAGCAGACATGTAGCGAGCGAACCTTCGCCAATACAGTCTGGAAATAAAGATCGACATAATACGGGCGTACAAAGTTCAAGCCTAGATTGACATGAGTTTATTAAAGAGGCTGTTCACCTTCCAACATGTTTATGAGTTCCGTTGTGTTCAGATCGTTCACCGTAATTAAAAACTCTTTTCAATCACTTTCTATTTCTGACCATTTTTCTAATATTGAAAGTTTCATTGTTCACTTTCTTGTATTTTTCTGAAGCAGCTCTGGGAGAGGGGTCGCCGACTATAGCCGTTCTAAATTGATGCATTTATTTAATTCCTGGGTTAGAATTGATACAATAGTTGCTAATACTCCAGAGATGCTGCTGAGAAATGTATCAACTAAATGCTGCAAAATTGTAACAGTTCAGAATCTGCACCTGAATTACTGAGCTGCCAGACTCAAAAACCAGAGACACAGGACTATTAACATTCAAACTTCACTTTTGGGAAAGCAGTATAAAATGGAAAGCAGTTAAAAGAAGTCTTTATTTCTGGTGAACAATTTGAAAACAACTGAACAACCCCTTTAAGAGTAAACAAAATGTGGATGCAAAAACTCATTATTAGAGATGCGCTTAAAGGACCAGTAACATAAAAAAAAAATGTAAAAATAATTTGTTTCAACTTAAAGGGCATGTAAAGGCAAAAAAAATAAAATCCAATTTTTACTTTCTTTAATGAAAAAGAAACCTATCTCCAATATACTTTGATTAAAAAATGTGTACCGTTTTTATAAGAAACCTGACTGTATTCTCCCTTCATTTACTGCTGTGGATAGGAATTGTCAGACAGTCCCTAACTGCTGAGCAGGGAAACAATCATACTTATGAACAGGGGGAGCCCCCGCCTTACTTCCCAGCCATGCAGAACTCAAGCAGCTTTGTTTATGATGATCCCTAAGCAGCCCAGACCACACTGAGCATGTGCACAGTCTTAGTCTTGCAAAGATGTTTAACAAAGTTACAAGATGGTGACCCCCTGTAGCCAACTTTGAAAGCATAAATTATTTGTTTGATTAGGCTTGTGGTGCAGTAAGTTCATGTTTATATTTAGTATACAAAATACAGCATTTCTAGCCTTATTCTTTTTTAAACTTTACATGCCCTTTAAGTAGAAACTAATTTTTTTTTAAAAAAAATGTTTATGTTACTGGTCCAAGTTACGTGATTAGGGTTTGGATTTGGTTTGGCCAGGCAGATTCTGCACAATCTTGCAAACAAGGCATAGATTTGGTGAATTCTAATTACTATGCTGCCATATGGAGAAAAATGCTCAGTGCATTTCTGAGCCTATTGGTTGAGCCCCTGAGAAAAGATTTTTGAACATTAGTAGAGAACTAGGCAATGGTCGGAGTAACCCTTGCACCCTAGATCCCTAGGCTTAGGGCAAAATGTGCGTATGGTCCACTTCTATCCGGATCCGCTCTTATTCGCTCCCATGTGTAGATCCACTGACAGGCATGGCTTTAGTCTGAGAGCAACTACAAGGAGCATAGATCAGACCGAAAATGCATGCTTTTGTTTTTGTTTTTTCAGAGAGAAGCACAACAAATGGTGCAGTTTTTCTGGTCAACAGCTAATTCTGAAGTCACAAGAAGGGAGGCAGCTACAAAAAAGTATTTTTTCAGTAATGATAGGAGACAGGGTATAAACAATGAGATACAGCAGGGACACCTACATTGGACCAAATGGTCAAGACCACTTTCTGATTAGACAGACTGTAGAGCCTCAGGCAGAAAATATGTATATTTCCTCTTTCCTCTGTCTAAGGAAGTGCAAACAGACAAATTCAAAAGAAGATACTAAGCCCCATCACAAGACTTAACACCAAAGCTACTATTGGGGACACCACATTCCTTTGTAGATGGTCAATATATCATTTCTTCAATTAAAGTAAGATGCCATGAATCTGAGCACTCTTAAATTCTGCCTAGCTCAGTACCTTCTAGTACCATTCAGTAAAGCGTGTGACAGGTAATTGACCACTACAGATAAATACAACTGCAGAGGATTTGGTCATTTCCAGTATCCATGGTATTGGGACAAGTACAAACAATCCTGAACTACCCTTGTTTTGCTTAAATGTAGAGTAATGTTTGAGTCCTTGATGCTCAAAGTACAACTCAGTACAGACCCTCTGAACAAGCACAAGATCCTATCACCTTGTTTTTCTGGAAACAAGTTTCTTGTTCTGTCACGAAAAGCAGCAGCAGAAATTTCTGAAGGGTGAGTTAGTTTCTGCCGCTGAAAGTTGACAAGCCACCTAAATCCTATAGGCCTGGTCTGCACAAGGAATGCACCAGGAGCTCATGAGGGCTTAATGCCATAGGCTAATTAGCCATGTGAGAGGTATCCTGCCTGAGCGTCTTGACCTCCCTTCATGCACCGAAACATTTCCCAACAGATCCTACTCAGAAAATCTAGACTCTGCAAGGTCTCTGTATGTCCTTCAGTCGTTTGCCAGCTTTCACTTAAGTTTGCGGTCTGCAGCTGAATTTACAAACATGTAACAGAAATGGCTATTGGCAGAACATATCATGTTCTTCTGGCTTTAATGATCAGGGGTAAAATAATCACACAATCTTAGAGGATTTAATAAGCCCGTTATGGATTCAGGCTGCATATTATATACGTTAAAATAGGTTTTCATGCTTTATTTTTCTTTAATATAAAAACGTGTTTATACAAAACCCTAAATAATACATTTTCATGTGATTATCAAAGGCTTTCCATGTGAAACTGCTTTGATGTGTTGAACCATAGGCAAGAAGTTTGCATGCAATGCTATTATTTAGCCTCTACAAACAAAAAACATATCTGGTTTTCCCAATACCAGGGTAATTTAGTTCTTCCATAGGAGCAAATGACAATAGACGACCTCATCCGGACATTGTTATTCAAAAGCAGCTCTTCTTCATCAGCACCATGTGATTATTTGACACCAGGACCAACAAAATGAGTGATCCAGCATGAACCGCAACCATAATCCTAGAAGGCCCTCAGATGATAGGATTTTACCAGTCCCAATGATATGTGAATAAGGCCTAATCACATCGTATTACGATAATATAAATTACCTAGCACAAAACATATGTCAACACCCAACACTGAAAAACAAAGTGCCAATTTTTCTTTTTTTTTCCTGGGAAAAGGAAAATTGGAATTGTCCATGTACTCTACCTGGCTGTTCTGTCAGAATGGTAAAGCCTCAAAAACAGTAGTAAGTTACCCCTTCTCGAGTCATTGGTTGGAAAGTGGATTGGAAGGAACCTGTATTTAGAACCCTGACAAAAGTAAAAGTTGTCAGTTTGCACATATATAGGACTGCTGGAATTCTAAGATGATTTCCCACAAATCTGCTCAGCGTATTCCATTATTATGCATTTAGGACACCCTGGGCCCTGGCTGGGCTGTTTTTGAGGTCACCTTTTAATTTTGTTTTCAGAAGAAATCCTATGGTTTTACAGCATTGTGTTACCAGGGCAATTTAGTCCCTCCAATGGACAATAGAAGACCTTAAATAAAAGAGTGAGATTATCCTGACATTCTTATTCAGAAGCAGCTCTTCTTCATCAGCACCATGTGCATCACACAGCAAGCCCACTGCTTCCCCTAAAGCAGGCACAATAGAGACATTATCCTCATTGTTATATGGTTTCTATAGATAGGGCAAACACAATAACTGTCATGCGCTCAATAACAAAAGATTTGAGTGCATACTTTTTAGGCTTCAATATCATGGATGTGAATTTGACTTATCATGATGCACATGAACAGTGGCCGGAGTTTCAGCTGGAGTAGATGGATACTCCCTTGGATAACGGAAAAATGGTGCAAACCCCAGTGGGTATCCATGGGAGATCTGCAGTGCAGACAGATTTGATGACCTGCCAGTCAGAGCAATTCAGCCTTTTCTTTCTCTAGCTCCTATTTTCCCTCCCATCTCACCAGTTCGTGTCATTTTCTGTGAGAAAGTAGTTGTGAATTGGGTTTTTTAGTTTAAAGAGTCAAGACTAATAGAATGTGACATTTTTACTGCCACCGTCTTTGGGCAGTAAACGTCAGCAGTCAAAACACCCCTTTCTGCCATCATAACTCCTGTTATTTAATATAGAGCGTCACTTGTGCAAACTTACACGAGAATAGTGACAACTGAACCTTCTCACTTGCTTGAGCACTGACAGATGGACAGGGGCGTTTTGGCTGACAAATGCACTTTGTCCCATTACCCCATGTGCCACCACGAGCTGAAAATTGTGGGATATGAACAAGGGTCTATTCAATATTGATGCTCAGTTACTACGGGGGGCACTAGTTGTGTAAGATTGGCCAGTGAAAGGCAACCATACCATAAGACAATTCCAAGAACCCATCAATAATGACATCACAATATACAGACAGACAGTATAGATGTGTTGTGTGGCTTGTGGATGCTGTTCTTTTGTATTTGGAGCTATTTGTGTACAGATATTTATTGCATTGGGAACACCATTCCATATTATTATTATACAAAAAAAAGGAGGAAGAAGAAAATATAATTAAAATTGAATATATATATATATATATATATATATATATATATATATATATATATATCTATATATATATATATATATATATATATCTTTTGTTTTAAACAGAACATTGTGTTGTATGTATGGTATATGCACTATAATACTGCAGTACACATTCCACAAATAAATATGCTGTGACTGCCCAACTGTCTGAGAATGTGGGCAGGGCAAGAATATGAAGTAGGAGGGGAGAGAAAAGCCAACTGAAATTACCACCAAGCAGAGTCTGTAAACTGGGGGATGAACATCCTTATAATCTTATCTTCCCTTCAGTGATTGCCAGACTACTCTTTCTGGTAAATGAGCTTTCTCCCAAGCTTAACCCTGAACTCCCTTGTCCACAGATGGGAAACTCTTCTGCTTGAATCTAAAGAGAAAGAAGAGCTTCTACTTGATTGGGTCCCAGGCCAAGCTTCCCAGGGGAGTCTGTTCTGTCTTACTATAGCTAGCAGAGACAATGCTGCTAAAATGTCACCAGTGTTCTATGTATGCATGCAATAGATGTCTATCAGCTGCTCCTGAGCCTGGAGCACCCCACTGAACAGCAATGATTAGGGTGTTAATGGCTGGGAGCTGGGAAGACAAGATGTTCACACATCTCCTTATCACTAATGAGTGTTTGCATTTTGCTTGCTAACCCAAGCAGCGTCAAGGAGAAAGCAGTGAATTTGTGAAACTTGCCACCTCTGATGACAACAGCTAATAGCCAATAATGTAGAGGTCATGCACAAAGACGTTTTTGACTGCAGGGGGAAAGGAGAAAGAAGTGCCGTTTTACTCTCAAACAGAATTATTACCGCCCCCTCCACATATTCATTTGAAAGGTCTAGCATCTACTCCAATGATGAAGTCAAGGATTTACAGCAATACCATTGGGTTGTTTGTAGCAAGATTACTGCTATTTGTAGGGGCCCCTTGGGATCCTCCGTTCAACAGAACCTCTTGTGATCCAACGGCAACACAGCTGGTTACTAGGGTTGCCACCTTTTCTGGAAAAAAATACCGGCCTTCCTATATATTTATCTTTACTCCCTATTAATAATATTGGGATCAACCATCATTTTTACCGGCCAGGCCAGTAAAATACCACACAGATGGCAACCCTACTGGTTACTCCAGACATAAACCTCACCTCTGCTAATCCTTCCCTTCAACATTAGAATCAATTTACTACCAACCATTGAGATCCACTTGTCAGGCCAATCAGCTTAATTTTCGAATCTATTCTAAGATAATTCTAACCCAGTTACTAACCGGTCATTCAGCATATACATATTTTATAGAAGTTTGGACAAAAGGATAAATCAGGAAACTCTACTAGCAATCCTGCATCTATTAAGTGAACTTATCATGAATGCTGTACAGCAATGCATCCTATAGATGCATATTATGCCAACTAATTATTGTCCTCACGAATAGTGATAGGTGCCAGTCTACAAGCTGGAGCATTTTTGATGCAGAACATGGATATAATAACTCCTTTGTTGATGGCACCTCACAATTGATTAGCGTCCCTGTCAGAACAACAAAGCATGCCATGCAGGTTACTAGAAAGAGAGAGGAACTTGTCAAACTAAGTATAGAGCAGATCGGAAACACTTGGAGGAGAATCTAGAGCTCTGCTTTGCTGTGCCATCGCATGTTTTCTGCAGCGTAACCTAGTGGACCAAGACGGAAAACTGCCCTGCGAGGTAACTTAAGGACATTGCCACTAAAAGGCTTATGAGTCATTATTCTGACGCACATCTGTGATTGGTCCACAGACACGCAGCAGAGTATCGTTGTGACGAAGGAAGGCCGTGAACACGAGAGGAGGAGAAGAGATAAATAAAGGGCTGATAAAAGTAAGGCAGTTTCAACCGAATTGTCAGTGAGAGGCCAGAGCGAAGCCAGGATCCTGAAAAGGAGGCAGCATGACGGATATCAACAGGTTACCATATTCAAGAAGAGAGAGGCTTCCTGGGAAATATTACGGCCGACTGGCCCATCTGAAAATGCACAGAACTTATTTTATATCCTGCGGCTTGCCCAGCACAATAGAAATGAGACATATAGAAGATGAGTTGAACAAAAAGATAGAGACCCAACGCTATTGTGGACATCAGGACTTCAACTGGCAACATAATAAATAGAAAAAGAGAGAGAGTGAATTCTTGCATATTGGGTACAAAAAAACACTGCTGGAGCGGGGATTGTAAAGTCCATTTGATGTCCCAGAACTACAGCTCATAAATTGCCTTAAGCACTGGGGTGTCTGCGGGATGCCCAGAATTATTATTATTAGAGCTTTGGAAGAACAGGGTGTAAAGGGCAAAGGCCTTGAAAACCCCGTACTATTTCATACGATTTTTCAAAATAAAAAGATCATTAAATGGTTTCAATATGTAGTTTTTTTTATGTCCTAGAAATAGAATATATCGTTATGCTTCTCAATGTATGCAACGCTGACATCTCATAGCGAGGCTTCCCGAGAGTGTTTCATCATTTGCAGACAGTTGCACCGAGGGAGTCTGCACATGGAGCAATGTGTGTTTAGCTCACAAAGACTTATATTTGGAACAAGAGCAAATGCTTTACTGCATGCCGGCTGTGAGCAATTTAAAGAAATAATCTGCTTTACACCCTGCAATGACCACCTCTCAGTCCCATTTGAAGTCATTTCCCAACGCACACTAGAGCCCTTGTATTGTTATTTATAGGGCAGGGCAGAGGGGAGGCAGCTGGGGGTCGGCAGTTACAGCTCACGCCAATGCTCTCCAGCTTGGGAAAGGTTTAAGTGTACATGGTGATCCGGCCAGATTCTGATCACAATGCTGCAGAGAGAGAGAAGAAAAAAAATAGTCCCAGAGAAGGACACACACAATAGGAGCAGTATGTGGCTTGCAGTGGGGGTGGGGAATTTAAAACCCAGCTGGCAGCCATAGGATACGCTTGTCTATACCACACGTCAAGAATCATTCCAGCGAGGGGTGGGGGAGGAAGACAGAGAGGAGTAACGGGGGAGGGCAACTGCAGGCAACACAAAAGAGAGGCCTGACCAGTAATCCCAGTGTAAGCATGTTTAACCAGGGTTATCGGTGCCTCTCATATTTCCATTGCTCTTTCCAACAGGCTGGATTTCATTTTGCAACAAAAACAAATGCTCGGCCCAAAGGAGCGTAAGCGAGAGAAGGTCCTTAAAGGGGGGCGGCACAACGTTAACGCCAGTCAATCAAAGTGCAGTGGGAAACGACAAAGCTCTAGAGCAATTATACACATATCACATCAGTCCCTGTTAGGGTTGCCACCTTTTCTGGAAAAAAAATACCGGCCTCCCTATATATATTTATCTTTTTTCCCTATTACTAACATTGGGATCAACCATCATTTTTACCAGCCAGGCCAGTAAAATACCGGTGCCTGTCCTAGGGAAACCGCTGAGCAATGGTAAATTTTGTGTGTGTGGGGGGAGGGGAGACTCTGCCCCCCCCCATAACTTACACAAGAGTCTGGACTAAGGTTGCCACCTGGCCGGTATTTTACCGGCCTGGCCAGTAAAAATGATGCTTGAGCCCAATGTTATTAATAGGGAAAAAACATAAATATATAGGAAGGCCGGTATTTTTTTCCAGAAAAGTTGGCAACCCTAATCTGGACGCAGCCGGATTACAATTCCCACAGGCTTTTTCTAGGAAACCTGGGGGTAGTATTTGATGCATTTAACCACCAGTCAATAAATAGCTGAGTAATGTTAACTCACCACCCCCACACACACACACGCATACAAAAATGACTCTCACCAAATCGCTTTAACATTTCCCTATATACAAGTAGAAAATATTAGTACATGGCATTTCAAATCAAAGGGTTGATATCGGTTTTTCTGTGAGGCAACAGGCATTTCTGGGCTCTCACGTCACATCTGAGAAACAAAAACACGTAGGATTCGCAGTAATTTCCCTCCGCACACATACACGCCTATCAGTGATTTGAAGCCCCTCCTACACCAAAAATGCCGGTGCCACAAAAGCCTAGCACTCGCTCTATCACAAAGCCATACATCAGTAACGGCTATGTCAGTTAAGAGGCAACACGCTGTGTTTCAGCCGACACTTGTGCTTTGTTTATGCCATTCCGGTGTCACTTATAGCTACAGCACACGCCCTGTATTACACTGTTATAGCCACAGCGCACACAATGTATTACAGCTTCCCATATGGTCTAGCGGTTAGGATTCCTGGTTTTCACCCAGGCGGCCCGGGTTCGACTCCCGGTATGGGAAACAACAATTTTTCTGCCCTCACCTCCAGCAAGACCTCGCTTTAAAATTCACCACTTGGACAAAGAGATTTAAAGGCTACATTTTATTGTTTGGTTTTTTTAAATGAAAAGTTAAGCTTCGCAACCTGCAGCTTGCATTACACTTGTACTCTGCTGCCGTCTTAAGGGCTGCGACGGACCTAGTACTTTATGGGCCATTTGGACAAATTTGGAAAGTGTGCAGCATAAGGGCTCAGATTCTGAGGAAACAACAAAAAAAATGTCTCACCTCCACTCCTTTCATGGGGACCACTCTTTTCTTTTTGAGTTGCTCGCATTTTCGCATCTTGCATATCTGGTGGCTGGTACTCCGGTTCACACAGTTGTAACAGGTTCCACATGGTTCCTTTCTCAGACATGGCACACAAACCCCACAGCGCTTCCTTTTTTTATTGGATTGCTGTGAAACTTCTGTGGCAACGACAGCTGCGCCGTCACCTTTGCTGCCATCACCACCACCATTCAGCTCCGCTGGCATCTCAGAGACTCTTAATCTCCCAAGGGACTCTCGGCCTTCACTGAATTCATATACATCTTGGGGTAGCACACATGGAACGGACGCCGGCTGAGTCTCCATCGTGTTTCAGCCAACGTAGCGGAGCCCCCCTGTGCAGTCAAAATTTACGATACCAGCTTTGCTAAAAGAGCATGAGGTTATCCTGTGTATGTGTGGGGTCTGGGTAAATGTTATCTGGTCCTATAAATCAATGGCAACCAGCAATTAAAACTGAAACACAGTTTATGTCCCTTCATTTGGATGCAAACCCTTCAATTGGCTGCACCTTTCTACAGAAGCTCCTTCTAGCGCCCCATGTTCCTCTTGTCCCAGGACAGGCAACGAGCAGAGATCAAACTTAATTGTATCTGGTGGAGATTCCCAATTCCCCACCGACAGTTCATCTTGGTGCCGGTACTTTAGAACTTTTCGACAAGTGGCGCATAAAGGGTTATATACACTTGGCTTTCCTGTATGGCTTCCTAGAAAAGAAAGAGAGAGACGCATCAACTCGCAAGTCCCTGAAAGAAGCTGTCGTTGGAATGAGGTTATTCTGCAGACTCAGCAAAACATTGTTATGACAGTTCTTCTATGGTGGCTGATCCCTAAGCTTTATATATGGGCTCATTGATTTTTTAAGAACTGGGCCACAAAGAGCTAACGGAACTGGTTGCTCACTCTACTTCTATGATTACCTAGATGGACTGGTCTGGCGGTTTGTAAAATACTGGCAACATACAACTTTGACAAAGTGTAACAGTTCCTATGCACACAATCATACAACCGCCTGGCTGCAGTACACAGTTCAAGGGACTATTTTAAAGTTAGATTAACCCTCATGCTGCTGAAGGTTTTGTAAATAAAGCACTTGCACTTGACATGTGACACACACTATTTGGCACGTGCACACATGGCTGAGTGAAAGATATATGTACATGAAGTAGGGCAGCTATAATTCACCTTGATTAGCACTAGACCCTGGATGTCTTTGAAACTTATAACCCTCCAGATGAAACTCCCAGTTGCCCTTTGACAGCAGAGGGCTGTGGGCCGAAGGGCACAGAGTTGTAGTTTAACAGTTACAAGTCTACAGCTTTCCCAGCACTGGACTATACATTTTTATACACAAACTTAGCTTAATGAACAATTAAAACACAATTAAAGCACAAAGCCAGACAATTCATACCAACATTTACAATTACAGCACATTTACATACTGTTTATATGGAGCTATTAAGACTTCCCTGCACAGGCAATGTGTAATTGTACACACACACACACACACACACAGACACACACATAGATCAATTCTCAGCACAAACGCAAGGCCATACACAATACACATGGAATACACACACAACAGAAAGGCCCAGCACAGGGACACACAGTGAGTGCTAATGGCTCATTATCAGTGACAGGCCAGACCTCCCCCTTGCTTCTTTGTCCACAGCCCGGAGGGTTTGGCTTCCCTCCCCCCTCAACAAAGAGACCCCCCCCACACCCCCTGTGAGTAAGAAAAGCCACCCTCTCCTGACTTACAGATCCCATCTCTGCACCATAATTACCCATATAGACAGTGTAGCAGCCAGGGTGCAAACCTCCACCCGTAACGTTGTCTACAGGGCAAGAAGGCTGCCGCACACTCACAAGCAGCAAAGTGTTTTACTTGATCCAAAAGAATGAACTGTTAGCTCTGTGGTACAGCCAGGTGCAGCAACCCCCTCAGCCTGGGGAGATTGGGAATTAAAGGCCAACCATAGAAACACAACCATTTGCTCTTCCTGACTTGTGCACATGCAAAACTACACAAGAGCCGTGTGCATGGGAAAAGGAACACACTGCAATCAAATACAATGTGTGACTGCCCTGCACACATGTACTAACCTTGCCCAGGAGAGACACAACCAGCACTCTGTCCCTCCTGCCCTGGCACAAAACTGAACCACATGCACACACTGAACACTTGTTATGTACCCTGTTCCCTAACCTAAACAAAAAACTCTTCTGTGCAGCCTAAGCACCCTGCATTCACAAAATGAACAAGATTTCCATCCACAAAATCAATTTTGAGCAGCTCAAGTGCTCAAAATTAACAAAATACCAAGTAATGTACTTATTCTTCCTGTAGCCTGTACAAAAATATTTTCTGTCCAGCCCAAGCAGTCTGCATTCACAAAATAAAGTACTTTACTAACCATTCCCTCCACAAAATCAATTCTGTCACTAGTCTTGCAGTCTTCACAAAAATCCCTTCTGTCCAGCTCAAGGTTCTTCACTTATACAAAAAAAAGCATGTACCCAGTCCTTTATATGTCTGTAGTCTTCACAAAATCAATTCTGTCCAATACTCACTAGTCTTGCAGTCTTCACAAAAAATCCCTTCTGTCCAGCTCAAGGTTCTTCACTTATACAAAAAAAAGCATGTACCCAGTCCTTTATATTTCTGTAGTCTTAACAAAATCAATTCTGTGCAACCCAAAAGCACACAAGCAAGGAAGGATCCAAGTAAGCTGATGCACTTCCACTGAATGACACACTGACATGGACACACAACATGCAGCGTACACACCCAGAGAGAGAGAGAGATAACACATGTACAGTATCACCGTGTAAAATACACACACACGTGTGCCAAGCACTCTGACAAAACGCTCAGTGACAATCACAAAACGCTCACTGTCCCACCGCAGCCCAAAGTGAGAGTAAGAGACAGGAGAGCCGGGAGCCCTCACTCACCTTGTGTGTGCGCCTCTGTGAGCTCTCGGCACTGGGGAGAGCAGGGGGAGAGGAGAGAGAGGAGCGCACGCCGCACAGATGTGGAGCAAACAAAAGGGAAGTGAGAGAGAAACACAAAGATGCGAAGTGGAGTAGAAAAGGATCCGGAGCGCAGAGAGAGAGGGGAACAGCCAGAGCGGAGAGGGAGGGAGTAGAAAGGAGAGCCCCAGTAGCCGGCACAATAGAGAATGACTAGAGAGAGGGCTGAGCAGAAGAACTGCTGCTGCCGATAAGCTCCATGTCGTACGTGCCAACAGAGCCGCGCTGCCGAAAAACCGGGGGAGTAATGATTATAAGAACAGGGGACAGACCTGGGGAATAGGCGGCAGTGACGCACGTGGGATTCACTAAATAGGCGCTACTGGCAGCGTGGGGGCAATACAGGCCACATACACATTATTTATCTATATATATTCACTGGTGACAGCCACAAGAACGCTTGGCACTGTGCGTAACTGCGCGAGGTCATTGATCCCTCAAACACTTATAGTCACAGGAGACACTCACTGACACACATGCCCTGTTATTGGAACACTTTAATAGTCCCCTATAACATAGCACAGCTTATACCTTGTATTTGAAAAGAAGGGGCACATTTCTGTTACAGTCAACATGTGGCCATAGGGTTGTCACCTTTTCTGGAAAAAAAATACCGGCCTTCCTATATATTTACCTTTTTTCCCTATTATTAACATTGCGATAAACCATCATTTTTACCTGCCCGGCTGGTAAAGTATCATCCAGGTGGCAACCCTAGGCCATATATAAAGCTGGCCATAGATGTAAAGATTTTTAAAAGATCTTTTCGTTATCGTTAGACAGGGCCGGGCCAAGGGGTAGGCAGAGTAGGCACGTGCCTAGGGCGCAATGTTGGGGGGGGTGCCAGGCACGTACCTACTCTGTCACCTAACCCATGTCTGGTTGTATCTCTCCTCGTGTATTTACGATTCTGCGCATGCTCACACAGCGTTTGATTCTGCTAACCTAGCAATAATTTGACGGATTAGTTGGATTACACTGAAATCAGTCGTATATATATATATATATATATATATATATATATATATATATATATTTCTAGAAAAAAATACCGGCCTTCCTATATATTTATATTTTTTCCCTATTAATAACATTGGACATGTCAATGCAGAAGTAGTAGGGCAGTTAGAGAGAAGCAACAGGCTATACAATAGAAATCTCATAACTGATAAGAGCAAAGAAGGAAAAAAAAAAGTGCCTGAGCGTTGTGTCTGTTTGCCCCAAAATAATAAATGAGAGTTCGGGTTGCACCCTATGTATGTACAGAGACGGATTTACATAGCAGGCACCGCTAGGCCCACTGTCGTTCTTCAACGCATCCCCTCCCTTTTATTCAATCACTTTCTATGTGTGTACGTTTTTTTAACACAGAAGTGTAAGTCTAATTTTTCCAAAGCAGTTCTGAGATGGCAGAGTCGGTGACCCTGTAAACTGTTCTAAATTGATACATTTAGTTAATAATTTCTTATCTATGTCCCTGCTGAGCAGAATCTCTGGGGTTCATTAAAGGCAGCTGTTAGAATTAATACAATAGTTGCTAATATTCCAGAGATGCTGCTGAGAACTAAATGTTGAAAATTGTAAACAGTTCAGAATCTGCACCTGAATTACTGAGCTACCAGACTCACAGAGACAGGGACATTATACTTTACACTTAGATTTTGGAAAGTGGCAAAAAATAAAAAATGCAAATCAATTGATAAAAGTCTATATTACTGGGGAACAATCTGAAAACAACAACTGAAAAAGTGATTGGAAGGTGATCCTTTAAGATTGGCATATTGGGAAGATCCAACAACATGGTGGCCAAATCAAGATTACCGGATCAGTGCTGGACTGGGGTTTCCGAAGGCCACCGGGCTGCCACCTCAGGGCCCCCAACCCCAGTGCCAAGCTCCTCTACACGTCAAACCTGATGCCAAATCCCCCCAGCATGCCATGATCAGGGGGGAGCACCCACAGTTCCTGTCAGGCTGGCAGTTGTTGAACAGGATTGTTTTAATTGGTCCAGTAAATATCTAAATGATTTTCCGCCAGGTATAGATTGGGCAGTGCATCCTGAAGACCACATACCCGGGCCAATAAGTTACAAACACAGTCTGAAGGGGTAAAGATGGCAGTTTATGTTGACCCATGTTATAGCCAGTGTTTTACTTCTCTTTCCCTATGTACATGGTCTGCCTCTCCTTCTATATCTCCAGTGTATACTACCCCCAACCCTGACTGTACATGGAATGTCACTCCTCCTCTATCTATAATGTACACATTACCCTCCCACACTATACACAGAATATCTCCCCCTCCCTCCCCAAATCCACATGGTTTAAATCAACTCGCCGACACACAAACAGCCACCCTACCCCCTCTGTTGTGTACACATCTATTGTGCACATGGTACAGATCTCACACACTATTTACACTGCAGTCTATGCTCAGCTGCGCACTCCCTCCCCGCACAACAATCCCATTTCTACCTGTATATCCCCCTGTGCCTTTCCACCAACACCCGCAGCTTGCACCACACTCAGAAGCAATAACTATATATCCACTCACAGTCACAAACATAAGCAAATCAACACTTGTGCAATAATTAGCTGATATAATGATAGGAGGAAGGGACGGAGTTGCTAAGCAGAACGAGAAGCATGAGGCTGTTGCCGGGTGATGGATGAATGCAGGTTTGCACAGAACATACATGTACATGTTTATATAGCGCAGGGGCTGCCCAACCAAACAGATGTTACATGAATACTCCTCCTAGACTTTGCCCGTCAGGCATATGCTGTGGAGTTGTTTGTACTTTTTTTCAGAGAACCCTAATCAAGTGAGTCCAGTAGCTTTGCAACCCCAAAATTGATTATTGGTTAATAGCCAGTTATGCACCTCATTTTAATTTCTACTGTAGGTAAAAATGTCACATGATCAAGCAGTGTCCCATGGACCCACCCTAAACAACACTTAGGGTCGAATATCGAGGGTTAATTAACCCTCAATATTCAACTGCCGAATGTAAATCCTTCGACTTCGAATATCGAAGTGGAAGGATTTACCGCAAATAGTACGATCGAACGATTAAATCCTTCGAATCGTTCGATTCGAAGGATTTTAATCCATCGATCGAATGATTTTTCTTCGACCAAAAAATTGCTAGGAAGCCTATGGGGACTTTCCCCATAGGCTAACATTGCACCTCGGGAGGTTTTAGGTGGCGAAGTAGGGGGTTGGTTTTTTTTAAAGTGACAGTACTTCAATTATCGAATAGTCGAACGATTTTTAGTTCGAATCTTCGATTCAAAGTCGTAGTCGGAGGTCGAAGTAGCCAATTCGATGGTCGAAGTAGCCAAAAAAAAAAACATTTCGAAATTCTACGTTTTTTTTTAATTCTATTCCTTCACTCGAGCAAAGTAGCCCCTTATTTGTGGTGCCGACCACGTGATGGGGTTTACTGCTGGCTCAGCTTCTCTGAAAAAGTGCATTCCCACAATCCAGATATGTCAGGTGTTAGTCTTTAATGGGTCTTTCACCTTCCAGCACTTTTTTCAGTTCAGTTTTTAAATTTTAGTGCACCGGAAATCACTTTCTATATGTGACAGTATTGAAGTGTAAAGTTTAATTTTTCACCTTATGACTGTCACTGTTCTAAATTGATACAATTAGTTGATACATTTCTTATCTTTGTCCCTGCTGAGCAGATTCTCTAGGTTACAGTAAAGGCATCTGTTAGAATAGATATAAAACTTGCTAATACTCCAGAGATGCTACTGAGAAATGTATCCACTAATGAAGCGATTTGTAACACTTCAGAATCTGCTCCTGGATTACTGAGCTGAAAAAGGAAGACAAAAACATATTTGGAAGCAAACAGTTCAGCTTCCAAACACCTTTTTCAGTTCAGATGTTTTCAGATTCAGTTCACCAGAAATAAAGACTTTTTTTCAATTAATCTGAATCCATTTTTCCAAAATCTGGTTTAAAGTGCAATGTTCCCGCCCTCTGGAGTTTCAGTTTGGCAGCTCAGTAATTCAGGTCCAGATTCTGAATCGTTACAATAGTTTAATATTTGACAGATGCTGCTGAGAAAGGTATCAACTAATGTAGCAAATTGTATCAAGTCTAATTGAATTCAGGGATTCTGCTCAGCAGGGACAAAGATAAGAAATGTATCAACTAAATGAATCAATTTAGATTTACAGAGTCAGTGCCCCTCTCCCAGAGCTGCTTCAGAAAGACATAAGAAGTAGTGATGAGTGGGCCGGCCCGATACCTGCGGGACCGGCACCCCACCCAGTATTTAGTGGGCTGATTGGGCCTCTATGTACCTCAAATGCCAGGGCCTATTTTAATTCTCAGTCCAGACCTGTACATAGCTGTAGCCAGTCACTCAATGCAGTTATATTACAGACAAGCATAATAAGTTTAGGGGTATAAGTGATACGGATATAGTTTTGAGCAGCACCCATAAATAAGAGAGAGAATTTTGACAGCGGAATATAGGAGAGAATGTTGAGGGTGGTTGGAAGGCCATTTCGAAAGAGGGTGCAATAATCTAGGTGCACAGAATGGAGACCAATCTATGTTGATGTGTGTCTGGCAACTGTAAGTTGTAATGTAGGTGGGTTGATATTAAATAAAAACTGTACCCCCAAAATGAATACTTGAGCAACAGATAGTTTATATCAAATTAAGTGGCATATTAAAGAATCTTACCAAACTGGTCTATATATTTAAGTAAATATTGTCCTTTTACATCTCTTGCCTTGAACCCCCATTTCGTGATGGTCTGTGTGCTGCCTCAGAGATCACCTGACCAGAAATACTACAACTCTAACAGGAAGAAGTGTGGAAACAAAAGACACAACTGTCTGTTAATTGGCTCATGTGACCTAACATGTATGGTAAATTTGTGTGCACTGTGAATCATGTGATCCCAGGGGGCGGCCCTTATTTTTAAAAATGGCAGTTTTCTATGTATGATTACACAATGGCACATACTACTAGAAAAGTATATTATTATAGAAATGGTTTATTTACATTAAGTAGGGTTTCACCGGCTAGGCCGATAAAACATCAGCCGGGTGCCAACCCTACACGGACATATACAAAACTATGTCCAGCCCTTATAACTGTCACCCAACTCTCAAAAGCTAGAGGGCACCTGTCCCACGTGCCCTGGATTATTAAAATGTGAAATTTATTCGTCATACAAAATCTCTAAAATACTGGCCAGCCATGTAACACAATGAATACATTAACAATAAATATGCATCTATAACTGTTTTTATGCATATTTATTCTTAATTTATTCATTGTGTTTCCTGGCCGGCCAGTGTTTTAGAGATTTTGTATGACGAATAAATTGCACATTTTAATTTACTGTCTTGGTAATCCACCTTCTATCTATTTTTTTCTAATATCTAATTAGTATTGTTGCTAATAACTCCATGTGCCAAGGGGCACCAGGTCCTCTGTGGAAAACAGCTTTGGGCAAGCCCTGATTTGGGGGAAGGGGAAGGCCTAGGGAGGCAAAGTTTTAGGGGTGACATGCCACTCGCTTGCTGCATTAATAGGGGGCTGCACCAGTTTTCAAATCTCCTGTCCTCAGTGTAACTACTGAGTCTCCCTGTAAGGTGATTTTTGGGGTATGCACGACAGTAAGTGGGAATGCGCACGTGTAGCAGAGAAGGGGTTGCAGGCTGGGTATGTGATTGCTGATCTAGGAGCCCGGCGGGTCACTGTTCAAGCCAGTGTTTTTGCACCTGGGAAAGGCAAGTCGTTTTCTACTGGGCAACAGTGGTTGTCAAAACATCTGTCTACCGTTGGCCTAAAGAACTCAAGAAACAGATCAGTTATTAAAACCATTATGCACATGGATAAGTCTATACTGAGAAACTCATTTAGGATTAGTAGGCCACCCTACTGCTGGGGGAGGTGTGAGGGATGTGACAAAGAATGAATAGCACTTAATTACATGCAAGATAAAGCTTATCAGCTGGGTGCAGAGGTCAGGGGAGACAGATCAGTTGGTTTGGAGCAAACTGGGTAACAGTTGATGGAGCACAGCAATCTACTAGGCAAGTGCCATTCCATGGAAGCCAACATGGCTTTCATAGACATCACGCAGCTCCCCACAAAAAGTATTAAAGGGAAGTATTTTCTGCTGCAGCAAACAGATTAAGAAATATAGAATGAAAACTTTTACTTCACTGCAGAAACAGTTACTATGACTTTCAGCTTTGCATGATGAGGAGGATCCAATTCCTGTACTCATGTGACCATTGTTATTTCCTTTCTGGCGCACAACAAAGCCCCGTCTTGCTTTATGGCAGACATTGTTGAACCAGCGTCCCATAGGTCAAAGCAGCATCAAATACTCTTTATCTGAAAGGCTCATTAACATTTACTACATTGCTGCTTGGGATGTTGGTGGTTGATGTAACAATACAGACTGATATCACACGTGGCTCTTTTCAGATGGCTGCGTCTCACACAGACTTGAATGAAAGACACATGAATGTGCCGGGAGACCATTTTCAGGCTGAAAAGCACCACTGCTGGTATTTTCAGACATTTTATTTTGAGCAAATAAGGTTAATGCCAAGCGAGAACACGCCTATCCACCCACTGTTCAGTGAGAACTGGCGGGTACATCTTCTGCCTTTCCATCTCACATGGGCGGATTAGTGGCCTGATCATTTCCAAACTGAAATCTGTCCTATATGAATGGTGTGACCGCTGACCAAGGTCCAGAATGGGGCAGATAGGCATTATTCCATTGGCAGAGAAAACACAATGGGGTAATTCACAAAATTGTTGGTAAAATGTTCCAATTTATTCTCAGACCATCAGTTTTTCAGCTCTACCAATAATTTTCCAAAAATGTTGTTAAAAATTAGGGTTGGTTCTTTTTGTATCGTATGTAAGACCTTTTTGAGAATTCGTCATACCCACAACATTTATACAAACATTTTTCCCCCCCAAAATGTCTCCCCCATAACAAAAATGTTAGAGAAAATGTTGATGGATTATTTTGGCTAAAAACACCAAAAAATGTAAGTGTTTTAAAGTAATAAAAATATCATGTAGTGTTTACCTGCACTGGTAAAACTGATGTTTGCTTCAGAAACACTACTATAGTTCATATAAACAAGCTTCTATGTAGCAATGGTGGAAATTGAAAAAAGTCTATATGGCACAGGTTAAATAATGGATAATAGATAACACCATTATGTTCTACAGAGTTTATCTGCTGTGTAACTTGAGCCTTTTCTCCTTTGAATGGCTGTCCCCATTGCTACACAGCAGCTTATTTATATAAACAATAGTAGTGTTTCTGAAGCAAACACAGCAGTTTTACCAGTGCAGGGCAACACTGCATTATATTTTTATTACTTTAAAACTATTTCATTTTTTGATGTTACTGTTCCTTTAAGTCTGTAAAGAGAAAACATTTTTGGCGCATAAACAAGAGTTTCACAGCCCAATTCAGACAAATCCATATAACTATACCTCCTGTGAGTTTGTAGCACTTTTTACAGTTTGGCGACGGATACTTTAAGAACTGTGTTTTTATCGACACTTTTGTGATTTCCCCCCTATGTGTAATGTTGGCCTAATGCTAATGTGGGACAAGACATTTTGCCCATCACTGTCATCAGTTGGAAAACAGCAACATTCAAAACTCTCCATATTTCACTCCTTAATAATCTGTGAGAAATGTGGGGCATGATGCATATGCAGAAACAGCAACAGTGGTGATTAGCTCAGAAATGCTCAGATGTGAAGGATGGCTTTACCACCTCCCCGCATGGTTTCCACATAATAGGAAGAGCACTTGAATGGGATAAGGTGGCTTAGATGAGGCAAAGTAAAGTGATATACAGCATTATTTATAACCACTATAAATGAAATAACTATAAGCCTTGAAAGCAACAGCTCTATTTGTATACATGTATATACAGTATGTATGTATAACTTTATTTGTAAAGCGCTGTTAAGGAGCTGCAGCGCTGTACAGTGCATAAAAGTACTATATATATATATATATAAAAGTATACATGGAGGAGACAAATCAAATAATAAATAATAATAAATATATACAGAATCATAGGACAAAGAGCTTAAGTGCTATGTGGTAAGAGACATAGTGGGAAGGAGGTCCCTGCCCCGTAGAGCTTACAGTCTAAGTGGATGGGAGGCTAACATACAGGCACAAAGTGGAGATACAAAGTGCACAAGGTAAGGCATAGTCAGTACGGACAGGACTAGGCTAATGTTCTAGTGGTCCAAAGGGTAGGCTCTTAAATTTTTTCTTGAAGAGATTAAGAGAGGATTCCTTACGGAGGAATTCAGGGATGGAATTCCAGAGGGAAGGAGAAGCAAGATAGAAGGGTTTGACATGAGAGATGGCAGTGGATGGTGTGAAGAGAAGGAGGCTCTGAGAAGAGCGGAGAAGACGACTAAGAACATATAGCGAGACAAGAAGGAGAAATGTAGTGAGGAGCAGAGGAGTGAAGGGCTTTGAATGTTATTAGAAGGAGTTTATACGCTATCCTTTGCTTAAAAGGCAGCCATGCTAAGGATTTTATTTGGGGTTGAGCAGGTTCCCTTTTAGGAGAGAGCAGAAGGATCCTGGTTGCAGAGGGAGGGGAAAGATTGGAGGGGAGAGAGATGGGAGTCAGGAAGACCAGTTAGGAGGAGATTGCAACAGTCTAAACGGGATAAGAAAAAGGCATGGATTAGTGTTCTGGCTGTTGTTTGGGAAAGAAACGGGCGTATCTTGGCTATATTGCGGAGGAAGAAATGACAGGTTTTGGCAGTATTATTAATATGATTAGAGAAGGAGAGACACTGGTCAAAGGTGACCCCTAAGCAGCGTGCTGAGTTAAACGGGTTTATAGTCATGCCAATTTATAGTAATGGTGAAAGGAAGAGAAGGGCTCGGTTTGGGTGGAAAGACCATGAGCTCAATCTTGGCCAAGTTGAGCTTGAGGTGGCGTTGGTTCATCCAGGAAGAGATAGCTATAAGGCAGTCTGCTATCTGGGTTTGAATGTCAGAGGTTAGTAAGGGAGTGTCTAAATATATCTGAATGTAATTGACAAAAAGGGGATATTTAAGGCCAAATGAAGATTATAAGGTCTCCTAAAGAGAGAGTGTACAAGAACAACAATAGAGGACCAAGTACAGAACCTATTTACCTGCCCCAGCCCACAGAACATGACTCTCAACAGACTCGATTATGATATCTACGAAGCAGCCCAATTTTTACGGCTTGTGACTGCAGTTCATATTACTAATCTTATCTACACCAATGCTGGCCAGTTGGAGGCTTCCTGGGCTGGATGTAGCCCTACAAGTGATTTTTATGCCTTCGACTTTTTATGCCTTCGACTTTCTGTTGATCTTCTCCAGCCAAGTCCAACTATTTCCGATCCTTCAGACATTAGCACTTCAGGTACATCTTTCAGTAACCAAGTTCAAATCCGAGACCTCGGATTTCTGACAGAAACTGATGTGACTTTGCCTTTAACAACCATTTAGTCTTGAGCAGAGTAATGATGCCGTAATATCTTACAATTACATTAATTTATCCGCATTAGCATTTAACCTTCCAGAGAACAGTCTAGATCTCATCAGATAGTAACAGATTTGTGCTTTGTGCCGTCCATGGGATTCTCAGGTTTCCTCCAGCATCACAATTGAAATCATGAATGGTCCAGGGTTCTTTGCTACCATACGTTAGGACTGGGAAAATGATAGACTTGACAAAAGTTTGTTCTTTAAATATCTTGTTCAGATGTACCATAGGTCACTTTTGCAATCACCAACGTGTAGGCCAAGAACTGAACCACAACTTTGCTGCCTTTACTATTTGCACTTGGTTTGTGCAGCAAGTACATGTGTCCGTAGTATGGAACTTTGCTCACATCTGACTGTCACAACCAAGAGATTAAGTCGTCTTAACGTTCAGTCGTGATAGTACAGGCAGCACAGCTGGACTTGTTCAGGTTTCTCCTAACAACACAGATGGCAGCCTCTGTGCAACATGAAGACATGTGCTGTTGATGCTGTTGATGATAATGACAATCAGTCAACTAACTCCTCCATATTGATGTATTTAATGCACAGGCATTTAAGAGGAAGTATTTTCCATATTTACACCTCTTCTGTGTTGCCTGTCCTCTCAGTTGATTGTCCTCTCTGATATAAAAGCTAGGAGGAGGATGGCAAGATATGCCAGTTCTCTTGCAGTGACAACAACATCCCGTTTTATTCTAGAAAATTATTATCCAATAAAACACAGACGATATTTTTATACACAGGCTTTTTTTAGTCTCTTGTTGCATACGGATGTAATGTGCCTATTGATAAAACTTGCCAACAATACTGCAAAAGTGAGATTTTACAGATACATCTGTGAATGTCACAGCCTCCTCCATCTCACAAAAGCTATGTGATCATTAAGGACAGGGACTTCTAACTTCTAATTTAGGGGAGGCAAGTGTGCCCTATTCCAATAGACTGCAACCATCATTCACTTCACTGATTTTTAATTACATTTGGCATGCACATGTTGCTTTATACTTTTATAAGCAGTTGTTAGATGCAGTGGTCTGCTCCTCCGAGGAACCAACAGAGTGGGGACAAAGCATAAGGGCGACCTACCCATAATACCTGCCCAGAAACTCTTCTCTCAGCCTCTCTCTACCCCTTGCTGCTTGGCAACCCTCCTCCCACTCCCCTAACGGTTGACTGGCAACACTCAACCCACCTGCTCGCTGCCTCTTTTTTCAACCACCTCTTTCCCCTTCCCAATCAAAAACTAAGAACTAAAAGCAGGGCTGGAATTAGAGGGTCTCCGCACCTCCCAGTTCCAACCTCTGGGCCTGCCAGAGAAACTGATATCAAGGGACCACTCAACAGTTAGATGGAAAAAACACTAAATGTGAAATATATATTAAATTATGGTGGAAATAAACATTTGAAGGAAATTGTCATTAGCTGGGGCCCACCAGGAGATCCTTTGGTACTCTGGCAGAGGCCTGCCTGATAAGAGTCCTGCAGCGGGTCGGGTACCTGCTGCGGTATCCTGTGGGTTGAAGTTCCGGGTGCGGGTATAGACGCGGGTCTGCAGGTCGGGCCACGGGTCTTCTTAATAGCTATATTTACTCCTTTTTTTCTGGCCACGTCTACAATGATGTCACTTCTGGTTTACAATGACAGCACTTCCTGATTCTTGATGGTCAGCGGGTCCGGGTTGCGGATAAGGTACTTGTGGGTCGGGTAGCGGGTAAAAATGTGGGTTGCGGATTGCAGGAACGGGTCCCAAAAATCTCCCCGAATCTGACCGTGTGCCTCTGCCCTTAGTCTGTATGTTTTGTCTTTGCCAAATTTCCCAGTGAAAAACACTGCAAAATATCCCAGTGTGACTTTTACAAAGTTGTCCCTTTAAATTGACATTGGCCATTCAGGTTGCAGTAGCAGCAGGGACTGAATCCCGAGGCCATTGTATCCTTATCTATGCAGATGCACATCGTATAATGAATGATAAGATCTAAAGCAGATAATCTGTGTTTAATTACCATCCTTCCCTTTTCTGTTCACAGTCGTGTTGCCTCAAAACATCAAAGCACTGCACATGGATAAAAACAACAAATTGCAAGAGGCTTGATCACAACAGACATTAAGTGTTTTATAGCTCAGTCCAGATGATAACATCACTAAGGGAACTCTCAGATCTTTATCACCTCTCAGTAACTTCCATGGACCCCGGTCAGGCTCTTAAAAAGGATAGCCATTATCCGGAAACCTGTTATCCAGAAAGCCCTGAAATCTGGGAATTGTGTTTCAACCCACTGTGAGTAGCGAGTGTTTATATGGATGCAATCATCCCCTTGCCATAGCCATAAAAGTTCAGCCCCATTCAGTGATATAACATGAAGGAAACAGGTAGAATCTCTGTCCAGTGTGGTCAGACTGCTGTTAGAAATAGAGCTACAATCTCAGCCACAAAGCATGACAGAACTGCTGTGCTTCCTTTTAAGCACAAGTGAAATATTTTCAAAACATATAATAGCTACAAAAAACCACAAAACCCTAAAAACCTGCCCTGTAGAGGTTACAAGCTAATATAAGGTATTTACACCAATGACAAGAGAAACAAGTCAAGAAAAAACATTTTCCTTGAATACCACCAGGTCATCCAATATAATTATTAAAAGTGTGTTTATTTAATGTGCAAAAATCCGCACAATCCAACAGGATAGGACAGGAATTCCTAGCATTGATGCCGTGTTCTACACCTTTTGCCGGATTTTAGATCTGACACAGAGGGCAGGAGCCCCCACAATGAAAGTTCTCTATAAGTGAGCACTAAGGGTGTTTCATGTCCATGGTCTACATTAATAACCCCTTGTGTCTTTATTTATATCAAATATGGAATGTCATTCAAGATCCTAGTTACATCCACATGTTACACTGCTGCTTATAAGGTGCACCATTTTTATTGCTCCTCTCTGTTTTTACACAATTACATGTCCAACGCCCACATCTATTTGCCAGAAGCACAAATTGAAACTGTCTAAATGGGACCAAAGTTGAAGATAGCTTGCGATGTTGGCCAAGCAGTGGGACATATGTCATGTTTCCAAAAACATTGTTCAGTTTAATTGTTTTTAGATTGTTTTTAGATTGTTCAGAGAAAAAACAGCTTTCCATATTTTACTGTTTTCCCAAAACTAAAATGTGTGTGTGTGTGTGTATATATCTATATATATATATCTATATATATATCTATATGTATATATGTATATATCTATATGTCTATATATCTATATGTCTATATCTATATCTATATATATATATATCTATATATATATATATATATATATATATATATATATATATATCGATCTCTAAGCTGCCCACAGATTAAGTCGGCAGTTTATTGGTCAGTGTATGGGACTCCTCACACGAGCTTCTCTGAAATTCAGCCAGACGTCAATCAGGCAGGTTTAAAAATCCCGTCGGATTGCACCACGATCAGGTCAGCATATCAGGGAGAGATCCGCTAAACGAGCGGATCTCCGTATGTATGGCCATCTTAAATGTTATCAATTTACAATAGTTACAGGGTCGGTGACCCAGAGCAGCTTCAGAAAGATACAAGAAGGTAAAAATTTAACTTTACATTTCAATATTATAATAATGGTCACAGACAGAAAACAGAAAGTCTATTCCTGGTGAAGTATGAGAATAAAATAATGGGAAAAAAGTTTGTAAGGTTAACAACCCCTTTAAAATATTGCTTTGTCACCCACATCACAAGTGCCTATTGCTTTACTTCCCCTTTAAAGGCCACTATCTTTTCATTTATAACTTCTTTCACTGGTATTTGTAATATTTAGAAGCTCACAACAGATTCTATTAACGGTATTATGGACTTCTTGTCCCTTTTTAATGTCTTCTATTGTGTTATAAAATAGAAATGTGAAATTGTCATGTCAGGACTCGCCGCTTGAGTTTTACCTCATTATAGCATCTGACTTGCCATTTAGCCGATGTGAGTTGGGTAGATGTGATGATGTTCCTCCACGACTCCAGGATCTCCCAGAATTCTAATAAAAATATAATGCAGTGTTGCCCTGCACTGGTAAAACTGGTGCGTTTGCTTCAGAAACACTACTATTGTTTATATAAATAAGCTGCTGGGTAGCAATGGGGGCAGCCATTCAAAGGAGAAAAGTCTCAAGTTACACAGCAGATAAGCTCTGTAGAACATAATGGTGTTATCTGTTATCTACTATTTAACCTGTGCCATATAGACTTTTTTCAATTTCCGCCATTGCTACACAGCAGCTTAATTGAACTATAGTAGTGTTTCTGACGCAAACAGATCAGTTTTACCAGTGCAGGGCAACACTACATGATATTTGCATTACTTTAAAGGACCAGTGACATAAATTATTTTTTTTTTTCAAAAAATAAGTTTGTACATAACGAAAAAAAAAAACAAGACACATTTAACTTTAAATTCGCAAAGTCTTTATTAAGAAATAACTTACCGATACTCCGCTTGCGCTCCTCTTCAGAAAAGGCGACAGGGTGACTATCCATTGTGCGGCGCTCGATTTCTTCTATAAGGAAAGCAGGGAGGAGAAAACAATTGCCACACAATGGATCGTCACCCTGTTGCCTTTTCTTAAGAGGAGCGCAAGCGGAGTATCAGTAAGTTATTTCTTGAAAAAGACTTTGCGAATTTAAAGTTAAATGTGTCGGTGTTTTTTTTTCGTTCTGTAAAAACACATTTTTTTTATGTTACTGATCCTTTAAAACACTTACATTTTCTGGTGTTACTGTTCCTTTAATTCCCACACACACACTTTATTACCGCAAAACACACGCTAATTGTGATAATAGGTTCTGAGGGAGGCAGCAATGGCAGGCAATTCTATTTGCACAGTTATGGGATCCAGGGGCGGATCTGCAGCGCCCTGAGGCCTTGCGATCCTAGTGCCGCGATCCGCGCGCAAGCACAGGAACGCCGACTTCCTACTGCAGCTGGGCGGCATGCCATCCCTAAAACTTCGCCACCCTAGGCCCGGCCCTTTGTGGCCTTGCCACAAATCCGGGCCTGATGGGATCCCCAGAATATATATTTGAGGCCCACTGACTTCTCAAGTCCTTTGTTTCATAGTTTCCATGTATTTAAAGGAGAAGGAAAGCTCCAAGACAGTTTATTGCCAATAGAATAGCCACAATAGTGCAAGCTAGAACGCTATATTTATTCTGCAGAATGCTTTACCATACCTGAGTAAACAACTCTAGACACTGTCTCTGTTTGTTTAGGATAGAAGCTGCCATATATGCTTGGTGTGACATCACTTCCTGACTGAGTCTCTCCCTGCTTACTAACAGCTCTGAGCTCAGATTACAGTAGGGATGGGAGGAGGGAGGGGGAGAGGAGCAAACTGAGCATGCTCAAGGCCGTGCCCTGGAGGTTTAAGCTGAAAACAGGAAGTCTGATACAGAAGCCCATGTGTACACAATAAAAGCAAAGAAATGTGGTGTTTCTTTTGACAGAGGACTCAGAGCAGCATTACTTTGAGGGTTTACTGGTGTATTTATATAGACCTTTCTGATAAAGCTTACTTAATTTTAGCCTTTCCTTCTCCTTTAAATATAGATTCTAATTAGAGTTTTTTTTCCTCTGTGATATTAATTTGTAATTATTTATAAAAGACCAACACTTTCATACAGGAATCAATATTACTTCACACTGATTTTAAGTTTTTCCTCATTTTACATCGTTTTTTTTTTTTGTGGTCCAACCTATATACCTTATTATTTATAAAACATTTTCCTGATTTTTCATTTTACATCATTTTTTTTTCTAGCCCCCTGAAAAATGTTAAATATGGGTTCTACGATACATGGAACAATATAGTCTGACAATTCAGTTAAAAAAAAGTTTGAATTGCCAATTCATTGACCTTTGTGGGCACAAAACTACCAAGCCAGGGAGGGATAGGGGCTGCAACTTGCTGTAAATGCAATTGTGACCCAATAGGAGGAATAGAGCCCAGACAAATAGCTTGTACTAAAGAACTGGAGGAAGGTGTCGCCAACACTTTACTTGCAGAATCAGTCCCATTGGTGAGTGTTGGGTCATGTGCTGGCTGATAGGATTGTGATGGAATCAAGTATTTGGGCAGATATTTCCTTGTTCCCCTTTTCTAGTGGACTCACTTCTGCAGGGTGCTGTGCAAATACATAAACAAAGGGCTATCTGGTAGCCAAGGAGACTAATTGTAGCTATTATTTCATGGCCGACTGCCCTTTTGTTCACTTTAACGACTAGTATAGGAGCACCATATATTTATCTTTCCCGAAGCTCAACTATGCAATCATTTCCAAGCCTGCTGGCTACACTGCTAAAGAAAGCCTAAACTACACAAGCCAATGATAAAATGAAAGAGCCATGTATAAACAGGTGTACAGAATGCATAAACTAGCACAAGTATCTGATTCCTCTTTTTTCTAGGCACTTAAAAGTGGCAAAACCAGACCCACAACTGCTGCACAAAACTATCCAAACATAGGACACCCATGTACAGCGACAGGTCGTCTGGAACTCTCATACAGGTACGTTCACTGCATTTCCCCTGAAGACTTTAATGCACTGGACTCACCTTTCTCGTACTGTCAGCAAACATGCTGGCTGGGGGTTTATGTTTAGGGTGAACAGGTAAAAACTTGGTATATTAATCCAGAGACCTACAAAAGAAGGACAAGCTTAGTACCTAGTAACAAAGCAGAAAAGCTCTCTGACATGGCTGGAAATCTATAGAGAATGCATTTTGCTCAGTTTTTCAAAGTACAGTGGAATTTATAAAACAGATCAACTGTTACAGATGTCACATGGTCTTATTATATCTAGTGGTATCTGCAAATCTGTCCCTGTATTGGGCCTGACCCATTGATTCCAGGCCAACATGGTGAGACAGACCTTCCCATCCATGCACCTGTAAGTATAGCCCAATTCAGCTCATTTGACCAAATTATTTAGTAGTAACCACCTCATGCCAAACGCATAGATCTCAGGCATACCTGCTCATTTACGACCACATTTTGAACTCCTCTTCTGTCGGTCTTTGCTGGAAGTCATAGCTGAAACCACTGCTGGACAACATGGACAAAACAATAATTACTTATTTATTCCTTCAAAGATGGGGCTCACGTCACCTTCTAAACCTGTTCACTGGAAGAGAGCCCACAATTATTGAGGTTGTTTTGATCAATGTAGTTCTCCCTAAAAATGTCAAAATCTTCTACGTCAACCCTAAATCAAAAAGCCCTGGAGAAAAAAAAAATCTTAAGTAGTAAAGTTGCAATAGTCTGGAACATGATGGAACCAGTCAAAGCGACTAGTTATCAAGCTTCAATAACTGCTAAGCAATAAAAGAAAATGCCACATAGATAAATGCTCCTATACGGTAATTTAGGATGCAATTTTCAAGCTTACTCGACAGTCCATACTTGAGCAGTACAACCAGTATCATTTAATTCATTCTGTCCTACTTGACCTAGCAACCCTAGTATAGCAGAATAGAAATCCTTAGCTTTCATCTTAATTTTGCAACAAAGGGAACTGCCAAAACCACTGCTTCCTCAATCACCATTTATTCTATAAAATATGAAAAAAAAAACGTGGCAACAGAAAGTCTTTATAGTATAGTTAATTTAAAACAAATGAGGGGCCTCAGGCCAGGTTACCAAATGTTTGTCTGATTCAGTCACATAGATGATGGACAGAACTGAGCAGATCCAACCATATGGCACAATGATCCAACCACACAGGAAGTCTATGTAGTGTACGTACTAGTCTAGAAAGCAACATTCCGGTCACGGGCCTCCAGTGATAAACTCTTCACTTCAACTTTAATAACACCATCAGTAATAAAGGTTTTGTCAACATGTGTTTATTTTTTAAAAAAAAAAAAGACATGCAGATTTCTGATGCCACCTCCCAAAACTCTTCCCTGTATAACATTCATTTTTTTCTCCAAAGGTTCATTTTGTTCTCTCATGGGGAAAGAAAAATCTACCTTGTAAAATGAAAAAAAAAAAATCAAAATGCGTGTGCAACCCTGCGACGGTGCAACTACTTTTCTTTTATTTTGCCCCTTTGCCTCAATAAATCCCAAATTCAATATCTGTATAAGAATTTTCATACTGCTGACATTATCAGGTGGTCAAGACAGTAAAAGACCACAAATTAATCTATGGACATACTGTATGATGGCAGCAGTAGATGTAGCATAAAACACTTCACCAAAAACGTCACTGCAGAATTTCTGTGCTACCTGAGTTTCAGGCACCGCATTTCATATAGCGGATTATGGGAAGTGGGAATTGGTTGAGTTAGGCAATGTCAGTCTTGGGCTATAAGAAATCTATTGTAGTCTTCAGATACAGATAGAAAGGTTGCACAATTGACAAATGGTTATGAACTCACAAACAAAAGCTCTTCCAGTATTTGTCAGCTTCTTTGGCTGCCAATAAAAAAAAAAAACAAAAAAAACAACTTTAGACTCCGGACAAACCAGGTGGTTTCTCCACTTGGGGAAAGATGAATGGAATGCCAGCTCCCTGTCACCAGCAATGTTTGCAGGTAGTTGGCTGCCATTCAATGAGCCCAGAAAGTGGTAGAAATGCACAAGTGGAGAAAACATTACAAGTAGTATTAGGCTTAATGTCCACGCATAAATATCAAATGTCAGCAGGTTGAAGAGTTTTGCATTACCTAACATGTTCATAACCAGAAGCAAAATGCCCAAATGTTAGGCACCCCAAGTGATTGTATTGACTTACCTGAAACCCCGGGCCGGTGCTCCTATCGGCAGAAAACAGCACCGACCTGGGGTTATTCCAGCGATAACCACTGATCGATCAACTTCCGGCTTCTTCTTTCTTCACGCAGCTGCGCATGCGAATTAAGAGTGATAAGTCGAACTTTAATTAAAAAGTCAGTTTTACATTCTACTGCCATGCGTCTGCCAAGGGAAAATTGAAGAAAGAAGAACCCGGAAGAGGATCGCTCCATGGTGCTCACTGGTATAACCCCGGGCCGATGCAGTTTATGCTGATAGGAGCACGGGCCTGGGGTTTCAATAAATCACTTGGGGGTGACTAACATTTGGTACCCCCAAATGCTAAACAGCTTCTCCTTTAAGATGCCTCACAACCACCCAAAGGAAGAAATGCTGATTTGGAAGCGAATGCAAAAATAACAGATTTTTCTTTAAATAGGCAAAAATTATGTTCATGTTTATTGACATCTCAGATGTGTAGCCATTGATGTTACTTTTGTACAATTTTAAAGTCATATCTCATTTGTTTCTGTTGTGTTCTGTGCCAACAATAACTTACAAAAGAATTACTTGCATGTTAAAAGCAAAATGTTAGTGTTTTTTTCCAGGATGAAGAAACATTTTTGTCTTCAAGGATTCATATTGGGAGCCGTTTCCTACCGCCTACGCCATGATGTGATGGTACCAGGAGACAGAAAGACTTGACATGTCCAGTTATTTGAACTTTAACACTTTTTTAGAATTGTTATTTAACAGTTCTATATATTTTTTCATCCATTGTATATTGCCATTGCGGCCTGATTTCCATCAATTTGGAAATTGCAACGGAATGACTTTCAAATACCCCTTACAGACATATGGGCATCAAGAATCCTTTTTGAAGGCCTCGAAGGATTCTATATCGTGACACTCACCTGTATGCTTAAAGGGATTCTGTCATGGGAAAAAATTTTTTTTTCAAAACACATCAGTTAATAGTGCTGCTCCAGCAGACTTCTGCACTGAAATCCATTTCTCAAAAGAACAAACAGTTTTTTTTATATTTAACTTTGAAATCTGACATGGGGCTAGACATATTGTCAGTTTCCCAGCTGCCCCAGTCATGTGACTTGTGCTCTGATAAACTTCAGTCACTCTTTACTGCTGCACTGCACCAGGTCTATGGGGTGATTGTATATCTATTTGCATATAATATATGGAATAAAGCCATGTGACTCAAGTCTGAAATCTGACTTGAAATAAAAGAATCTACATGTGTGACTTATAGGTAAAGATAACCAGATAGCAGCTCCCTGGTAAATCTAATAACATCACTCAATAGTAAAATCCAGGTCCTACTGAGACACATCCAGTTACATTGAGTAGGAGAAACAACAGACTGCCAGAAAGCAGTTCCATCCTAAAGTGCTGGCTCTTTCTGAAAGCACATGACCAGACAAAATGACCCAAGATGGCTGCCTACACACCAATATTACAACTAAAAAATACACTTGCTGGTTCAGGAATTACATTTTATATTGGAGAGTGAATTATTTGCAGTGTAAACAGTGTGATTTAGATTGCTTTGGGCAGACTACACAGAGTACATATTGCAGTAGGGTAGCCTCTATAGTACAACCACTGATCAACCTCTCACGGGACCTCACAAGAACTACATATACATGTATTGGACCTATTATGCAGGTTGCTCGGGACCTGGTGTTGTCCGAAAAAAAGAACTTTCTGTAATTTGGATCTTAAGTCTACTAGAAAATCATGTAAACCTTAAATAAACCCAACAGGCTGGTTTTGCTTCCAATAAGGATTAATTATATTTTAGTTGGGCTTGAGTACCAGGTACTGTTTTACTATTACAGAGAAAAAGGAAATCATTTTTAAATATTTCAATTATTTTATTAAAATGCAGTCAGCCTTCCCGTAATTCCGGAGTTTTCCGGATAATGGTTTTCTGGATAACAGATTCCAAACCTGTAGTATTTATTAAGCAAGGCTTTATCTTTAAATTATTTTTCATTACAAGAGGCCCAGCCTATCACGTCTTTAAAACATTGGTATTTCTGCTAATTTGCGTTTATATGAAGAATGTTGCAGCCAAGGCAGGAGATGCGACACCCCACGTATAAGTGCAAATATACAAACAACGGAATACTTTCCACAGAAAATGAGGGAAGAACTTAATTAAAATTGTTTGTGGACAGGATACACTTTGCTTGAAACAATTGGACAGAAAAGCCAAACAGTATATCACACTATGTAGGATCTTTCCTGGTTAACAAGTGCACCAATGTAAAATAATCAGTGTGGGAAACTGCAGGGAAGCAAATACGCACTTTCAGACTTTCACTGTTTCTGAAACAATCCTAATAAAAAAAAAAAAACTAACAGGTTTTTGATGCATTCTAAGACACAAAAAGACAAATTTATCATTAATTAGCAACTATGATGTATTTTGAAAGATAATGAATTGCTATTGTTCCAAGGACGGGCTGCTTGCACACGGAATCACTACATATGTTATAACACACACACACGTATGCATTGTGACCAAAATTCACACTTTTTAGTTTTACATTTGTTAGTAAAACATACCGTATATACTCGAGTATAAGCCGAGGTATCTAATTTTACCTACGAAAACTGGGAAAACGTATTGACTCGAGTATAAGCCTATATATACATTCCGCCAAAACAACCCCCCAGCGATCAACCAGACTTCTTTGCAAAGTTGATGGTGACAGAGAATTGCCAAACGGATTACGGTGTGCATTGTCCCACTACCATGTGCAGAGGGTGCTGTGTGATATTGCCATCACTGTTAATCTTTTGTATAACCAACAGAGGGCGCTGTGTGATATTGCCATCACTGTTAATCCTTCATATAACCAACAGAGGGCGCACTGTTCTTTTTATATAACCAACAGATGGCGCTGTGTGATATTGCAGTCACTGTTATTCTTTCATATAACCAACAGATGGCGCTGTGTGATATTGCAGTCACTTATTCTTTCATATAACCAAGAGAGGGCGCACTGTTATTCTTTCATATAACCAACAGAGGGCGCTGTGTGATATTGCAGTCTCTCCCCAAGCGAACTGTTGGTATAGGAATGATTAAAAGTGACTGCAATCTCAGCTACTGACCACTGACTCGAGTATAAGCGGAGGTAGACTTTTTCAGCACATTTTGGATGCTGAAAAACTCGGCTTATACTCGAGTATATACGGTAATGGCAGCATGGCTGGGAATGAAGGCACAATATATTGTGTATCAGTTGACTTGGAGGAGTTGGTACTTCATTGACCTTGGAGAAAAATGACCAACAAAAGAAACAGAAAATGATTTAAGTGCTTTCAATGTTACGTAGTCACTCAAACACAGTCCAAGAAAAAACAATAAAATCAAGAAGCTTCTTAAAGGAGAGGTTAAAACCAAGTGAGCTTTATCAGAAAGGTCTATATAAAAACACCAGTAAACCCTCAAACTAGTGCTGCTCTGAGTTCTCTGTCAAAAGAAACACTGCAATTCTTTCCTTCTATTGTGTGCACATGGGTTTCAGTATCAGACTTCCTGTTTTCAGCATAAACCTCCAGGGCTAGGGCTTGAGCATGCTCAGTTTGCTCCTCTCTCGGTCTACCCCTCCCTCCTGCCCTGCTGTAATCTGAGCCCAGAGATATGAGTGAGCAGTGAGAGACTAAGGCTGGAAGTGAGGTCAAACCAAACTAATATGGCAGCTGCTATCCTAAACAGAGTGTCTAGAACTGTTGGTATGGAAAAACATTCTACAGAATAAATATAGTTTTATAGCTTGCACTGTTAAACGGCCTTGGTAGCTTTCCTTCTCCTTTAAGTATTTAGGTAAAGGCTTTAGAATGTTCTCTGAACCCAGTAACCTACGACCCATACTCAATATTCAAGGAAAAATAATCCATTACCTTTTATTATGTTTATGATTCAGAACCATTACACTTTTAAAGCCTCAAAGGGAGAGGAAACTTTATTTAAAGCACTTCTAATCCCTGAGCAGCATATTAGTAAACATTGACCAAAGCAGCTTTGAACCAACAGACCCACTGTAGTTTTATGTCTAGTTACCAGATCATCTAAAAACCTCCAGGACACTTCTGAGAAACCATCTAGTAGAGCTGCTATAAAGCAGCCCTGCTTAGTGCATTTACTACATGTGCCGGAATTTTCAGTTAATCTGGTAGCCATACTGTACTAGATCTTCTCAAAACTAAGGAGCAGGTTATATTATCATTTCTATCATCTCGCCATTAAATTAGATAGAAAATCACATGCCCTTCAGGTGTACATTGAACCTAATCAACTCAGCATGCAGGGTAATGCTGGGAGAGGTGGCCTATCCTTGCATCAATGGCTTCGTAAAATATATACGAAGAAATATAAAAGTTAATAAACACCAGTGCACAAGTATTCAGACCCTTGACCAATGGTCTTATTACATAAATCCTACACTGAAATGATCCCTCTGTGAATTTATTGGAATGCATTTAAAACTTTCCAGAATAAAAAATGCTGTTTGCAGAAGGATTCAGCCACCACGTTTTATCCTTATCTCCATTTGCAGCCATGACTACATTAGTTTGGGCCAATATGTAGCAGCTATGCACACTGTTCATGAGTATTTATAGACCATTCTTCTAAGCATGTTTCTTCTAGGTTTGGGCACTTCAGTTTTGTTCCACAGATACTCCGTTGCATTCACATCTTCGGCCTTTGTAGGACATTTGCCTTTATGTTCTTGAGTCACTACTGGAACCAACATAATCTTGGCCTTCACCATTAATAATGGCTGGCACAAAAAAGGCCATTCTGGAGTAATAAAAGAGTGGCAAAAAGCATGGCAGTGACCCAGATAAAAGTGAAATTTGGTTTGGTAGTCAGATGAAAGCAAGACTATGTGGCCACAGCAGTAAAGTGGTGGTAGCATCAGCCTGTTGGTCTGATTTGGAAGGGACTGGGCATCTTGTTGGAAAAGAAAAGAATTAATGCTGCAAAATACAAAGTAAATTATGTAAATGAACCTGTTGGGGTGAAAGCTGTGCTTTCAGTAGACAAATGATGTGAAATTGAAAAGTATCAACAAGCATCTGAATGTTCTACAATAGCCGAGTCATAGGCCCTATCTCAGTATTTGTGGCACCAACTGAAACCCAAGGTGCACAAGAGTCACTCATCTAACCTCATCAACTTGGAGCAAATCTGGACAAAATCTCACCAACATCGTGTAACTCAAATGTCTACTTAAACTAGAGCTTTGAAGAAGTTGAAGCAGACGCAGTTGTTCCTATGGCCTCTACATTACACTACAGCATAAGCCAACAGCATGCTCCCGTTTTTAAATTTTTTCACCATAATACAACGGAAAATTTAAAAAAAAGAAATAAAAACAGGAATTTTAGAGCTTTGAAAGAAAAAATAGACAATTCAGCGTCGCAGCGTCGATGTTGTTTTGTTATGTAGCGAATTGGTCAAATGTCTCAATACTTTTGCAATGCATTTTTTTGTATACATAATGACTGATGGGGCAAAACGAGCAGCACATTGGGTCACGTTGCCCAACATCTAAAAGACTTTGTGTGCTCCCCTGTTGAACTTATCGGACTGATCAATTGTGATTATTTTAAAATGGCAATAATTTTGAGCTATATATTAAAAAAAAATCCTAATATGATATAATAATAATATAAAGAGGACTAAAAGTAATCAGTTGGAGACGGTCCCTTTAAAAATGTGTAATTGTCAGTTTTTCTGATAATTTGTGCCTGTTGCTGAATGCCTTTTGCAAGGATCATTGCTGGCAGACTGCCAGGGAGTAGAGTCTTGGGGTGTATTGGGATATCTTGATGGTGGTTGGTTGTTATTGGTATTTCTTGATGATGTTTGGAAGCCATTGGGATTTCTTGATGGTGGTTGGTAGCCATAATGATATGGATGGGGTTTCCATTGTTGAAACTGCTGCCAATCAGCTTCTCTACAAAAGAAAAAGGAAAAAATATTGAAGGACTAAGAACAGATTATGTGTGTTGGTGTGTAAAGACCATTTTGATAGCGTCTGCATTCCACACAGATATAACCGCCAGTGGTCTAAATTGAAGGGTGCCACTGGAAAACCCATCTGCCTGTTTTTCCTCTTGACGGCAGTTGTGTCCAAGGGTTAGATTTAGTTATTGCACCTGTAGATGTAATGGCTCTGGGCTTGAGAGAGCTTTTAAAACACCTGAAAATAAATCTAACATTTGGGGCAGATTTATTAAATAACTTTCTATTCATTCCTTTTAGAATCATATTTATCAAATGGTGAATGATAGTAAATGGATGAGATTTCCTGTGGTGAGCTCTAATCTCACATGATGATCAATCAGTAAGGCAGGAGTATTATGGGAAGGGCTCTTATTCAGGCTTTAGGAAGGCAACCTGCGTAAAAGTCTGGAAATAAATGTTTAATAGGGTTTCGGCTAGAATACACGTTTTCTAGGTTTCTGAAGTAAGTACTTAAGTCTGAGTATTTGGCGTTGGAGTGTAAAAGCCCGACACTGGCTGCATACGAGCAAGTCATTCCTTTAGCGTTTTACATGTTTAAAAGAACTGTGCTGATGTCATCAGAATTAGCTGGTTTTATACTCGAAATTTGTCAGGTCTTTGCAGCACAGCAGCTTAAATAAAGGACTGCTTTTAAATCTGGAGAAGGAGTGTGGCCTTTCCCCTTTTCTTTTTGCCGGTCCCACAGTGTTGGGTCTCTGAGTTGGATTGACAAGCAACCTATCTCCCTGGTTTCTACCCCAGTTATACATAGGAGCAATGAAAGGGGTGAGTCTGTGCAGGCATCTTTATTTTACATTCTACATTCAATTAGCTCCCTCTAGTTTGCACATTCCCGAGTTCATATTTATCTTATTCACGCATTGATTGTGTGCTTCATGCAACACGGACAACATCTGATCTGTGCCCAAAGTTTATGGACCAAAAAAAAAAAAAAAACATTAGAATGAAAAGTAGGGATGCGCCGAATCCACTATTTTGGATTTGGCTGAACCCCCGAATCCTTAGTGCAAGAATCGGTGAATACCGAAACAAATCCTAATTTGCATATGCAAATTAGGGATGGGGAAATTTTTTTGTGACAAAAAGTCATGCGATTTCCCTCCTCGTTCCTAATTTGTATATGTAAATTAGGATTCGGTTCGGCCAGGAAGAAGGATTCGGCCGAATCCTGGATTCGGTGCATCCCTAATGAAAAGACTTATTTTGTACATTTATGATCGACAACTGCACAGACCCTCAACAGGTGAACTCACCAGTCAGCCTGCAAAGTAAATGTCTGCTTCTGTACAAGCTGGCCACCTGTCTATGCACCCACTACTATATATCCAAGTAGCCCAACTGATCATAACACAAGCCAATCAGTCAGATATCCACTAGTCCCTTAGACCCAAGGTTAATCATGGTTAGCCTGGGGATAGAAAGCACAGAACTTGACAAGTAAGTAGGCTTTATGTTCTCCCACACTCTATATACATATAAGCACCTGCCTACATGGAAGGAAAGCAACTGGCTCCTGATAATGTGAATGATAGTGAGTGTGAATGTGACAAGGAATTTGATTTAAAGATCCATGGACTGATGGGAATGCTTTACAATCTCTGTAAGTGCAGATGCATGTCGGGGCTATAGAAAACGATAATGTATTTTTACATGGCTGATATTTAATTATTAACAGGCAAGTGACATCAGAGCTTTGTTTTCCAGTTAGTCCTATGGAGTCATTACAAGCCATTCTCCAACCCCCCCAGTGTCGTGTCTAAGTTCCCACCAGCCTCCAGTTTACAGCAGGAAGCGTCTCACTAACAATCTGTTATTATCCTGTAAAACAACTAGAAAGTCTGACACTCGAGACATGGTTGTCTATCCAAACAGCCATTTACACCAACGCCCTTAGGAAGCCAAACAGACTTTTTATAATCTTTTAAGATCCAAAAAGACCCTTGTTGTCTTTTAAAGGGCTCTTTTACCAGGTAGCTGCAAATATCAGTGGCTCACACCCAAAATAGCACCCCCCTATTTTATCGAATAGCACCTTCTTTATATCTCACGTGTGGCTGAAATGTTGTATTTTCAAGATGATACTTGTACTCACGTGAGGATGTGGAGTAGGTTACGTAGATTACTTTTACATAATACCACAATGTACTGACGCAATGCATCATGGGGAACAAGAAAGTTATTATAATTACCATGTAGTATTTGTAATAATTGGGGCAAATTTGAAGGTTTTTTCCACTTTATTTTTTAAGGGGTTGTTCACCTTCCAACACTTTTTTCAGTTCAGTTGCTTTCAGATTGCTCTTCAGAAATAAAGTCTTTTTTATCCCCAACTACTTTAATTTGCGACCGTTTTTCTAATATTGAAGTTAAACTTTCATTTTTCACCTTACGTCTTTCTAAATCAGTAGGGTGGGTGGGTGGGTGGAGGGTCGCTGACACCAACTGATCTAAATTGACATATTGATACATTTAGTTGATACATTTCGTATCTGCTGATCAGAATCATTAAAGGCAGCTGTTAGAATTGATACAATAGTTGCTAATACTCCAGAGATGCTGCTGAGAAATGTATCAACTAAATGTTGCAAAATTGTAACAGGATCTGCACCTGGATCAAGGACCTGCCAGACTGAGACGGCAACATTCAACTTAAAGAAGTGATTCACCTTCAAACAACTAGTTGTTTTCAGATAGATCACCAGAAATAACGACTTTTTCCCAATGACTTTCTATTTTCTATGTGTCACCGTTTTTCTAATATTGAAGTGTAAAGTGTCATTTTTCACCTACTGAAGCAGCTCTGGGAGGGGGGGGTCGCCGACCCTGTAAACCAGGAGTGCCCATGCTTTACCAATGTTAGGTCTACTTTTAGTTATGTTAACCCATTATGATCTAGATCCATAAAATAATTTTAGCACTCTGTTCCATGGAAAATATTATTTAAATATTATATTGATTTATCAGAAAATGCATATTGCTATATTTAACAAACAACTATTTTGTATGTAACATTATCAATATATGAATGAAAAGCATGAAATAGCAGGTTAATTTAGACAAGCTGTTTGTTTACAGTGTCTGGAGTTTTACTGTTCACTAGCTAAAGGTCTACTGATAGATCCCGATCTACCATTTGGGCAGCCCTGCTGTAAACTGTTCTAAATTGATATATTTAGTTGATACATTTCTTTAGGAAACATTTTGGACATTTTTTATTTTTGGACAGCTTTGTTGCTATTAAAGGATATGTTCAGTGTAAAAAATAAAAACTGGGTAAATAGATAGGCTGTGTAAAATAAAAAATGTTTCTAATAGTTATTTAGCCAAAAAAGTAATGTATAAAGGCTGAAGTGACTGGATATCTAACATAATAGTCAGAACACTACTTCCTGCTTTTCAGCTCTCTTGGTTACCAGGCAGTAACCAATCAGAGACTTGAGGGGGGATCACATGGGTCATATCTGTTGCTTTTGAATCTGAGCTGAATGCCGAGGATCAATTGCAAACTCACTGAACAGTTATGTCCCATGTGGCCCCCCTTCAAGTCGCTGACTAACTCAGAGTTAGAGAGCTGAAAAGCAGGAATTCTGTTCTGTTAGACATCCAGTCACTCCAGCCTTTATATATTACATTTTTGGATAACTAACTATATTAGAAACAGCTATTTTGCACAGCCTGTCTATTTACCCAGTTTTTATGTTTACACTGAACTGTTCCTTTAATAACAGACAGATATGCTATAGAGAGATATATAAAGAGAATTGAAAGTATTGGAAGCTCATGATACACATAGTTTAAGGTGGAGCTGCTGTAACTGTAGCCTCAGATAGCAGTCCTGGAAATAACTGCCCGTTAAACTCTCCCAGCTCCATTTCAGTGGCCCTTCAGGGGACACAGCAAGTATGGAGAGGCAATACTTCTTCTCCGGAATGCTGCTCTCTACTGGGAATTCTACTGGTAATTCAGCCCTATGTTCTACTGACACATTTAGCCTTTAAAATGACTTACTTTCTAGCACACATGCCAGTGATGTAAGATAAGCTGCAAACATGTGTATAAAGGAAACTGCACAGGCCCCATTGCTTCCTGCCTTATCTGCTCATTGTTCATCACAGCATAGAGACAGGACGTGAGAAGAGGCATAAACAAAACACTTCTCTTGGGCTGCTGAGAAACAACATTATACACAGGGCAGTAACAAGGGAGGGACATTGCTGAAGAATGGGATTTCACATAGAAATAAGCTCAATGCCAAGTGCAGGAATGAAGGGAAAAAGACACTTTTATTGAGGTGAAAAGCAGCAAAAAAAAGAAAAAGAAAGCCAGGCCACTTAAAGGAGTGGTTCACCTTAAAATTAACTTTTAGTATGATGTAGAGGGATATTCTGAGACAATTTGCACTTGGTTTTATTGTTTGTTTAGCTTTTTATTCAGCAGCTCTGCAATTTCAGCAATCTGGTTGCTAGAGTCCAAATTACCCTAGCAACCATGCACTGATTTGAATCAGTGACTGGAATAGGAGAGGCCTGAATAGAAAGACGAGTAATAAAAAATAGCATTAACAATAAGTTTGCAGCCTTAAGCAAAGAGAGATGGGAAAGTCCTATCGTACGTTGATTCGCACGATCGGACTTTCCCCATCTCCTGACCTGCCACTAACCATTCAGATCAAAGTCTTACCATTCCAATCAAATAAAGTAGTATAACTGGTCTTTTAACGGTGATGTGGAGTGGGCAGGATCTGGTGTGGGGCCTGATGGACAGGGCCCCGAAAATGTTGTTGTATGGGGCCCATGATTTCTAATGGCGGCCCTGGTAATGTCCTGCGGGAAGGATGTGTTCCTATTGCCCCAGGGTCTTATGGGTAAACCTTAGTATAAAATGGCCATGTGTGTCATGAATGATGGCTTGTAGTAGGTGGTTAGAATAAGTCCCTTAGGAGCTGCCAATGAATGTGCAGCACACAGCGGTTAATACCAGTATCTGATGAGAATGAAAAATGTGCTTGATATGCTTGTAAAATGCTGAGACACGCCATTGTACTAATGCCATTGCCTTCCTCAGTACATCAGTTGTTTAAAAGACATGTAAACCACCCCACAAAAATGTAATCAGTGAACAGCCTCTTTGAAATCTTCAGATACCTGCCACGCTGGTTGTTAAGTAAGGCTGCAGCATCCCCTTAATTACTTAGAATTCTTTCTCCTCCTCTAACACACTTTGCTCCCTGCCTCAGGAATTTAATTTGGCTGTTGACTTATGAGCATGCTCAGTTCAGATTACTAAACACACCGTCCAGTCTAACAGCCAATGAAGAGATAGCATTGCTGGTTTCCATAGAAACTCTAGCTGTCTGATCCTATTTTATTCTACTAACTACCTCTCCGAGCTCAGCTTAACCGCTACAGTGCTCAACCCCAGCAGAACTTTTTTTTATCAAAGTAAGTTGGGCCTGTGCATTGCATGAACTTTAGAACATACATGTCCTGTTAGCAGAAGTCCGTGTTATTGATGATGTGTCGGAGGGAAAATGGCCAGGGTGAAAGCTATTTGTTTTAGGAAAAGGTTATGTGCTGGCAAATGGAGGGGGGGGGGTATATGCTGTACAAATGATGTGACTTGGCTGGGGAAGATATGCCCAAGTTATATACATGGTAGGAAAATGTAGACTTTACATGTCATTAAGTACCCCTGGCTCCCCATAATTTCTTCTGAAGAAGTGTGTCAGAGCTATAGATCAGCTAAGAGACCCTATCACTACTATTATGTGAGGACCCAGCTAGTAGTCACTTGTATCAGTGCTCTGCAGGAGTTAGTGTATCACTATGTCCATAGTGCTATAGTTGCCTATCCCTGACCTAGCACATGCAGCCATGTACTATTTCCATATTTGCTGCCATGATTGTACCAATGTGCAGACCTTTATGGTTAATTCTAATAGACTTTTTAACTTTTCTTAATTTCTTCCATAGTTTTTTAATAATTTTCCATCGTTTTCGGACTCTTTCCAGCTTTTAAATGGGGGGTCGCTGACCCCATTTAAAAACAAATGCTCTGTAAATCCACAAATGATATCACTCGTTTTCTATTCAGGTCTCTCCTATTCATTTTCCAGTCTGTTATTCAACTCAAATAAATGCATTTGAATTGTCTCAGAGTATAACTCTCTACATCATACTAAGGGGCAGTTTTAACAAAGGTCAAAGTGAAAATTTGAATTAAAAAAAATTCGAAATTCAAGCTAATTTTTGTGTACTTCGACTAGTGAATAGTCCAAATTCGATAAGAATTTGAAAAAAAACTGAAAAATCGAAATTTATCATGTACAGTCAAATTCGAAATTCAACCCTTGAAAAATCTGTCCCTGAGAGTTAATTTAAAGGCGAACAACCCCTGAAACAAATGCATTTTCTGAAAAACGCAAGTAATTTTTCTTGGTCCACACGCATACCTCAATTTAACATTCCAATTTAGTTTTTTCTTGCATTTCACAGATTTTTTTTGTGTGGTCCCCCTGGAAAACGTAAAATTGGAGTGTCACTGTATAAGTGCAAGGAACCTTACAGAACCACAAGCAATATATAAAACTAACAAGGGCCTTTACAGTTGAGATCCTCCCAGTACATTACCTGGGATACATGTGACAGTTGTAATCCATGGCTGGATCGTTGTACATTGGCCGTGGCATGTTGTGCCTGGGTGGGTGTGAATATATGGGCCTGGGTTCTGGTATCCTAGGAGCGTCCATGGGATTTCCAAACCTAAGAATACAGAGGAAGGTTAAAGGAATTGTTCAGTGTAAAAATAAAAACTGAGTAAAAATAAAAAATGTTTCTAATATAGTTAATTAGCCAAAAATGTAATGTATAAAGGCGGGTGAACAAGTCAGTCAGAACACTACTTCCTGCTTTTCAGCTCTCTTGGTTAACACTGACTGGTTACCCTGGTTACCAGGCAGTAACCAATCAGAGACTTGAGGGGGGGGCCACATCGGTCATAACTGTTGCTTTTGAATCTGAGCTGAATGCTGAGGATCAATTATAAACTCACTGAACACAAATGTACCATGTGGCTCCCCTTCAAGTCGCTGACTAACTCAGAGTTATAGAGCTGAAAAGCAGGAAGTTGGATTCTGGCTGTTTTATTAGACATCTGTTCACTCCAGCCGTTATATATTACATATTTGGCTAACTAACTATATTAGAAACATTTTTTATTTTGCACAGCCTATCTATTTACCCAGTTTTTATTTTCACACTGAACTATTCCTTTAAAGGGACACTTTACATATTTCATATTTTTATTACAATGCCATTAATGCACATTTTCCTTTGTGTGCCCAAAGAGGCCCTTGTGATGCTGGATTGCAGAGGGAAAAAGCATTTTCTGTCCTAAACTAAAGCAGCCCTGTGTCGTTGTAACCCCCCAGTTGCTGTCTTGTGCATACGGGACACTGTGTTATGCACACAAATCTGACCCCACAGAGTAGTTTGTATTACACTGGGAAAGTACCTAGAAAACCGTGGCTGCTCTGGTCGATGAGGCGGGGTTAGACATGGAGGCACTGAAGGATTATTGACATTTGGGATTTTCTGCTGGTATTTGGGTAGAGGCAACAATGATTTATCGGTTTCAGCATTTCTGAAACAAGAGAAGAAAATAGTGTGAGCAACACTAACCCCTGAATGTCACTTCTATTAACAGTAATTGGATTCCAAGTGAAGTTTAGGAAAAAAAAAGGCAACAATTTAGGTAGATGCAGGTCCATAACAAAGGACACAGTCCATCATTGCCTCATTGAGGTTGTATGCCTACCTTCTCATTTCTCCACACATCAGGTCATCCAAATAATTTTTGCGTTCTATGCAGTGTCCGCGGCTCTGATTGAACTCTATAAAACACAAGGAAATGATATACAGAGGCAGCCATAGTTTCATTTTACATGCAGTGAATCCTCTCCCAGATGATTGTGAGATCCTAAATACACATTTTACCAAGGAAGGCCGAGTAGTAGTTACGTGTTACTACACTACTACATAGATGCACCAATGTTTGCCCAGCAGTCTACACACTGCAGTGTGGTATCCTTAGTCTCCATAAAGATGGCTAGCTTACAGTGACTGACAAAAGTGACTTACTTTCTATGGCATCTGAGGGCACCATGCCAAGCACATCAATCAGGTACCTAGAACAGAAGAAGCAGCGTAACTAATTGGACTTCCAACTATCCAGGGATGTACTGTCAATGAGAGCTCTGTCTTTTGGGATGGTTCAGCCAAACACAGTGTAAGGTCATCACTAGACTCACCTGCACACTAAGTAGCCAGTCCTGTTTAAGCCATGGGTACAGTGAACACCAATTAATTTATCTGTAAGACAAGAAAATGAGAAGTTGACATTAATTCTTTAATTTGCCAGGGGGAGACTGGTAACGGCCGACTACAATGCTTTCTAGCGGAAGGGTAAAGGCATAATTGGGAGCTGTGGTGCCATTTTTCAAGTGGCAGTGTCAGAGAACAATTTGCCAGAGATCAGCAGAAGAAGGCATGCCCATCACTTCTTCCTACAGAAAAACATGGCATATTCTCTGCCCTATGAAAGACAACTCAAAAAAATGTGTTGCTCGTGCATCTGTTGTGTTGTCTTGAGGGGACAAGGACAAGTTAACTTTAAGCATTAAAATCTCAGAATTCACCAAATCCAAGAAAGACTATTATAGTTTATATAAAAGAGCTGGGGGCAGCCATTTAAGACTCAGGTTACATAGCAGATACCACATACACACTGCAGAATACCATTTTATTCTATTACAGAATTTATCAATTATCGGCTAAGTATACTGTGCTTTTTCTCTGTTTTCAGCTTAAGGGTGAGGGCACACAGGCAGATTTGGGGAGAGTAGTCGGCCTGTGAGTAATCTCCTCTTCTTCAGGGCTACTAATCTTCCCGAACTGCCTTCCGTTGGCTAGAATGTAAATCACCGGTGGGATGGCAATCAGTGCACTTTGTTTTCCTAAGTCGCCTGAAGTTGCCTCAAGAGGAAACATCGGGCGACTTCGGAAAACAAATCGTTCCGAGCGCCATCCCGCTGTTGATTTACATTCTAGCCAGCAGGAAGGTGATTCGGGAAGATTAGTCGACCGAAGAAGGTGATTTGTCGGCGGGCAACTAATCTCCCGGTTCCTAATCTCCCCGAATCTTACTGTGTGCCCTGACCCTAAAAGGCTCCCCCAGCGGGACAGCGGGAGCGTAGGGAGATTAATGCGTGGCTGAAAGATTGGTGTAGGGAGGAGGGTTTTGGGTATTTGGAGAACTGGGCTGATTTTTCAGTCGGCTACAGGCTCTTTGCTAGGGATGGGCTGCACCTCAATGATGATGGGGCAGCTGTTTTGGGAGAGAAGATGGCTAGAGGGTTGGAGGAGATTTTAAACTAGGTGTGGGGGGGGGAGGGTTCAGTAAAAGATTCAGTGGAAGACAGGTTAGATGAGATAGTGGGCAAAGAAAGGGAAAATGGGGGAGGAGATTTGGCTGGGGATACTGTTAAGGATAGGGAGGACCACATGTCATATGTTCAATATGGTACCAGTATTAAATGTATGTTTGCAAATGCAACGAGTCTGACTGGTAAAATGGGAGAGCTGGAGCTGCTGGTGTTGGAAGGGAAATATAATGTGATTGGTGTGGCCGAAACATGAGCTGAATGAGTCGCATGACTGGGCAGTTAATATCAGTGGCTATACTTTGTTTCGGAGGGATAGAGGCAATAGAAAAGGAGGAGGGGTATGTCTGTATGTTAGGCAGGATTTAAAAGCTCATATAAAGGAGGAGGTTATGTTAGAAAATGAGGGGGCAGAAGTCGTATGGGTGGAGTTCTTCACCAATTGTAAAGAATCCAGCAAATTAATTGTAGGCGTATGCTATAGACCCCCTAATGTAAGTGAGGAGGAAGAGACAAAGCTCCTAATGCAAATAGAAAAGGCTGCTAGTTTAGGTAAAGTAATGATAATGGGGGATTTTAATTACCCAGATATTGACTGGAGCAACGTTACTGCTAGATCAGTTAATGGGAACAAGTTTATAAACTTATTCCACGACAATTTTTTAGCACAGGTTGTTGAGGAGCCTACCAGAAAAAATGCTATTCTTGATTTAGTGATCTCAAATGACCCAGAACTTATAACAAATGTGCAAGTCATTGAACCCCTGGGTAATAGTGACCATAATGTTATATCTTTTAATGTCTGGTGCAAAAAACAAAATTATACTGGGGCAACAAAAACCATGAATTTTGGAAAAGCTAATTTTAGTGCTTTGAGGGCTGCCCTACAGAGCATTGATTGGGGCATTAGGTTTTCAGCTAAAAACACAGAACAGAAATGGTTGTCCTTTAAAATGATATTAAATCATTACTGTTCTCAATTTATTCCCTTAAGGACTAAACGTAGAAGCTCTAAGAATCATCCTGTGTGGCTTAATACAGAAGAAAAGAAGTTAATGGGAAAGAAGAGAAAGGCATTTAAAAACTACAAATCTGTAGGGACAGAAGCTGCATTTAATGAATATAAACACTGTAATAAATGTTGTAACTCAGCAATCTGGAAGGCTAAGAAAAGAAATGAAGAGTTAATTGCGGCGGAGGTGAAAACTAACCCTAAAAAGTTTTTTAAATATATTAATAGTAAAAAGATGCAGGTTGAGAGTGTTGCTCCATTAAATAATGGTACCAGTATGGTTGTAACAGATACAGATAAGGCAAATGTGTTAAATCAGTTCTTTTCTTCAGTGTATACAATAGAGGAGTCTGGGTTCACAGGCTCACTTAATAACTGCACGAATGGTTCAGCTCAATCTAGTCAGTGGCTGACTCAGGATATGATTCAAAAAGCTTTAATACAAATTAATGTAAACAAGGCTCCAGGGCCTGATGGCATACACCCCCGGGTTCTAAGAGAGCTTAGTTCAGTTTTAGACCAGCCCTTATTTCTGATTTTCTCAGATTCACTGTCATCTGGTATGGTGCCTATGGATTGGAGAAAAGCTGATGTTATTCCAATATTTAAAAAGGGATTACGATCTCAGCCTGGCAATTATAGGCCAGTAAGCTTGACATCTGTGGTGGGCAAATTATTTGAAGGCTTGTTAAGGGATCACATTCAAAATTTTGTCCAAATGAATGGCATTATGAGCAGCAATCAGCATGGCTTTATGAAGGATAGGTCATGTCAGACGAATTTGATTGCATTTTATGATGTGGTAAGTAAGATTCTGGACAGTGGGGGGGCAGTAGATGTGATCTATTTGGATTTCGCCAAAGCGTTTGATACTGTGCCCCACAAACGACTGCTTTCTAAACTAAGGTCTGTTGGGCTTAATGAAGTCGTTTGCACATGGATAGGAAACTGGCTACAGGATCGGGTACAGAGGGTAGTTGTTAATGGGACATTCTCTACTGGGAGTAAGGTTCTTAGTGGGGTCCCCCAGGGACTCCACTAAGAAGTATTGGGTCCACTTTTATTTAACTTGTTCATTAATGACTTCGGGGAGGGAGTTGTAAGTAATGTATCAGTGTTTGCAGATGACACAAAATTATCCAGCCCAATTAATTCCATCCAGGATGTGGCATCCTTGCAACATGATCTTGACAAACTGGCAATCTGGGCAGCTAAGTGGCAAATGAGATTCAATGTTAATAAATGTAAAGTCATGCACCTGGGATGTAAAAATATCCAAGCCACTTATACCCTTAATGGGACTGCACTAGGCAAATCCATTATGGAAAAGGACCTTGGAGTCCTTGTAGATGATAAACTTGGCTGTAGCAAGCAATGCCAGTGAGCAGCATCAAGGGCAAATAAGGTATTGAGCTGTATTAAAAGGGGCATTGATTCATGGGAGGAAGGGGTCATTCTTCCACTGTATAGAGCACTTGTAAGGACCCATCTAGAATATGCCACCCAGTTTTGGTCTCCATCACTCAAACAGGACACTATTGTATTAGAGAGGGTACAGAGAAGGGCAACTAAGCTGGTAAAAATCTTAGCTATGAGGAAAGACTGGCCAAATTGGGGATGTTCACGCTGGAGAAGAGGCGCTTAAAGGGCAACTAAAGTCTAAAATAGAATAATGTTAGAAATGCTGTATTTTGTATACTAAATATAAACATGAACTTACTGCACCAGCAGCCTAATAAGACAAATGATTTATGCTTTCAAAGTTGGCGCAGGGGGCTGTCATCTTGTAACTTTGTTAGACATTTCTGCAATATCAAGACTCGCACATGCTCAGTATGGTCTGGGCTTCAGTTGGGAGGTTAAGCTTAGGGATCGTCATAAATTATCAAAACAGCACAAGTCAAATAATATCTGCTATAGAAGCTAATACAGCAAGACTGATTCATAATCAGAATATAAAGACTGCACTGAGTCTCTGGATACAAATCTCTACAGGGAATCCAACAATGCTGCTCGAGTTCTGGGAAGTAAGGTGGGGGGGGCTCCCCCTGCCATTTGAAAGTGGGGGGGGGGCTCCCCCTGCCATTTGAAAGTATGATCGTTTACCTGCACAGCAGTTGGGGACTGTCTGACAATTCCTATCCACAGCAGTAAATGAAGGGAGAATTTCACTGCATACAGTCGGGTTTATTATAAAAACAGTAGACATTTTTTAATTAAAGTATATTGGAGATAGGTTTCTTTTTCATTAAAAAAAGTAAAAATGGGATTTTATATTTTTGCCTTTACATCCCCTTTAAGGGGTGATATGATGACTATGTATAAATATATAAGGGGATCATATAATAATCTCTCTAATGCTTTATTTACCAGTAGGTCTTTCCAACTGACACAAGGTCACGCATTCCGATTAGAAGAAAAGAGGTTCCGCCTAAATATTCGGAAGGGTTTTTTTACAGTGAGAGCTGTGAAGATGTGGAATTCTCTCCCTGAATCAGTTGTACAGGCTGATACATTAGATAGCTTTAAGAAGGGGTTGGATAGCTTTTTAGCAAGTAAGGGAATACAGGGTTATGGGAAATAGCTCATAGTCCAAGTTGATCCAGGGACTAGTCCGATTGCCATCTGGAGTCAGGAAGGAATTTTTCCCCCTCTAAGGCAATTTGGAGAGGCTTCAGATGGGTTTTTTGCCTTCCTCTGGATCAACTGGCAGATAGGTAGTTAATAAAAAAAAAAGGGTTGAACTCGATGGACATGTGTCTTTTTTCAACCTTACTTACTATGTTACTATGTATATTTTAATTACATTAAAATGGTTTTATTTTTTGGTGTTACTGTTCCTTTAACTGGGTATACCACATTCTTCAACTATATAATATATAAAAAGTGAAACCTACCATTGTTGGAATTTTCTTTTAGGAACCGATTTACAATGCATTTGAACTGAAAGATGGTTTCATCACTAGGCACTTCATGCCCGACTGTGAAAATCTTTGCATAATGTAGTGATTCTGGTAACTCCTGCAAATAAAAGAAAAACAAACATTTTTCTATATATAATACATGGTACAAAAGCTTAGTTAGCCTGTGGACAGAGGCTGCACTGTGGAATAATGCCTTCCTTTTAAAGTGGCAGCTAGAGAGGCCATAAACACAATTATTCAGACTCAATTCAGGACCTTCAGTTACCAACAATATCAATGGCTCAATGCAAAAGTCAAAATGCAGAGCTTTTAAAGAACCAGTGACATCAATTTTTTTTTAGTATAGATGAAAAAAAAAAAACACAAGGACAAATTAAACATTTAAGTCTTTATTAAGAAATAACTCACCGAAACGCTGCTTGCGCTCCTCTTCAGAAAAGGCGATCCAGCATGTGGTGCTCAATTTCTCCTCCCTGCCTTCCTTATAGGAGATAACCAGGGAGGAGAAATCGAGTGCCGCATGATGGATCGTCGCCGTGTCAACTTTCCTGAAGAGGAGCACAAGCAGCGTTTTGGTAAGTTATTTCTTAATAAAGACTTAGCGATTTTTTTTTTTAAATTGATGTTACTGATCCTTTGAAGTTTATTTTATCATCAACTGTACATTGTCAACTGCTGCTGAGAAGTGATATTCCTACCCACTCATTTTTTCTTTTCTGGGTCAGAATCGCTTAGCAATATTCAGACCACACAAGCAGAATAAAAAAGGAATATTTAATAAAAAAAAGTCTGACTATATAGATTATAGGTATCCAAACAGAATACAGCAGGAAGACCTGGCAAGTGGTACAGTATAAGTTGAGTTTTTGGATAGTGAACAGAAACAGATACATAAAGATTTGCTGCTGTTTCACCATTGCTTCCCCTTTTACCCTTGTCACAAGTTTCCGGATATAATTTCTAAGCTATGAAAAGATACATTTTTTTCCTGGCTAAGGGATAAATGAGAATCGCATAGAATACGTTACCTCTGGAGAGTAGTATCGAGTGGTACATGTTAAATCAATTATCAGCCCCAGTTCTTCTTTCTGGGCTTGGACGTCCCTGATGAGGTCGGCTGATGAGAATCTCTGCCATGACGCTATCTTGCTATTGAAAATCTGAAACAGAATGGGATCATCACTGCATGGGCATGGAATGAGCATTCCCAAAGCTAAAGTCCTGCGCAGAAACAATTTCTAAGACCCGCCACGAACCCACAACCTGCAGCCCGCGACCCAAACCGCAACCTGCATATTTAGCCACTTTGATCCACTACCCAACCCGGACCAGCAACTGCCTTATCTGCAACCCGACCACCATCAAATAGGAAGTGATGGTGCTACAAACCGGGAAGTGATGTCATCAAAAGTGGGTGGGGACATACACAAGTTTTGTAAAACTTTAAAAGGATTAAAATATAGACAATATTACATAAGATAAGAAATTTAGATGAGACCCTCAACCCGACCCGTAACTGCGGAGACCCGCGGATATACCCGCACCTGAAAATCCTCCCTTCATTCTGCAGGGTGCCTGCTTTTTTAGCGGGTAACCCACGGGTACCCGACCCACTGCAGGACTCTACCCCAAGCTTCATCTGACACTTTCTATTCTCACACTATTCCATTAAACTGTCCAATTGCCTACCACGCTGTGAGAGAAATGAAGCCCAGCCCAGTACAAAGTAACACGTGGCGGCAGTTAGTCAATAAATGGGCAGAACCACAGATAAATCCCTCTCTTTGTGATTTCCTATCAGACACTTTTCATTAAAACATGGCCCCTATAATTATCCAGTGAACAAACAAAACCATCTAACTACCCAATACTTCTACTCCCTTGTTTATTCACAGTGTCCTGGGGATCTTACAGTGAGCATCAGACAATTTTAGTAAGAACTTGATCCTTTAAAGGAAAAGTAATATCAAAAAATGAAAGTGGTTTAGAATAATGAAAATATAATGTACTGTTGCCCTGCAATGTTAAAACAGGTGTATCTGCTTCAGAAACTCTACTATTGTTTATATAAATAAGCTACTGTATAGCTATGGGGGGGCAGCCATTCAAAGCTGAAAAGGCGCAGGATACACAGCTGATAACAGATAAGCTCTGTAGTATACAATGGGATTCTTCAGAACTTATCTGTATCTGCTCTGTATCCTGTGTTTGAATGGCTGCCCCCATGGCTACATAGTAGCTTGTTAATATAAGCTACAGTAGTATTTTTAAAGCAAACACACCGATTTTACAAGTGTAGGGCACCAGTACATTATATTTTCTTTGCTTTAAACCACTTTAATTGATGTTAATCTTCCTTTAAAGTGGACCTGTCACCTACACACAAAAAGCTGCATAATGAAAGTCCTTTGCAAAGTAAACATGAAACAAATTATTTTTTTTCATTAAAACATTTATACCTGTTATAAAGGTGTTTAAATATCTGAGCTGTCAATCAAATATCTGCCCCGCCTCTATGAGGCAGTTAATTACTTTCACTTTCGATTCAGCACTTCCTACATGTCACTGCACTTCTTACATTGCCCCTTCCCTCCCAGGCCCTATAATTATGTATGACACTGTACATGGACATTAGGTTCCCCATTCTTGTGCTTACACAAGATTTTGGGGTGTTATACAATTTATCTAAATAACAGTGTCCACAAAATGGCTGCTGCCTGCTTGGTGTCATAGTGCAATTCCAAGAGTGAAGAAAACAAAATTTAAACAATATATAGTGTAAGTAAAGTTTATTTTGCTGAAATAACCTAAGCGTTTGGAATTGTTTCTTATGGTGACAGGTCCCCTTTAAGCAATCACATTCAGCAATCTGTTGACCAAAAACTCACCAGCAGGAGTGTTGAACCCAGAAGGCTCTCAGTGCAGCTCTCTGCAATTTAACTCAACAAAAGTAAAAATAAAACGTACTTTTTTTAAAGGGACTTTAAAAGCAATAAAACGTGTTCCTGGGATGCGCTTTCCAAGCGGAGTGTAGTCTGTCCATCTGGAAAGGAAGAAGATAGAGAGATGTTGTGATGTAACATGATATTAATAGCTAGCGCCATGTATGGTCAGGAATCATCTGGGAGTTACTCTCACACACTAGTCCAGTGATCACCAACCAGTAGCTTGTGAGTAACATGTTGCTCTGCAACCCCTTGGATGTTGCTCCCAGTGGCCTCAAAGCAGGGGCTTATTTTTGAATTCCAGGCTTGGAGGCAAGTTTTGGTTGTATAAAAACCAGGTGCAGTGCCAAACAGAACCTGAATGTAGATTGACAATCCACATAGGGGATACCAAATGGCCAATAACAGCCCTTATTTGGCACCCCAAGAACATTTTTCAAGTCTGTGTTGCTCCCCAACTCCTTTTTCTTCTGAATGTTGCTCACATAAGGTTGGGGATCCCTGCACTAGTCAATGCTCAGCAGTCAGTTAGAGAAAGTTAACAGATGTCCCCTTAGGATTGTGGCAGACGGGGAGATTTAGTCACCTGGCGAATATTCGCCTCTTCTGTGGGGCGACAATCTACTCGAACTGCCTTCCCCCTGCTTGAATGAAGAATAGCTTGCTCCAACGCACTCGCAGCCAGGCCCAGACTGGCAATCTGTGGGTTCTGCAAATGCCAGAGGGGCTGCTGTATGGTTCCATAGAAAGTTACCATATAGTGGGCTGGTAGGGGGCTGTTTGGGACTCTGTGTACTTGGAAGGCAGGGCCTATTTTGATTTCCAGTCCAGGCCTGCTTGCAGCGCTCTGATTTCCGAAGTCGCCCGAAGTTTCCTCGTGAGGTAACTTTGGGCGACTTCGTAAATTGAAGTGCCGAGAGTGCATTAGAGCAGGCGATTCTTCATTCAAGCAGGTGGAAGGCAGTTCGGGGAGATTGTCGCCCCGCAGAAGAGGCGATTAGTCGCCAGGCAACTAAATCTCCCTGAATCTGCCCCAACCATTGATCATGAGTGAATCTTCCTACTTTACAGTCTATCTATGTTTATATTCAGTGGTACGTGAGTGGGAGCAATTTCATGCATTTACTATTATTTTCCCAGGGCTGGGGGCCCATTCAGGGGATGTCCCTCTTGTTTAGCAACACATGACCCTGCTGCTGGCCCTAACTTGTTTCACACGAAGTCACACATGAAATAAATGGGAAAGTTCATGTGTAAAAGGGGGGGGGGGCGATGGCACACTGGTGGCTCTGTGTTTGCCCCCACATTGGGATTTAATATATAAACAATGGCCAAATTTGCAGCTGGGCAGTAACCTATAGCAACCAATCAAATGTTCACTTTCATTGTTCAACCAGCAGCTGCCTGTAAAAAGCCAGTCACTGATTGGTTGTTATGGGTAACTGCCCAGGTGCAGATTTGCCCAGTGTTTATAAATGAGCTCCACAACGGGGGTTCATGAAGTCAGCTGGCCTCCAGTTGTGTCATTCCCTAGGCAGGAACTTGCAGGATTACAGCATGTGGGTGGGGGGCAGCTAGGGTTGCCACTTGGGCAGTATTTTACCCGCCTGGCAGGTAAAAATGATGGTTGATCCCAATGTTATTAATAGGGAAAAAAGGTAAATATACAGAAAGGCGGGTGTTTCTTTCCAGAGAAGGTGACAACCCTAGGGGCAGCCCCTAATAGGTCTCCAGTCAGACCCCCTCGTGTCACCAAATATAGACACCAGCTGTCAGCTACTCCTCACTCCCAGCAGCCACTGCTCCTGCACCAACTCTCACGTCTCTTCCCTCCCCACTGACATGACAATAGCGTTATTGTTTATCTATTAATCATATATGAGCCCTACATTCAGCCCACAGTATCTTCTCCCCGTTACACGAACACACCAGACTCTTGACTAAGTCTCATGTCCCCACTAATTCCCAGTCTCACAGGGCCAATTCCCAAGGTTGAAGCCCCGTCAGACATCGCTCACCTATCCGGCAGATGGTTCTTGGTCTTCCCCATATTCCCCGAATGGCAGAGGAAAAGAATCAGGGCTGGGAGCCGGACTGACGAGAATAACACGCTCCTCTGCAGACACAAGCACTTCAGCGCGCCGCCATCTTTGCGAGTACCGGCCACGTCACCAGCGGCGTGTGATGACTTCATCAGCTCTCGCCAATACTCTGCCGCCATCTTTGATTGGGGAATTCTATTGCTAACGCCAATCATCTTGCCCATCATTCCCAAATATACTGGATCACCTGTAAGATCTGCGGCCGTGGGGTGAGAGTGCTGATCAGTCGCTTTATTCGCTCACTTTTCCCGAGACTGTGCACTGCAGTTGCTATTGGATACGTAGCAGTTGAGCTGAGGGCTGCACTGACTTCAACGCAGCCATGCAGAATGAGAATTACATTGATTAGTCAGTACATACATAGTTCAGCTTTAGTACAGGACCATAAGTATCAGGGGAAGGTTTTGAGGGAAAAATGAAGAGCCCTCTTGGGAAGCAGGATGACATTTAGATTGTAAGCTCTTTTGGCAGGGCCCTCTTCATCTTTTCAATTCTGTGTGTTCTTGCATAAACCCATCTATTGTACAGCGCTGCGGAATATGTTGGCGCTCTAAAAATACTTGTTAATAAAAACGATAAAGACAAGTTGGGAATGGAATTAACTTCAGGAAAATATAGGACTAATTGTCATCCTTCCTATAAAGAAGATGACATTATCCTATAAAACAGGGGTCAGCAACCTTAGCTATCAAAAGAGCCATTTTGCCACCTCTTCCACTAAAGAAAAATAGTCTGGAGCCGCAAAACATAACATAGCTTATAAACTTTTAAAACACTGAATAGCCCTATTAAATGCTAGTGTTCTCATCTGTTTAATGTGACTTCTGTTTCTGAGCTCCACGCTGATCTTCCCTCTCTTGTCTTGAGTGTGTGACCGGGGTAAGGTCCATGATGAATCATCTTGCTGCGGCTCAGTCTTGCCTGTCACTCCTGGGACGTCTTTACAGCTCTCGCTCCTGCTGGCGGCTTCCTGAGTGTGCGACCACGGTAAGCTAACCGCTAGCTTAGCACGGTCGCGCACTCAAGAAGCCGCCAGCAGGTGTGGGCTTTATAGCCGACATGACAGGCAAAGCTGCAAGACTGAGCCACAGCAAGCAGGATGAAGAGCCACATGAGGCTCCGGAGCCTCAGGTTGCCTACCCCTGCTATAAAACATTCTTTCCCTAAGCATTATGGGAATTTCCTATTTTTATCTTTACTAATTTATATAAGAAATATCAGGGAAAAGGCTGCCCCATGAGGTGCTTGGCAGTGATCCCAAAACTGTGGGTCTGACCCAATTGGGGGAGCAAAGCAAGAGAGGGGGTGCACTGAAGGTTAGCTAGGGACTGATATGAAGGTCAATGCTTTGATACCATATTGGCTGTTCAAAAAAAATATTAAAAATCCTATTTTATCACATTAGTCAAGCAAAATGAACTTTAATAACACTGTATAAATTATATGAATCTTTTTTCCTTCAGTCTGGGGATTCATAATTATAGCAAGCAGGCAGGAGCCATTTTGTGGACACTGTTATTAAGACAAGCCTTGTATCATCTCAGAATCTTGTTTGTGCACCAGAATGGGGGATCTGATGTCCATCCCCATGTCCTGGCTACACAATTAAATGGTGAAGAGAACGGGGGAATGTGTGGAGAGCAGTTACATCTAGGAAGTGCTGAATGGAAAGAGAAAGTTATTGTCTGCCTCGCTTCTATGCCTAAAGGTGGCCATACACGGGCAGATAAAGCTGCTATCGGTCGTTTGGACCAATTTGACAGCTTATCTGCCCGTGTATGGGGGCTTTCGACGGGTCTTCCTGATCGATATCTGGCCACGATACCGATCGGGAAGGTTTGATTTTAAACCGACCCGTCGGAGCCCCTTGGCGCACCGTAATTCGATCGTTTGGCCATACGGCCGAACGTTCGAATTACCCCCGATATAGCCCTGCCGTTAGTGCCATATTGGGGAAAGATCCGCTCATTTGGCGATGTCGCCAAACGAGCGGATCTTTGAGTCTATGGCCACCTTAAGGCATAGAGGAGGAGCAGACAACATTTGATTGACAGCTGAGATTTTTAAATGAGCTTATAACAGCTAAAGGTGGCCATACACGGGCCGATAAAAGCTGCCGACAGACCGAGTCGGCAGCTTATTGGCCCATGTATGGGGCCCCCTGACGGGCTTCCCCGATCGAGATCTGGCCAAAGTCGGCCAGAACTCAAATGAATGGAACTAAAAATCCCCTTGGATCGCGGCCGCATCTGTTCATTGATGCGGACCCTTGATCCGACCCCCCATTCCCATTCGTTAGGATCCGATCGTTGGGCCCTAGGGCCCACGATCGTATCAGCCCGATATTGCCCACCTAAAGGTGGGCATATCAGAGAGAGATCCGCTCGTTTGGCGACATCGCTAAATGAGCGGATCTCTCCGTGTATGGCCACCTTAAGAATGCTTTAATAAAAAATAGAAATTTGATTTCATGTTTTTATTATGCAGATTTTTTTGTGTCTGGGTGACAGGTCCACTTTAAGATGGGAAGAAAGAATTCACCGGCACACAGGTATTGCTGGCAGGGTGAAACAACCCTTGCTTAAAGTTTAATAGTGCGACATGCAACGTTTCTGGGGCAACCCCTTTATCAAGCATACTGAAACAGAATGCACGAAGCAATTTAAAGCAAAGGATGGTGACGTAATGATTACATGTGTGTGCATATAATTAACATAATGAATTAACATAATAAATTATCCCAAAATAATAATTAACGATTCAAGCTTACCCTACATATGGGAAGGGTATGGATAAAAAGAAAAATATTTTACAGCGAGAATGCTATTGGATTTGGCTATTACAGACACGCTACCCTAAAGGATTAAATGAAGACTTTAATATGGCCTGCTATTTGTAAAATATTTAGGTTTAACAATACGATATCTGTAGTCCAATTTTCTAATGTGTTGTGTTCTTCTCTTGTAGATAACAATTACAGCCGGATTATTTGTCAGGGACAGCTTCCCATATGTAGGGTAAGCTTGTAAGTTTGTTTCTTCAACTGTTAAGTTATTAAAAAGCTAAAAAGTGTTACTTACTTGCTTTCAACTCTGCCGTTCCCTTCTAGTCTAACTGGATACTATGTTTTTAATTTTTGTAATATTTTTGTAAACTATGATGTTTTAATACTTAAGAACAAACAGTTTTAATCAAGTATTTGCAAACATATTTATCTTTCTATTTTTTAGTGATTTTTCCTAACCAATTTGGATATCGATCATTTTGGACACTTTATCACAAAAGTATCATTTGGGTGTATAATTCGTTCTGTTGTTTTCTCTTCCTTTTGTTTGAATCGTTAATTATTATTTTGGGATAATTTATTATGTTAATTCATTATGTTAATTATATGCACACACATGTAATCATTACGTCACCATCCTTTGCTTTAAATTGCTTCGTGCATTCTGTTTCAGTATGCTTGATAAAGGGGTTGCCCCCGAAACGTTGCAAGTCGCACTATTAAACTTTAAGCAAGGGTTGTTTCACCCTGCCAGCAATACCTGTGTGCCGGTGAATTCTTTCTTCGTACTGTTGTGGGGTTGCCGAAGCCCTTTTCCCAGAGCACCAGGGTTAGTACTTTCTGGGTGTGCGTGAGCAGTTTGGAGTTCGTCCACTTTAAGATGGGGTCAGTGACCCCCACTGGAAAGATTCAGAAGAAGGTGGCAAATAATTAAAAAACTATGAAAAAAATGAAGAGCAATTGAAAAGATGTTTAGAATTAGCCATTCTATAATAGTGAACCACCCCTTTAATCAGCTCTGCTAAATTACCCATTTCATAACATGACCATTTTCTTCTTTATTTATTGACGGTCTTCACAACCACAAATGTGTTTGCACATATTATTGAGGGGGTTCAAAAGCAAAAGTGAAAAAAAAAACGAAGAAATAAAAACAGGAGCTTTGGATGTTGGTTTTTCTTTATGACAGATTTGGGTTTTTGTAGCAGACAGGCCAAATATACACTGTATCAGCATTACTGTTGTGCACTTGTGTTTGATAGGGTGGGACGAGGACTGTCACTAAAGTGGGGGAAGATGTGGCCACAGCATGAGAGGGGCCCCCCAATGGGACCTTTGCCCTGTCATACAGCAGCCCGGCTACAGGTTGCCAATGACTGACTTAAATCCTAGGTGTTTGTGCAATTCTGTTGCAGCAATGCGACTATAAACATTTTCTACTGGGGAATTTGATAGAATTGCATCACTACGCTGCTATAAACCAATACCCCCTGAATTTCCCATGAACAAATACTTGGAATTTAAATGGATTTTAACAAAGATATAGTACCATAAACATGCAAAACAAAATGGTGTCCTTAGTATAAAACCACTGTAATTGACCTCCCATGAAAAATTTACTAATGGACATAATTTTTTTTTTAATTCCAAGATATTAAAGGATACATGTACTGTTAACAGCGCCACCTGTTGGTCATTTTCAGACCAGTCTGACCACCAAGTAGTCAAGTCAGGAGAAAGATGTTCTGTTGTTCTTCTGGTTAGGAAAAAAATTAGAAATCTTTCTCAAATCTTTCCTAAACATCAGAGCAGCCTTTTTCTTTCTCCTGACTTGACTACTTGGTGGTCAGAATATTAGCAGCAGGTGACGCTGTACATGTATCCTTTAATATCTGGGAATTAAAAAAAACAAATAATGAATGTACATCGCAAAAGTGCTTAGAATAGCACTCTCATCAATTTTGCATTCACTTGTTTTCAAGGTTTAGTTATCCTTTAAGAAGTTTGCTGAACATTGTGGGTTACAAAATGCCATGTGTTTGGGTTTTTTCTTAAAGCGATACTGACACGTTTCTATAAAAATCATAGGAATGTGTCTGTACCAATGAAGAGATGCTGCACGCCAAATATTTGCAGCCAAAAACCCGCCCCAGCCCGCCGAACTTTAATGAAACCGACCCTCAGACACAACTGTGTCCATGGTTGTTTCAGTCATGCTGGGCTGGGGCAGAGTGATCCTTCCATAGGCTGAAGTCCTGTTTTCATTTGTAATCAGCCTATTGAAGGATCATGCTGCCCCCAACTCAGTGTGTTTGAAACAACTGCGGAAGATCCCTAAGCTGTGTTGGAGGGTCAGCTTCGTTACGGTTTCCCCCAGGCTGGGGGTAGGGTTGTCACCTTTTGTGAAAGATGTTACCAGCGGTCCATGATGTAAAAGGGGTGGAGCCACGTAGTGTGCCACAAAAGGGGTGGAGCAACACACACATGGCTAGAAGGCTGAAAAAAAGTTAAGTCTTTGCGAATTGGGGGTGGGCCAAGGGCTTTTTTTATGGGTATTACAAATTATCGGCAACTACATTGCCAGTAAATTTGTAACACCAGCCCAGGGCTTGGCAGGTGTTTTACCGGCTAGGCCAGTAAAATACCGGCCGGGTGGCAACCCTAGCTGGAGGCGGCTTTTGGATGCAAATATTTGGTGTGTAGTATCTCTTCATTGATACCGACATATTCCTATGATTTTTATAGGAATGTGTCAGTATCGCTTTAAAAAAAAAACAATCAAGGGAATTCAACATGTTTTCCAATTGTATTCTGCCCAACCATGATCCTCAAGGGACCATAAATATGCCCCTAAATCTCTGCCTGTAACCAGAAAATGAGAGACTGTAGAATGATTTGTTGATTTGAAATCAGAGTTTAATAAATAACGGGAGTGCAGACAAATTATTTGTGATCTTGCTACTCTAACATTTTTAACAAGGTTTTAAAGGAAATATTAAAAAACAAGTGTAGTTGTTAGCCTATCAGATTTCATCCTATAGAGAATGTGACCCGCTGTGACTTTGTAGAGGGTTCTGGAGTGATATTAGGGCAGCAGCAGGAAGAAGAGATGTGAATGGGTGCTTCTGTTTGCTTATTTCTAGGCTGGTAAGTTATTATTCCAGCCCTGCTTACCAGACAGTATACAAATAGATGGATTGGAAACATTCAATAACCAAAGTATGATAAAGAGTCGTCATTAAAAAAGGCACCATCAGGCTTGCTGCATTGGTATCTAAAAGAGAACAGAAGCGAGAGTATTAGTACAAGCAGACTTGATACAACAAGACTTTATGCCGTCCACTTTTTTTGCCGTACCACATTACATTGATAAATACCGTATAAGCGCAGAATTCCCCCTTCTGGCATGAATTCAACCGGTGAATGTTTGGTGATTGGCCCACTGTCCACGCTTCCCCCATATCCGCTCTGGGTGCAATTAGGGGGGGCCCACTGTGAGTAACAATGGCAGTTCTTTCTATTGTTGCAAACCTTGGCAGAAAAAAAAAATCATGTCATTTATCCAGGACAAGGCAAAGAGAGCACTGAAGCTTTGATGCAGCCAAGTATCTTGTATCTGACACATTTCATGCATCTCATGGAGCACTTAGTAACAGAGGCTAGGAATAAGTGCTTATTGAAGACCTGGATGATGGATGCCGCATAGTCCGCTGCCAGAATCTGCGACGATGGGTAAGTATAAAGTATCGGGCATTTCCAGGGGGGGGGGGATCCCTGCTCTACGTCATACTAAAAGTTAACTCAAAGGTGAACAATCCCTTTAACATGGAATAGCTACTCCCTATACCTCAGCTGATCCATATCCACCTATGTTACCCTGTTATGAAGCATTACACAGCATCAGATTTAGGATACTATTAAAAATAAACACATGCATCGATCAGGGATGGAGAGCACGGGGCCATTGTATGGGAATGCACAACCATAGGGTCAGAATTGTACAAATATCAATAGGAATATATGAAAGGGAATGGCAAAGGCAGACAGAATACAATAAAGTAGTGACAGTAAGCAGAAACAAGCCCCACACATAAGACTAGGGAATCGAGAATAAGAAGAGGATGTGTGTGTATATAGATAATTACATTTCAGGCAGGGAAGGAAATGAGAATAAGAGTCTGTTTCTCAGCATATAGTCGAGTGAGGTCATGGAAAAAGAGAGCAGGGTAATATAATATTCTAGCACACAATGCCATGTGCAAAGCTCAAAGAAAAAGCTGAAGATGCAGTCCTGATGCCAGGCCATAGAACCCCAGGAGATCTAGGGGGCATGGAACCTGAGTAAGCTTTATGGCCACACACTGCACTCGCACATGAAATTTAATTCTCAACAGATATTTTTTATATGCTGCTTAGACCTGCAAACTGTTGTTGTGTGGGACCCCACGCTCCATTCCCCAGCCGTTTCCATAAAAACTGTGTTAGGAATCATATTATGCTATGAGGCCCCAACTGAAAGGGGGAACGGAAAGGGTTAACTTCTATCCTTGAAACTTCTGTCCTTGCTCAAACTTCTTTGTGCAAAACATGCTTATATGGCACGTACTCCCCAGCCGGCCTGAGCAGCCCCCAATGCCCTTGGGCGAATATGTTTCTTATCTCATCTTATAACGCATACCAGCACACCCCACTCTACAATGTTTCTTTCTGCAGACACACAGAATAATACTTTTCATTTTCCCTTAGGCTAAGGCATACCTTTGTAACACGTCATATTGGCTATATAAGCAACTGCTGTAACCCTTATAAATCGGAACTTGCTTTGCAACACACGAGCCTACTGTGTCGTTCTTTGCAAGACCCCTGCGCAGTGTATCTGGATGGTGTAATCAGATGGTTTCTGCCGTGCCAAGACGAACCGGTTCGCACAGGGATAGCACAAGGATAGCACAGTGAAAGCCCAGGATTTCTCCTGTTCCTTTCAGCTGGTGTCAGAAGTGGGATCGGTTGGATATCCGGAGGTAAGTAGAATTGCTGTCTGAACTGAGGGTTTTTTCTCTTCTTTGGCTCTTTCCAATAACCGATTTCTTGATATAAAAAAAAAAAAAGGGAAAAAATATAACAATGAAAAAGAATAAAAATAGGTTTTGCCTCTTGTATGGCGGTTTGAGGCTGTTTGTTATATATATAAAAAATAAAAAAAAAAACATAAAAACGAAAAGAATAAAAATAGGTTTTGCCTCGTGTATGGCGGTTTTTGAGGCTAGTTGTTAATTCTCTCGTGAGGCTGTTTTGCAAAGGTTCGCCTCCTGTAATGGTTGAGACTGAGGCTGTTTTGCAAAGGTTCACCTCCTGTAACGGTCGAAGATAGGGATATTTAGGTTGCACGCAGAAACCTCTTCTTACTGACTGATTCACCTCTCCATATACAATATTGTCTCGTTTTGTGTTTGTACGTGTATGTACCCCCCATGTCTGTATAGAGATTAAGGTATATACGTCACATTGTATTCAATTTTCTTGACGTGTAACTTCTTACTTAAAAAATCTATCATTCTTTCGCCGTGCGTGTGTGTATATGCCATCCAGGGACACATAATTGTTTGTTTGTATATTGATAACTGTTACCAATACATCCTCTTGGTGTTGCTGCTATTTGTAAGTTGTACTAATCATATATATATGGTGATGGAAATTGCTACGTGAGGGCAGTGGTTCTGTCAACAGAATTTCCCAAAGCCGGCAGGTAAGCCACTTGTTGCTTACCAACAGGGAACTTCTTTTGATAGTGATCACAAGTCACACACTTTGTTATAAGTGATTACAAGCTATATATATATATATATATATATATATATATATATGTAAGGCATGTATGCATATGTTTTGTTGTTTTGCTGTCTAAGTGTTGGGTATTGTATGTTGGTATAGTTGTGTTACCAATTAATTCTACTGCTAACTGTCTGTGACCACAATTGTGGATTGCCTCCTATCTTTGTACTACCACCTTTATTCCTTTTACTTTTGTTCTTACTAGAGACATAAAACTCTGGATTTGATCCAGAGGCAGGCTGTCTTTTCTAAGTCAGATTTATGAATCCAGGAAATAGGTAATTAGCCTGGAACAGGGAGTAATAGGGTCTAGAAAACACATAAGCAGTATTCGCTAGGAAGAACTGCAAGTCTCATCCAACACTACACTACGTGAAAAGATAGAAAGCTGCTATCCTAATATTTCTCTTCTATATTTTCCTCTAATGAAGAGTAACAAATAATGTATGTTTAAGTAAAGATTGTTTGGGAATGTGTAAAAGATAAGACAAAGTGAAATAAGGAACAATATTAATTTAAAGCGAACAGCTCAGAGATAAGTTCTCTGACAGTAATAGCTCAGATACAGAAGAGCAGCCTTTCCCCAGCCCCGCAGCTACGCTCTACCCCACCCGTACAATACAAAGTAGAGAAAAAGGGGGGCGACGGGGGACGCTGCAGAAGCGCGTCTGACTAAAAACACAGATCTTAGAAGGATTTTTCAAGATGTTCCACAGCCCACACTAATCCACACAAATATGCACAGGAACTCTTATTTGTCCATGGTGCTCATAAGCCTAATTAGAACAATATATTATTTGTACTCAAACGTGTGGTCCAGGGGATTACCAATGTCTGTTAGCCAAAATGAATTGAGATACTAACCCTGTTGACCACCATTTTTTTTTTCTTTCAGAAGCTTCTTGGGAAATAGTTTTCAAATTTAACCAAGATGCCCAAGAGTCTGCTGTCCAGTATGCTATTACCTTTGTGTCAGGATTACTAAATGATCCTCAAAGTAACCTCAGCATACATAGTCTTGCCTGGAAGCATAAGAAGTAAGAAAAGATAATTGCCATTACCACAAGTTGAGAACTCCTGTCTTAAGCCCCAGAAGGTGTTACTAGGTCAGCAACAGTCTAACAACTTCCAGGATAATTCCCAAAACTCCAGTAACAATAACTAACAGACAGCAGTACAGGTCAGATAACCGTAACAAAAAGACAGTCGTTAATTGTATTAATTGTAATAATCAAGGGCATTATGCATATAAGTGCATGTCCCCAAAGACAGCCCTTTCCCCTGCAGGAGATGCACCCCCTTCACAACCCAATGCATCCCTCATAAATCCTGACTGAAGGTGCGAGGCAGCACCGGTACCAGTATTTCCAAACACTTCTAATCACCATCCAGACCTCCTAATTGAAGTGTTTATTAATTAAAATACCCTTCCTTGATCAGTGAATACTGGTGCTGCCCGCTCAGTTTTAAAGACTCACTCCAAGTGATATGTGGGCTTTATCACCAAAAAATGTTGGTTTAATGTCATTCATCCATCCCACCTGTGTCCATACGAGTAGACCTAAGGGCCCCAAGCCCAAAATCTCACAGTACCCACTGTCCAGGGCAAAGGTATAGGGGATGTGCCCAGTCATTCAAGGGTTACTTGATAAGGGAGTGTTAATTCATAGGATTAGCCCTGTAAATATGCTCATCTTGCCAATTAAAAAGCCCTGCAAGAATGAGTGGCATTTTGTTCAGGATCTCAGAGCAGTTAACAAAGTTGTTATTGCCGCCCATCCGGTAGTGCCAAAACCGACTACCAAAGCAGGTTGCAGTCATTAAGTACTAAGCCCACACTGGGTCCTCTGACCGTGTAGCACAAGATAATGCCTATGCTGATGTAGCTGCAAAGCAGGCAGCATTGTATTATAAAATGTTTAAAGCATGTGTTGTAAAAGAACCAACTCTACCTGTTCCCTCTAGTGCTGTTTTTATCAGCCCTTCAGGACCAAATGGAACCTGAGGAGAAGGAACATTGGCTTAAAGCCAGATGTACACATACTCTGGATGTTGATGTTTTTGTTTGGCATCTAGGTGATTGCCCTGTTGCACCCCGTGCTCTGTTACCATATTTGGTTGCTGCCTCACATGGTCTCACCCACACTTTTTAAGGGGGGATTTGTGATGTAGTGTCAGGAATGTGGTTTGCCCCCGGGTTCTCATCTATTGCAGCCAAATATGTTTAGTTATGTTTTATTTGTGTGCAATATAATCTAGGTAAGACTATTCCAACGCCTATCACACACCGACCTAAAGCAATGTATCCATTTCAGATATTGCAGATGGATCCCATACAGTTACCTAAATGTTGTACCTATGAAAATGTATTTGTGTTGACTAATTCTCTGGTTGGCCAGAAGCCTGGCCCACTGTAAAAGCTTCAGATGAAGCTATAGCTAAAGAGCTAATTGCAGAGATTGTCTGCAGTTATACACTGCCTGAGGAATTATCCTCTGATCAAAGTACACATTTCAATGGACAGGTAATGTAATTAATCTGCAAAGACATTGGGATTCATCAAATGTTACACACCATATCATCCCCAAGCTAGTGGGAAAGTGGAAAGTCTAAAGGGTGTTATTAAAAGCAGGCTAATTAAAGTATGTGCAGAGACTAAACTTGTGTGGCCAGATGCCCTTGATATAGTTGTTATGTCTGTCACGCACACTCCCCAAAGGCTAACTAAACTCTCCCCATATGAAATATTGTTTGGGAGACAAGCACGCATGGCTCAGTACATATGTTACTCAGTTACCTAAGCAACTGACCACATTGTGTTCTCGAGTTTATTCTTCATTACCAGATCCAGCGGATGTTCTGGAATCACATGCTCTCATTCCAGGAGATCGGGTCCTCATAAAGTGCCGCAGTGCCAAAGATCTTCAACCTCGCTGAAAAAGACCATTCCAGGTACTCCTCATCACAGAAACAGCTGTAAAGGTTGAAGGGAGACCGAATCGGATCCACGCGTCTCACAGTAAGAATCCTTAAACTTCCACCTGTTGTGTAAGTGGGGGGAATTGTAGGACATAATAACGCCTCTTTCCTTCCACCACCTAAGTCCCAGTGACCATAACATCCAACGCTAAAGATGTAGGTCCCCATCGGGTGAAGCTCTCTAGCAGAATCATGTCTTTGTGGGCCAGATGTTTGGTCCGAATCTGTGTCTTCCTGCTGCACATACGTATCTTCATTGCTGTGCTGATTATAGCACTTATAAAGCCTGATGTTAATGACAGGTCCCAAGTCAACACAACAACAGCCTCACCAGCATCTGAGGTTAATGTTTCATCACCAGATCAGGTTCAATTTGTTCATAGAGACTTATATGCATAACTGTTTGAGCCTAATTATAATGCTCTTGTTAACATGCTTGTTATAGCAGCATCAACACTATTACTGATTGTTGGATATGTACACATTCTCCCTTATCAGCTCACAGTATGACATACATAGCAGAATCTCTATCCTGTCAGGACATAGTTAACACTCCTTGAGGTAATTTGACACTTCTCCAGTATAACACTACACTTATTCCAATGGCCATCTCAGGATTCAGTAAAGCACCAGTAGTGTATTTTCATAAAACGGTGTCGCCCAAGGATATTGGTAAGTTGGTACACTTATGTTCCGATGGCCTTTGTATCAACAGTTCAGCTAATCATCATTTGTTACTGTTGTTCTTGCTGTACCTCCTTATTTTCTCACTCTTTTCTAAAGGCAAATCCTTCTAGGCCTGTTCTGTTCTATCCTAAGAACGCTAAAAGTCTGAAATGACTTCAATGAACCACCACAGTGTATGAACATTATATACCAGATGTATTCTCATATAGGTTGTGTGCATAGCATTTATAAGGTATGCTATATTTAATTGTTTCTTTTGTATTATTGTTGCCAGACATACTGACGAAAAGGTGGAGTTGTAGAGGAAAAGTCTTGCAGGCCCTGCTTGGCCCCCTTAATGGAGTGAACAGTTTCTAAGTGCCCATGGGGCCCTTCTAGAAACTGTTCAAGGTTATGTGTAACATCGGTCGAGAAGGTTCTTATCACTATTCTGTTAAATTTTGTATTCCTGTAACAATGTGTTCTAACCTTGAAGCACACACAATGGTACTCCCTATTTCCTGGTGATTGGGTGTTAGTCAAAGAATTCCTACCAAAACACTCCCTGGAACCAACTTTTAAAATAGAGTAGCACTTGGCATGATACTGGCTGAAAAGGGGGGTGTCTGTAAAATGCTTGCCAACACAAGCACCTGTTGCACATATATCCCCGATAATACTGGTCCAAACAGCAAAGTAATTGATCTGTTCATTAAGTTAAAGAAAAAATCTGGAATCACACATCCTTGGAATGAATATTTTGGATGGATGACAGGTTGGCAAAAGGTCTTAGCCCAGATCCGTGTTACCTTATTGATTGTTTTGATGTTTATTTCATTTATTTTCTGCTGTGTAATCCCTTACATTAGGAAGTTGATTTCTTCACTTATTGCTTCTTCAGAAGGTTCACAACTCAAACTTATTCATGCTGCTCGTGTGTAGTCACTTGCGTGACTAAAGGGGGATTGAAAGGGGGAACTGAAAGGGTTAACTTCTATCCTTGAAACTTCTGTCCTTGCTCAAACTTCTTTGTGCAAAACATGCTTATATGGCAGGTACTCCCCAGCTGGCCTGAGCAGCCCCCAATGCCCGTGGGCGAATATGTTTCTTATCTCTTCTTATCACGCATACCAGCACACCCCACTCTTACAACTTCTACAATGTTTCTTTCTGCAGACACACAGAAAAATACTTTTTCATTTTCCCTTAGGCTTAGGCATACCTTTGTAACACGTCATATTGGCTATATAAGCAACTGCTGTAACCCTAATAAATCGGAACTTGCTTTGCAACACACGAGCCTACTGTGTCGTTCTTTGCAAGACCCCTGCGCAGTGTATCTGGATGGTGTAATCAGATGGTTTCTGCCGTGCCAAGACGAACCGGTTCGCACAGGGATAGCACAAGGATAGCACAGTGAAAGCCCGGGATTTCTCCTGTTCCTTTCACCAACCAGAGGAACAGACTATCACATCCCAACCAAAACAGTCCAAAGTCAGAATATTACAATATCCCAACTACTGAAGAAAGTATATCACTTCATTGTAACACTACTATAATACTTACCGGTACAGCCTTTTATTCTGCTGATTGATTCCTCTGAAGGACAGGGATTATGCATATGAAATGCCTTCATTTCCAACAGAAAAAAAGCTTATATCTGTTTTCAAAAATGCCTCGTTTTGTTAATAGACTTAGATGAAAGGGAAAGTAAAGCCCCCAGTAACAGTACCCCTCACTCCTCCCTACGAGCTCCAACTCTGGTTTTGGTCTTGACCAGCCAACTATCATTTAATCAGGCCTGTGTTAGCTCACACTGGAACTTTGTTGTACATATCCTTGTCCCCAAAGGCTGTTCAGCAGGGACTTAATCTATATTGGGCTAAAGACAGCAAGGGCTGAAAAATGGGGGCTTCTACCATACTGCAACTGTTCATAACAAATTAATACCCCATACACTTTCTAAATGAATACAGAAGTGCTACAATCCACTAGAATGCAGCAGATGAATTCTAGACTCATATAGACTGGATGACAGTGAGTGAAGTTAATAAATAACGGATGGAGCAGTGATGGCAATGAGAATGCTGCTCTTATTATGTGACTTACCCCATTTCCGCCGCACTTGCGCTTCGCGTCACAGTCATATAACAGCAGTGAGGAGCTTACGCATCTCTTGTTCAGACATATCTAAATCGAGAAATGTCAGATGCATAAGTAGAACAGTAGGTCTGATGCAATAACATAGAAGATTTTTTACTTGGGGAAAACCCTGCAAACTCTTATCTCCCAGAATGACTGGCTCATGTAAATGCTCCCCTAAGCACCCAATTACAGCATTCCACTCTGCTACTGGTACAGCTTGTTTTCCTCTTTATTCTTTTCTAACCAGAAGAGCATAGCTGCTCGCCCCATCTCTGCCTAATAACTATACTTTAAGCTTGACCGAAATGTTTGCAGACAATACAGCTAAAGGTGGCCATACACAATAAGATCCACTTGTTTGTTGGCCCCAGGGCCAAATGGTCAGATTATAATGAAGAGAATGGGCACCGACGGTTTGTAGGACTGCATCAACTAGCCAATATGGTCCTCGATTGCAGGAAAAATCAAACCTACCTGATTGATATCTTGACGATTTGTGGACTGATTTAGATTGGGGGAGACCCGTCAGAATCTCCCACACATGGGCAGATAAGTTGCCGAATCCGTCTAATGGACCAATATCATCAGATTTCATCTACCCATGTACTCCCAGCATCCATGTTGGGGTGGAATGCCCCTTTATAGGAAAGCTAAACTGCAGGTCTGGACTGGGAATCAAAATAGGCCCAGGCATTACAAGTACAGAGAGGCCCAATCAGCTCCTGACCAGCCCGCTAAATAGTGATTTTCTATGGCATCTTATGGCAGCCCCTCTGGCAGTTGCCAGAACCCACACATTGCCAGTTCCGGGCCTCCTAAACTGTACTGTATATCGAAAGATTTTGTTGCCAATGTGAAAAATAGGCTGGTGACATGAATTCAGAAAGGAACTAAGCTAAAGGGATACTCAGACATACTATATGCATGTACCTTCTGTACAAACCTGCTGGGAATAGATTTAACCCTATAGTTTAACCCTAGCTTCTGACATGGTAAGCATCTCTCATATACTGCTTTTATTTAACCCCTTAGTGGTGAGGTAACATATCTTGGGAGTTTGATCAATCTGCAGCAAATATGTTTAGCAGCCTTGATGCTGTTCCTATGTCACAGGAGAGGCAGCTCCTATACATATTACCCCTTCCACTGATAGGACTGTTGTTTTCCCAGGTTGGAGTGTTTGGATAAGGGGCAAGGGAAAGTACCACTGGCTGCTAGTGCTGGGGGTGGTTTGGATAAGGGGCAAGGGAAAATACCACTGGCTGCTAGTGCTGGGGGTGGTGCCATTGAATCTCATGCCAGCTATTATACTTTGTTGGATGAATATGTTCTGAATTAGTTATACCAATAAATATTTAGAGGTTGGCTGCATATGTTCCAGTAATATGCAGCCACTTGCACACAGGACAGATCAGCAAGTCCCTTATAATACATTTGTGGAGTTGCAGAGAACCAGTTACAAGGCTGTAGGGCACGGATCACAGCATTGTTTTACTTCTGGACTGTGTTGCAATCTGAAAACTGACCGGCAGGTAGAGATTTCACAAAACTTATTAGCAGCTTAAAAACAGCTTAATTGCTTGAAAACAAAAGCAGAGATGTTGTCACAAAACTTATTAGCAGCTTAAAAACAGCTTAGTTGCTTGAAAACAAAAGCAATGACGTTCATTGCAAAAGTTCTTAGGAGAGCGCTCTGGACAATTTTACATGAATTAGTTTTAAAGGCTTATATTTTGTTTAAAGGAAAACTATACCCCCAAACAATGTAGGTCTATATTAAAAGATACTGAGTAAAACAGCTCATGTGTAAAACCCTGCTTCATGTAAATGAACCATTATCATAATAATATACTTTTCTAGTAGTATGTGCCATTGGGTAATCATAAATAGAAAATTGCCATTTTAAAAAATAAGGGCCGCCCCCTGAGATCGTACGATTCACTGTGCACACATACAAACCACATGTAAGGTCACATGAGCCAATTAACAGACAGAGTTGTGTCTTTTGCTTCCTCACTTCTTCCTGTTACAGTTAGAGTTGTAGTATTTCTGGTCAGGTGATCTCTGAGGCAGCACAGATAGAGTCACGAAATGGTGGTTCAAGGCAAGAGATGTAAAAGGGCAATATTTATGTAAATATATATTCCAGTTTGGTAAGATTCTTAAATATGTCATTCAATTTGATATGAACTATCTGTTGCTTAAGTATTCATTTTGGGGGTATAGTTTTCCTTCAAAGTCAAAATCAACATTGTTGGCACTCTTTTTGGATCAAGTCTGAAAAACTTGCAACAAATTCGGTACAGTTTGTAATACTTCTCTGACTCTCCCCAAAACCATCCTCCGTCCTTTCTATATTGGATAGCCCTGCAGCCATGACACATACTGGCAACTGGGCTTTGACCCAATACTCTTACCAAACTACAGGCTGAATCAGTACAATCACAATGTATATTTGTAGGACATGTCTGAATAACTGAGAAGAAACAACAATATAAGGAAGGGGAGCTTGAAGATGTTTATTTAGCTTGTGTTTGAAGATGGAGGGAAGTGGCTGCACCCAGTAAACAGAAGTAAATGCCAGCAGACATTGTTCACTGGATGCAGAAAGGCTGATGATTTTCACAGACATTAAAAAAGGCACAAATTATAAAGTGATCAGAACAAAAGGGAATTAATTACCTTTTCTGTGTCACAAGGTGCCCCATCTGGAACTGATCCAAGGTCAAAGGAAGAGTGCTTAGAATGAAAGTCAAGTCCCCAGCACCAGGAGTTTCCATTTGGAGTCAGAATTATGGCAGTTTTGCTATCAACAGGCTTCATTTCAGAACTCACATTCTGGCACTGAAGTCGGCCACACATAACATTCCTAGCCGCATAAATACATACAGTTTGTTTAAGTAATTTATAGTTTTTAAATGAAGTTGAGCAAGAATGAATGATACACACTTAGGGTGCCCCGTTGTGTTGTCATTTGCTGTGAAGCTTACGAGGGACCTCTAGCCAATGTTATAAAACAGTGACAGGGGTTTCTTTAATTCAGGGTTCTGTATCCAGGTCTTAATTATTTATATTAAAGGGATTCTGTCATGATTTTTATGATGTCGTTTTTATTTCTAAATTACACTGAAAATAATTCACTTTACAATATAACATTTTATTCCTGAACCAGCAAGTGTATTTTTTTAGTTGTAATATTGGTGTGTAGGCAGCCATCTCAGGTCATTTTGCCTGGTAATGTGATTTCAGAAAAAGCCAGCACTTTAGGATGGAACTGCTTTCTGACAGGCTGTTGTTTCTGCTACTCAATGTAACTGAATGTGTCTCAGTGGGACCTGGATTTTACTGCTGTTCTTAGATCTACCATGCAACTGTTATCTTGTGTTAAGGAGCTGCTATCTGGTTACCTTTCCATTGTTCTGTTGTTGGGCTGCTGGGGGGGAGGAGTATCACTTGCAGTACAGCAGTAAAGAGTGACTGAAGTTTATCAGAGCACAAGTCACATGACTGGAGGCAGCTGGCAAACTGACAATATGTCTAGCCCCATGTCAGATTTCAAAATTAAATATAAAAAAACATGTTTGCTCTTTTGAGAAACAGATTTCATTGCATAAGTCTGCTAGACCAGCACTATTAACTGATGTGTTTGTAAAAATTTTTTTTCCGCATGACAGTATCCCTTTAAAACTACATATTGGAGTGTGCATAAATTCTTTCTCTGTTTTTTTTCTTATTTGACAGCAGCCTCTTTTTGTCTGGTTGCACCTCTACTAGCAAGATTAAAATGCCAATACAACTTTATTTTTCCTTTGCATCCTCTTGCTGATACTGCTTGGTTTCACCTTCACATAGGACATATATGTTCTGTAGGTGATATCCAATACCTTCCCTGCCTCCAACAATAGCTTTCCTATAGAGTGACAATCCCCTTGAGAAAAGCCAACAAGAGCTATGCACAAGACACTAGCATCATGTTCACATGGTAACAGGGTGTGGCGGGAACCTGTGTAAATTGTTAATCATACCCCACTTTTTTAAGCAATTTGCTTTTAAATCACATTACATACATATGTCTAGATGTAGACTGGTATTGACTGAAGTGGTAAAAACTACTTCTAACTTCACTGAAGCAGCCCCAAAGACTGCTGTGCTTTTTCTGATTGTGCTCATACAATTACGTGTTTTAAAGGGACAGGATATAACCTGTTGGAAAACAGCCCACACAAATCATATCACACACATAACTTACTTGATATTACACTCAACCATCTCTCTCTCTGTGTTGCAGTTCCCAAACCGATCTCCTATTGTATTTACCCATTGGAAACAAGAAAATGGAGCAACTGTCGCACCTAGGAAACAAAAATTTGCACTTCTGTAGGAGAGTATAGGAATATGCAAGAAACTCACGGCAGCCAAACAAAGACAATATGAGTCTCCCCTTAATGACAAACTACTTTTTTTTATGAAGTATATGGGTACAGTATAGGTGGGGGGGGGGCAGTCATTCTATTCACTAAAAGGCTGAATCTTTTGTGGAAGTTTCCAAATCCAGAAAAAAAAAATATATTTGTTTTATCATTGTTGTCTAAAGTTCCTTCCAAAATGATCTTTAGTCCTTCTGTAATACTTTGTATGTACTGTAAATATCAAGGGGGTTATTTACTAAACTCCGAATGCCAAAATCATGAAAAATTTGTGATTTTTTTTAAAATAAAATCGGACTTTTAAAAAATCACAAATTTTTTGGAATTTATTAAACCCCGAGGATGGAAAAGTCTGAATCTGAAAATCCGGCATCTCAGACTTGTCAAGGTTGCATATAAGATTTTTTTGATGTGTGCTGGGTTTCGTGCAATACCCCGAAGTTTTCGAGTTAAAAATCCCAAAAAAAAAAAAAGTGAAAATCTGAGGAAAAATCAGAAAAATCAGATTTTTTCCTGATTTTCAGGAAAATGTTATAATAAATAAGCGCAAAAAACCTGAGCGGTCATACATAAGGCAAGCATTTATATTAAGAGCTGTGTACCACACAGCGTTATTAGCCAAGTTCCCCTCTAAAGGCTTACCTTCTCCAAATATTGATTCACAATGTTTATTGTAGTCATAACATCTATTTTCATAACACACAGATGTGCCATTGTTACACGGCGCCCCATTCTGTTGGTACATATCTAATGGGCAGTGATTGGATGCTCCATCGCAGTATTCAGCAAGGTCACACTCAGTTTTGGGCATTCTGCACAGTGTTCCTTTGGGTAAAAGCTGTAAAAGATAAAGATATGTGTTTTATTCTGTTGTTTTATATTAACCTCTAGAAAAACATCTGCTGGAGATGCCTTGAGTGGAAAGTCACTTGTTTTTTTTCACTTTGCCCCAATTTGTCCAACTCTTTGTATTGCCAGAAATAAGCATAGAGAGTTGTGCCATACTTTACATGCAGCACTACATATGGCGCATATTCACTAAGCGCCGAACGCTAGCGTTAATTCGCTAGCGTTTGGCATTTTTTGCTAGTGTGCAAATTCACTAACGAACACTGTCGTAATTTCGCTAGTGTTACTTCGCACCCTTACGCCAGGCGAATTTTCGCTAGCGATGTAACTACGCAAATTCACTAACTTGCACAGTGTACTGAACGCAAGCAAGACTTCCTTCGCCACCTCAGACCTGGCGAAGCTCAATAGAGTAGATAGGGATTGTTTCAAAAAAAGTCAACATTTTTTCTAAGTCCCAAAAAACGCTGGCGTCTTTTCTACATGATGGGTGATAGGCTGAAAAAGATCGAAAATATTTTTGGGGCTCCCCTCCTTCCCCCCTACATTTCCTGACTCATGGCAACTTACCTAGACAGTGGGCACATGTGTAGGGCAAAATAAAATTGTTATTTGCTAATTTGAAGTTTTTCTAGGCATTTGAAGTGGTGATACGTGTTCCTCCATTGAAATTTGAATTTCGCGCCGTATGTAAATGAACCATCGCTAGTGAAACTTCGCTTCGCTTGGCGAATTAACGCTAGCGCAACTTCGAAAACTTACGCTACCCCTGTGCGCAACTTCGGATTTTAGTGAATTTGCGGAGCGCTGGCGAAAATACGCCTGGCGAAGTGTGGCGAAGTTGCGCCTGGCGCCTTAGTGAATTTGCCCCATAGAGTGGAGTGGGTGTCCCATGCAATGCCCCATTGATTGCTTTTCATTTTTCACACTACTTCCTGCTTTGCAGCTCTATAAACTGTTAGTTAGTCAGCTAATTGAAGGGGCACTACATTTGGTATAACTGTCCAGTTAGTCTTCGTTTGATCCTTAGCACTCAGGCCAGATTCCACAGCAAACTAACTGAACAGTTACGTCCCATAACTTAAAGATCGCTGTTTGGATACTGACATGTTAGAGAGCTGGAGGAGTAAGTAGTGTTCTGGCTATTATGGTAGACCAGTAATCCTCAACCTTTTTTAACCATGAGCCACATTCAAATGTATAAAAAGCATGCAAACATTTTCTGGGGGTGCTAAATATGGGCTTTGATTGGTTATGGGCAGCACCTATGTGAACTGACAGCCTACAAGAGGCTCTGTTTGGCAGTACAGCTGGTTTGGATGCAACTAAAACTTGCCTTTGTGCCAGGAATTCAAAAATAAGCACCTGCTTTGAGGCCACTGGGAGTCTGGGAGCAACATTCAATGGGTTGGTGAGAAATATGTTCTGAACAAGCCACTGCTTGGAGATAACTGTGCTAGGGATATGTTCACTCCCGCCTATGTAGAATACGTTTGGCCAACTAATTTGAAAACATTTTTTATTTTGCCTATTTACCCAGTTTCATGTTTACATTGATCAGTTCCTTTAAAGTAATTATAGTAATTTATTGTATAGGTATGGCATATATTATCTGAAAATCTTAAACACTTTCTGTAACCAGTAAACCAGTCTCTGTATTAAGCAAAAGGTGGTCAGGTTAGTTGCATTCCCATTATATTACTTGGTGTACTCCCATATGCCCCTTCTTATTACTCTTATTACTTTAACTGATAGGAAGCTATCCCAGCAGAAACCCATATTGACAGCATACAATTGTATGTTTTTTGTTTAATATTTAAATGGTCTTCATTATATGTTAGGCAAAGTCTTTAATATGACTTATCTAGTATAAGAATCCTGAATAAGCTATCCAACCTCTGAATTAAATAGATTTTTCTTAACAAATATTACTACTCATTTTTAAACCAACGCATACAATTGTGGTAAATTTGATAAACTACCCTAGAACTTCCACTTCACCAGAAGTGCCATCAACCTTTTTCTACCTTTGTGGGACAACAACAGTTTTGGAGGGTATTTAATCTTGTTTTGTTTATGGCTACATTTTTTTGGAGTGAAATATGCAACATAGTTTTGCCATTCTGGGGGGCCTTAAGGGTTTAAAAAAATCTAGCTGCAGAGTGCAATAGGAAGAAAGTAAAAGGTGTAGGGGTTAGATGTAGAATTATGAAAAAGACAAAATAGCAACAAAAAAAAGGAATACTTCTCTAACCTTACAATCCTTGCAGCACAGTCCAGTTAAACATTCTCCGTTCTCTCTTAATTTGCAAGATGTTGGGTCACAGCAGCTAATAGTTGGACATTCCTGAAAATAAAAACATAACAGAACCCAATTTCAGTATTTTATTTTTTTATTTGAGATCAGGGATGTCAATTCGATTTATTCGATTAATTCGATTAATTTTTGAGCTGCAGGACTCAAACTCGCAGACTGGTTTTGCCATTCGAGTTTTTTCTTAAATAAGATACCATTCAAGTTTTGAATTTCTTTTAATTCGAGGTATAAAAACTCTAACACTAGACCTTTGATAAATAACCCCCTTAAAGGAAAACTATACCCCCAAAATGAACACTTAAGCAACAGATAGTTCATATCATATTACGTGGCATATTAAAGAATCTTACCAAACTGGAATATATATTTAAGTAAATATTGCCCTTTTACATCTCTTGTCTTGAGCCACCATTTCGTGATGGTGTCTGTGTTGTCTCAGAGATCACCTGACCAGAAATACTTCAACTTTAACTGTAACAGGAAGAAGTGTGGAAGCAAATGACACAACTCTGTCTGTTAATTGGCTCATGTGACCTAACATGTATGGTTTGTTGGTATGTTTGTGAGTACAGTGAATTCCACGATCCCAGGGGGCGGCCCTTATTTTTTAAAATGGCAATTTTCTATTTATGATTACCCAATGCCACATACTAATAGAAAAGTGTATTATAATGAAATGGTTTATTTACATGAAGCAGGGTTTTACATATGAGCTGTTTTATGCAATATCTTTTTATAGAGACCTACATTGTTTGGGGGGTATAGTTTTCCTTTAATGAGTAACAAATAATTTGGTTTGTCAACTATGCACCATGGTAAGTCCTTGCCAAATGTGTCTCTGTCCCTGTGTCAATATGTAGCCACGTATATCCTTCACTCTAGCATTATAAGCTAGCTAGCAAAAAAAACTATGTAGTCACCAACACTAACAGCCTCAATTGTGAGCACTAATTCATAGTAAAACTTGGTAGTAACTTTTTTCAAGGGTTATAAAAGATGGAGCTTGGAACTCAAGCAAAAAGTCTTCAGTTTATATGTTCCAGTCCAATAGGACATTACTAACCTGTTCAGAACCACAGTCACACTTCTCCCCTTGTTCTAGAATGTTGTTGCCACATTGGGATAGTTCTTTCCATAGACAACTGGCTTCACTGCTAGCATAAAACATCTCCATGTCCTTCTCATTGCAGTCACTGAAGCCAAGAGACAATCTAGACAAATGGAACATATATTGTTCATGAATGGAGAAAGTGCCCAAATCACTCAGAAAAAATAATTAAAGAATAACCCTCATTTACTAAAACAATCCACAAAGTATTGGCACCACTAGCCATGATGCTTTATTTACAACACAAAATTGTTTTCAATATTTCCATAACTGAGGTGCAGCCCTAACTCGCCCTCTTCCTACTCAACCCGTTGACATGTCATATACAAATTCTCTAACTTACAAGCCTCTGCTAGCCATTACACAAGCTGGTTTTCCAGACTTGCATTTGCATCCACTTGTATCATGCCTCATTCCCAGAATGTGACCCAACTCATGGACAAAGAGATCCAAACTGAGCATTGGTTTCTCAAGGTTCATCTGAAAAAACATTGAAAAAAATGAAAACCTTTGTGACAATACAACATGTATGAATTCACATTTTTAAAAATTGTAGAACACAAAAACACACACACACAAAACAAGGCAACAAAAATATAGATCAGACAATGCAAGCACCTCCTCACTCTAATCTTACTGCTTCTTGTAGAGAAAATTTACAAAATTGCATACCATGATCATGAATGCAGAATCATCAGGACTGCAGGCTCCTCTCAAATGTGACAGACCCGACGAGGGGATGGTCTCATCTCTCCTATTATTGAGAAAGTTGAAGAGGGTATCAATGTTTCATTATTATAAGGATTGCCTCGAGCCTTCTGAACAAAATAAATGCCTCTAAATAATCTTAAAGGGGAATCATTGATAAAGTGATTTTTTAACTTATGCAGTTTTAAGATTTGTTATTATGTATTAAAAACATTAAAAATGTATTGTTAGGAGTCATTTTCATAATGACTCCTAACAATGAATATGGTTATGAATGCGGTATGATATATACTGAACTTACTGTACCAATAGAGAGGTGTGATAGCCTTTTAACGCAAACTATCTTTTAAATTATATTCTGCGAAAGGGCTGTGGTGGCCTTGGGAAGGCACAGTACAACATTTCAATATTACGTCTTTGTTAAGTGTTATCTGTCATTTGTAACCTCTTAGGCTAGTGGCACACGCGAAGATTCATGGAGATTTAGTCGTCTGGCAACAAATCGCCTCTTCTTTGGGCGACTAATCTACCCAGTTGAATCTAAATCACCAGCGGGATGTCACTCGGAACGATTTGTTTTCCGAAGTCGCCTGAAGTTTCCTCATAAGGCAACTTCGGAAAAAACTATATCGTCACCGGGATGGCACTCTGAGCGCTTTGTTTTCCAAAGTCGCCAAGTTTCCTCATGATGCAAATTCAGGAGACCTCGGAAAATGAAGCGGTCCCACTGGCGATTTGCTTTTCGGGGAGATTAGTCACCCGTAGAAGAGGTGATTAGTCGCCCGTAGAAGAGGTGATTAGTCGCCGGGCGACTAAATCTCCCCGAATCTTAGTATGTCACTAGCCTTACAAAAGCATATAAGACAAGGATTCTTACAAGGATAAAACTGCAACAGCACATTTAATGTGATCATCCAGGTATTCTTTCTTCCAAGCTAAGAAATCCGACAGAATATCATGCACATTCCTTCCTTCTGTATTAATAAGATTGTCATTTGACCAGATCTCTATTCCAACCAAAATAATGTGAGTATTTAAATCCTGGTACACCTAGACAAATAACAAAATTATAATCAGTACACAAATAACTGCATTTGCTGAGAGAAATGTTCATGTTTCCAGATAACTGCCAGATACCTGAATACTTTGGCTTTCATACTTTATTCTCAGCATACATCCTTGCCTCTGTTCTGGAATAGTCAAACTAACACTATTATTGATACCTGGCTATTTTGTTATAATAGGTGGGAAAATATTGGCGTATTCATGACTCTTAATTGTGCCTTACCAGTACTCGAATGTGTAAAAGTGCACAATATTTCATCCCCCATCAGCATGCAAGAAAACCTTTTTGTTGAAAAAGCAATTACCTTTCATTTTTAATGTATTTAACTGTATAGGTATGGGATCCATTATCCAGAAACCCATTATCCAGAAAGCTCAGAATTATGGAAAGGCTGTCTCCCTAGGCTTCATTTGATCCAAACAATCCATCTTTTTAAAAATTGATTTCCTTTTTCTCTGTATTAATAAAACAGTACCTTGTACTTGATCCAAACTAAGATGTGATAAATCCTTATTGGAAGTAAAACCACCCCATTGGGTTTATTTAATGTTTAAATGTTTTTCTACAAGACATAAGGTATGGAGATCCAAATTACGGAAAGATCCATTATCCAGAAAACCCCAGGTCCCGAGCATTCTGGATAATAGGTCCCATAACTGTACTTTAGCGGCCTGCCTCAAAGAATTGCAATTAACAAGTGCACTCATGGTCATCTTGACATTTGTGATGCATTTAAGACAATAGCTAGATGTCTTAAAAATACAGATAACAACCTCTTACCTTTCACTGACTCTCTAGCTCTGCAGAACCTCGCATACTACTTTACATATTAAAGGACAAGTAAAGCTTAAAAGGATACTGTAATGGGAAAGCAAAATCCATTTTTCAAAAGAGCAAACAGATTTTTTTATATTCAATTTTGAAATCTGACATGGGGCTAGACATATCGTCAATTTCCCAGCTGCCACAAACAACATGTTTTCCCATGACAGTAAATCACTGGACCAAAATGTTTATCAAGTTTTTGGCAAATAATGCACTGGCCTGGGAACTTTCTAAAGAAGCTCTGTGCCACCATATTATCTCTCTATTATCTTATTTGCAGAGGGGTGCCTGGTGACTGGTATTATGGCTGTGAAATTATTTCCTAAAAGGTACTCTGGCCTGGGGAAAAATATAGTGATTTAATGTAATGGGGGTGGCCATCCCTTCCGTGAATTAAGCTTTCCTTGTCCTTTACATTTTATCTTAATAATAAACTGAGAATATACAATTGGAATTTTTACCCAGTTTGGCTGCTAATATGCTGGGCTAAACCAGGATGATCTGGCCATCAACTAGGGCCCATACACAGACCAATAACCTGCCAGCCCCATCTGCAGCTTTTGTCGGCACTTGTTCACCTTTGTGCCATTTTTCCAGTTCTGTTTTAAGCAGATTTGGAATGGATACTTACAGCATTTACACTATTTATTAAATCAAGCATGCTCTCCAATAGAAATGTTCGATTTTCATGATGGAATTCAAACTGGAAATACAGAAACAAGATATGAATGACTGATTTCATAATGCAACAAGGCCTTGAAGGGGAACTCCTTAAGCTTTTTGAAAAGTAAACATAATTTCAAGCAACTTTGGAATATACATCAATTAAAAAATATGCAGACTTTTCATGATTTTTAATGGTTTGGAACATTTCCCTAAGCCTAGCCCCCTGCTCTCCTGCTGATCTGTCTGACTACTTTGCTCAGCTGGCTGACTATTGTTACTTTGTATCAACAGCTGTCCTTAGCCTGCATCCTCCAAACCCCACAATTCTCTGCACACGTGATTTCAATAAGGAACAGAACATCACAGTGCAATGCATTGTGGGTTATGTAGTTCCTGCATGCTGTCTGTAAGCTGTGGTTACAATTTGTAACATCAGTGTTTAGTCCCTCTTTCCCTGACAGGATTTTAAATGATGCAGAAAGAGAAGAACTGTTAAACAGCTGGATTTCAGCATAGAAAATTGCATTTATTCATACTTTTTGAAGAAACAGGTAACAGTGATGTGTATATTAGGGGTTTCTGTGTTACGTGGGCATCTTTATCAAATCTTGGGTTGGAAGCAGGAGTTCCACTTTAACAGCAGAAGAAGAAAGGGGAATTATTGACCCAAAGGACTCAGAGTGCATTAAAGGGGCAGTATACCCCTTGTTCAATGAGTGCAAAGAATAGAGCTTGTGCTTTCACAAGACATCTAGAATTTTTGTTAATTCTTGAGCTAAATATTTTAGGGCAAAGAGTGAAAGTGAAGTTACTCCACACTTGGCCTTTGCGAGGTAACTAATACCACTGCATAATGTGCTCCTCCTTATTTGTAGGATGAAACAGTGACAACAAAGGAAAAAGGGGTTGCTTACCTCACAAGGACCAATCATGTAGTAGTTTCAGGTTGTTCTGTTCAGCTCAAGAAATAACAAAACAACTACCATACACGACAAAAACCATAGTAAAACAACAGGCAAAAAGTATGTTTGCCACAAGCCCGATTCATTGCACTCATGCTGAACAAGGGATACACTGGGGCTCATTTATCAACACTGGGCAAATGTGCCCATGGTCAGTTGCAACCAATCAGTGATTAGCTTTTTAAAGCCAGCTGCAAGTAGTACAATGAATGCAGCAATCTGATTGCCCTGGGTTACTGCCCATGGGCAAATTTGCCCCCCACTGTCCCTTCAAAGCAATCAAGGGCCTCGTTATAGGTGTACTAAGTATTCTGGGACACCAGAAGCTTAAGTGACTTGTCAAGGGTCACAAGGAGTTACCACAAGAAATCAAATCAAACTTTCTAGAATGAGATCCCACATCAAAGGCTGATCACCACTAGGCCAACCTGAAAAGTCAATAAAAAGAAAAACTGCTAGATTAATGTTACAAAGTAAGTAATGTGTGTAGGTTAAACATAAAAAGTGGCCACTTTTTAAAACACCTGGGTTTTTTTTATGAATAAAAACCTTAATAGTTTAGACTTTTGAAGGCAATCCCGATTTAAAAAAAGAAAATTCACCAGCGTTTTTGACAATTTTAATTCATACAGGATATGATGTAACTGACATAAGATTGAGGAGGATGTTGCTTTGTTTTATCAGTCTGCCTGGTCTGAGGTGGCGAAGTAAACTCTGGCATCTTAGTGAATTTGTGGAGTAACGACCACTCGCCAGAGTGAAAAGCCACCTGGAGATAGAGTGCGAACGAATGCTAGCGACGGTCTCTTTAAATATCGAATTGTCCTCTACGCCTATTAGTGAATTGTCGATGTCCCTGCGGATGAGATTTCTGGTTAATTGTCGCTAGCGTCGGGCACTTTGCCCTTTAATAAATCTGCCCCATGGTGTTTTTAGTTAAAATGTACACATATGGTTTTGGATATGAATGAATATCTGTGTTAAATCTAAAAGGTAAAATACTGCTGGATTTTATTGTACATTTATGCAAAATTACCTGCTGTTGAGTAGCAACCATGAATACTTCCACATATGCTGTTTTATTGCGAACACATAATCCCTGCAAAAATATATAGTAAGTGAAAAGCATTGGGGAAAAATACAAGCATTTGTGTAAGCTTATAATCAATAGCCCACTCTTCTCATGTAATAGGTTACCATGCGTCCTCTATAAATGCAAACAGAATGTATTTACTCATTTATTCATCTACAAACATATCAGAATACAGTGAATGGCAGTAATTCCATGGCTACTTGAAGGTAACAGTGCCACACTGTACACAATAACTCCTTGGTGGAATGAGGAAAATACTAAGGGTAGAAAGGTTAGAAGCTGCAGCTAGTGATTGCACAATGGAACTAGAAATGACTGCACTGACACATGGACTGTATGGTTGTTGTATCTGGAATCTGATGCCTGTACACTTTCTATAGACAGTGGGTGAAGAGCTATATTAAAGAGGCATTTCACCTTTAAGTTAACTTTTAGTATGTTATAGAACTGACAATTCTAAGCAAATTTTCAAATGACCATCATTCTTTATTTTTTGTAGTATTTAAAATTATTTGCCTTCTTCTTCTGACTCTTTCCAGCTTTCAAATGGGGGTCACTGACCCCATCCAAAAAAACAAATGCTCTGTAAGGCTACACGTGTATTATTATTGCTACTTTCTACTACTCAGCTTTCTATTCAGGCCCTCTCCTATTCATTTCCCAGTCTCTTATTCAAATCAGTGCATGGTTGCTAGGGTAATTTGGCCCCTAGCAACCAGATTGCTGAAATTGCAAACTGGAGAGCTGCTAAATAAAAAGCTAACTAACTCAAAAACTGCAATTATTAAAAAAAATTAAAACCAATTGTAAATTGTCTCCAAATGTCCATCTCTACATGATACCCTTCTCCCCCCCAGCATAGCTGCCACCCCGGGGAAATACCCCTAACTTTATACTTACCCCTTGGCGCAGATTCAGGCATCGGAGTTCCACGCAGCCATCTTCCGGGTCTTCGGTAAGCTGAGTGAAAGACTGGCGAATCGGCGCATGTGCAGTTGGAGCAATTTGTCAGTTTGCATAAACTGCGCATGCGCCGAAACTCACCAAATTTGCCAAAGCGCCGGAAGAAGACACAAAGACCCGGAAGATGGCTGTGTGGAACTCCGATGCCTGAATCTGCGCCGAAGGGTAAGTATAAACTTAGGGACATTTCCCTGGGGGGCAGCTTTGCTGGGGGGGAGGAGGGAGGGGGTCTACGTGGGGTGGAGGGTAGGGTTTTTTTTCTGATAATGGTCGAATTCTCCTTTAACCCCATGCACTGTACTCAGTGTAGTCAGTTTTCTCCTGCACATTCTAACACACTCTACAGAGACATTTTTCTTCTCCTTACACAGACTTTGCTGAACACAGGGGCAGCACCAGGTACAGGAATACTTGCATCCCAGAGTGTTTGCCTCCCATACAGGACTCCCACCGGGCGCATCTACATAGCCCGTAAAAGACAAATGTACCCCTCAGACAGGCCTGCACCGGGTCTGACCAGTGGAGGAGGAGGGGAGAGTCACCTCCGTATTGATGGCCACAGAGCAGGTATGAGGAACAATCCTATTCAGGGTTGGCCTTCTCTCCCCCCTCTACATTTGCCACTCTTATTTTGTTTGTGGTTGGGGATTTTGGTTCTGTATGACTGTAATACAGTTTTATTGTAATGTTAATGTTAGTGTAAATTATGTTCACAGTTTTCAATAAAAAACATAAAAACTATATCAGCCACTTCACCCCCCTCCCTACTGCTATCTTCGTGACTCGCGCTTCCTCCGGGGTGAAGACTGGGAGGAGAGAGCATGGGAAGACTACCCGGCTGCCTGGAGCTCTCGCTGGGTTGGCCAGGCAGAGGGTTTGGCTCTCTGCAACCAGCGCAAGATATGGAGGAGGTCCCGGCAGTGAGGCGCAGCTTCAGCCTCGGAGGGGATCGATTATAAGGGGAGTCACGGAGTGCCAACTTGACTAAGGGCAATTATGTCAGGTGCAGGCATCATTTTGGAGACGCGGCAGCGGGAAAACTTGCTACCCGCCTCTCAATTCCCAGTACAGTGCCATTTTGTTAGCCTGCATAGGACGGGCCACAAACAGGAGACGGTCCCGTTCCCCTCTCGCAGTGGCCACGTCTCCAGGGGGCAGCAGCCATTGCTAAGGGCTGGAGGAACAATCCTATTCACCCCACGCACCGTTACTCTCCACAGGGTGCCTTTTGCACTATGGCAGAAGGCAAGACAGGGGTCTATTCCCCAGGACAGGGGAAAAGCCCCAACAGCGTCATAGGTCACGTATTTTACCTATACTAAATGTCAGACAAAGTCCACTGGGGGCCAGAGCGACCGCTGTGCAGAACCTGCGCAGGAGGAAAGAGGACAGCCTCTAGTCAGGGCACTAACCCTAAACACATCCCCCCTCAAGCTGTGAACACAGAACAGCAGGGCACCTCTCAAGATGCAGATGGAAATGCCTCTTTGGACTATTAAGCTTTTCCAGTCCCTAGCATCCCTACAGGGACTGCCCGCAATAGCTGGTAATCTGGGTAAGGTTCTATCCAGACCTAGTACAAAGCGCAAGAGTCCCAAGGCCGTCGGCTAGAGCTATTCAAGCCTGGGCTGAAGCCCTACTTAGGGATATTCAAGATGGCGTCCCTAGATCTGACCTCATCTCATCTGTTTTACTCATAGTGGACGCCTCAGAATACCTATGTGATGCTACATTAGATGCCTCTCAGACCACTCGCGGACCTCAGCTCTGTAAATAGCAGATAGATGAACCCTGTGGCTTAAGAGTTGGGCAGCAGACCTCAGCTCTAAAAAGTCACTCACTTCACTACACTTCACTACCATTTAAGGGACAATGGTTGTTCGGAGAGGAACTAGAGAAAATAATTTCTCAGGCGACTGGGGGAAAGAGCACATTCCTCCGACAATCTAAAAGTAGGCTGTCTACATCTTCCAGACAAAGGCGATTTTTCAGAGGACAAATCTGAGAAGCGGTTCACCTCAGCGGTCCCATTTTCTTTCCAAACCAAATGAAAAAGTTGTGGGCTACTGCCTGATGGGTCACTCCCCCCGGAATCAAGGGAACAGATAGGGGCAAGTTACTACGATTCCGGGAGGTGTGGATCCAACGCTCTTTGGACGCCTGGGTCAACGAAAAAGTCTCAGAAGGCTATCACATTGATTTTTTATCCATTCCCCCCAACAAATTCATCATTTTCAGAGTCCCTTCCAGCATTACCAAAGCACAGGCCTTAGTTGACTGCATCACCAGAATGGAGGAGTCAGGAGTAATAGTACCAGTCCCCTCGCAGTAGATATTCTCTGGATTTTACTTCCAAGGCAACCATTGCCAGACGAATTAGGGAAACAATATGACAAACCTACCTATCCAAGGGAAAGATGCCGCCAGTTTTCTGCCAACCTGACTTACATCCATTGGGTGCAATGTTCAGGGCCCACCAGTGAGCATTATTGCCCAAAGCCCAAATGATAGAATGTGTCCAAACAGTGTATTTGGTAAAAATACACATATCTGCTCAGTTCGGGAACAATGGACCTTAAAAGGCACCAATCATGACCAAAATCCTTTACTAAGTAAATACACTATGTGAAAGTTCAAGAAATCCGATTTTTAAAACAGTTAGAATTGTTTGTATAATGTAAATGATCAGCTCACTATTCCTTCTGCAAGATCTCCCCTATCTCTACTGCAGTTCTAGCTGAGGCAGACATCTTGGATTTCACTGGCTCCTCCTACCTATATCTTCCCAGCCAACTGCAGCTCTGAAATCTCGCACATGCTCAGTTGAAATTCCTTGCTTGCATATCAACCCTTCTAAGCTATTTTCAAATCAGCCAAACCTGTGTGTTAGCTGCTGTTCAGTAGTGCTGCCACCTGCTGGAAGTTACTGTGTGCCCTTCATTTGCATAATAACATCACCAGCAGGGGACAAGATAGGGAAATCTCCTGATACTTCTAGTGGAGGAGTTTACTAAAACAAGGCATTCTGGGTAGAATACTCAAAGCAGTGTTACAATCTGAGCATGCTCCTGAAATTTGCATATTAGAGTCTCTGTTATAGTCACAGTATGGCCTCCCTCAGTGAAAGAACCCATTTGACAAAGTAAGGGATTTTTTTAAAGCCTGCAGTTTTTTCAAAAAACTATATATGTAGTTTGATTAAACGTGTTTCGCTTGTACTGGTCAGATTGTTAATATGTGTTTGATTTTGGCTGTGATAGGTGCCCTTTAAATTGCTATGCTCGGTTTTGTGTAGGGCAGTTCTTTGCTCTTTCTCTATTCGTATTTGCAGCCTATACAGATATTATGTTTTGGTGCTTGGGTGTTGCCAAAATTTACACATACTTCAGACAAGCAGAAAGCATTAGGAGAAACCCCCCAAAAAATAAAATATTTGGCATGATGCTAAGATGAACAAATTGAAAAAGTGAGGTCAAGCTCTGTAAACTGTAAGCTGGAACTATGGGCAATAAACAGGAAAATGCTTAAAGTGGACCTGTCATCCAGACACAAAAATCTGTATAATAAAAGTCCTTTTCAAATTAAACATGAAATCCAATTTCTATTTTTTATTAAAGCATTCATAGCTGTTGTAAGCTCATTTAAAAATCTCAGCTGTCAATCAAATATTGTCTGCCCCTCCTCTATGCCAGTGGCATAGAGGCGGGGCAGACAATTACTTTCACTTTCCATTCAGCACTTCCTAGATGTCACTGCTCTCCACACATTCCCCCGTTCTCTTTACCGTTTAATTGTGTAGCCAGGGCATAGAAATGGACATTGGGTCCCCCATTCTGGTGCACAAACAAGATTCTGAGATGATGCAAGACTTGCCTTAATAACACTGTCCACAAAATGGCTGCTTCCTGCTTGCTATAATTATGAATCCCCAGACTGAAGGAAACACGATTCAAATGATTTATATAGTGTAATTAACGTTCATTTTGCTTGACTAATGTGATAAAATAGGATTTGGAATTTTTTTTTGGGTGACGGGTCCCCTTTAACTATAATAAAGACAGTATGACTGAGATTTCTACAGCAGGAAAATAAATGGTATACAGTAAATCTACTAATCAACTAATTGGTACCTGCTCTATGGCTGAGCTTTCTGTAGAACGAAGATAGATTGATGTGTCCAGTAAACAATCTATAGTTGTTTTAAACTGTTCCATGCTATAAGCAATGTGCTCAAAATGGTGTAATGGTTCACTTGGCTCAATTGCATATATAAACTCATCTGTATGCATGATGCCCCTAATTGGACAGAGAGAAATATCATTAAGAACAAAATAGAACAGGGCTGTCCAACTGGTGGCGGCCCGCGACCCCCCCCTTCTGTGGCCCCCCAAATGTCTTCTTACCATATGTAAAATTTAAAAGGTATCACTACATAGATTAACTGGCCCCTGCATTGTATAAACCTCAAATTCAGACTCTAATCCTCTATATTGTTCACACCTGTGACCCCCCTGCATTGTTCACACTTTTGACACCTCTATTGTTCACACCTGAGACCTGCCCTCATTATTCACCTGTTCACATCTTATTCGAAATTCTAATGGGGGAATGATAGCTTTCCCTGTCTCCTGCTCTGTTCTGCCTTCCCTCCCTGTGTGTGCCATTCTCTGCTTGCCCAGTGCTGCTTGCGTGTGCCATTCTCTGCTTGCCCAGTGCTGCTTGTGTGTGCCATTCTCTGCTTGCCCAGTGCTGCTTGTGTGTGCCATTCTCTGCTTGCCCAGTGCTGCTTTTGTCACAGGGGAGGATGTGGCATACGTATTTAAGGGTATGTTTTTAACATAACTTAAATTTTTCACATATGAGTGATGATCCCTGCAGTGCGCACCAACCATTTGGTTTTTTGGTGTGCTACCACCGTTAATGTGGATATGATCTTAAAAGTTCTTGTGGTAATATGGGTGTGGTTTACAGTGGGTGTGGTTTAAAAGGGGGAGTGGCCAACACTGACTTCCATTATCGGCTCTCCACCACATAGGCCAGTAAAATTTTGGCCCTCGGTACCACAGAAGTTGGACAGCACTGACATAGAAGATCAAAAAGCAAGATTGGATGAATAGCCTACAACAAGGTATGTCCTCATTATTTATAAAGCCAAGTAATTCCAGTCTGGAGTAACCAAAGTCATGAAATGCTCATGGAAACATTCAGGACCTTGTTTAGAAACAAGAAAGAGAAATGTAAAGACAAACCTAAGTCCAGAACATGTGTTCATGGCCACTACTGAGTTTGGGTATCCTTGTACATATCCTTGGTAGTAGCAATGTGTCTAAAGGGCAAAACACAGAGATATTTTAAATTTGTTCCTAATAAAATACATAGATATATTCTCCAATATAATCTATTAATAGATGCCTAATTTGAAACCCCCTCATTGTACAGACTATTTTTCTGGTTTATTTAAGCAGTGGGATGGAATGGTGGGTAGTCACAAATCATGTGAAAAAAAGTGGGCAATATTTCAGGTGGATCAAATGGGTCTCTGGCCATGATCAAGGTTGATCCCAGCTTTCGAATTTTGTTTGGATACATTAAAGGACACAATATTTTACACAGCTTTCCACGCCACTCAAAACTTCTCCTATATCTGAACCTATCCTAATGCCTTTCATGGGTCTGAGATGGTATAAAATAACACTTATCTTACACCACTTATAACTGTCATACATTCTGCCTGCTGACATAAAGGTGGTTTGGGTGCAAAATATTGTACTTGCCCCTGCAGAATGTTGGCCTCCTTCCATTTGAATGCCCTGATTCCTTTTATTATCTTTATAATTTATAAACTTTGCCATCAAAATTCAAGTGGTCAGCTTGGCAAATAAATGCATGTACTATGATAAAAAAAATGTCATTCATTTTAGAAACCAGTCACAAAGGATGTCCTTAAATTTTGAAGAATTAACATTTTTCTTAAATGAAAATTTGTATTAAGATTACAAGACAGAAATGGCACAACAGTGACTTCATGTGGAGAAAATAAAAACTGCAGAAAAGCCTGTGAATAAATGGTAATGTTCAAAAGTAAATACCAATGTGTAGAGTTCTTATAAATACAGGTCATAAAGCAGTGCTATACATTGTTTTACATATATTGGATCAATTATTTCTGCCTGTGGTTGGTTTCACAATGGTTTTCTAAATCCGATTTTAAGTTTTAGAACATGTTGAAAACTTCTCAAGAAAAATAAAACGAGCTGTAAATCTTTGGGCAGCCAAAATCCTACAATCCTTCCATAATGCAGCAACAGGGTAAGTACTTACTAGAATGTGGGGCTCGTCAAAATACAAGGAGTATGTCTTGCTGTAGGAAAAAACTTTAAAGTCTGTGGTAACAAGCATCCTAAAGAGATAAAAAGTAGCAAACATAAATGGAAACCCACCAAGATACCCCCGTGTCTTTTCATTTTCTCGATCTGTTTGTCACTTTATGAACTGCTCTCCCCTGCCACCCCCTTTTCTCATACCCCGCTCCAGTACATAGTAAGCCAGGTTGTAAACAAGACACACATCCATCAAGTTCAAATTTTTATGTCAATATAAAGCTTGCTGGTTGATCCAGAGGAAAGCAAAAAATCGCACTGATGCCTATCCAATTTGCATGTAAAAGGGGAAAAATTCCTTCATGACTCCAAAATGGCAATTGGACCAGTCCCTGGATCAAGTCTAACTTCTCAATTGCATACAATGAAGAAAATAAAAGATTTTTTTGTATCCGTTATAACCACATTATCTCCAGAATTTAATGGAACCTGCATCTTTTACCATATTATATTATTATATAAAAAAATTGGGTTAGTCTTGGCCTCTGCCTCAATCTGCTCCTCGTTTTCTATCTTTGCCTTCCGTATTGCTGCTTTACAACATTTGTTATAGTGTTTATATTAAACACAGCTTTTGTCCCCTCTGATTTGTAGTTTTTAAATGCCTTCCTCTTATTTACTATTAACGTCTTTACTACTGAATTGAGTCACCATAGGGTGGTCCATACTGCGTAAGCATTATTCATTCGTTGGATCTTTCTGCTAAAGCTCTCTTACTCTCTTAATTAGCTTTCTCCAAAATGTAAAGCACATACTGGTTTTGTGTCAGGTAAAACTAACTGTGTGACTTCTTGCATGTATACTATGGGACTGGTTTAAACCAAATCACCAAAAACACACAATGAATTTATTATAAGAGTAATGCAAAACCTTAAAGGGATCCTGTCATCGGAAAACATGTTTTTTTCAAAACGCATCAGTTAATAGTGCTACTCCAGCAGAATTCTGCACTGAAATCCATTTGAATAGCAAACAGATTTTTTTATATTCAATTTTGAAATCTGACATGGGGCTAGACATTTTGTCAATTTCCCAGCTGCCCCTGGTCATGTGACTTGTGCCTGCACTTTAGGAGAGAAATGCTTTCTGGCAGGCTGCTGTTTTTCTTTCTCAATGTAACTGAATGTGTCTCAGTGGGACATGGGTTTTTACTATTGAGTGTTGTTCTTAGATCTACCAGGCAGCTGTTATCTTGTGTTAGGGAGCTGTTATCTGGTTACCTTCTCATTGTTCTTTTGTTTGGCTGCTGGGGGGGAAAGGGAGGGGTGATATCACTCCAACTTGCAGTACAGCAGTAAAGAGTGACTGAAGTTTATCAGAGCACAAGTCACATGACTTGGGGCAGCTGGGAAATTGACAAAATGTCTAGCCCCATGTCAGATTTCAAAATTGAATATAAAAAAATCTGTTTGCTCTTTTGAGAAATGGATTTTAGTGCTGAATTCTGCTGGAGCAGCACTATTAACTAATTCATTTTGAAAAAATGTTTTTTTTTCCCATGACAGTATCACTTTAAGGCTACAGCCACACACAGCTGATTTGTGCAGAGAGATGTGATATGGTGGGGGAATACCAAGAAATAATGGAAACAGGAAAACAACAACTTAATGTACAAATGAATCAGATAAGGGGCTTTCCTCTGATAACTGTTTCTGCTCAGATTAGGAGTAGCATGCTTATAGCTATTATGTAATAAAAACTTAACCTGGTGGTCTAGTGGTGTGGCGGGGACACCCGCCTCCAGATCCTCTTCTCCGAAACTTCCGGGTTCCTAGGGCTTTATTTAAACGTGCAGTCGCACTGGCGTAATGACGCCAGCGCACAATGGCAAGAAAATTTGAAAGTATAAATAGCTTGTTAAAGCTACAGGACTTCCGTGATAGGTTTATCCTGTGGTGCTTTTGAGCTTTGAGCTATCTGTTCTGATCCTGTTTTGATTCTGATTGATTCCTGTTGTGACCCCTGCCTGGCTATTCGACTGTCCTGACTTCTGAAACCCCTTGCCTGATATCTGACTTCGATTCTGCTTAACCCCTCTGATTGACTTCCTGGTTTGACCCTTGCCTGCCTGATTACGTTTACTCTCTGCCTGCCTCGACCCGGCCTGATCTGACTACGATTCTAACGCCTTGTACCACAACCTTCTGCCCAAAGACTTTTGCTTACAGTTGTGCCCCTTTGTTTGTCCAGAACCCCTCGCCTTGCACCTCTCGTTATAAGACCTTGCGGCATCTGAGTAGCTGAGGGCTCCTCCCGAGGCCAAAGGCGGCTGCTACAGGCAGAAGCACGAGCCAAGACCAGGGTGCTTGGCATCGGTTCTGGGTTTAGGGTGCCAACCGTTACATATTAATGTATTAAATTCTGGAATTAAACTTTTTTTCTTTCACATATATCACCTTTCCTGATCTATGCCAGCCAAATTCAGCACCCAAGAAAGATTCGTTATTTCTGTGCTCCATTTAACAATTAGCCCTAGAGCCTTTTCTGCAATTAGATATTGAAATCATGCAGCTATTGTACAGTTGAAATCTGAATTATTGGCAAATAGGGCTGCCAAAGAAAAGATGGTGGCTGTACATAGGCAAAACATTTCTCACAGATACTTACGGATTGTGGACTAAGTGAATAATATAGTCTTTGCTGTCAATCATAATGGCATAAGTGAGCTCCTAAACACCAGAAAATAAAGAAATGTAGTAACAACAGGAGTTAAAAGTGCAACAAATTAGTTACCCTAAAAATATATTTGAAGGTGCCACTCCACACTAGAATATCATAGTTGTGCAAGTATGTTTGTAATCTGATACACTGAACAATACAGAACAGTTAATTGAAATACTTCAGTCCACTCAAGGTGTGGGAAGAGAAGACAGTTAATCAAGTAACCTTTCCCAGTTAAACCTGTATTATGAACTCATCCTTACATGTAAACTTAAGACACAAGAAACAAATTAATTAAAACACAGGCAGGAAACACAGTTTATAGTATTATTTAATCTGTATTGTGCTTTACAGAAATCATTAATCGTTCACATACATAAGGGTACATTTTATCAGGAGCCAATTAAACTGCCTGTATGTTTTTGGAGTGTGGGAGAAAACCTGCGCTGACACAGGGGGAACATACAATCCATATTCTTCCTGATGTTATATTGTGAACACATTGTTTTTACATTTAAAGTTTATGTCTGAGTCATAATTGGCATTTTACTTGCCGTTTATCTTCCTGTGTAAGAACTAAATCCATTGTATTCTGTTATCTGGATATGTGTGTGTGTGCCCGGTAGACCTATTTCAACTATAGTGACTGGGTGGGTTTGAGGCAACAATTTATTTATTTGGCAAGTTACAGGCCAAACTGTATACGGGACCCTCCAAGCTTGTGAAGTTGGTAACCCAGCCTCCTACAGAGTGTCGCCCCTAGTGGAAGTGCTCCCACCCCTTGCAGTGATGTCAAAGAGATGAGTGAGTGGGGCTCAGGTATATACAATAAGTGACAGTAGGTAGGGTCTGGTCAGGGTTTGCCAGGTTGGCTACTTTTTAAAATTAGTGGCAGGTTTTAAAAGTCCTAATCCAACAATGTATGGAATTTGGCTAGTTTTGGAAGTTGCTTCGGGTTTGGACTTTCAAAACACACCCAAATCCACAGCCCAGCTTGGCTGCTGTTGTTATCTGTGACTTTTGCAGCCCTCCCCTCCATACTTCAGCTTCTACTCAGCTTCAAGCAGACAGGCTACGGGATTCTAAGCAGCAGCAGCCGGTGGGGGGGGGTGGCAGGGCCCTGACCATCAATAGCTTTTTATATCTTGTGGGGGGGGGGGGTTACTTTTTTAGCGCTGATGTCTGTGTGCTCTTTTAACTGCGATGTGGAGTGGGCGGCATATGGGGCGGAGCTTGGTCGTCAGTGTGGGCGGGGCCCAGGGGGCCCCAAAAATTTTGTTGTACGGGGCCCCTTGATTTCTAATGACGGCCCTGTGGGGGGGGGAGAAGCAGATGGGCTCTTGCCTTTCCTGGTTTGCCAGGCTAAAGAAGGGGCTGAGAGTATAAAGAAGGGGCTGAGAGTAGAAGAGCTGAGCTGATAGTAGTGCTGCTGCCTTCTCCTCCTTTTCGCCCCAGCACCATCTGCTGCAGGTCAGCTTTTAGCTCTCCTTCTTCTTTCTACCAGTCATTCTCTGTTGTCTCATTTCCCTCACCTCCTACAGCTCCTTCTTTCCTACACCCTACCTTCCTGGAGCACCCAAGGACTAGATCCAGATCTATGTGTGGGCCTGGATTCATGAACCAACAACACCAGCTGCTCCATGTCATGCCAGGAGCAGCTCACTTTCACCAGTGTACAGCCCAATTTGTATATGTACAAACTGGGCTATTTTTGGGCTACTTTTAAAATGTTTTTTGGCTACTTTTTGGCTATTTTTTAAAGTCTTTGGCTGGTTTTTAAATGTAAACCTGTCAACCCTGGGTCTGGTCCTTGTTTGGAGGTGCAGGTTGTCAAACTGTGCATCACTACTGTACTTCTTTTCACAACACTTATTACAAAGTACCAAATGCATACAAGACTGTGCTTATATTTAAAGGCAAACTCACTCTGGTTTTATTCACTGTCCTGTCCTCTATGAACAGCGGTGTTACAATTTCATAGGAGTCCAGCCAGTCTGTCACATTCAGATCTAGAAGTAAATACAGAAGAATGGCTCAGTGTGTTGCTTTACAGGGGTCGTTCACCTTTACATTAACTTTTAACACGATGTAGAGAGGGATATTCTGAGACAATTTGCAATTGGTTTTCATTTTTTACTATTCGCGGTTTTTGAGTTATTTAGTTTTTTTATTCAGCAGCTCTCCAGTTGGCAATCCAGTTGCTAGGGTCCACATTAACCTAGCAACCATGCATTGATTGAAATAAGAGATCATGGGATATGAATAGGAGAAAGTATAAACAGAAAGAGGAGTAAAAAAAAAAAGTAACAATGACAGAGCATTTGTCTCTTAGAAAGTGAGCTGTTTTGTGCCTGGTGGTCCAAGACAAAATGGCACAAGGCGTCTATAGATTTAGGAAAAGAAAACACAGCCCATCCTTCCCCACTCACTAAAGCTCAGAGCCACAACAACAACATGGCACATAATAAAGGGAAGCCGGAAGCCCATCATTGCGCAGCACACAGGCGTCTTTCCTATCTCCCGGGCAACATACGCAGGTAGGTTTATCCAATCGCTGCACACTGCGGTCACGTGACCAGGCCGCGGAGCAATCACTGGCGGGTAGAGGCGTGTTAGTCCAATGGGAGAGCGAGACTGATTCGCTAGTGTCATTGCTCTGCTGCGCACATAGGAATCCTTGGCATTTTCCCATGTCTGTGGTGAGAGAGACAGAGTGGTGCAGATCAATAGCCCGCTGTTACTCATTTGCAGAAGCGGCTTATTATATTTAATTTTGTTGGACATCCTCAAGATTTTTAAAACTGACCAATGGCGCAACTTAATTCCAGTCGTCCAATGAGCGATTGGCACAGATAACTTGTAATGGTATCTATTAAAGGAACAGTAAGATCAAAAAATGTGTTTTAAATTAATGAAAATATCATGTAGTGTTGCCCTGCACTGGTAAAACTGGTGTGTTTGCTTCAGAAACACTACTATAGTTCATATAAACAAGCTGCTGTGGAGCAATGGTGGAAATTGAAAAACGGCTACATGGCACAGGTTAACTAATGGATAACAGATAACACCATTAGACAGACAGAGCTTATCTGCTATCTGCGGTGTAACTTGAGCTTTTTCTCCTTTGAATGGCTGCCCCCATGGCTACACAGCAGCTTATTTATATAAACAATAGTGTTTCTGAAGCAAACACAGCAGTTTTACCAGTGCAGGGCAACACTGCATTAAATTATCATTACTTTAAAACACTTTTATTTTTTGACTTTACTGTTCCTTTAAGGGGTTTGGTTGTGCCACGGCCACCCCCAGACCCCACCCACACACATAGGGCCGGATTTACATAGTGGGCGCTCCTAGGCCCACTGCCGTTTGTCGCCCCTGTCCCCTCCAAATTTTCATCATCTGGACTGGAGAAATGGGGATTGGCGCATGGGAAATTTAAAAAACTATTGTATCTCCAGCCCATCCCCAGTGTTTTTGAACTAATGTGAGTGTGGTTGAGCAGCATGCCTCCCCCCTAAAATCCTATCGATTTGCCTCAACTCAAAACACAATTGGACAGAAATAGGTTGGCGTCCAGATGTGGTCATTTCGCAGGCTGTTGTAAATACCCTGGAGCTGGCGTAGCCTTTGAGGTGGCAGTAGCTGTAGGGTTGCACTGTATCAATAGCAACAATAGGCAAGTACCTTCAATAAATGGCATATATTTGTGCAACAACTGTAGCACGTTTTACAAGTCCACACCTGATAGATGTGCTTTGACAACTACTGAGTTGTACTGCCTATGGTAGGTAGTCCTGCAGAGTGCTATTATTCCTTCTACTGACTGTTGTCCTGCTCCTGACCATTTCTTCTACACTGTCTGCCCTTCCCTTTTGCCCAAACATAGACTTTGATCCTTTTAACCACTTTTTCCCCACCGTGCACTGTTGCCAATACTTACACTAGTCATGCCTCTACCCCTGTTCCTGCTTCCACCTTGTTGCACATTTCAACCTTTGGGCCAGCACCCTCCTAGAGGCCTGTCATTTATGGGAAGGGTGAGGCATTATGCTCAACTTTAGAATCAAATGTCCAGTGTCAAACCTTGCCCTAGAATAATAAATATGTTCATGTTTAGATATAGCAGGCTTTTGGCTCAACTCAGAGTCAGGGTTAACTGAATACAGGAAGTGAATATAAAATGCATAGACTTATGCGCAGATTTATCAAAGGTGGAAGTGAAAATTCGAATTAGAGTTTTTTTATGGTCAAAACTGTGATGGGATCAGTTATCCGGAAACCTGTTATCCAGAAATATCAGAATTACATCAAGGCCATCTCCCTTATTTTATCCAAATAATCCAAATTTTTGAAAATTATTTTCTTTTTTATCTGTAAGGGTAAAGAGTCCACACGAGGAGATTCGGGAAGATTTTGTCACCTGGCGACTAATCACCTCGTCTTCTGAGCGACTATAGTTGAGGCAACTTCGGGCGATTATAGAAAATGCATCGCCGCATGTGCATTAGCGCAGGCGACTTTTCATTGTAGCCTATGGAAAAACACACTGAGGCAGTTCAGGGAGACGAGGCGATTAGTCACCAGGCGTCAAAATCTCCCCGAATCTCCTTGTGTGGCCTTACCCTAGTAATAAAACAGTACCTTGTACTTGATCCCAACTAAGATATAATTAATCCTTATTGGAAGCAAAACCAGCCTGTTGGGTTTATTTAATGTTTACATGATGTTCTAGTAGACTTGTTCACCTTTGAGTTAACTGTAAGTATGATGTAGAGAGTGATATTCTAAGACAATTTGCAATTGTTTTTCATTTTTTATTATTTGTGGTTTTTGAGTTATTTAGCTTTTTATCCAGCAGATCTCCAGTTTGCAACATCTGCAGTCTGGTTGCTAGAGGCCAAATTACCTTATCAACCATGCAATGATTTGAATAAGAGAGTGAAATACGAATAGGAGAGGGACTGAATAGAAAGATAAGTAATAAAACGTACCAATAACAACAAATGTGTAGACTTATAGAGCATTTGTTTTTTAGATGGGGTCAGTGCCCCCCTTTTAAAAACTGTAAAGAGTCAGAAGAAGAAAGCAAATAATTAAAGAATATAATGAAGACCAATTGAAAAGTTGCCTAGAATTGGCCATTCTATATTATACCAAAATATGGTGAACCACCACTGTAAGGCAGGAAATTACAGAAAGATCCATTATCTGGGAAACCCCAGGTCCTGAGCATTCTGGATAACAGGTCCAGCATTAGTACACATGTTGATGTACATGGTATATGCACAGTTTGGGGCTTCAACCTCTGAGTTGTACAGATAGCTCTTGGTGAATTCGGAACCAGTAAACACTTGTGTATTTCTTATTGCTCAAGTTGTTTAGAATCCTCAGTTGGATGAACAGGTAATCGGCTCTTGTCATCATTCTGACATAAAGAGGTTTCAATGAAACTTTTATCTGCAAAAAAGTATTATAAAGTACTTCTCTAATGCTTACTGACTGGAAATATCATTTTATAATACACAAGAGCCATAAATATCCTGTAAATTATATCCTTATAAATGGTGCTTAGTGATGTCACTGGTTATAATCGGAGCTAAGTGATGTCATTTCTGTCACATGACTCGCTGAAACTTGAGTATTATAATACATAAAGTACCCCCTGTTGCGAAATATGAGAGGTAATAAGAGGTAATGTTCAGTAAAATCCGCACTTTACTGAATTTGCAGAGTAACGTGGGAACGAATGCTAATGACGGTCTCTTTCGCTAGCGAATTGGCGCCTGCGCCTGTTAGTGAATTGGCGATGTCCCTGCGGGTGGCAACGCTGGCAAATTGTCAATAGCGTCAGGGACTTCGTCCTTTAGTGAATCTGCCCCTTGGCCTTCCGCCTCGTGTTTTTAAATGGTCATGGAACAGCTAAATCTGGTAACCAGAATGCCAATAGCAATACATTATTTATAAAACAGTGACCAAAGCAGAGGGAAATAAGGAGATTTAATAATATGCATAAAGCAAATTAATAGGGCTACAACAGCTAAACAAGTGTTAATTATAAACCTATAGAAGTTTAGTTATTTGTGAATGGTTTATGACTTCAGTATGTGCCTATGCTGGACCATCAGTGCTAAGCTAAACACCAGGGAGTAACACCATCACACCACCCACAATGACTCTTCATTAAGTTATCCTGCCCGGTTTTCGATTTCTTTCCCCCATTTTCAGACAAAGAAAGTCATCAAACCTCATTTCCTGGGGCATCATGACAGCGTTGTGCTGGTGTATCGGTAAATCATGAAGCAATTTCAGATATAATGGTGGTTATATTCAAATGAGATACACAGAACTACACTGAATAGTTTATTCATTCTCTTATTAAGATTCTGATGAGTAACCGTCACAAATGTTCAGTGTAGCAGAGGCTGTGCTTATCCAGTACATTCTGTAGCAAAACTGATTAGACCACACATCATAGACACTGAACTGAAATGTAAGTTATTTGTTTATGGTTTGTAAAGGCAATAAACTGAAAAAAAAAACAATAAGCTGGCCATGCATGTAAAAGTAAACCAAACAAACAGGTCTTTCCCTGATATGCCGCAATGAAGGTCTGATCTGATCATTTTTGGCCCACAAATAATCAGATCAGCCCGATATGACATTTTGGTGAAAATTCCCTTTACTGTATTCAGGTCTTTGGTGATGAACAAAAAAAGTTTATTGAACTGACATTTCCATATCACATCCTTGATAAAGGCCCTAATGTGGGTCGAAATGTTGGACACATGAGTGATGTTGAAATAAACCTTTTTTGATTGAAGATTTGGTGTGCTGGTCCACTTTGAACATTGTATACTTTGATTGACCAAGCACCCACGTTCGACCAACAAGGAAGGAGTGCAGGTACTTTGTGAATGTTTATATATATATATATATATATATATATATATATATATATATATATATATATATATATCACACACACACGTAAGAATCCAAGCTGTCCCAGGAACTTGAAATTCAAGCAGTGTTTTTAACTAATGGTGTGGTGACAGCCTTCTTTTATGAGAAAATTGAAGTCGTCTGCAGCAAATTTACAGGTAAATTTGCTATAATAAAGCTGTAGAAAGTGATCTAGTTGCAATGTGGATATGAAAAGCACCCTTTTTCATTGTATCTATGTACAACTGTTGTGCATTTTGGTATGATTACCTTTTGCTCCAGTAAAAAGCAGTGAATCATCTGGCTTCGTATATACATTAGGAATATTCCTGCAAGGGAAAGCAGAATAAGATATTACAGACAGTATTTCTTTTTAACTGTGCATATAATTCAGATAATTCCAGGCATGCACTGCTGCTTCTGCCCCCATCTTCTGGCAATCAATCATGATTTTGAAACACTTGTGTGGTACAAACAGCAACTTACACAGGACTGATATAAAGAGCATTATTTATGAGAACTGCTCAAATGGCTTTAATTGATTGAGTATTTATTGCTGGGTTCATAAATGAACCACATTTGCTTTTTATTTAAAAAAAACTCCAAATCAGTAACCAAAAACCATTATTGCTGTAGGATGTTCTTAACAGTTTCTACCCCTTGCCAGGGTGATAGACGTGGCCATATTAAAATAGATGGTGACAATCATCCAAGTGTAGAATAAGAATAGAAGGGCCCAAAGATAGTGCCATGAGATACAACTGAGAGGATGAGGTGAAGGGAGTGGTGCTAGTATGGGCTCTACTCATCCCTCATCTACAGTATACTAGTAAATAGATAAAGCTCCTTAGGGCTACATGCTTTGTGAAACTGCTGTAAGGCAGCCCATTGAAAGGAAATTAATATGGACAAATTAGCCAACTCTGACCTGACCAAAAATGACTTGAGTAATGAGTTTATAACTTGTAAGTTTATTATGTCCATTAGATAGCTACACACATGCATATATACTAGGTGGAATATATAAATATCAGGACAAATGCTAAGACTTGATGCATAATAATTGTTTTATTTACAGGTGATTATAACAAACAACGGTTGTGCTAAAATTTAACCATATACAAAAAAGATCATATCAAGCAACTTAAACAGTCTTCAGTCGACCAGTTTTCCTCACACAGCTGTCTCACCCAACAACAAACACTATCTCAATAAATGTCAGAAAGAATTCCAGCAAAAAGGAGTGTATAGATGAGCTGTGAACAGAAGTAAAATGTAAACAAGTTAAAGAAAGTATGCACAGAATGAAGCAAGAAAAAGGAAAATACTTTAATATATAACATACACATTCTGAACATCCCTTGCATTCAGGCAGGGTAAGATTGTGCCAATAGCATTAATAACAAAATTCTCTGGCAAGGAACTGTGACTGTGGGATATCAGGTATAGTTGGGAGAGATGGTGCCTATAGTAACAGTGGGATAATAGTCTCTGGGAAGGGAGTGTGACTGTGGGATAGCAGGTATAGTAGGGAGAGATGGTGCCTATAGTAACAGTGGGATAATAGTCTCTGGGAAGGGAGTGTGACTGTGGGATAGCAGGTATAGTAGGGAGAGATGGTGCCTATAGTAGCAGTGCAATAATAGTTTCTGGGAAGGGATTGTGGCTGTGGGATAGCAGGTATAGTAGGGAGAGATGGTGCCTATAGTAACAGTGGGGATAATAGTCTCAGGGAAGGGACTGTGGCATGGATTGATCCATAATACCTAGGTGAAATGTAAGGGTTTGAACTGAATTTGATTGATTTTAACTGTTCCTAAAGCATACATTGTGCATACTGTGCGACAGGGCGGGGCCAGGCAAGTGGTCAGCTGCGTCGCCCCGTTCACCGTGACCGTGCGCATACTTAAGCGCACGCATGTGCGCTGGAAGCAGTCTCACAACGCACGCCACCCTGCTGTAAGATAGGCGCATGCGCACATAGACCAGGACACACACAACCCTGATGTCAGATAGGCACATGCGTACACGGAACAGAATGGCAGACTGGACAGAGGTAGGCAGCACTTAAAGGTACGTGTCGGGTGCCCCCCAAGGTTTGCGCCCTAGGCACGTGCCTACTCTGCCTACCCCTAGTTCCAGCCCTGCTGTGCAATAACTGACGGAAAAATCTAACCTTTTTATAGCTATTGTAGAAATATTTTCTATGCATCCAATTCCCAGAACTGGATGCTAATGATTCTGCAGAAGGTACGTTCTTCAAGCACAGCAGCTTACCACTTATATCCTCAGCTATTACTGCAATATGGGATTGTTCACTAAAACTTAAATTATACCTATAAGATAAAAAAACATAACATTCATATTTCACAATATTTTCTCAACTATACAGTCACTTCACATTTTTCATTTATTTTAGTAAACCAGAGCTAAACATTTGCTGCCTATTTACAAACAAGCAAAAGCAGTAATTACCTCAGGAACTGTGTGGGATAGCAGGTATAGTAGTGAGAGTCAATTCCTATAGTAACAGTGGGGTTACTAGTCTCTGGGAAGGGGCTGTGGGATAGCAGGTATAGTAGGGAGAGATGGTGCCTATAGTAACAGTGGGATAATAGTCTCTGGGAAGGGACTGTGGCTGTGGGATAGCAGGTATAGTAGGGAGAGATGGTGCCTATAGTAACAGTGGGATAATAGTCTATAGGGAGGGACTGTGACTGTGGGATAGCAGGTATAGTAGGGAGAGATGGTGCCTATAGTAACAGTGTGGATAATAGTCTCTGGGAAGGGACTGTGACTGTGAGATAGCAACTATAGTAAGGAGAGATGGTGCCTATAGTAGCAGTGGGATAATAGTCTCCTGGAAGGAACTGTAGTTGTGGGATAGCAGGTATAGTAGGGAGAAATGGTGCCTATAATATCAGTGGGATAATAGTCTCTGGGAAGGGAGTGTGGCTGTGGGATAGCAGGTATAGTAGGGAGAGATGGTGCCTATAGTAGCAGTGGGATAATAGTCTCTGGGAAGGGAGTGTGACTGTGGGATAGCAGGTATAGTAGGGAGAGATGGTGCCTATAGTAACAGTGGATAATAGTCTCTGGGAAGGGACTGTGACTGTGGGATAGCAGGTATAGTAGGGAGAGATGGTGCCTATAGTAACAGTGGGGATAATAGTCTCTGGGAAGGGAGTGTGACTGTGGGATAGCAGGTGTAGTAGGGAGAGATGGTGCCTATAGTAACAGTGGGATAATAGTCTCTGGGAAGGGAGTGTGACTGTGGGATAACAGGTATAGTAGGGAGAGATGGTGCCTATAGTAACAGTGGGATAATAGTCTCTGGGAAGGGACTGTGACTATGGGATAGCAGGTATAATAGGGACAGATGGTGTCTATAGTAACAGTGGGATAATAGTATCTGGGAAGGGAGTGTGACTGTGGGATAGCAGGTATAGTAGGGAGAGATGGTGCCTATAGTAACAGTGGGATAATAGTCTCTGGGAAGGGACTGTGACTGTGGGATAGCAGGTATAGTAGGGAGAGATGGTGTCTATAGTAACAGTGGGATAATAGTATCTGGGAAGGGAGTGTGACTGTGGGATAGCAGGTATTGTAGGGTTACTAGAAAAGGACTGCAAGGGACACTGAGATTACAACTGAGATTAGAGGTACAGTATTTGAGCTGTGACTACTACTGTATCAGTGCTTTGTTGTCTTTTAATATATTCTTTACTTTAAAAACATATTCCAATTCAAGAATATAAATAGCAGGCTGGGGCATGCATTGTCTGAAAACCAAATAAAGCATCTTGGTTCCTTAAAAGCCCTCAGTAGAAAAATATATTCTACTTACATGTCACAGCAATGCATAATGCAGTTTTCACAGCTTTCATCATTAACATCATCGTGCTCCATTCCAAGTGCATGTCCAAGGTTGTGTGCAAATATCAGAGCCCTTTCAACAACATCAAAGTGTTTAAACTGCAGGAAAAAAAAAGGTGCGGCTGCTTATTTAATTTTACTGCATTCAATTAAAATGATCATACAAGTATAACTTGGCGTAAGCCATTGAATCTAATCAGAACCTTTCTTTCAAAATTTTTTTACGGCACTTGGCCAATCAAGCCTAATTGCTGTCCAGATTTCTGATTTCTTCCAGAGACGTAAGATAAAAATGGTGTATTGATTCTCACCAAAACTGAGGTCTGCCCCAAAGCCCAGAAAAATAAACTTTAATGTAACATAAGACAGGGAACATGACAAGTGCCTATGACTATGTTTGCAGTAGGGATGCACCAAATCCAGTATTCGGTTCGGGATTCGGCCGAATCCTTCTGCCTGGCCGAACCAAATCCTAATTTGCATATGTAAATTAGGGTTGGGAGGGAAATCGCGTCACTTTTTGTCACAAAACAAGGAGTAAAAAATATTTTCCCCTATATGCAAATTAGGATTCGGGCCGAATCTTTTGCGAAGGATTCGGGCAAATCCAAAATAGTGGATTCGGTGCAGCCCTAGTTTGCAGTTCTCATTGTAAGGCAGTACGCTAGATTAGTTCTGTCTCATCAGTAAAACCCAAGATCTACCCTGCACGTAAATGAACCCGAATCTCTATTAAAGGGGTTATTCACCTTTAGATTAACTTTTAGTATGATGTAGAGAGTAATATTCTGAGACAATTTGCAATTTGATTAAATGATTTATTATTTGTGAGTTATTACGTTATTCAGCAGCTCTCCAGTTTGCATATTGATATGCATGAAAGTCAGGAATATGAATAAGAGAGGCCTGAATAGAAAGATGAGTAATAAAAAGTAGCAATAACAGTCAATTTTTTCCTTATGGGGCATTTGTTTTTAGATGGGTCAGTGACCCCTATTTGTAAGCTGGAAAGAGTCAGAAGAAGGCAAAAACTATTAAAAAAAAAAAAAGAAAAAATGAAGGCCAGTTGAAAAGCTGCTTAGAACTGGCTATTCTATAACATACTAAAAGTTAACTTAAAGGAGAACCACCCCCCCCAAAAAAAATATTCAAAATCCTATTTTATCACATTAGTCAAGCAAAATGAACTTTAATTACACTGTATAAATTATTTGAATCTTGTTTCCTTCAATCTGGGAATTCATAATTATAGCAAGCAGGCAGGAGCCATTTTGTGGACACTGTTATTAAGACAAGCCTTGCACCATCTCAGAATCGTGTTTGTGCACCAGAATGGGGGACCTGATGTCCATCCCCATGCCCTGGCTACACAAATAAATGGTAAAAGAACTGGGGGGGGGTGTGGGGAGAGCAGTGACATCTAGGAAGTGCTGAATGGAAAGTGAAAGTAATTCCCTGCCCGCCTCTATGGAGGGGCAGACAATATTTGATTGACAGCTGAGATTTTTAAATGAGCTTACAACAGCTATGTATGCTTTAATAAAAATGTTAATTTGAAAAGCACTTTTATTATACAGATTTTTGTTTCTGAGTGACAGGTCCGTTTTTATTAAAACCATAGTGAAAATGAGTAAAATCTTAAATAAAAGGCTGTGCTATGGCCTGAAACATTGCAATCTGTCATAGATCAAAGCCATCTTTTCTTAATAAAGATTTTTTTAAAACTACACAACTGATTGTGCTGTTTCAGCTACTATGGAAAGAAAAGGTGGAAACATTCTTTTATTCCAAAGATGTGTAGAGTGGCAAAACTACGCAGTGGAGAGCCCTCATAGGCAGCCCTGGTGTTAAAGTGGATAAAAACGGATCAGCCATTTAAGTTCAGCAATGCTTAAGAAGTCTGAGAGATACAAAGAGAGAAAGAAATTCCTGCCTGCTCTTTAAATGTGTCATTTATCAACAAAAGGAAAAGTATTTGCCAGGGTTTACAGTAAAGATTTTTCTATCTGAGCTGACAAATGCACACTGATATTATGAACTATTTCCTGATTCTTCAGCAACAGCTTAAGTAGTAATTGAATCCTGGCCTATGATACTGGCAACAATGCCATTTGTATGCAGTCTTTTTATATCTGAGAAAACTGTCGCTGTCCTTAGAATGTTATCAATCAGTAGAACTATTTTGCCAACAACAGAACATGGAGTCTTACAGCATAACTTCTAGTGATGTGACGTGAGGGCCGACCCCATACCCACGGGACCCACAGGTCAGTCGGGTTCAGGTCGACCTTGCACGCTTCTTCACAGGTGGCGGACGGGTGCGGGTTGACCTCTTCTCCTGCTCTCCCCGCCCGCCACCGTCAAATCCGGGCTTCCAACTTCGTCTTTTATAGACACCACGCCTGCTCGCCCAGCCACTTTTGTGATGTCATCAGCGGGGCGGCGCGGGTCTATAAAAGTAACCCGGAAGTGCCGATACGGGCGGACGCAGGCTAAGGGAGTTAGGGGTTAGGGTTGGGTGCGGGTCACGGAAATCCCTACCGGCACATCACTAATAAACTTCCCATTTGAAGGCCGCATGGAGCAGAACTGCTAGTTTTAATTGCATGTTGTCTTTATGTTACGGGACTATACTACAATAGTAACATTAGGAGATAAGCAAGATCTCCTTAACTATTGGATAGGGATGCACCAAATTCACTATTTTAGGATTTAGGATGAAAGATTCTGCAGAATACCGAATCTGAACCCTAATTTGCATATGTAAATTAGGGAAAAGAGTGGGAAAAAGAACCACAGGCTGCATTTACAGCTAAAAAAAATCTCGACTGTCTCGTTTGTGTGAAGAAAAGTCACTTGATTTTTTGGATTCGCTTCGGCCAGGCACTTGGATTCAGCCGAAACCGGTTGAAAAATGCCAAATCTTGGCCGAATCCTGGATTCGATGCATCCCTACTATTGGATGAACAGTGTGTCCAGGGCCCTTTTATCTGTTCATTCAACTGACTTATTGAGTGGATCAAGCAAACTGGCCGTTAATGTCAAGATTTTCATTGTGTGGCTAGGCTATATTAGGAACAGGTGCATGTATGATGTCAGTCAAGGGGGGGCTTACAGGATATAGCTGGGTGGGGGAGTCAAGGAGTTTCCTACATGGCTCCCACATGACTGTGGCATCTGCTTTTACTGATTAGTAAGATAATGGAAAATGCACATCTCCTGAAAACTATCTCACAAAAACAAGCATTATTGGCTTGTTCTCAGCATCGGTAGACTTGTCATCCTGGATTGCGTACCAAAGTGACTCATTAATCCTCTCTAACAATTGTGCTTCAATATCTTCTGCTATATCATCAATTCGTCTAGTTATGGTTCTAGCAGAAAGAGGAACACGTGCCACCTTTTGAACTGCAGCCTCTCCTATAAGTTCACAGCAAATGTCCTTACCAGCAGGCAGGATCAACTCTTCAGCAATAGTAAAGGGCTTCTTAACTTAAGCAATGCGGTTAGCAACTAAGAATAATGCTCTTAGTGCAGACACATTTGCTGAAGTGGTGGTCTGCAATAATTGCTCATGTTCTTCGTGTTAACTTTTTTCTTTTGAAAACCTCCAAAATCTTGTCTTTTAATGCAGGATGCTTGGTCTCCACATGGAGAAGCAGTTTTGAAGGTTTCATGGTTTCATTGGATAGCTGCTCACCACATATTATTACCACAGAGTCGGCTTGGAGAATGCGAATCACATGTTGCAATGAACCCATATTTTAAGTAAAGACACTTGGTATTTTCTTTTAAATGTGACTCTTTTTTTTTGTTGGCATACTTGGAGTCTTCTGCATAAGGTCTTTCCCCCTTTTCAAAGAAACTCTCAGCAACATTTGTATTGTACTCATTGTTGTTAGCTTGTGGGCTTACCAAAAAAATCTGTCCAAACAGTATTTTGGTACTTGCCGCGATCAGTAGAAGTAGAAGCTTCCTGGGCTACACACTCGCAATGATGCATAATATGCATGACGCTGCTTTACATCAAGTAACTGTGAGTTTAGCCAGGGGTTTCAGCTGCTAACACAATCATCATCATCATTTATTTATATAGCGCTGTCAAGATACGCAGTGCTTTAACACGAAATGAAAAGTTTCAGGGGAAAAAAAATCAGTATTTTAACTTTCTCTTGCTGATCTTCACACAGTCTCTCAGCTGTATTCAAAAGTCTCCAAAATGTGTATATAGATCAGCGCCTATGGCAATAGAGAAAAAAACTAAAACCAAGACATAGTGCAGTGTGTTTAGGTATTAAGACAGCACCCAGTGTCAAAATTCACTTTGTGATGTGTACTTTCCCTTTAAATCTTCCACTATTATTTGTGTCATACATGACGGATCCCTTTACATCCAATTTGTTACCGCCACCATTTGGCCAAATTGACTACTCACAAGCGGAAAATATGGTATATTGCCTGTAATGTTAGCTGATCTCCCTCTCCTTCAAAGTCAGCTTTACAGGTTCCAATATAGAGAAATACAAATTCAAAATATAACACCATTTATTTGTTTGAAGTTAAATCACACATAGCCATCTGTATTACACAGGCTGTTGCAGCTTCTATGGAGGGACTCTGCCAGAGTGTGTGATGTCACTTCCTGCCCAGCTGACAAGCAGAGAGAATGGAAACAGCAGCAAGGAGAACTGTAACTTCAGCCATGTTTTAGAGATCCGGTCTGCGAAGTCAGCATTTCTCTCTCTATAGCAGGAGTTAGTAGAGGCACCTGGGGAGGGGGTGTAAAGGCAAAAAAAAAATCATACTTATGAACAGCAGGGGGAGCCCGTGCCTTACTTTGCAGCCATGCAGGACTCAAGCAGCTTTGTTTGTTACCCTGTGGAGCAGTCGGCGACTGTGTAGAGATTTGTATTGGATTTTAGTTTTGCCTTTACATCCCCTTTACTGTTTCCAACTCCAGCTGCAGGGACAAAGATCATGGAGCCAGATCAACTGGGATTCTATTTAGAGGATTATTTTGCTGCAGCCACTTGTTCTGCAGAGAAAGTTTGTATTAAACAATACAAAAACTATAAAAAAAACTATAAAATCCACATTAGATTACATGACAACACAGGACCAAGTAAGTGCAGTCTCCCTATTCTGATTATTAATCAGTCTTGCTGTATCGGCTTCTGGCAGATATTATTTGACTTGTGCTGTTTTGATCATTTATGACGATCCCTAAGCAGCCCAGACCACACTGAGCATGTGCACAGTCTTGGTCTTGCAAAGATGTTTAACAAAGTTACAAGCTGGTGACCCCTGTGGCCAACTTTGAAAGCATAAATCATTTGTTCGATTAGGCGTGTGGTGCAGTAAGTTCATGTTTATGTTTTGTATACAAAATACAGCATTTCTAGCATTATTCTATTTTAGACTTTACTTCCCCTTTAAACACAGGACTGCAGCAGCGGCTGAAACACTACCTTTCAGGGAGTTTGGGCAGCAGGAGCTTCAACAGCTACTGCCTTGTGAATGGAAGAATGAAGTGAGGGACTGCATGTACAGAGACATCTGATAAGCACCCAGATCCCTTCAGCTCTGCCTGGAACTTTCCAACCGCTTCTCGCTCCCCGTGCTGTGAGAGTGACAGGAGGCAGCAGCTGTATCTGCACATCCAGCCCACGGTGATGTGGGGTAAGGCGCTCATTGGATTGCATTAGTGCAGCCGGGACCAGAGGCGGCCCAATTTGGCACAGCCCGTGGCCCGGCACCAGTCTGTGGTCTAGCAGTTGGCTACCCCTGCAATGAGATGTTTGATTTGGGAATTAATTGTAAGAACTATAGCACACAGACATAGATTTGCTGCTGCCCTCAGATGAAGAAGAGTGAAGGAAAAACACTTCTGTCAGCACGTGGTTTCTGGAATGTGTATGCACTCGATTAATATTATCTTTTTTTTTTAAACTTACCACAGCAAAAGAATGACTAAATGATTTTGTGCACGCATTTCCTGTATATCCCATTCCAGCAGATGGGGCAGTTTCGGCCCTGAATAATAATAATAACAGTATTAAAAAAAGAAATGCAAAGACAAATAAAAAAGTAATATGTAAATTTTTAAATAAACTCACACAAATCCTTCCATATCACTAAAAACACGATGGACAAATTCTCTTTGTTTCCAATTATTGAAGTCTTCCAAGATATGTTCTCCGCTAGTGCTGGATGCTACTGAGAAGTTTTCGTTTGTCCACACTTCAATAGCGATGAGAACTATACGAATGTTGATGGACTCAAACATCTAAAATATTAGATTAGGTTTGCCACCTTTGGTCCCAAGATATACTGGTCATCAGGAGGGGGTGGGGCAGTGATGTCATGGGGCAGTGATGTCATGGGCCAGTAAAATCACAAGGGTGGGGTGATCATATCACAGGGACAGGGAATAGATTACAGGCAGGTATTGGGCATGTCAGTGCAGAGTCTGAATATATATTAGGTCATGAGAGCAGGAACTCAGTGCTTAAAGGAGAATTCACCACCTACCCTCTACCCTACGTAGACCCCCTCCTCCCCCCAGCCTAGCTGCTAACCCGGGGAAATGCCCCTCACTATTTACTTACCCCTCTGTGCAGATTTAGGGATCACAGTTCACGACAGCCATCTTCCGGGTCTTTGGTAAGCTGAGATTGAGACCGGCGAAGCTTTGCATGCGCAGTTGGAGCAAATTCCCAGTTTGCACATGCGCCAAATTAGACGGAAATTGCCGAATAGCAGGAAGAAGACACAAAGACCCGGAAGATGGCTGCCATGAACTGCAATACCTGAATACCTACATCATGGACGTACATGGTATTACAAATTTCTTGGCAAATACATTGCATGTGAATTTCTAATACCTCCTGGCCCTATCTGTTGATTTCTCAGTTAGCAAATTAGTGGCTGGATGGCAACACTAGGTTTTTATACATATAATACACAAGAGCCATGAATATCCTGTAAATGATATCCTTATAAAGGGTGACTAGTTATGTCATCAGTTATAAACGGTGAATAGTGATGTAATTTTTGTCACATGACTCCTAAAACTTGTGTATTATAATAAATAAAGTACCCCTTGTTGGAAAAGATGAGGATATTAGAAGTAACCTTGGAGTTCCATGACCTGTATAAAAACACTCAGCCTTTGGCCTTGTCGTGCTTTTATATGATCATGGAACTCCTCGGTGACATATTATCCTTATATTTTACAATAGGGGGTACTTTATTCACTATATAATTGTACATATAACTGCAATTGCATGCATGTAAAAGTCCACATAGAAGTGTAGAAAAATGTACTTACATCATCCAGCAGATTTACCATTTCAGTTATTTCTGATACTATTTGTGATATGTTCTGCATCTGACGATACTAAAGAATCAGACAAAATCAACTAAAAACAAATCGATCTACAGAATTAAACAAAACCATTAATTAATGATGAACAAAGTTTACATGTTACATATTAGTGTACCCCTGTCACACTGAATGATAGAATGTTTCAGATTTAAATTTAATTTTGGCTAATAAAGTTACCAGGAGCAGTTTTTTCTTACATTGCCTAATGGCAGGTGTGCCCCTTAAACAAAATAAGCTTCCTGCTTCCCTAAAATAAGATCTTGTAGTTCTGTTTAGACCTTCTCTGGACTGAACATCAGGGGCACTCAGGTTTAACCTTTGCATGTTGCAAGAACTTGCAAAAGTGCTCAGAAGAGTGCAACGAGCAAATGCACATGGTTGTATGGTTGGGTATATGCCACCTCTAACTGTATGTAATGGTATGCTTCAATATTCTAATATAACCTCTGCAAACACTCAAGTTAATATTGGAGAATTTGGAGACAATCTATACACTGGTTACTTGCAGCTTCACATTGAAATCAAATATCTAAAATGTCTTTATACATAGTCTTATAGGGCTCAATTACTAAAAGCAAGGTATGGGCCATGGTGTAAAAAATGGACAGGTATGGAGAGGTATGCTGGGGACAGTATATGAGCATCGTATGAGTATAGTAAGTACGGAGTGGCTCTCCACCTTACAGTGTGCTTAGGGATGCAAATTTTGACCCCTTTAGTGCTCTTGCACCCAGGCAGTAATAAGAGTGAGTTTTAAGACCATAATAAGTTGTTTCTCAGTCTAGCATATAGAGCCCTCTGACTTCGTTAGCAAGCATCCTTCTAATTTCACTGGGAAAATCTTTCAAGTGTTGATGACTGAAATGTAATTTTGCATAAAAGGAGGCATTACAGCAGTTCCTACCATACACACATAAGTACAAATTATACATGAAGGAAATGTGCAGAATACACAGTACTCACATATTACATTTAGAGAAATAAAGTGAAAGAAGCCATACTTAGAAATACAACTAAACTAGAAACAAGGGATGACTTAAGACATACCCAATGGTTTGACACCACAACAGCAAATTCAATATACATCGGTCCATCACTCTGAAATGATATAAAATAATCATGTATTTTGAAAAGTTCAGTCAAGGTTTATCTTATACCCACAGTAAGAATTTTCAAAATGCATAGGCTGTTGTATAAAAATGTTGCAGTTGTTCCTTTGGCTGAATAAGTAGCAAAAAAATGATGGGTTTCTTTTGTGCACCCTGAAGTTTCCTTTCTACATACTGTATATTTGCTTACCTTATGGGAAACTGGAGAGGACAACTGAAGAGAATGTTTTTTACTTTTCAATTTCAGTCCACATGCTAGATTTCCAACTCTATCTTCTGATCGATACATTATATGTTTTGAAGTGCGGTGTGGGTCTAGTGGCTCAATTCTGTAACTAAAACTCTCATATTGTATAAAGCCCCTGCAAATTAAAACAAGTTAAAATTAAATAAACATATATTAAATAGAACTCATATGAATGGATTCCCATTGGATGATATTCTTGCATTAGCTGGGCCACTGGCCCTAAAGCAAGGGTCCCCAACCTTTTTTGGCCCAAAGAAGAGACAATTTTTTTGCAAGGACCAAGGAACCAGGGGGTCGGGAGGGGTAGGGGGTCAGAGTCCAATTCCAGCGCGTCGGCATCCAATTCTGTGCGCCGGCGTCCAATTTGGCGCGCCGCTTTAATTGTTTGCCGGCTCAGTTCAGGACTGTCCGTGGCCTGGTTCTGGCCCGCAGCCCGGCAGTTGGGGAGCCTGCCCTAAAGGACTTCAAAAAGTTTTATGCAGCGTTGCTCTATGCATCCATTCATATGCCATTAATGGCAATCATAAAAAGTTTAAGGCCAACAAGATTTGGGTACAGCAAAACAGCTACTGAAGGTTAATGTCTCCTTTAACATTTCATACAGTCTCTGGAATGTTACTACTGCCATAGGAAAGTTGGCATGGCTAAGCTGTTACAAGCTAATTTGCTGTCTAGAAGCTTTCCATTGTGAGAAATGCATTGTTGGTTCACAGCCTGAAATGAATTTTCTGCTACAACATTACCCAGTACAAATGCTAAGAACCAGATGTAAGGCTTTTGTCTCTCATGTGGGAGATGTTGCACCAGTGGAATTTAACCTTTTTTTTGATTAGTCAGTCATTCCCAAAGTGTCCTTAAAAGCATAACTATCTGCAAACAAAGATAACCTGTATTGTAACCTGTATCGAAATTTTTTTTACAGCAATCATTACATCCCATCTCATAAATAGGGAGGAAATTTACAGTATGATGGTAATGATTATAAAGGTCATAAACTAAAAAAATACAGTCTTAGTTTAAAGGGGTGGTTCACCTTTAAGGTAATTTTAAGGTAATGGCCAATTCTATGCAACTTTTCAATTGGGTTTCATTATTTATTTTTTTATAGTTTTATAATTATTTGCTTTTTTCTTCTGATTCTTTGCAGCTTTAAAATGGGCATCGCTGACCCCTTCTATCAAGCAAATGCTCCGTAAGGCTACAAATGTATTGTTAATTTGTATTACTCATCTTTCTATTCAGGTCTCTCCTATTCATATTCCAGTCTGTTATTCAAATCACTGCATGGGTACTAGGGTAACTCGGACCCTAGCAACCAGATTGCTGACACTGCAAACTGGAGAGCTGCTGAATAAAAAGTTAAATAACTCAAAAACCACAATAATAATAGATTGAAAATAATAGAATAATAGAAAATGAAAAACAATTGCAAATAGTCTCCGAATATCACTTTCTACATCATACTAAAAGTTAACTCAAAGGTGAACAACACCTTTAAGACATGATCTGAATTATAATATTACAAAAATAAATAAAAGTGAGCCCAGGGCTCACTTTTATTTATTTTTGTAATTTATTTTTGTGATATTTGTATATTTTTCGTTTCCATTTTTTTCTCATGTAATAAATATATGATTTAATTTTTCTAAATTGAGTGTGCAATCCTTTCCAGATTTCCTATATATAAGATTGGGAGAACCACATGGGGAGTCTCCCCTTGGAGACTCATGAAACACAGGCAGAGGAAATACTTATACATGTCGAAAACACTAAATTGTGCATTTTCCTGAAATCCGCCAATGAGGCGAGCTGAGGCGCTCGCCTCAGACGGCATCGCCAGCTAGGTTTCCAGGGGCGGCAAAAAGCCGCTCCTGGTGCCTTTAAGAGCCGAATTTCCGGTTTTTGAACCGGAAATTCGGCTTTACTAGGGCGAGAGAGCGCAATTGCGCTCTCCGCACTAGCGTTGCTGCCTCACCCCCGGAAATCGAATCGGGCTGGGGGGCGGCATTACTGGAGCCGCCTCAGGCGGCAATGCATACAGAAACGGCGCTGCCTGATATCCACCCAAGGGTATAGTGATAGGTACAGTAGATGTCACTATTATTGCTGCATATTATGGTTTCGGACCCTATCAGAGAGAATGACGTATGTACCATTAGCCTAAAACATCAAAAAAGAATGAATATGTAACAAACACAATCCTAAAACATAATTATGCCTCTTTATAGGTCCTTGGTAAGGCCTCATCTGGTGTATACAGTGCAGTTTTGGACTTCAGTCCTTAAGAGGGATATAAATGAGCTGGAGAGAGTGCAGAGACGTGCAACTAAATTGGTTGGAGGGATGGAGGACTTAAATTATGAGGGGAGACTGTCAAGGTTGGGGTTGTTTTCTCTGGAAAAAAGGCGCTTGCGAGGGGACATGATTACACTTTACAAGTACATTAGAGGACATTATAGACAAATAGCAGGGGACCTTTTTACCCATAAAGTGGATCACTGTACCAGAGGCCACCCCTTTAGACTAGAAGAAAAAACGTTTCATTTGAAGCAACGTAGGGGGTTCTTCACAGTCAGGACAGTGAGGTTGTGGAATGCACTGCCGGGTGATGTTGTGATGGCTGATTCAGTTAATGCCTTTAAGAATGGCTTGGATGATTTTTTGGACAGACAATAATATCAAAGGCTATTGTGATACTAAACTCTATAGTTAGTATAGGTATGGGTATATAGAATTTAATTAAAAGTAGAGAGGGGTGTGTGTATGGATGCTGGGTTTTCATTTGGAGGGGTTGAACTTGATGGACTTTGTCTTTTTTCCACCCAATTTAACTATGTAACTATAACTACTGTATGTAACTATGTAATTTGCCCTCATCATAAGAAAGGTAAGAACTATAAACATGTGCATGTTTTACATACACGAGTACCTCAGTCCTGCACAGCTGCTGAGTGACACTGAAGATTCAGGGTATCCTTCCACATAACCATGGTAATAGCAGCTGTCCTAAAACAAGTTGAGAAAAGTAAAAATTAAGTATTAGGAAAATTCTTATGTAAGTATTGTTAGTATGTGTTAAAAAAAAACCCAAAACCTGTAGTCATTTAAAGGGAGGGCTGATTTTTAAAGGCAGTCATATATAAGCCGACCACTATGTTATCAGACTTATAAGCCCGCAGGCCAAATGTATGTACGAGGGGCCTTACATGGTATAGCCGCCTTTCTATCGTTCAATGTGTCAAGCATGATTCTGCACAACTGTGTGTATGGAGTTGTTGTGTATAAATGTACAAAAAGAGAATGTACAAAAATGTTATATTAGAATTGCAAGTAGTTTCCATTTCCTACCCTGTGCCTAGTCTCTTCCAGATATGTAAGCTTCAGCGCTGTGTGGTCTGATACCCTTCATGCCACATATTCTGCATTTTACAGTATTAATAGAGACAAATATCCCATGGAACTTAGAAAGTGATGAGTGAAGTAAAGTAACATGAATACAGAGTTAGGATTAGGTAGACTTAACATTAGACTTATTAAACTGACATCAGCAGCTGGCATCTTAACCCTGAAATCTTATTCCAGGAAACCTGCCAAGTGTCTGTTGGTCAATATAACACTGATGCTAACATACAGCAATTATTTTCACATTAAATTATATTTTGCTCATAACAAAGAGAGAGAGAGAGAGAGAGAGAGAGAGAGAGAGAGAGAGAGAGAGAGAGAGAGAGAGAGAGAGAGAGAGAGAGAGAGAGAGAATCACAGCTGCCATGTAGAGCATATCAGGGTGGTCATCCTGAGGAGCCTGCAAGTTAAAATAGGTTTGAACACAGACAAAATGTGACATTTTTTTTAATCTAGGGTTTAATTTTGAGTCCAGAGTAATAAGGATGAATAAGTAACAAGGATGTTCAGCTGACCCCATTAAACAGCTCTACAAGGCAGCAAACATTTCATCGTATGCAAACTGGTACATAGTTTAAATTAGATACCACACTATAAAGTTGACTGAGCATCTGGAGAGTTTAAAGGAAAACTATACCCCCCAAACAATGTAGGTCTCTATAAAAAGATATTGCATAAAACAGCTCATATGTAAAACCCTACTTCATATAAATAAACCATTTTCATAATATACTTTTCTAGTATTATGTGCCATTGGGTAATCATAAATAGAAAATTGCCATTTTAAAAAATAAGGGCCGCCCCCTGGGATCGTACGATTCACAGTGCACACAAACACACCAAACAAAACATACATGTTAGGTCACATGAGCCAATTAACAGACAGTTGTGTCTTTTGCTTCCACACTTCTTCCTGTTACAGTTAGAGTTGTAGTATTTCTGGTCAGGTGATCTCTAAGACAGCACACAGACCATCACAAAATGGGGGTACAAGGCAAGAGATGTAAAAAAGCAATATTTACTTAAATATATAGACCAGTTTGGTAAAGATTCTTTAATCACCACTTGATAAAGGGCCTTGAGCCTGAAACATGTTGCGGAAATAAACACAGTTATTAGCAGCTAGTAAGGCTTCAGTGGCCTTTCTCAGATTAGATCTAAGGTGAACTTTCTGAAATCACAACACACCACTTCCAAATAATTTACTTGGGACCAAGTAACAAGAAACCAAGTAACAAATACAGACATATGTTCTGACCTGAATGTATGGTTCATCTGCAATCAATTCGTTGTCTTTTCCATATGTAAATACCTTCATATTGGATAGGACGGATTCTCTAAAACCATTAACATTAGATTTAAACATTTAAAAAACATGTTTTAAAATGTAAACTCATTTTGTTGCTATTTTATAAGTATATTTTTATATATTGTTCTACAACTTCATGTGACAAAGTTGCTAAATTGTCTAGGACAATGTTTGCAAAGCCCAAAGATAGGAATACTTTTCTGCACTTCGACTCCTTCCACCCAATGAAGGTTAAAAAATCACTGCCAAATTCACAATATAGCAGAGTCAAACTGATTGTAAGCGATGAACAACTGCTGGGTGGAAGATTAGACGAGATGCAGGAAAAGTTTAGAGAGAGAGGGTATCCAAATAACCTTTTAGAGATAGAGAAATCAGATAGAATGAATAGGATAAAAGTCAGACAAAAAAGACAAATGGATTGTATTTCCTTTTGTTTCTAGATTATGGGGTAGATTTATCAAGGGTCAAATTTTGAATTAAAAAAACTTCGGAATTCAAAAAGACCAACCGAAATAAAATCAAAGTTATTTTTGGCTGAATAGGTCAGTTTTCAATTGAATAGGTCAATTTTTGATCGAATTCGAATCGTACGAATAAAAGTAATAGTGCATTCGATCAAATTAGATTCTAAGTTTTTACAAAAAACCCTTCAAATTGGGTCTGGGAGGTCCCCCCATTTGTACACACAAATTAGCAAGCTTTCAGAACATTTTAGTTCCTTTTTAAGCTGATTACCTAATCAGCTTGGAAAAATAAAAAAATATAAATAAAAGGAACTAAAATGTTCTGAAAGCTTGCTATGATTATATTAGTTAGCCAATAAAGATATCACCTTTATACCACTTTTGTTATTTTTTATTTCAAAGGGGTTGCCCTGTAAAATTTTTACTGGCTAACACGGTACAGCAACTTTACCTGAAAAAAGTAAACAAGGCGTTATGGGTCAGGTCAAACATGGCACCTTCCCATGTTTAGGTTGCAGCTGCAGCTCTAACTGGCAGAAAGGGGATGTAATATATCATCCGCGTATGGGTACCCCCTTAAAAATTCAGGGATAAGGGCTCTTACACACGAGCAGTTGAAGCTGCGCTCCCCTGCGTTGCGTATTTTCTGCGTTCAGCCGCAGGGGAGCGCAGGAATAGACGCATTACATTTTTTCCAATGGGGCTGTACTCACACAGGCGCGTGTAGGTGCCAAACGCAGGTTGAGATGCAACATGCTGCATTTTTCCTGCGACAAATTTGTAAAAGTAGACGGCACAATATGTTTCTCTCTAAAAAGATGTATTGTCTAGTGTCGAGTGATAAAACATACCTCTCAACATTTTGTAAATAAAAAGTGGGACAAAAAAGTTTGCACCTGTAGCGCAGGAATTTTTTTTGACCACGCCCATTTTTGTGGCCATCCCCCACACCCCTTAATTACAATGTTAATTTTGAAAAATTTGGCAGGTTATGAAAGTTTGAACATATTTCTGTGTTTTTTTGTTATTACAATTTTGCCAATGAAGGTGAATTGCCCTTTAACTGTGAGACTAACTTTTCCCAAGGGACCTGTTGTCTTATAGTGTTACAATTACTTATCTCGAAATTGTTACAAAAGTATCTTATCTGCTGCTGCGGCTGTTCTGGGCTCTCTGCTAAAAGCCAATTAAGCTAGAAACGTTGTTCCTTTTTCTGGCTGTTTGGTGCAGAGAAAAACAAAAAGCTGTCAAAGAGGGACTGTCCTTCTAAAAACGGGACAGTTGGGAGGTATGGATAAAAAGCTATTTGCAGCCTGAAACGTCGCTTATCCAGGTCCTGCCAAGTATTCCAGATAAAGGCATTTTTATTTAACAATTGGTGGTGCTGTATTTTTTTTTTACGCAAGAGGATTGGACTGTGGCCATTCAGGGTATGTGCACAAGGACTCTTAGGGTAAGGGCACACCTGGAGATTCGTGGAGATTTAGTAGCCCGGTAACTAATAGCCTCTTCTTTGCGGCGACTAATCTCCCCGAACGGTTTCCCCCTGTCTTCCACCTGCTAGAATGAGAAATCGCCTGCGTCATGGCACTCACGATGCTCCGTTTTCCGAAGTCGCCGGGCGACTAGATCTCCCAGAATCTCCAGGTGTTTCCACAAAAAGCAAAAAGATTTCATGTTCCAGAATAAGCACTTCAACATGAAACAAGGTGAGAGAAATGTTGAATCTGATGATTCATGTGTGTATGTAGCCACTCGGTAGCTTGAGAAAGAGTCTGCACAAATCAGACCTGCCGTCAGCACCACATAGGATTATGCATTCAAATGGATACATGTCCCACTGCATTCACTCTGCATGGGAAATCATTGCATACATGTTCCCGACAGCACTCCACAAAATTTATATTATTACCCATATTTGGCACAGAATCCAGGGCGCAACATTTCAAGTCTACATTGACCCTTTACCAAGCTAAATACATGTGCTCCTAATAACACTTATATAGTGCAATATACACCACCACCCAGTGGTAACATGAGCCACAGTACAAAATTACAAAATCGTATCAGTATTACATGTATCCATATTACAAATATAAATATTCATTAATGTAGCAATTACAATGGGAACAAAATATTAAGGGGCAGATTTATTAATGGTCAAATTGAAAATGAGAGTTTTCACATTTTTTTATGGTCAAAATTTGATTCGAGTTGTTTTTTAAGAAATTCGATTTTCGAGATATAGCAACGTCTGGCCTTTTAAGAATATGAATTTGACTATTCGCCACCTAAAACCTGCCAAATTCCTGTATAAGTCAATGGGAGAGGTCCAGTGACCAATTTGAAGATGTTTGCAGCCTTTCTGACATTCACCTTTTTTTCGGGTCAGTAAAATTCGTCGCGTTTTACATATTCGATTTTATTAATAGTCGAATTTCAAGTAAAATCAAATTCATGTGAGTTAAAAAAAACTCTCATGAATTCGAAATTCGACCCTTGATAAATGTGCCCATATTCCTTGTTCATACCATGGGGCCGCGTCGGAACTAGGGGTAGGTACGTGCCTGGTGAGTGGGATACCTATCCCTGTTCCGGGTCCTTGTCCCCCCACTGAGGATAGTAACCGAGTGCTCCACTCTGTGGAGTAGCTCTTTAGCTCTATCTCTGTCACGGCAGCATTTATCAACCACATTTGCAATCTTAATTTTTAATCGGTTCACTGCACGGTTGGGCATTACCTATTGCTCACCTCTTTTGTTTTAAACGGAGCAAAAGGGGCTTTCCTTCAGTTCTTATGAGGTATGTAACTTTCTGAAACATAAAGAAAAATACTTTGATAATGGCAGATAAAGAGCGAAAGAAGCAAGGATGTTACCAGTATATAAAAAGTATATAAAACACAGCAGTAGTGCTATGTGTAAAAATTGAAATAGTATTGTGCCTTTTAAACACCATGTAACGTCTCGCAGTTAGGAACTTATCGGCAGCTGGCACTCTAGATGCACTCGAGTACCCCTGCGAATTCCAGTGTTCGCCGACGTCCTTTTGGGGCCCCGGGCTTTCTGCGGTGGAACCAACAGGGGTGCTCTTTGGAAATTGAGAGTTCGGAAATGGTACCGTCAAGGATCAGGCAATTCATAGTCTCAAAATCAGGCAAAGATGTCAGGACAGGCGGCAAGAATCAGTCAGACGGGCAGAAGTAAAACAAGGAATCAATCAAAGTAGTATGCTTAAAGGACCAGTAACATCAAAAAATGAAAATACTTTAAAGTAATAAAAATATAATGCAGTGTTGCCCTGTACTAGTAAAACTGCTGAGTTTGCTTCAGAAACACTACTATTGTTTATATAAATGAGCTGCTGTGTAGCCATGGGGGCAGCTATTCAAAGGAGAATAGTCTCAAGTTACACAGCAGATAAGCTCTGTAGAACATAATGTTATGTGTTATCCACTAATTATCCTGTGCCATATAGCCTTTTTTCAATTTCCGCCATTGCTACTCAGCAGCTTGTCTATATGAACTATAGTAGTGTTTCTGAAGCAAACGGATCAGTTTTACAGGGCAACACTACATGATATTCTCATTACTTTAAAACACTTTCATTTTTTGGTGTTACTGTTCCTTTAAGGGAGGAACTCTGCGGGCGATCCAAAATGATGTGCAAAAATGCAAGTCGAATACAACAAAAATAAGGTAAACAACAGGAATGTTGGATGGTGTTGCATCGTTCGTCCGACGCGACATGACTGTTGGTGCAGACGCTGCACGCTATGTCTGCATCCGACAGTCGTGTCGCGTCGGATGAACACTGCGCCTTCATCCGACATTTCAATCACTTACCTTATTTCTGTCGCAACCGATTTGACACCTGCGTTTTTGCGCAGCATGTCGGATCATGCCAAAATCTCCCGTGGAGTTCCTCCCTTAGGCAGGGTCTGTAAACAGAAGCCAGCTTGGGAACTGTTTTCCAGAAAGAGCAGGGTTTTTAAAGGAGATTTGGCAGCAACTTCGAATTTCGTGCCACAAACGTCAGACACCCGTGACAATCGGGACTGCACAGGACCGGGACGACACGTCAGGCACGCATGCGCAGTGGGACCTGAGGACAGACGCACCGGGAGGTAATGGAACCCGCCAATCTCCCTGCACGTCTTACACACCATTAAAAATGATTGTGCCTCCTTGAGCTAGTGTATACTAGAGCCGTGCACTTGTGCGCTCTTTGTGCTTTATTTAGTGCACAAGGTAAAAGGGACAGCACTCTCCAGAGCTCAATTACCCTACATCTACTTTAACAGGAAGGAAATACAGGGCTTTCGTGTAGTGTTTTATCTACACATGCTTGTTGCACTAGAAAAATTGCATGCAACTTGTTGGATCAATTAAATGTGAATTATTTTATTAAAATGGAGTCTATGGGCTCTGGCCTTCCTGTAATTCGAGCTTTGTGGATGACAGGTTTCCAGCTAACAGATCTTATACCTGGTTTCCCCTAAATGAAAACACTTGAATTTTCATGCAGTATATAATTACCTCATTCCCAGTTTGTGCTCTAGACTGTATTTTCAGAGGATCTATAATTGCATACTCTTGTAAGTGTGAACTCCAGTCTTGTTTATACCAGTCTATGAAATAGAAATGAAGGTATGAATATGTATTGCTGGAAATAATTAGTGAAAAGATACCAAATTAATGGTACTATATCTAAACTACACTGGCTTTTAGTGCTCCATTGGACCAAGAGCACAGCTCTGAAAAGTATGAGTCAGTTTGTGCTCAGTTTTATTATAGAGAGAGGTATGGTCAACATAATGATACCCAAGTCTTGGGGCCTATAGCTACTGGGTACATAGCATTGTACTTGGTCATATTACTTTTCAAGTTGACTGTTATCAACTGTAATCAAGACTAGGGATGCCCTGAATCCAGGATTATGTTTGACAAGATTCTGCCTTTTTTAGCAGGTTTCGGACTCGGCCGAATCCAAGTCCCTGGCCAAACCAAATCAAAAAAATCACACAAACAATGAAAAACGTTTTAACTTTTTTTTCTATTTTCCCTATGTTTCCCTAATTTACATTTGCAATATATAGAAATAATAACTTTTTCCAATTACTTTTTATGTTCTGTGTCACCATTTTTTCTAATATTGAAGTGTAAAATGTCTTTTTTTTCACCTTTTAAAGAAGCTCTGAGGAGGGTCGCTGACCCTGTAAACTGTTCTAAATTGATACATTTAGTTGACACATTTCTTATCTTATCTCTGGGTCTCATTAAAGGCAGCTGTTGAAATTGATACAATAGTTGCTAATACTCCAGAGATGCTGCTGAGAAATGTATCAACTAAATGTTGCAAAATTGTAACCGTATAGAGTCGGCGCCTGAATTACTGAGCTGCCAGACTCAAACACCACAGGCAGGAACATTCAACTTTAAACTTCGATTTTGGAAAAACAGTAAAAAATGAATAATGGAAAGTAATTGAAAAAAAGTCTTTATTTCTGGGGAGCTATCTGAAAACAATGGAACTGATAAAGGTGTTTGGAAGGTGAACAACCCCTTTAATTTTCTGGTGTAATACAGGCCCTTGTTCTTAATCTTCTCGAGTAATACAGGCCCTGTTCTAAAGCTGGCCATAGATGTAAACATCTTTAAAAGATCTTTTCGTTATTGTGAGACCACGATTATCTCGAAATGATCATTTAAATGTACGATTTGTGCAGCAACTAAAAAGACCATTTCAGACGATATTGCCAGGAAAACTGAAGGGTAGCTGCCTGCTTGGCCCTCCAAACATAGATAGATTGCACTGGGACCGATAAAATCTTTTATAACCCGGGCGATCATTTTTCTGACAGATGTCGGACGAAAAATCGTAAAATGATCGTTCGATTCCCACTAACTTCACGATAATTTGACAGATTGGTCGGATTTCGCTAAAATCGGTCGTTCACCAAAGAAAAATCTTTGTGTCTATGGGGACCTTTAATCTTCTTGGGTAATACAGGCTCTGTTCTTAAAGGGGAACTATTGCGAAAATTAAATATAAGTTTCATCATACTGAAATAAGAAACATTCAATTCAATCAATTAAATATTTTGCATTGTTTCTGAAATAATCAAGTTTATCTTCACTATCCCTCTCTCAGCATATGTTTCTCTTCAGTCTGTCTTCATGCAGCTGTTGGGTGTCAGATAATCATTGACAGTTAGTTCCAATATATCTTATAGGGGGGGGGCTCCCTTTCCTATCAGATGTATTAGAGCTCACTCAAATAACTGATTCCAGTACAAATAATAGCTAAATAGCTGCCTTTTGCACAAATTCTGCATGATGTCTGGTGATTTTAATAGAGTGACCTCTAATACATCTTCTAGGCAAAAGGAGCCCATCTATAAGATATATTGGATCTAACTGTCAATGAATATCTGATCCAACTCCTGCATGAAAAGAGAATGAAGAGAAACAGATGCTGAGAGAGGAAAAGTGAAGATGAATGTGATTATTTCAGAAACTGTACAGAATGTTTAATTGATCGTATTTAGAAAATTTCTTGAGCTGAAGATTATATTAAATTTTCATTTTAGCGATAGTTCCCCTTTAATCTTCTCAGGTAATACAGGCCCTGGAACAATAAATTACAAACAGTTGAATGGTGCACAAAGCCAAAATATTGGTACTACCAGGTAAAAGTGTAGTAGGAAATTAGAGCAAAAATTAATAATGTTCACGGGAGGGCATACTCACAATTCATCCCAGTCCCAGGGTGCAAGTCCACAATAACATTCCAATAATTGTGAGTGCCTTCTAAAAAATAAAGGGCCAATGAATTAAAAAAAAATACAAAATATTTATTAGGACATTTTAGACAGAAACCTAACATGTCCTAATAAATATTTTATATTATTTTAAATTTATTGGCCCTTTGTTTTTCAGGGGCACTCACAATTATTGGAATGTTATTGAATACAGGCCATGTTCATCTCATCGGGTATTGCTCTTCCCCACTGGGCCATGGATGTGACACCGGGTCAATGATACAGTACTTAAAGGACCACTAAAATAATATATTTTTAAAAAAAATTAATTTGTACTAAACGAAAAACAAAACAAAACCAAGACACTTTTCACTTTAAATTAAAAAAAAAACGCTATTAAGAAATAACTTACTGATTCTCTGCTTTCTTCAGAAACGCAACGATCCATCGCGCGACGCTCGATTTCTCCTCCCTCGCTATCTCCTATAGAAGGCAGGGAGGAGAAATCGAGCGCCGCACGATGGATAGTCACCCTGTCGCCGTTTCTGAAGAGAAGCGCAAGCGGAGAATTGGTAAGTTATTTCTTAAAGGGGTGGTTCACCTTTAAGTAAACTTTTAGTATGTAATAGAATGGCCAATGCTAAACAACTTTTCCATTGGTTTTCATTATTTTTTTTTTATATAGTTTTATAATTATTTGCCTTTTCCCTCTGACTCTTTCTAGCTTTCAAATGGGTGTCGCTGACCCCCATCTAAAAAACAAATGCTCTGTAAGGCTATAAATGAATTGTTATTGCTAATTTTTATTTCTCATCCTTCTAGTAAGGCCCTCCACTATTCATATTCCAGTCTCTTATTCAAATCAATGCATGGTTACTAGGGTAATTTGGACCCTAGCGACCAAATCGTTTATAATGCAAATTGAAGAGCTGCTGAATAAAAAGCTAAATAACTCAAAAACCACAAATAATAAAAAATGCATACCAATTGCAAATTGTTTCAGAACATTACTCTCTACATCATACTAAAAGTTAACTCAGAGGCAAACAACTCCTTTAATAAAGAATTTAAAGTTAAAAGTGTCTCAGTGTTTTTTTTTTTTCCGGTAAGTACGAACACATTTTTTTTTAATAAAAAAAATTGTTACTGGCCCTTGTTACACTATTTTTTCAAATTTGACATACGGCTGTACAGGGAAGGTTTTTATGCTTCCAAATCCTAAAATATAATTGTTACTCAACCACACCCCCTCCCTGGTGATTCCCGGGGGCCCAGAATATGTCACCACATGACAAAAACACAGTTAATTCATCTTCTGTCCCATGATTTGAAGCCTCTAATCTTTAACCATTGATATAAAGTCAGAGTTTCCCAAATACAGAATCTCTCCACCTCACCCTCCGCCGCCATTATGCCTATAGACAGCAGGGCAATCCCCGCAACAATAGGCAGCGTTTTGCCCAATAGCATCGCGCCGATGTGGGTAAAGTAAACACACTAAAACACCCGTGTTAATAGGTCCCGCCCAAGCACGGAAACAGACACACACACAGCGCCTTCCCAGTGAGGTAAAATGGGCACCACAGCGAGCGCTTCCGGGTGTAGCTAAAGGCGGGAAAGCGGGAATTTGCGCTTGCGCAGTTTTCTCCTACTTTCCTCTGGCCGATGGTTGTTACTTACTAATATCACCTCAGAACAATGTTCTTCGACAATGTTATTGTAGTTTGTCACGTGTCACAGGAATAGCCTCCTCAGTAATCAATCCCCACGGGTAAACCTAATTAAAAAAAAAAACAACTATTGTTCCAATGAGGAGCTTACTGGTTTCAGATATTTACAACAGGGATTTGGTCATAATAAAGAAGATATATGTTCATTTTAATGAATAAACCCTTAGATTAAGATTTCAGGTATAGGTACATATACACGTATGCTTCATTTGCCTCATAACATATCTCACAACATTAAGGAGAAAGAGGGACAAAAAGGCTAATTTTTTTGGCCATGCACATTTTTTGTGGCCACACTCCCCAATTACCATGTTCATTTTACATAATCTGGCAGGTTATGAAAGTCTGAACCTATTTCTGTGGTTTTTATATGTTATTACAGTTTTGCAAATGAAGGTGAATTGCCCTTTAAGATGCAAGTCTAAGTTCTTATGTTATCAAACTGTCACAAAAGTATGTCAAGTACCTAATCTGGGCTGTCTGGCAAGACGCAATTAAGTTAGAAACTTTGTATCTGTTTCTGGCTGTTCAGTGCAGTAGATCAAAGAGAAACCCGGGACTTATCAGTACAAATCAGTGACAGCGGGCTGTCAAAATTGGGACTGTCCTGCTCAAAACGGTTGGGACAGTTGGGAGGTATGTTTTTGGTGTGTCATAAGCCCATATCATTTAAGAGGAGGCCGGAGCAAAATGTATACTATGTCAAGCAATTGATGTCAGGCTGAGGTGTCCGTGTCCCAGGGCTCCCGTCTAGAGGCCCTCCAATCCAGTCGCGAGCGCCACCATCCCCTCACCCCACCACACACCACGTACCTAGGGTTGCCACCTTTTCTTGAAAAAAATACCGGCCTTCAGTGTCGGACTGGCCCACCGGTATACCAGGAAAACCCCGGCTCAAATGTTAGTGTGCCCTCCTGCATCTATCCATTAGGCCTGTTTCATTGTCATTACCTACTTCTGTATGGGAACAAAGAGGCTAAATAGATAGAATAATAATAGAATAAAAAGAAAACTGACTTGAAATATAGAGGTTGAGTGAGGTGAGGAAGAGGAGAAATAGTGGGCCCATGGACCAAGGTTTTCTGGTGGGCCCCTGGCATCCCAGTCCAACACTGCCGTCCTTCCTATAATCTTGCTGTTTTTTTTCCTATTAATAGCTTTGGCATCACGCATCATTTTTACCTGCCAGGCCAATCAGACCCCGACCCTGGGGTGTGGGCTGGCCAATCTGACCCCGACCCTGGGAGTGCTGCGATTGGCATCGACAGTAACTAAAGGAGGAAAGGACGGTCGAGGGCCCAGGTGTCTGACCCTAATGTCAAGCATCCCTATGTATACTTTGAAACTAATGTCCCAAACTCATTTAACCCCCTTAGAACACGGGTAACTCATTTAAATTGGCAGAAATGTTATGATACCTATTTGATGCCAAATTTCATGGCCCAAACTATTTTGGGCCAAGTTACAACTATAATATATACTATGCAGAGCATAGTCATTAAACCCCTTTAACACAATTCCAAAAAAAATAACCTGAATGAATCAGAAACTTTACATGAAGAAATATACTGCAAAACAGTATGACATATATGGTACTTTATTTCAGTAGAGTTATGTGTGAGATACATACAGTACCGGACATCCAGTATTTATTTTGCTTTACATAATTTATGTAAGAGGCAGAATATCCAGTGAATATTCAGGTACTATTCGAGAACTGAGTAGTCTCTATTCCTTGTTTCATTTAGTATATCTCCAGTATATTTGCCCCTTTTTCTAATTTTAGTAAAAAAAGGTGGGCTTAATGGAAATTTGGCAGAAATAGAACAGATCTGGGCGGTCTAGCCAAATATCTCTGAATATCTGAAATAAGAATGTTGGTATGATGCCCTAGTATCATATGAACACATGCTATAACGAATTAAAGACAAGTATAAACCATAAGAATATTTTTGACAAGATTTATTAGAAAACTCCATGCAATGTTATAAAATACACCAAAACCAACATGCTAGTATAGTTTCTGCAAGTATCAATTATTACATGTTTTTCAGTTAGAGAGGACTTTGTTTGGACTTGCTACATTTAACTGTTCATCTATGTGTGTATATTCAGTTTTCACACAAAAGCAGTAGGAAGCCAGCTAAAAGATGACCATAAAAGTGACAATTCTACTTCAATTAATGGATATACAGGTATAATCACAGTGAATTAAATAAGTTTTATTAGAAAGAAAAGTTAACTCTTACGATAATAAATGGGTACTCAGACTCTACAGCCACACAAGGTATCAGTTAATTGTAATGAAAAAGAGAGAAAGAAAGAAAAGAACCTTGTTTTGTAACTGTATCAAATACTACACCTCTGTAATTCAACCACTTCTCTCCAAATAATATAGTTTCAATTCGTTGTATAGTTTAGAAAAGAATACCCAAATAAACTGATAACACCAGATTAGCAAGTTACAATGTTGCTTATTATTACAGTTTGGTGAATTTAACTCCTCTCTACTGGATATAGCAAGCCGTGTGCAACATTCACCTTCAAACACCTTTTAATAATGATTCTAATAAAGAAAAAAACGTAACAATTGGTATCGTTTGTTATTTTATTCCGGTTTAACCCACAAAGTCGATAACCAACTAAAATTAAAATTCGGAGTTAGTTACTCCCTATTCAATCACTTTTAATTTAAGGTGCCGTTATCTTATAAGGATTCCATTTCGTTCAAAAATTCATTAAATTCACTCTCAGTATTCTTAATCAATTTAACCAATAAAAGGTTTACTATTGCAATTCATTAAAATGTACAATATAAAGTGACCTGTGCAATCAATTCAATGTTGAATGATTCTGATGTGCTCTGATTAATAAAGTGCCATGTGCAATTAATTAATTCACCATTCCATTTAGTGGCTTGTGCATAAATTAATTAAAATCTAGGCGTTAATTACTATGGTCACAATTAAGAAACCTCCTGGTTATCAACCTCTTGATTAAAAGTTGAGAAAAGTGAAAATTGTATAGAGGGTGGAGTTGCTCCCAAGAATATAACTATAGTTTTTTCTAAGTCCATAGGAGCACCACAAAGATGTAGAACGACAGGACCTGTAGGGCTGCGGTCTCAGTTGTACCTTTCTATCTGTTTGAAAGAGGCTATCTTAACCTACAAAACCGCAAACCCCACAGTCCTTAGAAGAGAAACTAGATAAGTAAAAAGAGTCTGAGAATATAATAAAAAAGATTTTTCGTTTCAATCCCGCCCCACCATCCGGTGGGTTAAAGCTAAAATCAAGGAGACCGTCAGTTGCCCTGACGTATGTTTCGCAATTCGCTTTTTCAAAAGGCAATTACCGCTCGCTTTCTATCGCAGTTCTTTATAGCCGCATTCACTTCCGCATATCCTTTGCATTGACGTCATCTTCTCGCGAGATTACGCGTCTAACTATGACAGACGTGCATCTACGCGAGTTTCAATGACAGGCGCATATCTAATTTCCCAATTCCAAATCCAAGGATGTAAGGGGCTTCTTTGTGAGTTAACCCCTACATTACTGATGATTTTAGGGGATTGGATAAGGCGGTTTCTATACTAATAATAATACCTTCAGGCCTGTAATGTATGATACTGTCAAGTTATTACTACCCTTGTATATTTTGATGTTGTTCAAATAAATGCTGTAAATAACTTGTTTTCATTAATACCTCGGGGTGCAACTGTATTAAGATTGAAAATCCAAAAAGTTTCTCTTTTGAGAAGTTCTTGTTCTAAATTTCCACCTCTAATTCCCAATGTCACTTTCTCTATCGCCCAAAAAGATAGTTTTTTTGGGTCTGATTGGTGTTTGGCCCTAAAATGTTGTGCCACAGTGGATAAGATTTTTTCTGTTTTTTTATCATTTTCTGCATTCTTAATGGTGCTGCAGTGTTTCTGCAGAAAACTATCTTTTTGGGCGATAGAAAAAGTGACATTGGGAACCGCGATAGACATAAAGAACCGCGATAGAAAGCGAGCGGTAATTGCCTTTTGAAAAAGCGAATTGCGAAAAGTACATCAGGGCAACTGACGGTCTCCTTGATTTTAGCTTTAAACCACCGGATGGTGGGGCAGGATTGAAACGAAAAATCTTTTTTATAATATTCTCAGACTCTTTTTACTTATCTATTTTCTCTTCTAAGGACTGTGGGGTTTGCGGTTTTGTAGGTTAAGATAGCCTCTTTCAAACAGATAGAAAGGTACAACTGAGACCGCAGCCCTACAGGTCCTGTCATTCTACATCTTTGTGGTGCTCCTAGGGACTTAGAAAAAACTATAGTTATATTTTTGGGAGCAACTCCACCCTCTATACAATTTTCACTTTTCTCAACTTTTGATCAAGAGGTTGAACCAGGAGGTTTCTTAATTGTGACCATAGTAATTAACTCCTAGATTTTAATTAATTTATGCACAAGCCACTAAATGGAATGGTGAATTAATCAATTGCACATGGCACTTTATTAATCAGAGCACATCAGAATCATTCAACATTGAATTGATTGCACAGGTCACTTTGTATTATACATTTTAATGAATTGCAATAGTAAACCTTTTATTGGTTAAATTGATTAAGAATATTGAGAGTGAATTTAATGAATTTTTGAATGAAATGGAATCCTTATAAGATAACGGCACCTTAAATTAAAAGTGATTGAATAGGGAGTAACTAACTCCGAATTTTAATTTTAGTTGGTTATCAACTTTGTGAGTTAAACCGCAATAAAATAACAATGATACCAATTGTAAAGTTTTTTTCTTTATTAGAATCATTATTAAAAGGTGTTTGAAGGTGAATGTTGCACACGGCTTGCTATATCCAGTAGAGAGGAGTTAAATTCACCAAACTGTAATAATAAGCAACATTGTAATTTGCTAATTTGGTGTTATCAGTTTATTTTAAAGATTACCAACATAGTTTCAATTCGGACTACTGCAACAATTAAGAGTATCCTTTTCTAAACTATACAACGAATTGAAACTATATTATTTGGAGAGAAGTGGTTGAATTACAGAGGTGTAGTATTTGATACAGTTACAAAACAAGGTTCTTTTCTTTCTTTCTCTCTTTTTCATTACAGTGAATTAAATAAGAACTGTAAGTTATACAAGTATCTAATATACATTGTGCAAAGACTTGTCCAGATTCAATAATTGACGCAGAAAACCTCTGTTTGGGATTATTCCTCTACGCTCTTTTACTGTTGTGATAGCCTCAACCAAGGTCATATTGTGATGTATCATAAGGTAGGCAAGTACCAGTGTTGCAGATCTGCTAACTCCCACGGCGCAGTGTACCAGAATCTTACCTAAAGAACATTACAAAAAACAAACCTGAAATTGATTATTGATTATTTTATAGGCACATAATCTGTAAGGTGGTTATTTACTAAGCTCCGAATACCCGTAATTCCCAGAAATCCAAAAAAATTGTGATTTTTTTGATAAAATCTGACTTTTAAAAAAATCACAAATTTTTCGGAATTTATTAAACCCCGAGGACTAAAAAGCCAGAATATAAAAACACGGCATCTCAAACCTGTCGAAATATCCTTTATCCACAAATACCCAGGTCCCAATCATTCTAGATAAAAGAGTCTATACCTGCAATCTTACACCATATTTAAAGATTACTAAATGTTTATTCTCATACTATGTTAACCATAATGGTAAGTACCATCAATTTGGTATGAAGAACCTGAATTCATTTATGCCAGTAGGGTACATTCAGTAGTCATATTTATGTATGACTCTCACATATCTATGATTTAGTTATATGCAGTGCATTGTTTAATATCATGCCATTAATACTGCTTTGCTCACCTCTCCCTCTTAGAGCTTTGTGGATAAAATCTGCTGCAGGATAGAAATGAATACTCATGTCAAATATTTCGGAATCGTGAGCTTCAATCCCCATATAGGAAATAGCCATTCCTTTATAGTAGTCTTCACCTCCTCGGAATCGACTATGGCAGGCATTAAGTATGTGGTTTATGTTCAGCCGCAGCAATTCACCTTTGTTAGCTGCTATATCCCTGGACTCAGAAAGAAACAGAATAAAAGAACAAATACAATTGCAGTTGGTACAATTAATGCCAAAACAATGTTTGGATAAAGATAAGTAATTTGACAAAATGAAGGTTCATTTCAACCACAATGGATGTAGTTGTTGGGTCAGTTATTTATAGGGGTTGTTCACCTTCCAATACATTTTTCAGTTCAGTTGTTTGCAGATAGTTCCCCCGAAACAAAATAAAAACTTTCTGTTTTCTATTTGGGACAGTTTATCTAATATTGACGTTTAAAGGGGGTTGTTCTCCTTTGAGTTAAAAGGGTTATTTATCAAAGGTCAGGTTTGTGAGTTTTTTTTTTACTTGAATAAACTCACAACTCGAATGCTTGCTTATTTATGAAAAAACCCAAATGTAAAATACTTGATTAAATGCATACTTACTATACTGTACATTAGTTATGTATTTTCTGAGAATAAAAACTTAAAATAATATTTTGCTCCCTTAAGTACTGTGTTTTATTATGAACTAATATAAAGTTGGATCTAGAACAGTGGCACATCGGCTAAATCATATATGATAGGCCTTAACCGTGTAGAACAATTTGAGTAGGCATTCGTTTTAACACCAAAGGGGAGAGTGTACAGCCGATTAACTCAAAGTCAGTTTAAAATTCTTGATCTATCTAATGTATCATTCTGATGTAGTGTAGTAAATGCCCATTGTGAGTACAATTAAATTACTTACTGATCTCCCAAATACAGGTTTGGCCACACTTCGTCTGCATGCTGTTTCACTATCTTCCCTGTATACAGAAGTTTCTCCAGCTCAAACACACTAAGTGCATTGTGACTGCTTATTTTGTTTTTTCCGCTTAGGAGGGATTCTTGACTGGAGAAACGGGAGGCTGCCATGAAGCCCAATCTTCCTATTATTATTTCTTTAGGGATGGAGAGAGTTTTGTTAGAACTGGGTAACTATGGGTTGGTAAGCATAGACAACAGCTCTAGGCCTCACACAAGTGTAAGCAATATATAAAACATTCAAATAATAGATAGATTTTTAATTGCAGATTAATGAATTATACATCTGCTGTACCATTGCAAATCAGACTTTAATCAATACTTAATCTTTAATGCTTAACCTTCATTTAATCTTCTGCATATTAAATGTTAAGAATGTGATATCTTTATGTATTTTCACAATTTGTTTTTCAAGGATCTATTCAACAAATTATAATTGGAACTCCTTCTCTATCCAGATCAGCCATTCCGGTATTGTATAATTGTGAAAATAATTGCTGTAATAAAAAGAAATTTAACCCATTGAAATAAATTGTGTCCTTTGTGAACAGGCAAGTGAGTGAGGAATTATTCTGAGCTGTCATGTCCCCAGCCTTAGTCTGTGTGAGGATGGGATACAATGGGGCACATTTACTTACATGCAGATTTTTCGGAAGTCTCCGCCAGACTTCGCGCAACTACGTCAGACGGTATTTCATGACGCATGCGTGTATTCATCAAAATGTGCAAATTTTTGGAATACAGATATGATGTCACTGACATAATAATGTAGTAATGTAAGGATGTAGCTTCATTTAAGTTATTCACCAGTCAGAACCTGTTGAAATAGACTTTTGACGAAAAGGGTAATGAATAGAAACATTTACATTTTGATAAATAAGTGGATTAACAATCATTTGACCAGGGCGAACATTTGCCTGGCTAAATAGCGCAATAGTTCTTCAGGGTTTCGCTAGAGAAGTGTTCTACTCAGCTTTTAGTAAATAGGCTATAGTTGTCTTCCAGGTGAAAATTTGTCAAAAAAAGAACACAATTTGCTCTTTTGTAAATGTGCCCCAATGAGTTGTAGCTAAATCATAGATGCATTGAAGACTTGCTTATGTTCTAAGTCTGTGGGGAATATTATAGAAAACATGATCATGAGCTACTGTAAGAATTAAGCTGGCCATAGATGCAAAGATCCGATCGTACGAATCATCGTATGATTGGACTTTCCCATCTCCCGACCCGCCACTAACCATTCAGATCAAAGTCTTACCAGTCAGATTAGTAAAATAACAGATCAGCAATGTTCTGCCCCTGACAGCAATCGTACGATATCTATGTCCAACCAAAGCTAGTGACAGTCTCCCACTGAAAATCGTACGATCGGCAATACACGCAGAGATATTATCGGCAGCCGACAGAAATTTTCTAACCTGTCCGATCAACCAAACGACCGATCTCAGCCGGACGAAAAAATCTCGGTACTTCGCAAATTCACTAACGAACGCTGGCGTAAATTCGCTAGTGTTACTTCGCACACTTACGCCAGGCGAATTTTCGCTAGCGATGTAACTACGCAAATTCACTAACTTGCGCAGTGTACTGAACGCTACCTTTTATGCTAGACTTCCTTCACCACCTGGCGAAGCGCAATAGAGTAGATAGGGATTGTTTCCAAAAAAGTCACATTTTTTTCTAAGTCCCAAAAAACGCTGGCGTGTTTTCTACATGATGGGTGATAGGCTGAAAAAGATCGAAAATTTTTTTGGGGCTCCCCTCCTTCCCCCCTACATTTCCTGACTCATGGCAACTTACCTATACAGTGGGCACATGTGTAGGGCAAAATAAAATGTATATTTGCTGATTTGAAGGTTTTCTAGGCATTTGTAGTGCAGATACGTATTCCTCCATTGAAATTTGAATTTCGCGCCATATGCAAATTAACCACCGCTAGCGAAACTTCGCTTCGCTTGGCGAATTAACGCTAGCGCAACTTTGCAAACTAATGCTACCCCTGTGCACAACTTCGGATTTTAGTGAATTTGCGGAGCACTGGCGAAAATACGCCTGGCGAAGTGCATGAAGTGCAGCGAAGTTGCGCCTGGCGCAACTTCGCATTTAGTGAATTTGCCCCTTTGCGTCTATGGCCAGCTTTACACTGAATAAATGGTAAATTTTATTTTGAAAATGTTCAACCAGTTCATAGCTGCTGGCAATTCCTGAAATTGACCTGTTTCTTAAATATGATCATTTAAAAAAAAATCTTTCTCCAAAGGTTCATTGGAGAGAAATGGGATATTCTGGACAGAGGCCATGGGAGTGTTATGGTAGTGTTTTTGTCATCTTTTGGCATGATAAATTCCAGAACGTCCAAACTGATCCAAGATTATTTTGCCACTGTGTAAATCTGTCAATGTGAAAATTGTCATTTTCATATGTTTATGATTGTGTACAAAATAGCATGCATAAAGTTTAGACAAATTTCTTTTTCGGGCGACTAATCTCTCCGCAATGCCTTCACGCCGGCAAGAATGTTAATCACCAGTGGGAAGGCATTGCGGGTAGATTAGTTGCCCGAAGAAGAGGAGATTTGTCGCTGGGCGACTAATCTCCCCCGAATAGTAGCGTGTGCCACCAGCCTTAGCCTCCATACAAAATTTTAGGCCGTAAAACCTGAGCAAAATGATATGGTTTAGGCGAATTGGATACATTTTTGTAGGGATGTAATTTTAACAGTATACCTTTCAATTGCCTTCAAACTTACTGGGCAGAAGTTCTTCCTGCCAATGGCTCCCACTTGTGATCTTGCAATTCACTGACTGACCTAGAATTTCACAGGGAGATTTCTGTTTGTATTAAGATTCACTTGTTTGCCCCATTTGCCAAAAGTGTGGATCTTTCTAAATTCGAAATTTTTTAAGTATAAAAACCACGAAAAACTCGGTTACAAAACTTCATCAAGTAAAAGCAGTTGTGGTCGTATTGAAGTCAATGAGTCAATATGGTGCCTTTGCGAATGTTTAGCACTACTCGCAATGTAAAATCAGTCGCTGGAGGATATTACATTGCGCATATTCTCTAAGCAAAGGTTTAGCATTAACACCTGCTCTGGAGTTTTGTTAAATATTTTGTCACAAAAGAAAGGGCTTTGCATTTTTTTACATCCACTCGAACATTCAGAAAAACTATTTGTTTGCAAACTTTGCGATGAAGTCATTGATGTCTTTTATCAGTCAAAAAGGAAGCAAACATGGACACTGACGTTAGCAAATGTCTTTACGCAGGTTTTTTGTGCTAATGAAACATATTACATTCCCCCCTTAGAGGTTTTTGGATTTTCTTGCTAGTAATAATCTGAAAAACTTGAATTTTCTAGAGGTTTTAGAGATATTTGTAATAATTGCACATAGTTCAGTGTTTTTTTTGTTCATACTTTATATATTTGGATCTTTCAATAACTTTCATGGCATTTGTGGTTTTAGAGAAATAGCGTTTAAAGCTGGTTTCAAGAAGCACTAATAACACTAAAATTTATTTGATCTTTAATAAATGGGCCTCTTGTGGTGGATCACCCCAGCTCATCATATCTCATTGGGGTAAAAAAGTAGAATCCAACACAAATACTGTTTGTTCCTGAACTTCCTAATAGTTTATATATGTTAAATTATCCAGGTTGTAAGAAAATGTAGGGCTTTTACAGGTAATTTAATATTGAGAAAGTAATGTTAATATACTTTCTTTCTGGGGTGCTGTGTTTGAAGAGTTTCACAAATTAAATAGCTCAGCATATTAATACACTAATAAAAAGATAAAATACATTCCTAGTTTTCCCACGACTAATGTCTTTTTTTATTTAACATTTTGGAACATCATATCTGTAGAAGCAAAGGACATTTTGTTCCTGAGCACTGGTAGACTTTCAGCGTACGTGAGAGGAAATCATATTTGTAGTGATTTATTATTTATCTAAATAGATTTGTAATTTGATATCACAGCTCCCAGACCTTACAGTATATTCCCTGGTTCAGGAGTAAGAAAAAAATATATCCTGTTTATACATACGGTTTATTACCCATTACTATACATCTAACACAGACAGTAAAATATGAGGGCATGTTGTAGCTTATTGTGGGTACAGGTCATTGCTTCTCTGCATATTTACATTCATATAAATTAAATGAGTTGGAGCATTAATTGCCTCTACTGAAAAATACTTTGAACTTCTACAAAGATGGTAACTAAAGCAGCACATTGAGTGGCGCAGTTAGTATTTAAATAGAAAATGCAGAATGCAGAAAGGAACAGGTCTGGACAGAGAACCAAAATAGGCATTTCAGGTGCACAAAGACTCAGATAGCCCACCAGCAGCCCAATAAAAAGTGGCAACTTACAGCGGCCCCTCTGGCATTTGCCAGAATCGGGCCTGGAAAGGAATATTCTGTGAACACAGTACGTTGGGATCTGGCAAAAATAACACTGAAAGGTGAATATCCATAGTACAGGGGTCCCCAACCTTTCTTACCCATGACCCAAAATCAAATAAATGAGCTGGGGAGCAACACAAGCATGCAAAAAGTTCCTGGGTAGTACTAAATGAAGGCTGTGATTGGCAATTTGGTAGCCCCTATGTGGACTGGCAGCCTACAGGATGCTCTGTTTGGCAGTACACATCATTTTTATGCAAACTTGCCTCCAAGCCAGGAATTCAAAAATAAGCACATACTTTGAGGACATTGGGTGCAACATCCAATGGGTTGGCAAGCAACATGTTGCTTGCGAGGCACTGGTTGGGAATCACAGCCCTAGTGTGTGTGCAAATGGTGAATAGAGGCAAATAGGAACATGCCTGCATGGTGTTTTCAGAAGTAGGATATACTGGTGGGTGAACTTAGGCTAGCCCCACAGAGTCATGTCAGAGTCTGAAGGTATTGGTTCATAAGTCTCATCAGGTAATGGTAATGTATAGAATATACGCTGTCCCTCTGCTCCCAGGCAGTGAATAAGTAAAGCACGCTTTCTAGCAGCAGAAATCTCCCCTTGGTCAGCAGCAATAATGTAATTTTCAAACATACATATCCAAGCAGTAAAAGGTATGGTAGGCTCACCAGGGTTTGGAAGAAAAGGCGCAGGATGCTGCAGAGGTAGAAGAGCCATCCTCGTCGCCATTTGTTATGTTTTGGGTAGCCGAGGATGAGTAGAGTATTAGTCATGCAGGCATTACACAACAGTAACAGTAGCTTTATTAGTCATGCAGGCATTACACAACAGTAACTTTCACTTTCAAGCTACCAGGAAGTATGCACAGTATAAGTATGAGCACAGTGACATCTACAGGCCATTTGTATAAACACCACACTTTACTTTCAAAATGGATATGCAGATCCAGTAATTTAACCTCATCTGAGGCTGATCTCCTATGCAAACAGACCAAACTGCACAAATTTCAGTGTTGTTTCCTGATACTAGCACAAACTGATGTGTTGTTCAGGCAATCAGAGTTTTAGATCAAAATATGTTTGACACTGTGATTGAATAGTTTTGGAATGGGTCTACTGACCCATGTACCTGCGCCAAACTAGCTGACTAAACTGGCAAATGTGCAACTATCACTTAAATCAGCCAAAATGTTTACAATCAGCTCATATATTATATACTTGGTTAGAAAGGTTAAAGCTGGCCATAGAGTTAGTTATTTGGGGAGCTACAGGCTATCTGTGGGAATCAGCAGTTCCGTGACAGATGAAGGACTATCCCAAAATATCTCCAGCAGCTCCTTTTTGTTTTACTCCAGCCCTGTAGTGAGGCAGACTGAAAAGACCTGAGAGGCACAGTGGTATGTATGTCTTTTTAAATCTAAATCTTTCCATCTTCTGGCAGTAGACTACTGATCTCATTAGAATCAGTGAGGTGAGAATTTAGGAGATGATGAGTATTTGGGATTTTACATATCGGAGCTGTAAGTCTGTCATCTCAATACCAAAATACTGCATGTGCTCTCTCAAACTGATTAGTATAACTTAAAAGCACCTAGAAAATAATCACTTACCTTTGTGGAATGAAGATTCAGACTGTATCTGTGTTCAGTTAACGTATTTATTTGTATGTCGCTGATTATAATCTGTCACCTGTCGAATGGCTTTGGTGCACTTAGAAACCCCTCTGTAAACATCTATTTTAAGCTGTGACAGGCCTGGAATTTAGAGAGCTACGAAGAGCATGAGAAGGGGAGAGAGGGAGAGAGAAAGAAAAGGAAGGGAACATTAGGATGTTATAGTCTAATGAAGTAGACACTGTACTTTTGTATTCTAATGTTATACCACAATTCAATTGGCATAAAGTGAATCGAACATACTTATGGAATGCCCAATTCATATCTAGCCCTGGTGTGTGTAAACCATATAAATACCACCCAGAAAACAATATAAACTAATTGGCTTATCTGACAAGATAGAGGTCTGTGCTACTCAGTCAAGGGTTAACAATGGCTCACTTTGTGAGTTCCCCTTATAAGAGTTTAAAGCCCATTTAGAGCCAATCACATGTTGAGTGTGAGCTGTGATTAGCTGCTATGGCATACAAAGCCATTCATATTATTGCTTCATATTATGATATTCTGCAATATACCATTGGTCTTTAAGTAGATTTTAACTGTCAGCTTGACGATTTAAGTGATATTTATGGTGTTTTAATGAATTCATTAAAATAGTCACTTTCAAAGTCCCATTGGTGGTAAAGGAGCTTATAGAAACAATATGGCTTCACCAAAGCCCTATAACATATGCCATATCATACTATATAACTTTGGGACTTAACCTATGTTTTGGAGTAGGCTCAACTGTCACAAGGGAACCATGGGTCACTTGAGCCTTTTGTGGACATCAAGCAAGGGATAGAGAGGTATGAATAGAACAGTGTGGAAGAACAGCTGGCCTGGAGGATTAGATGGGCATGGCCAGGTTTTTGTTGTATTAATGATTTAATAAACTAAGCTACAGAACTAACCATTCATGAATTGAGTCATGCAATATACTTTACATAAGAGGAAAATAGCAAGATGAGATATGCTGCCCAAAGATTAATATTTACTTTTAATAGGATTAATCCCCCTAATGTATTCTAATCTCATAAAGAGAACTGTAAAGCAAAATGGCAAATATTCATGGGGAGGGAGGTGAATCATTGCAGATAATAAAAGAAAAATGAAAGCTTATTGTCCTGTTTTGACCAACCCTAGAGTATTTAAGGGGAGTATTGGTAATATTGATGTAGGCTGGGATGTTGGGTGGCAGCCCTGATGAGCCCCACACACCACTGTTCAGACACTGAGTACACCCCCTTTTCCAACATGAATTCAATGAATAGGGCTTGTGCGGAACATACTTTTTGCCTATTGTTTTGATTACAAAATTCACATTTGTTATTTTGTGCACTAAACAGGGCAAAATGTGAAATGGCAAGTAAAATCACAGTCTACTTTTCCTTTTAACAAGCAATGAAGAGAGGTGGATTGTTGATCGCAGATTATTTTAGAATAGGTACAGAATTTTTAATTAACTGTAATCAGAAAGTTTTTTTAGTTCCCTTAGATCAAGCTCATAATAAATTTTCTTATGTTAACTTTCTTCTTTATTAATAATATTGGCATTGGGTAGCAGCTACTGCTAGCTGGCACCCATAGTGGTTCACAGGAATTATTTGGAACTCTGTCTTGCAGTATTGCCTCTTACCGTATTGCTAATATGGCAATATTTACATGGTCCCCATCGACAACACTAAAATCGGCAGTTTGCACATCAGTTAATGATCTTTTACCAATGACAGGTACAGGACACAGGTTATGTAAGAGGCACATGGGGTACAGCTATGTGGCAGCCCTATACAGTGCACCTGCACCTCTTTTGTAATTGATATCCTTCGTCCTTTTAAGTCTGTTCAAATATATCCATCTAAAGGGAACCAGTCATCTTAACTGGGGATTTAACAAAACCCCAGAGACTTTCTGTTTCTCATCCTCATTTGGCTGTAGCAAGCAAGAAATGAAACATTTTGGGCTTACCAAGCTGCAGGCTTATGCATACTTATAAGCTCTGCATTTTTTGCAGAAGAGAGAACAAAAACAAACTGAATGACCCCTGTGATGCTGTTTTAACCTTTGATACTGGCTGAGAAAATGACTTTGCATAATTTTCTTGGATGGTGTGTCCTGGCTTTCTCTCTCTCTCTGCTCCTGGATAGGGATAAAAGCTGTCAGCTTATGCAAATGGCAAGACTGGGACTTTCATTAGTATAACGGATTAAAGGAACGCCAGTCACTATTGGATTTTTCTCAGATATCAAAATGTGACAAGGGACATAGATTTTTTCTGTCACAGGCAGCAAGATGCGTGTTTGTCACTAGGTGGCACTGTTGTACTTTTGCTGAACTTGTGAAACCATAAGATTTCTCACTCCTGTATTCCCCTGGAGATAAAGGCAGTCTGCAGCCAAAGAAAAATATATTTTTGTCACCCTAATTTTAGGGCATTACATGCTTAACCTTTCTGTTAGCTGCCAGGGTCCAGGGGTTATAAATCAGAATAATTTTAGCTATAAATACAGCTATGAATGTCCAAAACAGCAATCATTATTTATATTGGAACAACTTGTATTTTGGATTGCATCTTCCTGAGTTAGTCATTATTTACCATTAACATGTAGCACAAATGGACGCAAAGAAACTACTGTATATCTGCATTATTTCACTGCGCTTTATTTAGACTTTTTTTTAGTACTTACTGTATATATTCAGGGCAGTGGTAGGGCTGGAGGAAAACAAACTTTGGGTACCAAAGAGTCCCCTGGAACACCCCTAGCTTGATGTTCAACCTGGAGACCAGAAAGCATTTACCTATTACTTTCACCCAACAGTAGCAGAGGGAAGTACAGAATGCAACTTGTACCACCAATCCCACAGGCACAACTGCCGCTAGGATTCTCGAATTTGCACCCCTGCGGCTGGTAAATGAACCCCTTTGTATGACTCGAATAACTATATTAAGCAAGACTGCCCTACTACTTTAGCTTTTAGGCTCTCTTGTGGTGCGCAGATTTGCAACTCAGTAACAGCTAAAGTGCCACAGATTAGGCAGTGTTGATATAAGTATATATGAAGTACAGATATGTGAAAAAAGACAAAAATAAGGTATTCTGTGGGGTTAAAGTAAATCCCAACTGAACTAACACCTAAAACACAAAGCATTGGATTAATGATGAACTATCGTATCTAGAATGAAACTTTTCTATTTTGCAAAAACCATGTCCATAAGTTAAATCAGGGATGAAATGCATGCAGGGGGACCAGGAGTGTACAGAGGACCCTAAATAATTAGCATTTTCAGTATTTATGGGAAGAACGTGTTAACTTTGAGCACCTTCAGGGCTGCTGTCAGTGGCGTAACTAGAGTGAACTGGGTCCCCCTGCAAACAAAATCTTCAGAGGGGCTTGGCACACTCCGATCCCCGTCCTCCCGCCCACTTCCCATCCTGCCTCTGCCCTGCCAACATCCTGTCTCGGCCCCACCCATGTCCCACCCCAACTCCATCCACACCCGCCCAACTTGCTTCCCCCATTCTTGCTGGGCAACTGGGGAGGAGGGTTTTTATTAGCTATAGAGGAAACAGACCCCATAGTCCGGGCCTCCCTGCGACTGTGGGGTCAACTTCCTCTATAGTTTACACCACTGACTGCCCAGTTTCAGACTGAAACATGCAACTGAATATAACTACGGGATTTTATTTTTTGTCAAGATATTTGACTCCTACATCTGTGCTTTATCAGTGGACAACCCCCCTAAATTACCCCTAGAATTCAAACTTTCCTGCCTTGCTGAGCCCTCTGCACCTAGCACTGGAGGCTGGTCATGGCATGGCATGGATTTTGCATTTATTGGATAAAATAAACTCTTTTTTTCAGATGATTAGAGGCAGTGCTTATTGTTAAAATGATTCTGTCACTGGTAGACAGAGATACATGTCGATGATAAACGTAGAGCTTAACTTGTAGGTGATAGATGTTCTTTGATACCAAGCAGCAGCTGCTAAAGCCAACACAGACTTAAATACCTTCTTAACCTGCATTCCTTTGATTGATCATGGCTTCCATTAGAAATTGTTCATGTTGGATCTGTTGACCTTGTCTGCTGCCGCATAAACATTTTCACTTTCCCTGCTTCCTGATGGCAACCATGACTTCTCATTCCATTTGGTTATTTATTGATTTTGCCCTTTTGTCTGGTTTTCTACAACCCCCAGAGTAGTTAGTCTGCAAATAAATCAAGAGATAAGTCAACATAAGAATATTATTGTAGTATAAAACACACAGGCTTATTATGAAGAAGCACAAAGGACGGGATATTGGAACAGAAAGCCATGTTATTTTTGCCCATAATGCAGTATTTTTACCAGAATTCCAACGTAAAAAAAAAAAAGACATAGGCAAAACAGTATGTGCCAAGGGCATGCATATACACATACATTTGTGAATCATGTATTAGTGAGCACAATGTTGATATCCATTCTGTAAGTGCAGAGGATTGTGGGCAACTTGTGCCTATAGACAAAAACCAAAGAAATAAGGTACAAAATACAAATAATTGTGGCTTTGCACAGTTGTAAAAGAGTGCAGTACTGATAGCTGGCAGATAGCCTGTTCCATCAGGAGCCAGTTTTGTTGTGTTGCTATAGATGACTTGTTTAACTTGTATTAACAGGAGAGCATACACAGCCAGCTATTTTGTGTGGTTTTGTGTGTATAGACAAAAACCAAAGAAATAAGGTACAAAATACAAATAATTGTGACTTTGCACAGTTGTAAAAGAGTGCAGTACTGATAGCTGGCAGATAGCCTGTTCCATCAGGAGCCAGTTTTGTTGTGTTGCTATAGATGACTTGTTTAACTTGTCTTAACAGGAGAGCATACACAGCCAGCTATTTTTCCAAGACGAATCTAGAGCCGTTTTAAGGCAGATTGCTTCATATACTTCAGCGGAAAACCAGAGAAATCAATGAAACTACATCACCAGAAAATCGCGGAAATCAATGGAACATTTTCTGATGGAAATGGGCGATTATTAATAACTTATATGGAGCTGCGTTTGCACTAATCTATATAGAGGATGGCTCAGCTCAATGGAAACTGACGTGATTTCTTTTATCCCTACAGTGGCATTTTGTATAAATATCGTAGTTGTGCACATTTTAATATGAGAATGATATTCAACTGTTACGATAATGTCTTTATAATGTATAGCCACATCATCATTTTGGAGTCTGAAATAAGTTTTTTGCCCATTCTAGCAAATTGTAGCTTCTGATGTATTCTCAATTTCTAAATAAACAAAGAAAAAGTTGAAATAATAATGCTATAAAGGGTGAAAGAAACATGCATAGTAACCGTACTAGCACTTTATACCTCTGTGTTCCCCTGTAAATTGTAAACAGCTCATCTCACTTTATAACCTGCCTGGGCCTCATTCGTCAGTATTGGTGCATCTGTTAAAATGACAACAATGTATGCATACTGTGCTTTATTCATGCCATTGTTTAAATCACAAATAGAATTCCAACCACACATAACTGTGCTCCCAAATTCGCATGCAAGTAAGAGACATTTGAAAGCAACTCCCACCATCATGATTCCCAGACAGTCTTGAGTTCATATTGCTAAACGTAACTTGCAGGTACAGGTATGGTATTCGTTACCCGGAAACCTGTTTTCCAGAAAGCTCTGAATTACGGAACGGCTGTCTCCCATAGAATCCATTTTATCCAAATAATACAAATTTTTTCTCTGTAATAATAAAACATTACCTTGTACTTGATCCCAAATGAATTCATCCTTATTGGAAGCAAAACCAACCTGTTGGGTTTATTAAATATTGAGATAATTTTCTAGTAGACTTAAGGTATGAAGCTCCTAATTATGCAACGATCCAATATCCGGAAAAACCCAGGTCCAGAGCCTTCTGGATAATAGGTCCCATACCTGTACAAATATTCCTGAATTATGAGTGTTTTTTTTTACTTTGTTCCTGATAGGATATGAGGCTCACTATTTCAAGTTTAATAACACCTTCTGGTGCCATCAGAGACTGTAAAGGACCACTGGAGCCACTCTCAGTAAGGACTGCCAGGAAAGCAGGGAGAGAAATACCTCTGTAGATTACGAATCTGGCACACAGTACAGACAGCAGTGTCAGGGGACATATGCCAGACCTTACCTTACCTTTCATCCAAACAGCACACAGAGACCTTCAACAATGGAAGAAGAGAAGAATGCAGTGTACAAAAGATGTAAAAGGTAAATTACCCCTAACTTGTGTGTGTGTAGCCATAATGGTATATTGTAGCCCTAGTGCCAAACAATCGCATTACAATGGGATACGAAAAGTCATAGCGAGGACAGATCAATGAGCCAATGCAGTCCTCGATCCGACAGAAAAATCAAGCCTCCCTGATCGAGATCTGGCCAGATATCAATCTGGGAGGCCTGTCTGGGCCCCATACATGTGCAGATTAGCTGCTGAATCAGTCTAAAGAACCCGAATCGGCAGCTTAAACCTTTATTCTGGATGTGCAGCTTTTACTGGCCCATGAATGGAAACCTAAGTGTTCATTCCCTATCTCACCCTAAATTGCTATCAGATGGAACAACTGGGAATATCTGAGGCAGTAACTGTACATTCACCCTATATTTCACTCTACTTGGTATTAAGGTTGGGCTATCTGTTTGTTGCTTAAGGACACAATGTGGATATTTTGGCAAGGCAAAAAAAGCCCATCACCTGTAGAACAGGCCAGAATTTATTCTAGCATCCTGGAAAAAGTCTATTGCTTGTATAGTACAAAATAATAAATGGTCTGCTATAGCCCTGGCATTTGTATGTCTGTCATACAACACCAAACAATAAATGTTATTCATGCACACAATGCTATCAAAGTCGCAATAAAAAAAAAAGTTAACATCCGAGATAGATAAATAGAGATTATGCAGCCGCATATAGTAAACACCATTGTGTAATTAGATTAAAAACTATCTGAGTTCAGACAATGAAGAGGATTTGTGCACAAAAAGAAAGAGAAAGGGTTACTTTGAGAAACATAACATCTTCTTTTGAAAACGCTTTTCTGCCGTGGAACGGGAAATGCCATCTTTTGTTAAAGAAAGGTAATATGAGCCTACACAGGGTACGGAAGGGACAAATGGCATCAAGATTTGAAAGCACTGACCTTTCTGCCAATTCCTTGCACTTCAATTCAATACCAGGACTCTGTTTCTACCTCTGCCTATCTTTTGTCAACAGCAATGAAGAATGAGGGCAGGAAGGTTTTAGCAAAATAAAGGCTTTTTTTAAAGGGCAAAAGTGCAGAAATGAAGTCTGCCTCGCTCATTTAAACTGTAAATGGATAAAATGCCTCACAGAAAAGATGTTAAAGGAAAGGTTTCAGGGATAGCATTTTGTTCTTGTAGATTCTTTTCCCCAGCATCATGTAGGGGTGGAAAATGGTGGACCCTAGGCTGCTGACCCTATACAGATCTCTTAACATCACCATTTTGAGACAGTTAGGTCTTATGCAGAGCTATTGTTTAACCCGCTAAAAATCACCTTTATGATTTTTAGCACACAGTGGCACACTCAGGAAAAACAGACTTTGCAGAGAACAGTTATTTATTGAAAGATCTGCTTATCCAACTACGTTGACTTTCAGTTGTGGTTCAACTACAACCATCAGCAGCCACATTAGATTTTAGCATCAGCAGGTGCTGAGTCTACTGCTCAAAAACTGAAGCACCAAAGGCTGGGAAACACTGATATAAAGAGTTACTTTCCCCATCATACCCTAGTATATCTACTATCCCACAGCCACAATCCCTTCCCATTGTCTATTATATTTACTGCTGTTATAGGCACCATCTCTCCCAACTATACCTGCTTAGGGATGTAGCGAACGTCGGAAAAAAAGTTTGCGAACATATTCGCGAACTTGCGTCAAAAATGCGAACGGTTCGCGAACGTCGTGAACCCCATAGACTTCAATGGGAAGGCGAATTTTAAAAGCTAGAAAAGACATTTCTGGCCAGAAAAGTGATTTTAAAGTTGTTTAAAGGGTGCAACGACCTGGACAGTGGCATGCCAGAGGGGGATCAAGGGCAAAAATGTATCTGAAAAATACATTGTTGACACAGCGCTGCGTTTTGTGCTGTAAAGGGCAGAAATCACACTACGTCACTCAGGTGATGTTTCTGGACACGGAATGTGAAAAAGCTCACACAGCTAGGTGGCACTTGGTTAAAGACTGGGCAAACAATGCCTGCAAGGTCAACGTATACACTACAGCAGTGGATACGGAATATATTATTGCTGCTTGAAAAACGTCACTCAGGTGGTGGTTCTGGAGACAGTATTATTATTGATATTTAGACAGAATGTGAAAAAGCTCACACAGCTAGGTGGCAGTTGTTTGAAGAACACACTGGGCAAATAATGCCCACAGCAGCTACATACAGAGCACTGCAGTAGAAGGTAGATTACTAGCCAGCAAAGCTACCTAACCTAAAATGTCCCTCAAATCCCTGCAGAGTTCTGTCCCTACAATACAAAGCAGTATCAAGTAGATTACTAGCCAGCAAAGTTACTATCAACTGTCCCTCAAATCACTAACAGCTCTCTCCCTACACTAGCTCTTCCAAGCACACACAGGCAGAATGAAAAAACGCTGCAGGGCTTCAGTTTATATATGGAAGGGGAGTGGTCCAGGGGGTGTGGGGGTGGTCCAGGAGGGAGAGCTTCCTGATTGGCTGCCATGTATCTGCTGGTCTGGGGGAGAAATGGCAAAAAAAAGCGCCAGCTAAGGCGAACCCAAATTGGCGAACGTCGCGCGACGTTCGCGAACATTCGGCGAACGCGAACAGTCGATGTTCGCGCGAACAAGTTCGCAGGCGAACAGTCCGCGACATCCCTATACCTGCTATCCCACAGTGACAGTCCCTTCCTATAGACAATTATCCCACTGTTACTATAGGCACCGTCCCTACCATACCTGCTATCCTACAGTCACATTCCCTCCCTAGAGACTATTATCCCACTGTTACTATAGGCACCATCTCTCCCTACTATACCTGCTATCCCACAGCCACAAACCCTTCCCAGAGACTATTATCCCCTTGTTACTATAGGCACCATCTAAAATATATAGATATGGATTATTGTGATAACACAGCTGTACAGTATTTGTCTGCATATTTACAGTATACTCTACTGTATTTATTAACAAGTGAAAACAACTATACTGCTTACTTTGCTTTTTAATGCTAAAATATTAACCATTAGGACCAAGCCACAGTAAAAGGGAAAGCTTCTGCTTCAGAGCAACACCATCAGCAAGTAACAGAAGCAAACAAAACTTGTAATTAATTGCCATTCAAACAGAACAGAAAGACCCTGGCGTGGAGACTGGACTAATTGCCCCCTTGCAATCTACTCTGCAGTAAAGAGTGACCATAAAAAAAAACAGAAAAAACAAAAACATACATCTATCTATCTATATATATAAATTCCACTGACAAAAGGTGCACACCAGGATTTTTCAGTTTAAAACTCCATATTTTTTCTTCTAGAAAAAGACCGAAACGTTGGCCGGTTCCTGTTATAAACTTATTTAATAAATATGGAGTTTTAAACTGAAAAATCCTAGTGTGCACCTTTTGTCAGTGGAATTTGGATAATGCAGCTTTTTTCAGCGTAGCACCCAGGTATGTGATCTAATCTTTGGAGTCACTCATGGATGGTGTGTATCTATATACTGTATATATATATATATATATATATATATATATATATATATATATATATATATATATATATATATATATATATATATAGTATATATTAGTATTATCTATTACAGAGACATACGAAGGCATAGTTTGTATATGTTCTTTATGAATGTATATGGGCTTACATGTATTAACTGTATAACTGTTAGCTATTGCAAAAAATACAAAGACAAGAGGTTCTCTGCACTCATTGTAGATAAGCGCAGAGGACCTCTTGTCTTTGTCTATATTAATTTTGTTGCCACAGCCTCATTGCATCCCAACCTAATAAATTAAAATTTAGTGGTGAGTACAACTTTTCCTTTCTTTTACTATATTGTGAGAAATAATATACACCATCTAAAAGGGGTTTGCTTGTTCTCTCTCATGAAAGGCGGCATCTATTCTAGGTCATTGCTAAAATAACAATCTATTAGAGCCCATTTCTAATTAAAACAATGCACAGGAACATTTAGGAAGAGAATTGCTTCTTCAGTTTTTTTATTTCATAAATTCAATTTCTGAACATAGCAAAAGGAAAAACATCTTGGAAATTATCGGATCAACATGTAGAGTGTTAATATGCATTTTAATTAGATGAGCAATCTTGTGTGCTAACTCTCCTCTGGTTTGTTTCTGGTATTCAGTGAGAGTAATTTCAATCCGTGGTCTAGAACTAATGAATTTAAAAGGAAAACCAGACTCACTATACACGTGCAGAGTAGCATTACTAAGACTGCAGTACTGGAATGATTACCTTGAAAAGATTTTTTTTTGCACCCTAAATGATACACAATGATGAAACAGGAGCTGGCTGCGGTGAGTAATGAACTGCTTTATCTTGCACTATAAAATTGTATAATATGGAAACGTCAATTATCTCTAAAGTGATCAATCAATACTGTAAGCTTATTAATTTCTCTCCTAAATCCCTTGTGGTTGCTTGGTCTGTGAAAAAGTAAAGATCTGTTTAGGATCCCTGGTGGCTGGCTCATTTACTTAAGATTTAGCAAACTGCTCACACTATCTGTTAAATTGCCTAATATTGTCCCCTATTTCTTACTGGAATGAGAGCGGGGGGGGGCAGTTCAAGCTTTATTTGACCATGTCTTAGTAAATACTGTACATAACATTTACTCTGTATTAACAGTATTCCTTATTCCCATACAATGAAATGTGTGCTGCTTGTGCTACTGTACTCTGCCCAGGCAGAAGGCAACAGAACCTAGTGGTGGCAGCAGGAGGCACCAACCCATAAGGTTGACCTACTACAAAAGGGAGTGTCTGAGCTGGACTCTTCCTGTTTTGGTCTATAAAGTTCTAGGAGATGGGCAAGCTGTCAAGTAGGAATGTACCTAACTAGGAATGAGTAGAAGTTGAAGTGGAGATTCACCTCCGAGATAGTTAGATAGCTGTGGATAGCAAGGGCAGTCTTGGTCCCTGACATGGAGGCAGAGATTGGGATTAATACCCTGGGCAATTGTATCTCAGGTGTAGGTTAGTTGAAAACCTACGGACTCTAGTGAGCTGGGAGAAGCTTGTTCACTGTATGTGGACATGACATAGAATATAAAAGGAGAAAGGCTCCCTTTAATGGCTTGTGGCACTCTGATAGTATTATCCACATGACAGTGAAACTGGAGGCTTCATGAGAGGAATGCTGAAAGAGAGAGAGGGTTGTGAGAAAATTATTTTTAGTTCTTGTGAAACTGTGTGAAACTGAACAACCTTGAAAGGGGTCATGTAATATTGGCTTTTCCTGCCATAATAAAGTCTGTCTGGTTCACCACATATTTGTGGGATATGTCCATGCTGCACAGTAAAGGACTACCCCCTGATGAGGGGCCACCAGCCACAGGTTGAAATTATACATGCAGTTCTGGACTGAGAAACAAAAAAGGCCCCGGTATTTCAGTTACACAGAGGCCTAAACAGCTCAAACAGAGACCCAAACAGCCCCCACCAGCCCAATAAACAGTGACTGACTACTTCATTTTACAGCAGCACCTCTGCCATTTGCCAGGACTCAGATTACCAGCCTAGGCCTTTTTATATGTCTATACCCTGCACTCCCTTATACATTGATGCCTATGGGCTCTTATAGCTATAAGCATATCATTCCTTGGCTAGTACCAAAAGGGTTACACATTTATTCTGCATATCAAACAGAGTGGGACTCCAAGTCAAAGTCTAAAGTTAGAGAATGAAATGCTTAAGGGGAATAGAACAATGTACTGCTTTACCAAGTGTCTAATGAGTTCATGAAATTACTTCTCTTCAGAAGGTGCAAAGGATGACTAATAAGTACTGGATATGCTTTGATAGAGATCATCAAAAAGCAGTTTTGAACAGGTAGTGGTTGAACCTTAACAAAGCATTAATTCACTAAAAAGCTTGATTTACAGTTAGTCATCTAAAGTAACAAAGAGAATGCAAAGCTCTAATAGGTCCCCAGGAGAGTACTAAAAAGTGTCCTGGGTATTAAAATGGCCAGAGACAATCAGAGGAGGACAAGAGAATTTGTATTTGAATATTTAGGACTACTATAGCAAGAAGCCATATAGAGATAGCTTTGTAATACACAGTTGTGTGCAGGCAAGGGTCATAACACATGCAACAATGCAGGTGCTTTTTCAGCAATCACAACATTAAAAAAATCCAAATACCTTTAAAAGAAGCCCATGTACTGGAGACCTAGCAGAAAAACATAACCACCATGAGACCCTTGACATTGAGATTGAGGCCTGCAGGGGCGATCCTGGTGCCTTCCTTTTGCCTCCCCCACCCCTCCCCACAGCACTCACCTATGCAGCGCCGGGGGGGGGGTCGGGCTGTCCATGTCGCGCAGAAGTGGGTTGGGGGTGGTCCACATTGCTAATGCAGAGAGCGCAATTGCACTCTCTGCACTAGAAGAGTCAAATTTCCGGGTTGAAAAATGGAAATTCAGCTCTTAGTTACCAGGAGCGGCATTTTTGCTACCCCAGGCAACCTGGGGGGTGCTGCTGCCTGAGGCAAGTGTCTCAACTTGCCTCATTGGCGGAGCACCCCTGGAGGCCTAGTATTTCAAGTGAGTACTTTTAGGGCTGCTAGGTCGGAGAAAGGAATTGAATAGCCCATTTGCTATTAGTGTCCTTAGGCCCTGGTCTAACCCCCAACCAGCTAAAGCTGATTAAAGCCTCTTTTATGCAACAGTATGCAGTGCAATGTAGGTAATCCAATATGAAATTATGCTCCTTAGAGCCAACAAAAAAAAGTAAAATGGCCAGTCAGACTATTGAGCTATGTAGGGCTCCCCAACCTTTTTATACTTGTGAGCCACACTCAGATGTAAAAACTGTTGGGGAAACACACAAGCAAGAAAAAAAATCCTCATGGATGCCAGAAAAGGGCTGTGATGGGCTAACTGGGAGCCCGATGTGGACTGTGCCTACAAGTGGCTCTATTGGAGAAAACCTGTGGCTGTATGCCTCAAAAACTTGAATTTAAGCCATGAATTTCAAAATCGCAACTTCCTATGAGCCCACTAAGAGCAACATCAACGGGAGTGGAGAGCAACATGTTGCTCATGAGCCGCTGGTTGGGGATCACTGAGCTATACAGTAACTGCTCACAGTCTCACAATAGATTATTGCTGGATTGAGCCACTGGATACATATTTTATAGCAGGAATAACAATAACACCATTTTTACTTGTGCAGTAATATTTGTGATTAACAATGTAGTCCTGGTGCTCCTGCTGCTCTTTATATAGTATTGTTATGCAACTTGGATTAGCTATAATAATTGGTACAACATACTCAATATGTAGCACTGACATGACTGTATGTAGCTCTGTGCTATAATCACAAAATAATTCTGATCCTGCAATTATTCATTATGTAACTGATTAACCTCTCATTTTTTCACTTATCAAATGTGAGTTCCTCCTGTTAGCAGTGCTCATTCTCTTTTAGCCTGAGTACTTTCCCTTTGCAATTATTCATTATGTAACTGATTAACCTCTCATTTTTTTTACTTATCAAATGTGAATTCCTCCTGTTAGCAGTGCTCATTCTCTTTTAGCCTGAGTACTTTCCCCTTCGCTTTTTTTTATTTTGCCTGTATCTGCATTTCATGTTTCTTCAAACTGACATTCTGGTCTATTGTTCTGCGAGTACCCTCCAGGAATTTAGTAAATGGAGAACAGACTTTATGCTCCCTGTGCTCCTTAATATGCTTCATAAAAATGTGACAGGGGCAATTTATAAAGTAAGACCTTGGGATTGTCATGGACGTTTTATTCTGCCACACTGGCCTTTCTAGCAGCTCTGTGTTTGGTCACTCATTTTTGCATTTGCTATCATTTCCAGCAAAGCTGCAGTTGGTCTAAACACATTTGTTTATACCTGAACAAGCAGCATGTTTGGCCAAGTCAATTTAACACTGGCATGCTTGACTTTCTATCATAGCCAGTAAATATGTCATTGGGGGTTTTCAGTCAGTTCACAGTTCAGCTGTGCCCTTTATATCTCTTTGCTAAGGTCATCTGTGAAAAACTTTCCTTTCATCAGGCCATTCCATAAGTTAGTCATCTTACAGATAAGAGGCAGAGAGCAAGACTGTCAGGCCATGTTCTTGTGGGCTTTTCCAAGGATATGCTTGTTGACAGTAAAGGTCTTTAGTTTTACAACAACAGGAGTTCCCCAATTCTCTTGCCATTAGTGGAACATTGAGCATATTAACTTGTTGTCTTCTTATCACACCATGCTCTTTCCCTACCTTGAGTTGGAATTTGGTCAACCGTTGCACATTAGGGTTAGGTTGGGGTCAGATGGGAGAAATACACTCCTCCTCTACTCCCAAAGATTCCCTATCCTGGAATAAGAGGTGCACAGAAATAGGTGCAGAGTGAGAAGATGCAGGAAAGGGTTGGGTGCTGGTGGTACATTGATTAGCAACGTTTGGTGGGTTTTGTTCGGGTGCAAGTTAAGATTTTTTGGGTTGGGTCCGATGTGCGTTGAGTTTTTTCTGACCCACACATCACTACTGTACTTCACTGCTGGGGATGTGTTTTCACACCCCCATTGGATCCCTCCCCAGGGGTCCACCAGGCTTATCCTGGGTGTTCAAGTATATAAATAATAATCCTGCATTGAATTAAAGGCAAACAGGGAGGTAGTAGCATTAAAAAAGCTTTTTATGTAAATTCGCTGAATCACTTTTATACTACATAGAATGCACAAAATAAAATGTCCAGTGGCATACATACCACCCTGCATAGATATTTAAAGGAAAACTATACCCCCAAAATGAATACTTAAGCAACAAATAGTTTATATCAAATTGAATGACATATTAAAGAATCTTACCAAACTGGAATATATATTTACATAAATATTGCCCTTTTACATCTCTTGCCTTGAACCACCATTTTGTGACTCTATCTGTGCTGCCTCAGAGATCACCTGACCAGAAATACTACAACACTAACTGTAACAGGAAGAAGTGAGGAAGCAAAAGGCAGAACTCTGTCTGTTAATTGGCTCATGTGACCTAACATGTGGTTTGTATGTGTGCACAGTGAATCTTACGATCTCAGGGGGCGGCCCTTATTTTTTAAAATGACAATTTTCTATTTATGATTACCGAATGGCACATACTACTAAAAAAGTATATTATTATGATAATGGTTCATTTACATGAAGCAGGGTTTTACACATGAGCTTTTTTACTCAGTATCTTTTAATAGAGACCTACATTGTTTGGGGGGTATAGTTTTCCTTTAAAAAATGCAGATTTGTTTCTTCAGTGTCCTAGTGTTACACTCATCCTATGGTTTTATCATCCAAAAAAAAAAAAATATTCACAACGAGGCTTCCTTTCTGCATGTTACCCTCTAGTGATAGTAACAAAAAGCATAAACTGAAACTAACCTGTCTTACATATGCATGTTTTGCCAGAAATAGCCTCCATATGCAAACTTAGAATGTAACAGAAGCTGGTAGCCAATTGAGCCAGGAGAAACACAATTATGATGCCCCATCACTTTGTTGGTAGAGTGACAGGAGTAAATTAGAAATCTACAGCTGTGTTTCAACAGTTTGCACTTGGTTTTAATTTTTTATAGACCAAATGTAAGTTTGAATCTTTAGAACGTTGTATTCCCAGTCCAGCAATCACTGGGGCTCTCCTCTGCCCGAATAAAAGACAATTTTCAAAGTTTGACTGCTGTGCACCTCAAGAAGCCATAGCTTATTGAGGGGGGGGGCAATAAAAAGCAGAAAAACCATATAGTGTAGTACTTTTTGACTTTGTTACACCCTTCGTGCTTTTTTTTATTTTTAGTTTGTGTATATCAACTTGATCATTCGGTGAGGGTAATATTAACAAACATATAGTGAATAAGAAAAAAAAAACAATGAAAAAGTGATACAAAAAATTATTGTGATATACTAGAACCCACACTCTAAATCGTTATGATTTTTGCAGTGTTACAAGTAGCTTCAATTAAAATGAAAACTTTTAGAACCACAGTGCTCCCAGTGGTATATTATACTCACGAGACATGAGTTAATGCATGCATTAAATATGATAAGTGATCCACTCCACTCTCAAACTTCTTTTCCTACTTATTTTGGCAAAAGATAAAGTGACATGTGCAGAAGCGTTTTTCAAGCTTTAATAAATATCTAAAAATACACCCACAAACGTTCTTGATATAACCGCATGTAGAGTCAATAAAATCTCTGTGTTTTAATCCCGGTTCCTCATCGTTTTAAGTTCACTGCGCATATCCAAAACATGTTTCCGCAATCCTCAGAACACAGTCATCGCTGACGTGATTCGCCGTGCTGGCATCTTCCTAGAGTGATGCCGTCTTCTCCTACTAGTTTTATTGCCCATGATCGTTCAAAAGGTCCTTAGCTTTATTGATCCTGAACAATCCTTATCTTACTCTTTGGTCCGAACAGAACACAAGACCGTTCCCGGAACTCATCCTTTATCCACGCCACTGACCTCTGGGCAAACAGGGCGCCTCACACTCCTTTGGAGGCGGGAATATCCCGGGTGTGAGGCGCCCTGTTGAGGCCCAAATTACCCCAGCAACGATGCATTGATTTGAATAGGAGACTGGAATATGAATAGGAGAGGACCTGAATAGAAAGATGAGTCATAAAAAGTAGCAATAACAATCCATTTGTGCCTTACAAAGCACTTGTTTTATAGATTGGGTCAGTGACCCCCCATCCGAAAACTGGAGAGAGTCAGAAGAAGGCAAATAATTAAAAAACTATATGAAACATTAAAAGTTGTTTAGAATTAGCCATTCTATAACATACTAAAAGTTAAAGGTGAACCGCCACTTTAAAAAGCTCTATACCATCATTATCTATTTTCCCTATGAATTTGTCCAATAGAAATTGTGATAGTATATTTATTTGCCTTTGCCGTTTTTATAAATCTAAATTTCTTTGTCTCCCTAACTTGGTGGCCATAATTTTGCTTTCAACATCCACATGTGTTTTTAAACAGATCATCGCTGCAGAAGAATCCCATTAAAATGAACTATACAAAATCTTGTTCCAGAGTTGGCGTCCTGCTGCTGTCTAAAAACTTTAGCTAACATGGTGTCTTTTCCGTTTTTCGTAAAAAAGCATAAGGTAAACAGTAACACCAAAAAAATAAAATAGATTTAAAGTAATTAAAAATATAAACAAGCTGCTGTGTAGCCATGGGGCAGCCATTCTAAGCTGAAAAAAGGCACAGGCTACTAACAGATAAGCAGATAACAGATAAGCTCTGCTGTATACAATGGGATTCTTCAGAGTGCATCTGTTATCTACTGTGTCTCCTGTGACTAAATGACTGCCCCCACAGCTACACAGCAACTTGTTTACATAAACAATTGTAGAGTTTTTGAAGTTTTACCAGTGCAGCACAACAGCACATTATATTTTCATTACTTTTAAAACCATTTTTTGGTGTTATTGATCCTTTAATGTGAACCGTAGATAAGGCAAGAAGTAACTAATCCAATGTCGTTGCGCTACAAAATGTATTTTTGTTTAAAGATAACTTCTCAAAGCAAAATAGACAAGTTATCAAAATCACAAACCGTCACACTGGGAGTGGGCACAACAGAGTTATTCATTCATGAATATTCTGATCTACTGACATAAAATCAAACCTGTATTTCCTATGGCATATTTACTTAAAAAGATTGTCTATTAGAGTAAGCGTAGGAGATAAAAATATTTTACTGAGCGCAATGTAAGTTGCACACGCTGAAAACAGTTCCGGGAGAACGGTGACACATTCTATAACATCCTCACACATTCACACTCTGCTCTAAGTCAAAAGATAATTACGCAGATTTATCACAATTGCCAATCAAGGTGCAATGAGCGGGCTCTTATTTCTTGTATAAAATTAGCTCCCACAACATGCAAACATGCTGTTTTCTCTCCGAAAATCACTGGCAGGGAAATTACACCTTTCAGCAGAGGCACAAACAGCCGTGACATGGCGTGACCCATAGACGAGGTGTTAACCCCATTCTCTGCCTTGTGTTCCACGTACAAACTTACGTTGGCTCTTTTACTCAGTCATCGGAAATATTAGTTCTGATTTTCAAGTATTGTCTTGTCTTGTCTTGTATAATTTTGACATATTTGAACCAAAAACATATACAGGTACTGGATGTATTATCTGGAATGATTGGGACCTGGAGTTTTCTGGATAAGGGATCTTTCTTTAATTTTGATCCTCATATCTTAAGTCTGCTAAAACACACTAAAACGTTAAAGGGATGCTGACACCAGAAATGAAACCTATTTTTCATCTATCATAACATCGTCTTTGCATTCTATTTATAATCTTGCCTTAGAAGTTTTTGCACGATGTTTTACATTACCTATCTGATCCCCATGTTCGCTACCATATTTGTACAGCAGTAGGTTATGAGCAGACAGTCAGGTTGGCAAAAAAGTATAAATTTATTGAATTACTTATAAAAGCAGACTTATTAGTGAAGAATGATCAACATGGCATAAAGGTAACTTCTAATGTACATTAATATTTTGAAGAGTAGTTTTTGGTGTCAGTATCACTTTAAACAAACACAATAGGATTGTTTTTCCATCAATAAGGATTAATTATATCTTAGTTGGGATCAAGTACAAGGCACTGTTTAATTATTACAGAGAAAAAGGACATCATTAAAAAAATATATATTTTTGAAAGGGGCTCTATGGGAGATGGCCTTCCCGTAATTTGGAACTTTCTGGATAATGGGATCCCATACACGTAGTTGTGTATACCTTATGTTGCTCAAGACATCTAAGCCTTGCTTATGGATCCTTTCCATCTATTACCTGTAAAATTGTAGGACAGACCTATAAGGTTCAAATGAAACACAAGGCTGTTTGAGGAGTTTCATCAAGAGTATGAATTGACAGTTGCAAGTAGATGAATGAATCAGTTTGTCATTATCCTGTGCTATTGTAAGGGCTGCATCCCTAGCTACAGCCATGTCATCACATTGTTGGCCCACAAAAAGGACAATTATTTGGTAGTTTTAATGTTGGAAAGCAAGTTGCAGTTAAAACATAGTCCCCGTAAATGTGCCTGCCTTTGCCTACTTGTTGTTGCTGCCTGTTCCAGCATCTACATCCTTGCCTTGTTTAACTTGCCTGCCACTGTAATAAAGTGTGTATGCTGCTTGCAAGCTGTGCTGTCCTTTTCCCATTTCTTGTCCCTTCCTTGCTCCTCACTCCAATCCTAAAAGGGGTTGTTCTCCTTCCAACATTTTTTCAGTTTAGTTATTTTCAGATAGTTACCAGAAATGAAGACTTTTTTCAAACACTTTCTGTTTGCGAACAATTTCTAATATTGAAGTTTAAAATTTCATTTTTCGCCTTTTTATGTCGTTCTTAAGCAGCTCTGAAAAAGACATTATGCCACCTCTAAAAATTTTTTATTCTGTTTATTACTTATATTATATTTCCCTATTGGTGTCATCTGCCAGTCAACATAAGGGCTAACCAATCAAAGGTTCTATTTGGCACCCTCATGAACTTTTTTGTTGCTCTCCAACTTTTTTAACATATAAATGTTGCTGATAAGTAAAGAAGGTTGGGGACCCCCATTCTAGAGAATCTCCTGTACCACCAGAGAAGGACTGAATCCAGTACTGATATAGTCTTGGAACTACCTTTAGAATATCTTTTTATATTACTTTAAAAAATATAAGTTCATGTACTTATAGACAATACTAACTGGGTTTGACCATTGCTAATATAGTTTCTACAATACAATACATTTGTGGCCTTTTATTTTACACTTATGACTTTGGCCCATCAATAGTTATGCTTAAATGGTTATCATACTTTATATTTCCAGTAAGCTGCCTGGTAACACTCATCCTCAACCAGCCTTGAACCCACTAATTTCTATTTTGTTCACAATGTACTTATGTTAAAAGAAAAAAAACTTAAAAAGAGTTAGCTGAACAAACTAGTCCACCTAATTTTCTTTTCAATGCCAAAAATACGTTGAAAAATTAAGAACAGTGTGTGCTTCGGCTAAACTGTAATCATCCAAAATGATGCACTGTGCTACTAGACAAAGGTCAAGTATTCTCCCAACACCTCCCTGAAAATTAGACTTACTTGCAAATAATACATAATTATAATATGTACAGACAGACCTGTGGGATCAGGAAACTCTTTGACCTGGACAATTTAATTGGTTAAGATGACAATGAAGTCTCGGTATTACGATGATTTTTTACATTGTTCAAAGACGCAGCTGATATTCTCCTTCTGTGCTACTGCAGTACTCTCACTATTTCTTTTTCATCATTTAATAGTCTTTTAACTGGGATGGGATGTAAATGCACCATGCCTATAGAGCTGACATCATTAATAATGAATCTAGTCATTAATCAGAATGTTTTGGCCATGCAAACTCTCTGTGGTCTTTCACTAAAAAAACATTACATTGAAATGCAGACTAACGTGCTGTTGAATTGATTGGAAGGAAGGCTGCAATAAAGGCTGTTTGTAAAACTTCAATAGTGTGGATCTAAATGGAGACATATGACATTTTTAACTGACTTCAATCAAGTCATGTTAAATGGATCCCCGTGGGACAAGTCCTAGAGAGATACAATAAGAAAGAAGAGGCAGTTGGTATAGAAAGAGAGAATTGGTGATGGCAGAAAGAAAATCAGTTTGTATAAATGCTTAATTGGACTGCTTATTATTACTTGATATCTTTCCCATTTATAGGGTAATTATTTTACGTAGTACTTTAGGTTGAATAAAGACCCAGTCCATTGTATTCAACTTTTTGGTTCAAATGAAACCTGCCTAACTGCTAGTAGATTCAGAGGAATGCAAAAAAAACCAAAGTCTTCCTGACCCCATGGCAATCTGACTAGTTCCTGGATCAACATTTTACTGAAATGCAATTTATGACCATGTGTTTTCTCACTCACTTGCTAAAAAACATCCAACCCCTTCTTGAAGCTAGTTAACATATCAGCCGGTATGACTGATTCAGGGAGCTAATTCCACAACACAACTTTTTCAAATATTAAGATGGAACCTCCATTTCCATGGATGTCTTGTGTCTGCTGGAAAGACTAACTGGTGAATAAAGCATCAGAAGGTTTATTATATGGTCCCATAATATATTTTACATATGTTTATATCTTCTCGTAAGCCCTTTATCTCCGATGTAAACAATGCAAGGCCTCCTTCATAACTGAGACTCTTCGCATTACCAGCTTAGTTTCCCTTTTATGAACTCTCTCCAATTCTATTCTATCACCTTTAGGGAGACAAAAACGACACAGCATATTCCAGATGGGGCCCCTCTCCGCCTGAGAATCAATAAAAACTATATAAATTCAAATGGAATAACATATAATAGAATTAAGCATAAAAAGGTACTACAATGTACAATTTGGTTGTGGCAGAAGTAACATGTACAGGTAAATAATATGATTGTCATACAATATAGAGAGCTCCAGTTCTATCCTCTCATTAAAAATATTAATGAAAGGCCATACTGGGCCCAACGGCATTATCGTTTTGTTGTATACATAACCACCACATCATCTAAAAAAGGGGTTTGAGGGTCTTTAGCCCTCGTAAAAATCAAATACTAAGGTGGAGTTAGTAGGGAAGTTATAAACCCAATTTGCCAATACATCATCATATTTAAAGGTTTTGTTATTATGAACAGCAGACATAGAGGGACTCATTTATCAACACTGGGCAAATTTGCCCATGGGCAGTTATCTATAGCAACCAATCAGTGATTAGCTTTTTAATGCCAGCTGCAAGTAGAACAATGAATGCAGCAATCTGCAGGCGACAAAATCTCCCCGAATCTCCTCGTGTGGACTAGCCCTAAGGGTATAAGAGGCTTACATTATGTTTACTTCACAGGTGTATAACCTTAAAAATTCTCACCTGCCACTTAGCTGCCCAGAGTGCCAGTTTGTCTAGATCCTGTATCAAGGATTTCACATTTCACTTACTAGATTAAGGTGGTTATTTATTAAAGTCCGAATGGCAAAAAAAAAAATCGATTTATTATACCCCGAGGATGGAAATGTCAGTATACGAAAATCCGGCATGTCAGACCCGACGAGGCTGTATATAAGTCAATGGTAGAGGTCCCTATCCTATTTGGAAGTTTCTGGTGTTTTCTGGTGTGCTCTGGAATTAGCCAGAAAATCCGACTATTTTGGAATTTCCAGACAAAAATCCAATTAATATGGGCTTTTTGGGAAAATGCCCCCAAAAAATCTAGCGATTTGGGCAAAACCTCTGATAAAAACTCCATACATTTTGGATTTTCACTTGATTTTTTTGTGTTTCTCTTGATCTGATTTAATCGTGATTTTTTAATAATAAATAAGGTCCAATCGCGGATTCTAGTTTGTTTGGACTATTTCATTAAAATGATCAGAAAAATGATGAGAAAAATTCAGATTCATTCAGATAAATAAGGCCCCCTGTGTTGCATATATTCTGTAGTATAGTGGTGCATTAACTCTCCTTCGGCTGCTCGAAGATGTAGGTAGGTGTACCTACCATTTGTATTATGTTCTGAGCAACATACCCAGCTTACAAATGGTAATGGTAATGGTTATATTTAGATTACAGTTGGTGGGACATAATTGACATAACTGTCCTCTCTTACTAAAAAGTGGTAGGGTAAGTAATTTTGCATACTTTTGTATACAGTATATGGGGATAAGAGTATGCTATGCAGTGGAAATATCCAGCATATGAGAGCAAAGACTACCAACTTGTCTCTTCCCTGGAAGATCTTGGGAAAAAAGGAAGTTTGCTGGGCCAAGTAATTGGTATAAAACATAACAAGTGCTAAGAAAGGAACTATAACTATACTAACTATACCATAATATTAAGGTCTGACACGCGCACACAAGTGTTTTGGATACTACTGTGCACCATGTTTTTGACCATGAAGGTGGATTTGAATTTGTACAGAATAGTCACTGGACCTTTTCGGCTACAAGCCATTATTCACCACTATCAGTCTGTTAATATACTAGGTAAATAACAAATAGATAAGAAAATGACAACAGAAAAAAACACAACAAGCAAAACCAGTAGCATGATTTTATGATATTTTGAATATTTAAAGCACACTGTAAAAAAATGTTCCTGCTATTTTATTATTAGTAATAAATTATAGTCTTAACATTTTGTTTTTAAGACATCTATAAAATAGGCCTATCATTATTTCTGAGCTGCAACTGAAGGAGATGATTAATCCAGTGCTGTGCAGTATATTCTCCTCTCCTCAGCAGGATTCCAGGTCTCAGGTCAATTTCTACTTAAAAATATATTCTGGCTCGACAAACTGAGAGTTTATGCTCTGGCTGGTATTGTTGAGCCTTAAAACCAACAAGTACATACATACATATATTCTCTTGGCTTTTGTCCACACCTGAAGAGAACACAACACTAGTGGGTTCAAGGCAGCCCTGTTCTTACTAATGTGGCAGGAGAGAAGTATAGGGCTCTGTTGCAGCCTAGACGGAAAGAAGTGGGTGTGCGAAACCACTCTTCTTTCTGTCTATAAACCAATGTGGCCTGGGATGCCGAAGGATTCCAGCACCCAGCATTTTACAAGCTGCCAGTTTCTTGTGTGGATAAAGTTCGGTGAGTCGGAGCGGTAACGCTCGTTTTTCTCTTCTATGATCTGTTGCAGCTTACACTTGCTGGTTGCACCCTGTTCCCTGCCCTGTTCTTAGTAATTTACTCTAGATGGAAACTTTCTTGTCTGGGACACTATCCCAGATAGTGCTAGGATTATATCAGGTATAGCACACTGCTAGTACTGCTACTGCCTCAGTCTCCATGTTTGTTTACTTGGTGTGACGTTCAGCTTCAGTCTGGTGGCATAAAGGTTACAAGTAGCTCCTGCCCCCCCTGCACATTTGTCCCCCAGAGTGCAACCCGGTGGGTATACTGCTGGAATATGCTTAGTCTGTATAACTGCATAAGGGTTTTTGGAAAAAATAGAAAATGTATGTAGGAACTAAGTGCCAGTTTCTGTGTCCAATACAACAAAATCTTGTGGGGGGCTTCACTGACCCCTTCCTGGCCTTTCCCTCCACCAGAGTAAACAATGAAGAAATATAGTCAGTACCTTCAGAGGTTTGTTTTCCTATTTACCAATAATGAGACCTCTAACATACTTTTGCTTTGGGAATCTACTAATAGAAGAAGCTAGTAATAATGAGCTTCTTTTGTTTGCTTGGCCATAACATGATCATGCATTATTTATTTATGTTGGAATAATGGCAGATTAAACTATCTGATCAGGCCAAGGACTTGAGTAAAGAAGTGCAGGGGCTGTGATTTTACAATCCTGGGATTTTTGTCATTAGGGATAATTATGTAGGAAGAGGTTTTAGCGTTTTTTGGATTGAACTGCTAGGAAACAAAATGAATACACATTTGTTGAGTCATAAAATGGCTTACTGCGGCATCGAACACAAATGAACTAATAAAAATTAAATAGTGTGTTTTAACAGCTTCCCAAACTATTTATGTAAGCATTTTCACTGCTCTGCGCTCGTTTGCATGGAGCCACAGTTATTATACAGTTATGTAGAAGGATTATTTGGAGAATTGTTGTCTAATCCACAAAAAACCAACATTTAATTATCTCTTGTTACTTACGAATCTACATCAGATAGCTTGCGTTGCTGCATGGCAGAAAGGTCAACATATTCTGAGCTAATGGGATATAGTGTGTCTTACATAAGGTATCCTGCTCCTAATTGTGGTAGCTGTTAACACATCCATGTCTATGCTGTACAAAACTCAGTAAATGGAAGAGGCAGGCTGTCCCAAATGAACATCAAAACAGGAGTAGCTTATTAAAGGGAATGACCAAATGAGACACTGTTCGACTGGTGGGATAATCAGTCAGATAATCTAAATGTTTGTGCTACCTTTAGAAAATGGAGCAAGCTAGATGCACACAGTATTGCAGTCAAGAAAAGCCTCAAACTGGATAGAGGCCAATCCTAAAATGCCACAAAAGAGTGCCAAATGTCTATAACAGCGGGATTATTTTTATCTATATTTCTGTTGTTACTAGGAAGATAAAGTCTTGAATTGTAATCGTCTACATCAGTGCCGTCCAACTTCTGTGGGACAGAGGGTCGGAATTTTTCTGGCCAACATAGTGGAGGGCCGATAATGGAAGCCAGTGTTTACCACTTCCTGTTTTTAGACCACACCCAAAAAAAACCAGACGCCGGAGTCAAAAACGGACGCCGGTGTAAAAAACGAGATGCCGGCGCCGTTTCGCGAATGTTTCGCCAAAGCGAAACGCCGCAAATTCTCCCATCACTAGTGCTCACTGCAGGGATATCACTTATCACTCATATGTGAAAAAGTTAAGTTGTATTAAGACATATTCTTAAATCCATATACCTCCTCCTCCCCTGTGGATAACACAGCAATCCCCCAGCACATGATTAAACATCTTAGGGGCCCCTAACAACAATTTTCAAATGGTAACAAACCCCTATCAATCTGCAACCAACCTGCAACTAAGCATTCAGATTAAATGTCGTACTAAAAGAACAAATCAGAGGATGTTCTGGCCATGACTGCAATCATATGAAAGTTATGTCAGACAAATACTAGTGACCCATTGATATTGTCAGATAGGCAATACATGCAGAGATAGTAACGTTAGCCGACAGAAATCGAATCGACTGTCCAATAGACTAAACAACCGATCACCATGGTACAAAAATGTCGGGACAATCCATACATCCAGTCTTAGTTGTATCTCTACTGTATATTGAATACATATTGAAGGCAAAACAAGCCTTTTGGGTTCATTAAATGTATAGATTTTCTAGTAGACTTAAGGGGGCAAATTTACTAAAGAGAGCATTGTGTTTTCCTGACGAATTTTCGCTATTTACTAAGCAAGCACACTTCAATAGCGAATTCCCTCGTTGCTGGTGAGTTCTAGCTGCATTTTCGCTAGTGTGAAAATTTCAATTTGTTACCCTTTTCACCAAAATCTATTTTGCCAGGTTCTGACTGGCGAATTAATACAATGAAGTTACAACCTCAACATTATTGTCAGTGACGTCATATCCTGATAAGCAAAAGTCAAAACGCTGGTGTTTCTACATGCTTAAAGTGGGATTAGGTTTATATATTATGTTTATAAATTGCAACTGCTAATAATATCTTATTTACACTTTTTAACATTTAAAGCTCATGCCACATTTGTTTTAGGGGGGGTGAATATTTAGGACAATAGAGAATCTCTTTCATCTTCATGTTGCTTCCTTGGACATTTTTAATTAAAAGTGGCTTTTCTAGCATTTCCAACATCACTAATAAATACATACGGTACACATGATTTTTATGTACCCACTGAATTTAAACTGACGTAAGTGTAAGTAAGCTTTGCTAGAAAAAATTTGTTATGATATTTTCATGCAGACGAATCATCACTGATAAAAGTATGCCAGCATCTTTAGTCGAGATTTAATTTTGCATTTTGACAAATACGCTTATTCATCATAATATGATGTCTGACGTAGTTGCGCAAAGTCTGGCGGAGACTTCTGAAACATAAAATATGTTTTCCCCTTTCCATCCCTAATTTGCATAAGCAAAATAGGATTCCGAGGGTTTGGCCGAATCCAAAATAGTGCATTCGGTGCTTCCTTAATATTTTCTCACTCACATATAGACTCTCATAAACAGACTTCAAAGGTTGAACTTTATTGATCGTGTGTCTTTTTTAAATCTAACATACAGTTACTACCTTAATATATTATTTCAGAGATACCTGCAAATACATTTTCACAATGTCTTTTATTTTGTTACACCTTTTTAACATAACCTCTGTCTTTCTCCATTATCACATTTAATTGATGTATATTTTTAGATGTTTGAAGCCCCTGTTACTTTCACACCCAATTTTCAGTTATAAGTGTATTAATAATTTTCAAAGCACAACTGGCTTTTATGATTTACTTGTCACACGTAATTCATATGTGATGACTCTCCTATCATACTGCTACTTGAATCGTTATGGGAACATTATAGGGGAAATTTAATAAAAGGTGCTACTGGTTTAAATCACCTATAACTTATTTGTTGCTATGGGCTACTACTCCCTGGCAAACGTAGTGCCTCTTATTCCATGTGGGTATGTACAAGTATGGGACCTGTTGTCCAGAAAGGGATCTTTCCATAATTTGGATCTCCATACTTGCGGGAGTTATTTACTAAAATCTACATTTTTAAATAAAAAACTCCCATGCCTAATTTTACCTTATTTATTTTTTAAAAAAGATTGATTTAATCGTTTTGTTTATAAACTCGATAAAGCTTGTTTTTTTTTCTGGCTTTTTCCCAAAAAAGCTTGATTTTTGGGGATTTTAGTTCAAAAAGCCCGAAATAGTCGGAATTTCAGGCTAATTCCACCACAGAAACTTCAAAATAGGATAGGGATCTCTGCCATTGATTTATACACACGTCTGGGAAGGCGGATTTTCGGATTTGGGCTTTTTGCTGCATTGGAATTTAATAAATCTTGAAAAATTTGAGTTTTTAAAAAACCTTGAAAAATGTGAGTTTTTAAATAACCCTGAAAAATTTGAGTTTTGCCCCAAAAAGCCTGACCAGGGTTTAGTAAATAACCCCCTAAGTCTAATAAAGAATTATGTAAACATTAATTAAACCCAATAGGATTATTCAGCTTCCAATAAGGATTAATTAAATCAGCTGGGATCAAGTACAAAGTACTGCTTTATTATTATAGAAAAAATTATAAAAAATTTGAATTTTTGGATTACAGTGAAGTCTATGTAGCATGTCCTTCCTGTAATTCAGAGATTTCTGGATAATAGGTTTCAGGATGACGGATCCCATACCTGTATTGAAACAGGCTCCAATAAATTTGAGGCTGATCTACAGGTATCATTTTTTACATCTAAGTCTTGTTGATATTTGATTACAATAAAATGGCCATTAACTTGATGCGTTTTTTTCCCAATCATAATTTTTTTTCATACTCACTTACATATATACAAAAAGGGTTGGAATAAGAAAAACTGGACTGCATTTATTCACTTAAAGTTGAAAGTTTTAATTGCTTGAATGTTGAAAATGCAGCTCACATTGACTAAAATAGAAGTCCGTCAGGTTTTATCTGTCAAATGTATTCATTTTTTTTTAAAAAAAACAAAAAAACGAGATTGTGTTTTATTATTACGTTTCTTTAAAAGGATATCTCTAATCCTGGTCCTCTTAAAGAATTGGCCATTGGTGTAGGGTACAGAAAAAGCTTCAATCCCATAACCACGAGGTTGGGATGTCCAGGAAAGAAAACAAGAACTCCCAGCTCCCAAATCAATCTCCCATTGGCCTTCAGATAAAGCAAATGTAGAAAAAAACGCCAATACCTTAGTATGCTGCAACAGGGGTTATCCCAATTTATTCCATAGTGCTGCCAGATACTGCAGTTACAATCAAACATTTCGGGAACACCTGTCCCATCCTCAGTGAGGGATTAATTGCTGGAGCATGGCTAGGCCAGTTCCATTGCCTTTCACCCCTTAAAATGAACTTTTCTTCAGATAAAGCAGCCTAAGCAGCACTAGGGATAAAACATACAACACATGGAAGAATAAAAGTTATATTCCAGACACTGCAACCAGATGCCCCTATTTCATACATATATTATGCCTAATGGGGACTTAAGTGGCTTTTAATGGTAAGTAATTGCTTGTAGTCACACTGTTCCTGAGGGTTTTAGATGTAGGGTCCCTCTGTTCATTCCTGACTCTTCACACTATACTAAATTTGTCCTGAGGCTTTGGGGCTATATAAAAAGAAGTACCGTACTGTTTAGTCCAGTGTCACATCTCTCCTGGCTTCTGCAATAAATGTTTTAAAGGCGAGAGCCGGTGTATGGTGGTTTGCTTCTTCCCTGTTTGGAATATAGTTGCTGAATAAAAAGAACACAGTAGTGCTTGGTTGGTTCTAGAGCTCAGGTTGTCTAATATGAAATGTATGCAGTACTACTATCAAAGTAGTACTCTCTCTACAGGCTCAGCATCAGTCCTTCTGCAGTTCCTCTCATTGTGAACACACACTAACAAATACATACCATGTATAGCAATGCAGATGTGCATGTGCAGAATCATCTTAGTAAACTCAATGTGGAAAGCTACCTGGCTAGAGCGCTGACCTATATTCATCTATTGGCCAACACAGCTTTGTTTGGGTTACCTGCAGGGCAACACTTTCTGAAGCTCATACCTATGGTGCTACCCTAGCTTGCTGCCCTGTCTAGGCATTCTTCAACTGGCCCCATACATTAGTACCTCCTTATGACAGCCTCTATACCTGTTCATGAACATACACTAAACCTCACCTCTTCTTTGGTCTTCCCTATGCCATCCTGTCTTCCTTTCGATAGCTTTCATAGTACATCCATTCTCTACAGAGATGATGTTTTCTTGTGTTTTTAGAATATTAAAATATCCGAGACCTGACAGTAGAAGCCTTTGGTCAATAAATACTTATGACAATGTTTATTGTGGAGGACAAGTACGGGATGTTGCTTGGATACTTACGGTTCAAAACTCTTGCTTCACATGAGACCTTGACCCATTTTACTAGTATTCTTGCAAATTAATGTACTTCATTTCTACATAAATACTCACAAGTACCTACCCTTTATACCCTTCTGTTGCTGATCTCCCAGTTTTGATGCTTTTTGTCCCACCTATTTCTTCTCATCTCCTACAGTTCTTTTGCTTCTCATCTCCTACAGATCCTTCAATTATTTTTATATACTGCCTTTTATATATTTATGTTTTTGAATTTTTGATGACTGTTTATTATAGTTACGTAAATCACATTTTACCTGAAATGCTATAATATTTTCCCATTTTTGCATGGTTATCTCATTAACTAATGTTTTAACTGAATGAAGGTTTCTATCCCTTTGGCCAATCAATAATTGAGCTAGGTTTAATGAGACCTCATGTAGAATCTCTTGGTAATGCCTTATAAAATTGCATCTTGCTCATTATAGTTAGATCTATTTATTAGTCTTATTCCTTCTGAGACACTTTAATATTTAAAAACATCTTGAGAACCAATTTGTCCCACCACATCCTTTTCCTCTTTTATCAACATTTTCTCTAATTTATTGAAAACATATCTATAGCGTTGGACTTCTTTCCTTAAATATTCATCCCAGAATAATTTAGAGTCCTCTCTTCTGTATAATTTTCTGTAAATAAAAAATAAAGGCAAATATTTTTTTCATTTCCATAAAGAGAGTGAATAGTAATTTAAAAAAGGAGGTCATTTTATTTAGTATCTTATTGTATGAAAGCTATATATATAGCTTGAGTAACAGAAAACTGCTTAAACATGCGCAAAAACTAACGATTCTTTCACATTTTTTTATTTTGTACTATATGTATGAAATTGGATAAATGCATATTAGGCTAAGTCAGTCAGTGCAGCTTACGACATATCACTCTTCCCCCATTTGTGTGCCAGGTTCTTAGTAAGGGATGAAAAATAAAACATACAATAAGTCCATCATATTCGATATTTGCAAGAACCTCCTATTATTAGACAGAGGCACGGAAACAACCCCCCCATATGGAAACTACTAATTAAGCCTCAAAGGGGGTTAAAAAAATCCCTCCTTGCCCCAAAACTAGACAAGCCCCTGAATCATTTATCACTAATAATTTAATAAAACATAAGTTCCATGCCCATGAGTTTAAAATCTAATTTTCATAGATACTAATGAGATTAGTTTGACATAAAAACCACACTTCATAAAACCACACAGGGGGCATTATTTATCAAAATCTGAATTTTTGTGAGTATTTTAAATAAAAAAGTCCCACCAAAGTAGAATCCACAATTGGACCTAAATTATTGTTATAGTAGCACGATTTTTTCGGCATGGGTAAAAACTTTATAAAATCAATCGAAAATCCAAATCGTACAAGTTTTTCAGTTTTTTTTCCCAAATCACTAGATTTTTTTCATTTTTATTCCCAAATAGTCTGAACTCTTCGTATTTTTGCCCAAAAAGCCCAAATATTCGGATTTTTGGGTTAATTCCAGCGCAGATCACAGAAACTTCCAAACAGGATGGGCACCTTTCCCTTTGACTGATATACAAACTCGGCAGGTCTCAAATGGAGTATTTTTGGATTCTGACCTTTTCCATCCTCTGGGTATAATAAATCTTGAAAAATTAGAGGTTTTTTTTTCACTGGAAATTCTGATTTTATAGTTAAAAAACTAGTTCGAGTTTTTTTTGGATTTGGACTTAATAAATAAACCCCTTGGTGTCAGATTTATCAACATTCAATTTTTTTCATGAGCAAGAGCTTTAGTGATAGTATTTTTCAATTTATTTTCAATAACTGTCCTGCACTGACGATCCTTGAATTTCACACCTCCTTTATTTCTCCTTATCTATCAGTTTCTTGCTACACCAAATACAAAAAAACCCCATCTTCCTATCATAATCAAATTAACTTTTCTACATTATTCAAGATATAGATTAAACATACTTTATTCTTTCCATATCCTTAATTGTGTTTTTATGGTGTCCATGCTTCATTGTATTTATTTTACAGGTAAAGTCATTATCTGCTAATTATTATTTTGTATGAATGTCCAGGGTACCATTCTGCTGAAAATAATTTTACCTACGGGATCGCAAACTGTATATTAAGCTTTTCTTTTTCTACTTAAAACTCATTTACTGTGATGTGTAGTAAGCTCCTTCCAACTTTGTGCTGCACAGTTAATATTAACCATTATTCCATCTTCAGAAAAGAGAAGGAACTAGTTAACAGAAATCTCGCAGGATTTAATGGGGAATATATTCCAAATGGTGCACCATGGTGTGTTGCACGATTGCCACTGTAATAATTAGGGCATATCTTTCTCTCCCTTAAGTACATTTAGCTTCATCTTATATTCAGTTTTACCCATCCACTAGCACAGTGATCCCCAACCAGTTGCTCACCAGCCCCGTGGTTGTTGTTCCCAGTGGTCTCAAAGCAGGTGCTTATTCTTGAATTTGTGGTTTGGAAGCAAGTTTTGATTCCATAAAAACCAGGTGTACTGCCAAAAAGAACCTCCTGTAGCTGCCAAGTCCACATAGCCTACCAAAAACTCAATTACATATCTTATTTGGCACCTTAAGGACTTTTTTAATGTTAATGTTGCTCCCCAACCCTTTTTACATCACGGGTGAAAAAGCAGCTAGCGGATTGAAGACATTTGATAGGACGACAAAATAGAAGATACTCCTTCTACTCGCATTATGATGTTATTTGTCACATAATGCTAAAATTGCAGAATTACTCTCAGATACTGGGAGATTCTTTTGATAACAAAATACAATGGTCTTTGAAGTATAAGGTACTGACTGGGCAATTACACACAGGGCATTTTCAGGTATCAGGTTAGTGTCTTTAGCAACCCAGATATCTGTGCCAAAATGCCTGAAATAACCATCCATTGCCTTCTCTGGAAATCACTTGAAAACACTTGATCACTTAATGCTTTTTGTAAATTTTTGCCAATTTTTCAATGAAGCAAAACAGGACAGATTCACCCATCACTAGCATCACATGAAACGAAATTGTCATCTTAAAGGGGCGGTTAACCTTTAAGTTAAGTTAAGTTAAGTTACTGCATAGAATGGCCAATTCGAAGTAACTTGACAATGGACTTCATTATTTTTTATTTATTTGCTTCTTCTTCTGATTCTTTCCAGCTTTCACTGACCCCATCTAAAAACAAATGTTCTCTAAGGCTACAAATGTATTGTTATTGCTACTTTTTATTACTCATCTTTCCGAAAATTCACCATCGCCATCCTGCCGAGGTCATGTAGAAGTCAATGGCAGATGTCCCTTTTACAATTTGAAGATATTGTGATCTGCGCTAGGTTTTGTCCGATAGTCTGAAAAATTTGGGGTTTTCAGGAGATAACCTAAAAAAATCAAGCGATTCAGGCGTCAAAGCTGTAAAATTTGAGTTTTTGCTTAATTTTGAGTTTTTTCCCAACCCGGCTTTTCCAAGTTATTTTACTGTTAAATGAGGATGGGGCGTTTTGTCAAGCTTAGTTTAATATGATATAAATTTGAGTTTTGGTAAATAACCCCCTAAAAGTTCTAAAAAACATACAAATACATTTCCCTGTATGTTTTTGGTAACACAGAAAACCGTTCCCAAAATGCCAGGAATTTCCCTTTGTAACCTTCTATGACAATCGATTGAAATAGCTGACCTGGCCATCACACTGTTCTGATTTTTATACCTGTGCCCGACTCACCCCTTCTCTGACATCACCAGAAGGGGTGGGGTATAGTATATAAACCAGCGCTGCTCCATCACTTGCGGGGCTGTAAAGAAAGATTGTGCGAGAGACATGAGTGACAACAAATTCAGCCAACCTTTGGGGGGTTATTGGTTGTCCCAAACTGACACAACCTGCAGGCCCTGTGGGCTTTATGCCAAGATGTCAGCCAACAATATCTGCTGTTGTTTGTTCTTTTTATGAAACTTTCTGTAAAAGTGATGGCAACCCTGGACAGAGTGCAACCATAACTCACATAGAAAAGAGACAAATAAAGTTGTGGAACTTGCTTCTTAATTTAATTAGGTGCTTTACAAATGAATAATTTGTTTTGATTCCTAAAACGGGGATGAGTAACTGCACACCCAGCCTCAGAATAAGTATGCTTTCCTGTCTTCTTTTTATAGACGGGAAAAAAAAAACATGTTTCCATTTGCTGTTGTTTACCTGATAATGTATCTCCCACAGGAACGGATATCTCATGCAATCAGAGAAGTGATAAAAGTAATCTCATTCTGTTTGCAGTCCTCACTTAATAAATATACCCAGTGCATTGCCAAAACACTTTTTGAAATACACTTTTTAAAGAAATAAATAAAATATTTTTTTTGTGTGTCATAGCTAATTATAAAACCAGTAAAACATTCTGAATCATAACTTTTAGCAAAAAAAAAAAAAAGACAACAGGCTATTTTCCCTGCTCTTTATCAAGTCTTATTATTATTCTGTAAGAACGTTTAGACGGTGGGGAACAGATGGAAATGCAGTAGCTTATGTAGTATGTGACATTCAGAACCAAGGATAGAGGAGATGATGGGACCCTGGCAGTGCAGAGATGGTGGGAATACATGGGGAGGGGGCTAAATAAATGAGCCATCCAGCTCTGAAAACATCTCCCGACATTCCCCTAGTAACGAAATCTAGATTGCAGTACAGTTGGAGGAGTACAGGTTTCACATCCCTGATGAATAAACTGAAAACATCTAAACACTGATTGGACAGTACAGTAGGTCCTTCTTACTATTACAGTTATGAGAAGGTCATGTCCCATAGATTCCATTTTAATCAAATAATTCACATTTTAAAAAATGATTTCCTTTTTCTCTGTAATAATAAAACAGTACCTTGTACTTGACTCCAACTAAGATATAATTAATCCTAATTGGAGGCAAAACAATCCCCAGGTCCAGAGATCTGCATAACAGTTGCCTGTATTTAAATTTTCTTTTTATTGCATTCATTTTTGTTTCCAAAAGACATGAAGGGCGTTGATAGCTGGATCATCTTATGGTAAGTCGCAATACTTCAGGAGATCCTTGCATAGTAACCACTTATGCTACAGAACATTGCACAGCCTCCAGATGTCCATCAGAGTATTTTGGTATGGGCTGCCCTTGACACTTGTAAAAGCCCATCGGCACAAGTGTAATTATGTCAGTAGAAGTGATGTCATGGAGCAACACTCCTGTGTGCGATGTCATTTCTGTCTGTGTGCTGCCAAGGAACCCCTACCTCCCACCTCTGCTGCTGGATATGATAGGAAAGCAACAGCAGGGGACTATGCTTTTACCCTCAAAAGTTTTATTTCCCATATAGGCATCCAAGAGCAAATCTACTGCCCTAGACACAGGCCCTCGAATGCCAATATGGTAAATACGCCTCTGTAGATGTCCTTGCAATACATTGTGCCTTTGTAAAACCTATGTACGTTGCACAACACTAAGAGAACATCTCACATACCAAAATCTATGATCAGTAGAAGACTACAGGAGACTGTACCAAGTACAACTTTTAGCAACAGGAATCTGGGCAAGTATGCAGGAATGGGAAAGTGATCTAAGGGCAAACATCTTTTCTGTATAAATTGTCACTATTATGGCTAACATACTATTAAAAGGGTAACATGTAGATGGTGCACCACTGAATTTGTCTCTTAGACACAAGAATTTATTATAGTATAGGATCGGAGCAAAACTGCTGCACTGAAGCCCCACTAAGGCCAATGTCAATTTCAGGATAACCAAGAAATTCTCAGGTAGGGAACACTACTATAGGCTTTCATATTTTTCTTTCTCTTTTAAGGGAAAAATTAAGACACTAAAGAAAGAATTAACTATAGTGGCCAAATTGTCTCGAACAAAACAAGTTCTTGAGAGTGCATTTAAATAACAATATTATCAGTGTTCGTGATCACAAGTATTCATTAAAAGATGTTTTCATTTTTAATGGAGCTTTATTTATCTTCAAGGTTTCTGTTCATGTGAGTAGGAGCTGCCTTGGTTGCTCTAAGAAACCTCACACAAAGACAGTGGCCTTGGGTTGTCCCATTTCCAGGAAAAATGATGGAATTCTTGCCTTCGCTTTACCAAGTGATAGCTTTTGAACTTGCCATCTCTTATTACCCTTGTTATGCTCAGTGAGAGCAGGTTTTAGAATGTTCCTGTATGTGCACTGTATGTACTATTCAGATTTATTTAGATAAATGCTTATTTTTATGGGTTTTGAGTTAAGCATATTTATTTTGTTGCAGTCCAGTAGCCACACGGCCATGTAACTTTATATCTTGTTGTTAGGGTCACAGACTAATGATGTGCAAGGACAGTTATGGGACCTGATACCTGGGAACCTGTTATCCCATTACACTACATTTTATCCAAATTTTTAAAAATGATTTCCTTTTTCTGTGTAATAATAAGACAGTACATTGTATTCAAGCCCAACTAAGATATAATTAATCCTTACTGGAAGCAAAACCAGCCTATTTGGTTTATTTTACGTTTATACGATTCTAGTCAAATGAAGGTATCAAGATCCAAATCTATTGGAACAGGAACATCACAGGTCCCAGGCATTCTGGATAACAGGTCCCATAACTATACATTTAAAATCTATACTTCATTTGTGTCACCCTAGGCCAGGGCCTTTGTGGCCTTGCCATAAATCCGGGCCTGGATATGGGTCATGTGTGAGTCATAGGAGCAAATTTACTAAAGCGCAAAGTGGCTAACGCTAGTGACTTTTCGCCAGCGCTGACACCCGCAGGGACATCGCTAATTCACTGATAGGCGCATGCACCAATTCGCTAGCGAAGGGGAACATCACTAGCTTTTATTCCCACTCTATCGACAGGTGACTTTTCGATTGTTACTCAGCAAATTCACTGAAAATAACGATTTTACTGAACGTTACCTCTTTCGTCAGAGTTGACTTTGCCACGTCAGACCAGTAGTGCTAAAAAGAAGCTAGATCTTCCTCAATCTTCTGTCACTTACATCATATCCTGTGTGCCGAAAAAGCTTTAAAGTTCCAAAAACGCTGGCGACTTTTCCTTTTCTGAAGCGGACATTTCCAGACATTTCATAAAATATGGAACATTCATTTTACATTGGGCTCATATTAACTCTCATGTCTTAATTAAGGTTCCCTGGACATTTGTAAGAAAAAGTGGTAACTTCAATCATTTGCACCAACATTTATAATAAAGACGTCCATACAACTTTAAATTACCCGCCGTATGCAAATTGACCTAAGCGCTAGATCACTAGCGAATTTTGTCTAGGCACAAACAAACGCTAGCGCAACTTCGCATATTAGTGAATTAGCGTAGAGGTAGTGAATTTGCGCCTGGCGAACTGGTGTGATGTGTGTGAAGCAGTTCGCCCTTTAGTAAATCTGCCCCATAGTTTTTGACTTGCAAATCATTATTGGTCTAATAATTTGCACAATGGTCAACAGAACGGATAAAAGTGGGCGTAAAGAGTAAAAGAACCTATACGAACTTTTGATAATATTGATTTCAAAGAATCAGACTTCTAATCAGTCAGTGACCCAAACCATCAATAAGCATGTAAATCATTTTAAAAATGTAGAAAAAAAAATGAAATGAAAACCAGTAAGACGATAAAAGTTAGTTTTCAAACAACCTTTGGACTTTTGAGCAGCGTCATGATTTATCATTTTTATGACTTTCAGCAATGGCGAAATGAAGTTACTGATTCAGCTGATTCTGGTAGTTCTGTGACACGAATTATAAAATGTTGCACGCAGGTCTTCCTTTTTGAAAGGTGACTTGTAATGCTCAAGTAATCAGAATACAGAAACAGCCCTGGGTCAAAAGCGCCGGCTGGTAATGAGCAAGAGCTGCTCTCAGCTGAGAGTTGTCTGGGGGGACGGTGGGAAGTAAGACTGGAGGGAAGCCAGCCTAACGCACCATGTAGGTCTGATATCAAACTTTCACAAGCCTATTAGAAAACATTAAGATAGATGGAGTAACCCTATTACTTACAGTGGCCTGATTGTGAGCAATTTCTAAACTAAGCAAACTGGCATGCCGTGCTAGGACATCCAGCTGACAGCCCATAATATGTGTTCAGGGCCTAATTTAAAGTTTGGGGATTATTATAATAATAACCTAAAGCCAAATCCATGCCCGTCAGGGCTTTTCTCAAGTGCAGTTCTTATCTAGACATATATTCTTAACAGCCACTAGTAAATGAGGTATATGTTATTTAAAACTGTCAAGAAATAAGATTTAAATAAATAGAAATGTATTAATATGTATATATATGTAAAATCAAGGTGTACGGTTTCCATTTTTTCAGAAATAAAAATGGCTCCAAGAATCTGCAACTGAGCTATTATATGGTAAATGCAGGGAATTATTTACTTATAGGGTTTGCCTATAAATTGAATTTCATTTTGATATGGAGAGTGATATTCTGAGACAATTTGCAATTGGTTTTCTTTCTTTAATATTTGTGGCTTTTGAGTTATTTAGCTTTTTATTCAGCAGCTCTCCGGTTTGCAATTTCAGCAATCTGGTTGCTAGGGTCAAAATGACCCGAGCAATCATGCACTGATTTAAATAAGAGACTGAAGAGAATGAATAGGAGAGGGCCTGAATGGAAATATGGGTAATAAAAAGTAAAAATAAAAATACATTTGTAGCTTTTCATTTGTTTTTTAGATGGGGTCAGCGACACCCAGTTAAAAGCTGGAGAGAGTCACAAGAAGAAGGGAACTAATTCAAAAACTATAAATAAGAAAAAATTAAGGCCAACTGAAAGTTGTGTATAATTGGTCATTCTATAACATACTTTTGGTGTTTATACAAATGGGCTATAGATGTCACTGTGTTCAGACTTATACTGTGTATGCTTCCTGGACAGCTTAAAAGTGAAAGTTACTGTTGTGTAATGGCTACCAAAACATAACAATTGGCGACGAGATGTCTCTTCTACCTCTGCAGCAGCCTGCATCTTTTCTTCCAAACCCTGGTGAGCCTACCATACCTTTTACTGCTTGGATACATATGTTTGAAAATTACATTATTGCTGCTGACCAAGGGGAGATTTCTGCTGCTAGAAAGCGTGCTTTACTTATTCACTGCCTGGGAGAAGAGGGACAGCGTATATTTTATACATTACCATTACCTGATGAGACTTAGGAAACTTCTCTCACTGCTATAAAGAACTTTTTTTTGCCAAGAGTAAATGTGGTTGCTGAAAGATATAAATTCCACCAACGTGGACAACGTAATGGCGAATCCACAGAACAATTTGTAGCAGCTTTGAGAGAGCTGGTTGTTACCTGTGACTTTGGGAAATTAACAGATGAAATGCTAAGAGACCAAATAGTGGAAAAAACAAACTCGCATTAGAGAGACTACTCTTAGAGCAGGATTTAACCCTTGCAAAGGCTATTACAGTTTCTAGCCAAATTGAAACAGCAGTGGCAGAGGCTAAAACTCTCAGTCAGGGAACTGCTGGGAATGTACAGACTGTGAATTCAGCACTGTGGCCAAAATTCAGTGCTTACTGCTAAGGAAAGGGATTAACTGCAAAACCATGCAGTAAATACAAATAAAAAATACTGCTTCCGCTGTGGTTCAACACAACACACTGCAAATTATGCTACATGTCCTGCAAAAGCTTTACAGTGCCGCAAATGCAAAAAAGTAGGACATTTTGCTAAGATCTGCCGTAGTTCTGCTAAAGATGTTCATGAAGTCATTACTACAAATGTCACAGTATTAAGTGTGGAGAAAGCTGGTACATTTATTCCAGACAAGTTTATATGCAGTGTCAGTGTCAATACTGCTTCTGCTGATAAGGGACACTCCATTAACCTGATGCTTGATACAGGTTCAGCTGTTTCTATGCTACCAAAGGATATTTTCTTGAAATACTTTGCAAAAGATCCGCTTGTTGCACCTGCCCTGAAACTGGTCAGTTACTTAAAGGATCCAATCCCTGTGCTTGGTTGCTTGCCAGTGACTGTACAATTTGAATAAAATACTGCAAAATGTGACTTTTACATTGTGAATAAGGGTACTGCTATACTTGGAAGGGATCTCTTTGCTGCATTAAACCTACAATTAATTGACGGTCTCATTACTACAGCACCAGTGCCAGCCACACAGCCAGTGTCTAAAATTTCACCACAAAGCAACACTTCACTGGGTTGTGCAAAGAACTTTACACACAAAGTTAAGTTGAGACCAGATGTAAAATCAGTACCATTCCCTGATTCAGCATGGAAAAAACTTGCTATTGATATTGTCGGTCCTTTTGCAGATGCTCCTATAGACTGTAGATTTGCTATAACCTTGATGGACTATTACAGTAAATGGCCTGAAATTGCATTTGTTTCTCATATAACTAGTGATGGGCGAATTTGCGCCGTTTCGCTTCGCCGAAAAATTCGCGAATTTCGTGCGAAATTCGCGAAACGGCGAAAAATTCGCGAAACTGCGCCGGCGTCTCGTTTTTGACGCCGGCGCCCGTTTTTCGACGCCGGCGCCCGTTTTTGACGCCTGGCGCCCGTTTTTGACGCCGGCGTCCATTTTTCGAAAAAAAAAATTTTGACGCCGGCGAATTTTTGACGCGAATTTTCGCGCGAGTTTCGTGAATTTATTCGCTGGCGGCGAAACGCGCAAATTCGCCGCGAATTCGCGCCTGGCGAATAAATTCGCCCATCACTACATATAACATTAGCTACAGCAATAACATTTCTGTCTACAGTCTTCAGCAGAGAAGGTAATCCAAAAGGAGTTAATATCAGACAACGGACCACAGTTTGTCTCATATGAGTTTGAATCCTTTCTGAGAGAGAGGAATATTGTGCATAGGAAACCTTCAGTCTATTACCCACAAGCAAATGCAGAAATCGAGCGATTCAAGAAGTCTGAAAGAAGCACTACAGACAGCAAATCTTACTAGGAATTCTAGGAAAGTATTTACAACAGAGTTCCTACATAACTACAGAGCAACGTGCCATGCAACAACCCAATCATCTCCAGCTGAGACAGATGCGCACTAAGTTACATGTTGCAGACATCAAACTTCTACAAAATACTGTGCCTACAAAATCATCTAATGCTAACATTGTGAAACGTCACCAAGCCAAATGCAAGGCTTTTACTGACAGAAAACATGGTGCCAGAGAAGTACACTTTCAGCCTGGATCTTTAGTCAGAATTAAGAAACCAGGGATACTGAAACAAGGACAATCTAAATTTACTACACCTCTTGAAGTGAGACGCCAGCGAGGACCATATACATATGACTGTCTGATGGACACTTATGGAATGCAAGTCTTCTTGCTCCTGTTAGATATGACTTTGGAGAAGCTCCATTTGATGAAGGACATTTTTCTACTCTATTTTTCTATTTGATGTCAACTGCAATAGGCCTGAAGAAAGTGAACCTATAAGGCGTACTGAGAGAATCAGAAAACTACCTGCATAGACCAAGGACTATGTGATGTTAAGAATGTATATATTGTTTTAAAATGCATACTGTTTAATTGTTGCTGTTTATTATAGTTGTCCAAATGCTTTCCTACTATAGGGGGAATATGTGGTGTTTATACAAATGGGCTGTAGATGTCACTGTGTTCAGACTTATACTGTGCATGCTTCCTGGACAGCTTAAAAGTGAAAGTAAAAGTTACTGTTGTGTAATGGCTGCTGAGTCTGCTAATAAAGCACTTTTATACTCTACTCATCCTCGACTATCAAAAAATAACAATACTAAAAGTTAACTTAAAAGAGAAGTCAAGTCTGTTTGCACTTGGGGGTACCAAATGGTATGCACCCCAAGTGATTGTATTTACTTACCTGAAACCCCAGGCCAGTGCTCCTGTCAGCAGAAAACTGCATCACCCCGGGGTTATACCAGTGAGCACCATGGAGCGATCCTCTTCCGGCTTCTTCTTTCTTCAAATTTTTCAGGGCAAACCCATGCACAGATGAACGAAATAACCAACTTTTTAGTTAAAGTTACGGAAGAGAATCACTCTGTGGTGCTCACTGGTATAACCCCAGGCCAGTGCAGTTTAGGAGCACAGACCTGGGATTTCAGGTAAGTCAATACAATCACTTGGGGGTGCCTAACATTTAGCACCCCCAAGTGCAAGCAGACTTTCCTTCTCCTTTAAAGGTGAACTGCCCCTTTAACTTGGGAAAATATGCTCCTGTAAAATAGCCCACAGTAAGGAATGAGATATAAGGGGTAATTTATAACACTGCAAAGTGCAAAAAAAATGTGAACAACATGCCATTATTTTGCACTTTTACACCATATGCAATAAAAGTCACTAAGTTTGCCCAGGAGCAACAACCCATAGCAACCAATAAGATGTTTGGTTTTAAACAGGTGACCAGTAAATGCTACCTGCTTGGTTGCTATGGGTTACTGCTCCTGGGCAAACTTAGTGCCTTTTATTACAGAACCCAATAATGGTTTTACACTACTGCCTGGGCTTTAGTAAATGACTACTATTTTTTTTTTATTATTCTGCCTACTGTAGAATGAAAATACAAAAAAGGGGGTTATGGGTTCACTTTTAATGCTAAGTAAAATGTATTAAAGTACAATGGAAGTGCTACTGATTTGTCCAATTAATCAGTGCACATTCCCTGGTCCCCTGTAATTCAGTATATATGCAAATGCATGTATTCACAAAGACAGGGGTTTTTAGTTACAAAGTAATGATCATAAAGTTGATAAGCCGCTGTAGAATGAGCAAGGCTGGTAGGTTGCTATGGGTTACTGAGGTAGGCAAATGTGCCCATTGTATGTTCTGTACAGAATGTGATCCTCATAGAGAATAGATTTTGCAGATTTGATGAGCTGGCCTGAGGTTATTGGTCAGTCCAGAGCTTCAGTGACCCATCAGCTTGATGTAAATATTAGTTTTACATGGTAAACATCATGAAAGTCTAACCTGAGCTCCCCCTGTTGTTCCCTCTGAAGTAACTGAAGCAGAAAGCATCTTTTGACATCTGCCTGCTCAGTTTTATTGATCTTGTAACACTGAGCAAAAGATTTGAGTTAAGACATTTTCCTAGCTCAATAACACAAATGATTGCCCTGCCTGGCCCTCACCCAAGTAAAACAGCAGCAGGATCTCAGGTTACACCTTCATGAGATTATCTGTGTAAAGATGGCTAATATCACGAAACCTAACAATAAGTTTGCAAATTGGTGGGACTTATTCTTCTTTGATTAAATTTGATCCTAGAACTAGAGTTTGCAGACTCCACACATACACACACAGACTGATTTATACACTGTTGGGTCAGCAATACTTTTTATACTATAGGGGCACAGCATGGACAGAGGTTGTGTTACAAAACAGGATTCATATTTATAATTTTTGGCATTGACAAAAGCTGTTTAGCATTAATACACGCCAACCATCATATCAGCATTTGGCAAGCACCGTGAAAGATGGAATTTGTTGCATTCTTATTAAATCAAATGAGAATTATTCCATTAGAATGTCATTCTTTGACACTTCTCCAGATGGATCCTTGAAGGAACTGAATTACTTAAGAGGTGAATCAGTCATCTGTTTATTTATATAAATTTCTCATAATGCTGTTTGACTTCATCATAACAGGATTGTTGGAGGATTTTTAAGATACCACATGGGAAGTCTTAATTTGAAATATTATCTTATGGCAAACAATTATTGCCAAGTGGAAAAGAGGAAAAAGAAAAGGTTTTTAAAGGGACACGTCATCCAAAACATTTATACCAAAACCTATTTTTTCATGTTAGTCAAGCAACATGAACTTTACTTACACTGTATAAATTATTTGAATCTTGTTTCCTTCAGTCTGGGAATTCATAATTATAGCAAGCAGGCAGGAGCCATTTTGTGGACACTGTTATTAAGACAAGTCTTGTACCATCTCAGAATCTTGTTTGTGCACCGGAATGGGGGACCTGATGTCCATCCCCATGCCCTGGCTACACAATTGAATGGTTAAGAGAACTGGTGGAATGTAGGGAGAGCAGTGACATCTAGGAAGTGCTGAATGGAAAGTGAAAGTAATTGTCTGCCCCACCTAAGGCATAGAGGAGGGGCAGACAATATTTGATTGACAGCTGAGATTTTTAAATGAGTTTACAACAGCTATGAATGCTATAATAAACAAATAATTTGGATTTCATGTTTAATTTGAAAAGGACTTTTATTATACAGCTTTTTATGTCTGGGTGACAGGTCCACTTAATATAAAATCTGGCTGTAGATCCAAGGCAAATTGCATGATATGGACTTTTTGTTGTATGTGGAATTTAAGTGAGAACGAAGAGAGCAACCTGGCAATTTTATTAAAGGTTCCTCCTGTATTTAAGGCCCAGTATAGTCAAACCCTTGTTTTATTAGTATTATGGCTAGTAGCTGTAGAACATAGAGGGCTTGTGTACTTAAAGGGAATCTGTCATGGTTTTTATGATTTAGTTTTTACTTCTAAATTACTCTGTTTACACTGCAAATAATTCACTCTATGATATAAAATCTTATCCGGAACCAACAAGTGTATATATTTAGAGCTGTAATATTGGTGTGTAGGCAGCCATCTCAGCCCATTTTGCCTGATCCTGTGCTTTCAGAAAGAGCCAGCACTTCATGATAGAACTGGTTGCTGACAGGCTATTATTTTTTCTAATCAATTAACTGAAGGCGTTGCAGTGGGACTTGGATTTCTACTGCTGAGTTCTATTCTCATATTTACCCGTGTTTACCAGAGAGCTGTTATCTTGTGTCAGGGAGCTGTTATCTTGTTACCTTCCCATTGTTCTGCTGCTTGGTTGCTGGGGGATGTGGGTGATATCACTCCAACTTGCAGTGCAGTAGTAGAGAGATTGAAGTTAATCAGAGCACAAGTCTGAGGGTACTTAGGAAACTAACAACATGTCTAGATTTCATAAATTACATCATCTTTTGAAAAAAAAAATGGACTTCAGTGCAGAAGTTTTCTGGAGCAGCACTAACAAATGCATTTTGAAAAAAAACAAGTTTTCCCATGTCAGAATCCCTTTAAGGGCTTTTACACATGGCAGTTTTTTCGGTGCGTCCCTGCAGGAGTAAACACACATCTATTATTGTGAAGGGAGCTGTACTCACACAATGCCCAATAAGATAGCTCTGCCCCTATTCTTCAGCTTGTGAGGGAATTATAAACTGCATATATTCATGTTCTTATAATGTGAAGTTGGTACATCAATGGTTTCATTCCACCTGGTTACCTGGTACAATTAACCACAGTACCTTCACTTATTATATATCAGCCCTTACCATTCCGATAATAAATGAGCCCTAGTATCAGGCAAGAAAAATATATCAGTATATAGCCATATGAGGATCAATATACATTCATTTTTATTGTATGCATGTAAGAAAATATTCTAAACATAATATTTTCCTATTGCTCACCTCCCCACTGATTTCTATAAAATTGTTTTGAGTTTGGCTTGTGATTTCAGATCCTAAACTAGCTGGTCATAGACTTTCTTATGTTTACTCTCAGCTCTTCCCTTACTTAGATCTAGCAAGGGCTTGGACTAACAGGCACATGGAATAGCATAATATCACAGGGAGAGTGGTTACCTATATAAGGGTTTCCAAGGTAGCTAACTCAATTTTTTACAGGGGCCATTGAAGAAGAGTAAAGATGAAGCAGGCTTGATTGAAGCTCTTGACATATACAGCTATGCCCATTATGTTTGTTTTTATATAGACCATTATATGTGTATATATTGTAGGCAACAGTTATAATAAAAAGCTTGCATCTTGATCTCCACAGCTTAACTGCTGCAGAGATTTATGAATTGTGCATGCTTTTAAAGCAGGTCAGTTGATTCCATCAATTCCAATCATGCAGTCCAAGATCATGTGACGTAAAATAAATGTAAAATAAATGAGAACTGTGGGAAAATGGTTGATTTGCGTGCCTTTTCTACAAATTGGTGCTGATGCTGGTATGTAACTTCACACGCAAATCACAGTGGGGGAGGTATATCTAGGACACAGTATATTGATTTCTTTGCTCATTTGAAATTGTCAACACAGTTGACAGTAAAGCCCTATATAAAGGTCAGGTTGCGCCAATATCCAATATCCACCTATTTGCATTCAGAGATGTTTATAAAACTCAGTGGATTACCCCCGTACAAATCAAGATGAGTATTTTTGGCAGAGAAGTAATTTACCTACATTATGTACAATCTGTACCAGCCCAAGGCAACCACAGCCCTTTAGCAGTAAAGATCTGTGTCTCCAAAGATGCCCTAGTAGCAATAATATACAGCTCATACAACTCACAATATACAGTACACATAGAATATAAATGTCCCAATATAAGGTTGATTAGTAATTAATAAATGTAATTACTACATGACAGCTCAGAAACCAGTGCAACTAGCATGAGTATTTAATAATCAGCCCTGTAGCATAAGCTTATATTATAGATCAGCCGCTTCATTTCCTGTTTGATAATTACTGATGAGCCCTAAGCTTAGCTTCTCAACAGCTGCTCAGAGCCCACTGAGCATGTGAGTGTCACAGACACCTTCCAAGATGGTGACCCCCTGTGACAAGTTTGAAGTCCGGGATCATTGCTGCTATTGACAAGCTGAAACTTAAGGCTGGTGAAATAAGTTCACTATACAAAATATGGCATTTTTAGCCATATTCATTTTTAGGGTTTAGTTCTCATTTAAGACAAAACAATGATAGCTTAAAAATATCTAATTGTATAAAACCTGCAGACTTTCTTTTCTTCTACACTCGGTACAATGCAGACACAGGTACTGATAATGCAGACTAATAGGGATAGATAAAGCAGTGACGGGGAATAATGGATGAAAATGGTCTATAGCATAGAAATAGTTCTGAACCTAATTTGATTTTTTTTACTTTTTAATTTAATTTTTTCTGCACCCTGCTCTACTCTGCAGGGCTATGTGCTATGTGCTTAAACTTGCAAAATCTTTCTGTAACAGGGCTCTGTAAAAATGCTAATGGGAAGCGTCAGGCATAAAAATGGAAAGCCGTAACTGTTCGGGGATTCTGGGAATTGTACTACGCAACAGCTGGAGAGCTTCAAGGGAGACATTCCTGCCTAAAATGCTCCACTTCTATAACCTGGTTTGTAACAATATCTTCGGCTCTGCAAGACCTGTGTATTTGTTTCTGTTGCTTACAAATAGCCAGAGGGCTAAGATTTAAAGACATTTTTGGAGAAATGTCTTTTTAATGAAGTAGTTTACATTCAGAATGAATGGATCTTCTGGTTATTTCAAACAGCAAACGGTTTGCTTACTTTTAAAACGTATGTGCCAATTTAATCCAAAAATAGATTGATTCTGAGTGTTATATAACTATCTTATCAACAGTTGTATACAGATCCGAGGGTCTTCGGGTCTTCTAAATAATGCTTGATTTTAGCTTATGTTATGGGGACTATTGGGACTTTAAAAGAGATGAAGGGGGGAGAGATGAACCCTGGTCCCCCCTTTGATAACCTGACATTTCTGACTAGTGTCCACGGTATTAAATTCAAATGTTTCAAAGGATAATAAGGCAGGATTTGAATCAATCACTGTGTTCCATTATACCAATCCACTGGTTTTAAGATAAGTAGTATTACTGAGCCACGGTGCTGGACTTTAAAGTCTCCAAGTAACCTTATAGTTCAGCAACGCATGCACCAAGAATTCAAATGTTCTTAAAATTTCCAGTCTCCAATAACCAGTATAGCTCATCTGGAGGAAGCTTATTAATATATTTGTCCCAGAATTATTCATATCCTTGCTTCTGTCCCAGAATTATTCATATCCTTGCTTCTATTATGAAGTTGTATAAATAAATGAACAGCACCCAAGTTTATACTTATATCTGTTTGGATGCCAAACCTTCTGGAACATCAATTGTGGTTCGCTAGAATACCGTGTATTTGCCGTGTTATGTGGTGGATTACACAAAATTCCCCAAATAGTCCAAAAAATCCAGCCAATATCCAAGGAGAATACAAAGAAGGGCCCCTCGTCATTGTTAAAGGGATACTATCATTTTTTCTCAAAACACATCAGTTAATAGTGCTGCTCCAGCAGAATTCTGCACTGAAATCCATCTTTCAAAAGACATATTGTCAGTTTCCCAGCTGCCCCCAGTCATGTGACTTGTACTCTGACTTTAGTCACCCTTTACTGCTGTACTGCAAGTTGGAGTGATATCACCCCTCTCCAGCAGCCTAACAACAGAACAATGGGAAGGTAACCAGATATCAGCTCCCTAACACAAGATAAAAAAGAAAAAAGTAAAAGCCATGTCCCACTGAGACTGATTCAGTAGGAGAAATAACAGCCTGCCAGAAAGTAGTTCCATCCTAAAGTGCAGGCACAATGACTGGGACAGCTGGGAAACTGACAATATGCCTAGACCCATGTCAGATTTCAAAATTGAATATAAAAATAATCTGTTTGCTCTTTTGAGAATTGGATTTCAGTGCAGAATTCTGCTGGAGTAGCACTATTAACTGATTCATTTTGAAAAAAACATGTTTTCCCATGACAGTATCCCTTTAACAATCCACCAGAGGACAGTGCAAATACTCTGCGAAAGCCAATATTCCAGCGAACCCTAATTGATGCTCCAGGTTTTTTAATCCGTACCTTCCGTACCTTCCAACCTTCTCAATATTCCTTGAACAAACTCCCATGACATCCATCTCCTCCTGAACAAACTCCCTGACAGCTGTTTCTGTCAAGGCCGCCGGGAGCGCGAAGAGGCGCGTCTGCTCCTGGCGGCGAATAATCCAAAATGGCGGCACCCAGTCGGCCCACATGGGCGCTGGGATGCCAATATTCCAGCGAACCCTAATTGATGCTCCAGGTTTTTTAATCCGTACCTTCCGTACCTTCCAACCTTCTCAATATTCCTTGAACAAACTCCCATGACATCCATCTCCTCCTGAACAAACTCCCTGACAGCTGTTTCTGTCAAGGCCGCCGGGAGCGCGAAGAGGCGCGTCTGCTCCCGGCGGCGAATAATCCAAAATGGCGGCACCCAGTCGGCCCACATGGGCGCTGGGATGCCAGCGCCGCAACATTGCGCAAACGCGCATGCGCAAACATGCCGGCGCAAGCACGCCGGCGTAAGGACGTCAATGACGTCACTTTGCGTCAAGTTTGAATATACAAAAGGCCCCCAGGACACCTGAATGGCGCCCAAGAATAGGTTTTCTACTCTGAACCTGGGTTCCTGTTTCCTGATTCCTTTTCCTGCTCCTGCCTTGGTTTTGACCCCCTGCCTGGACTCTTGTTTATTGATCCTGAACTGCCTGCCATTTGAACTCTTGCCTGGACTTTGACCTTGTATTTTGCTTAACCCTTTGGATACCGCAACCTTGCACCCTCAAGAGGGCTTCCTCCTTGATCCTGACTACCTCCCTGGAGGGAGCTCCCGGCTCCCTGACAGTTTCGCCACCAAACAGGGCTTTCTCAAGGGGTTTTCTGCCTTATCACCCTTTGGAACTTTTGAATTTAGTACTGTGGTTATAAACTGTGCTTCGGTTATATCTCATTATCACTACTAATCAGTAGCACATTGCTAACATTGAGGAGGGGGTCCTCCTTGTATCCCCCCATTCATGTTTTTATGGGAAAGGGAAGTACTTTTTTTAAAGATGTTTAAATAAATTATGATATGTGGTATTATCTACAAGATTCTTTCATATAATGTTTGATAGTGATCTTACAGCTACCAGGGGAACAGCTTAATTGGTTTCATAAAGGTCAGATAATTTGGTAAATTATAAAGACATCAGCTGTGAGGGTTCCAATTTATTGTTATTCTTATTTTTAATTGCTTATCATTCTTTCTAGAACTTCTCCTGACTTAATCTTCCATTCTAGGGTATTTTAGGCATACCAACCAGAACAATTTTTTCAGAACAAGACATGACAATAGTTCAAAAACCACCACCAAAAAAAAAAAAGAAAAAACAAGAATAATCTTTGTCTAGCTTACAATTAAAATTAATTCTATGGTGAACTCTAATTTACTCTAATTTGTTCCTTTTCCTTATAGAGTAGAGTGCACTGGTTTCTTATTATACAGCTATAGCATTTAGTAGAAAGAACTTACACTTTGGATATGACTGGACTTACTATTACGGGAAAAGCCTGTTGAGGGTATGGTCACAATTTTAAAAAACACATGCCTTTAAAAAAGGTCTGGTGTGCATTTAGTGCACATTAAAAAAGGATGGCTTTTATATATCCTACATAAAATATACTGTGAATTAGTTTAGCCTGCTGTACAAGAATTATTTATAAATAGAAGATCTAGAGCTGTCTGATGTACAGTTACTTACGGCAGTGACTACAGGTGGCAAACTTCATCCTACTAGCATTTGCTGAGGCAGATCATCAAAGTCAATCTATCAGTAAGGCGTTTGGTGTACATGGCTGGTTGTCCTCAGCAGGTTGCTAAGCCTACTAGCACAAACCCATTAGAAGTTGACTGAGGGTCTTATCGGAAATCCAGACTCATGTTATCTCTCATCAGATGCAGAAGTTATTTAAAAAATAAAAAAAAAAGCAAATTGGCTATAGCACCTCTGCCCTGCACTTTCCAACAGAAAAACACTGTTTTTAAGAGCATCTGGACTCATTTTAAAGCTACCGCTGGGATGCATTAACAGAACCGGATGAACAGTAAAGATTCGATGAGATACATTTAAATAAATGTTTAATTCCCTGATAGTAACTTATGAGGATTCTGTATCCTGACTCATGCCTAGCAAATATAGAGTTTTAATAACAAGTATCTAATAGAACTTTGAGGCTGATTTAGCATGGTTAGTGGGAGATATATAACGTGACTTTTTATTCCCAAATTTCTTAAAGAAATCATATATATTTCTAGAGGAAGAAAGCACTCACGGCAACCATCTAATAAAGGCAAATATAATACTTTACTGCACCATGATAAGTTTGGACATCAACGCTTTTCGATCAACTGGGGACCGGCGTCAGGATGTGCGTATATAAATATATAGTGAATAAAGTACCCCCTCTTGTAAAATATAAGGATATTATAAGTTACCGAGGAGTTTCATGACCATATAAAAACACGAGGCCGAAGGCCGAGTGTTTTTATACAGGTCATGGAACTCCGAGGTAACTTATAATATCCTCATATTTTACAAATGGGGGTACTTTATTTATTATAATACACAAATTTCAGTGAGTCATGTGACAGAAATGACATCAGAACTCACCGTTTATAACTGATGACATCAGAACTCACCGTTTATAAGGATATAATTTACAGGATATTCATAGCTTTTGTGTATTATATATATATAATTTATTATTCTGCTTTTTTTCTGCTGTCTGTTTATGGATAGACATTTGTTTAGTTACCCAACAAATAAAAAATATCTGCAGGCAACAGAGCTGTAACCAGATAGGGTGTCAAATTTAATTTAATTTAATTTCATAACAAAATATAGTAGAAAATCTGGGAAAAGATAGTGGAGATAGGTAGTGGAGATCTATGTTTCCAAAGAAGCACTTAACCCTTTAAAGGGTTTGTTCACCTTTTTATTAACTTTTTATTAACTTTTAGTATGACGTACAGATATTATGAGACAATTTGCATTTGGTTTTCATTTTTTATTATTAGTGGTTTTTCAGTCATTTTGTTTTTTATTCAGCAGCTCTCCAGCCTGCTTTTTCAGCAATTTGGTTGCTAGGGTGCACATTGCCCTAGCAACCATGCATTGATTTGAATAAGAGACTGAAATATGAATAGGTGAGGCCTTCATAGAAAGAAGATGATAAAAAGTAGCAATAACCATAAGGGGGTTATTTATCAAAGTTTGAATTCACCTCCGGATTTTTCATACGATTTTCACAATTTTTCTGCTTTTTCACCCAAAAATTCCGAAAAAATGTGCATGTGCACATCAAAAAACCATTGGAACTTCTCCTATAGGATTTTCTGATTTTTTATCTTCTGGGTTTAATAAATTCAGAATTTTTTTTTTTTTTTAAAAAATCTGGTTTTATAAAAAACAATCACAAATTTTTTGTGATTTTTGCATTCGGAGTTTAGTAAATAACACCCTAACTGTGTAGCCATGCAGAACATTTGTTTTAGATAGATAGCTGTTTTAGATAGAATAAGTGACCCCCATTTGAAGGCTGGAAAGAGTCAGAAGAAGGCAAAGAATTCAAAAACAATAAAAAAAAAAAAAAAAAAGAAGAAATTATGGCCAATTGAAAAGCCATTTTATAACATATTAAAAGTTAACTTAGAGATGAAACCCCTTTAATGTCTACAAATTGTAGAATCAATGGTGTCATGGAAATACGAGTATGCCAGTACCACTGAGTTACTTCTAAACCTATGGGAAAATGTATTGTCCAGTAATGAGAAGTGCTGTTCATGTGGCTTTCTGTATAAATGTAGCCCATCTTGGGTGATATGGCATAGTGTAATTAATTAATCGGATAATCAGTGACCATGTTGGTAATTTATCTTGTACCCCAATAATAAATATATAAAGAAAAAGAAAGTGGAAAGCTAAACTTATGAAAACATATGTTAGAAAAGCTCTAAATAATGTGCACAGTATCGCTGATCAGTATTGAACAACAGCAAAAATAGTTGATCAATTCACGAATTGTGTCTCTATTAATGTAAATATAAATCATATTCTAGGAACAGAGGTGATTTGTGTTTACTGGGGTTGCTTGTTAGGTTTCTTAAAGGAGAAATAAAGCTTTAAATATTGCTGTTAAAGTCTATAGATTACTTATGGTAATCCTTTGCTCTATCAGATTATAATTGTTTATTAATTATATATTATGTATGAATACACCCAAATACATTACATACATCCATATACATATTATGTATGAATACACCCAAATACATTAATGTTCCTGTTTCCTATTCCATAACACAATCACAGGTCTTTCTCTAGGTTCTACTGAAAGCTACCCTACTATTCTGATTCTATTATCTGGAAACCCTTTTTCCAGAATGCCCCAAAATATGTACCTATAGAGTGCTATTGTAAGAAATAATTTTGGACTGCTTTTTCTTAGTATTACAAAAAAAAAAGTCCCTTGTACATGATGGTAACTAAACTGCATAAATCCATATTGATGGCAAAACAATGTTACTGTTTTTTTAAAGTTTAAATTGTCGTTTTAGTATCCTCCAAATTATGGAAAAATCCTCAGAATTTATGCAGTGCATCTGTTTCAGCCTTATGTATGCCCAGCTGACAGGATACAGGACTGTTACAATACAGGTAAATATATTTATGTTTTAATGGCTGGTAAAAAGTGCCGTAGAGACAAGTATATATAGATGGCATCCTTGACATGAAGAATCTATTAATTAGTTGGGAAGCTGAGCTGATTCCAAGTGTTATTTTAATTCTGCTGTAAATAAGTATCATTTTTAGCTACAGGTATGGGATCTGTTATCCGAAAACACGTTCTCCAGAAAGCTCTGAATTACAGAAAGTCCGTCTCCCATAGACTCCATTTTATTTAAATAATGTAAATTTTTTAAAACAATTTACTTTTTTTCTGTAGTAATAAAACAGTAGCTTGTACTTGATCCAAACTAAGATAAAATGAATTCTTATTGGAAGCAAAACCAGCCTATTGGGTTTATTTAATGTTTACATGATTTTCTAGTAGACTTAAGGTATGAAGATCCAAATTACGGAAAGATCTGGAAAACCCCAGGTCCTGAGCTTTCTGGATAACAGGTCCTATACCAGGTCCCATAAAATGTGTTCATAATTGACCGGAAGAACCTTAAAGGGATACTGTCATTTTTTTCCAAAATGAATCAGTTAATAGTGCTGCTCCAGCAGAATTCTGCACTGAAATACATTTCTCAAAAGAGCAAACAGATTTTTTTATATTCAATTTTGAAATCTGACATGGGGCTAGACATATTGTCAATTTTCCAGCTGCCCCAAGTCATGTGACTTGTGCTCTGATAAACTTCAATCACTCTTTACTGCTGTACTGCAAGTTGGAGTGATATCACCCCCTCCCTTTTCCCCCCCAGCAGCCAAACAAAGTACAATGGGAAGGTAACCAGATAGCAGCTCCCTAACACAAGATAACAGCTGCCTGGTAGATCTCAGAACAACACTCAATAGTAAAAACCCATGTCCCACTGAGACACATTCAGTTACATTGAGAAGGAAAAATAGCAGCCTGCCAGAAAGCATTTCTCTCCTAAAGTGCAGGCACAAGTCACATGACCAGGGGCAGCTGGGAAATTGACAAAATGTCTAGCCCCATGTCAGATTTCAAAATTGAATATAAAAAAATCTGTTTGCTCTTTTAAGAAATGGATTTCAGTGCAGAATTCTGCTGGAGTAGCACTATTAACTGATGTGTTTTGAAAAAAACATATTTTCCGATGACAGGATCCCTTTAAAGACAAAAGATAAACTGTGTAATACCTACAATAGTTAAACAATTCAGTGAATTTATAAAGAGGGTGTCAAAAATCTTAACAGCAGCATTTTGTATAGACTAAATGATAAACACATTCATGTTTCTGAGTCCAGCAAAAAATTAGTTAGTGCTTTAGTAATGATAACAGAAGAAAAGAGACAAGAGACTTTGTCAGCAGAGGGAAAGACAAAAGGGCACATTTTAATGAGGATCAGATTCCAATTTGAACTCGGTAAGTTTGGAGAAGAGGAAAGTAATGATAAAATGATGACACCCAAGCAACAGGCTTGACCAGCAGAGACAACCACTCTATTCTTGACAGTGATTTCAACAAGCCAAATATATGAATGTAACTTCATATAGAGGCATTTTCACACACGGTTCCACTTGAGTAGTCACTTTGCTCTGTTAACTCTTCTGGTGCTCTGATTGGCTAGCGTTTGGTCTAGTCTAATGTTCTTCTGAATAGCTACAGTATTATTCTTGTTTTCTCAGTTTTTTTATTTTGTTTGTTATACAAAGAAAATATAGGAAATGACTGCAGATACTGTCGATATTCCAATGAAACAGCACAGAAAAGCGTTTCGGTTGAGATGGTTTGTTCTGAAAAATATCTAAACTCACTTAAAGTAACTGTAAAACAAAAAAAATTAAACAGTTTTAGAGCAGAGACAAACGTGGAGATTCGGGAAGATTTAGTCGAACTGCCTTCCCGCCGCTTGGAATCTTAATAACAGGCATTCTGAGCACTTCATTTTCCGAAGTCGCCCAAAGTTGTCTCACAAGGAAAGTTCGGCGACTTCGGAAAACAAAGTGCTCCGAGTGCCAATCGCCGGAAATTTCGATTCTAGCCGGTGGGAAGGCAATTTGGGGAAATTAGTCGCCGGAAGAAAAGCCGTTTTGTCGCCGGCTGACTAATCTCCCTGAATATGGGCACTCCTGAGTTAAGGAATATTGGCCTGGAAAATAATAGTTGGTCTGCCAGCATTCGGCCGCAAAAAAACATTTGATAGAAAACCTCCTTTATTTGCTCTAGACACTGGATTTAAATCCAGAGTATAGGTCGTTTTTCCTGCCTGGCAAAAAAAAGCCTCTAGCAGAGAACGGTGTCAATCCATCTATCTCTGGGTTATGGGCTCAGCACGCTTCCGTTTCACCACTTAAGGAGAACCAAACCCTTAATTATAAACCCCCCTACCCTACATAGACCCCCTCTCTGCTCCCCCCCAGCCTAGCTGTTACCTTCGGTAAATGTCCCTAACTCTTTACTTATCTTTGCAGATTTGGAGCTCACGGGCACCATCTTCCAGCTCTTCGGTAATCGTCAGGTCTTCTGCATGCACAGTTGTCAAAAACCTGAGGATTGCTCCAACTGCACATGCGCCGATACGGCACTTACCTCCCGAAGAAGACTGAAGAGAAGAAGATGGTGCCCGTGAGCTCCGCTGCGCTGAATCTGAGAGGTAAGTAAAGAGTTAGGGTCATTTACCGAAGGTAACAGCTAGGCTTGGGGGGGGGGTAGCAGGAAGGGGGTCTATGTAGGTTAGGGGGTAGGAGTTTTTATAATTAAGGGTTTGGTTCTCCTTTAAGGAGATAAAATGAGATGCCCCATTTGTAGAGGAAATCCTTGGTGAATAACACATTTTTTGAGGGCAGCAGGAGAAATCAATTGGCCTGCTACTATTTGGCTGCAAAACCATTTGTCTCAAAATCCACCCTTATTTGCTCTTGACAATAGATTTAAACTCAGATTCTGGGTCGTTCCCCTGCCTGGCAAAACATTTTAGCGGAGAATGGTTTTGATTCATCAACCTCTGGGTTATGTGTGCAACACGCTTCTGCTGCACCACTCTGCTACCAGCTCTAAAGCCCTCTGTGGTGTCATTGCTGGATTATGGACCAGAAAAAAGGAAGCATCCAATGATCCCAGCGTTTGACAGCATGTGGCATGCTCAGCATGCTTGTTAGCTTTCTTGGTAACTTGTAGGGGAGCCCTGACCACTAATGTTTTTTTAAAAGCTTTCATGTGGGACCCTGGCAGTGGCCACTAATGTTTTTTTTTAACTTATAAGGGAGACGTGGTGGGCAGGGACCAGGGGACCCAGAACATTTTGTTGAATAAGGCCCGTGATTTCTGATGGTGGCCCAGTATCTTTATATCAGGTCACTCTCTCAAACAGAGCCAATCTATGATTATAAGGGTAGTTATTGGCTTTATACAGTACTTTATCGCACTGCTGTCATTTTTCTCTTCTGAAATCCTTCACACTAAAAAGTCAATATTTTTATTAACCATAAAGTTTTTCCATAACCTGTGGTCCCAGGAATGAGAAACACTGCACATTCCGGCCCCTTGTAATGGCAGATTTATGTTTCTGAAAACAAGAGAAGAACTGTACCTGTTCTCATTGCCTGCACATTTACTCTTACTGGCTTTGACATAAGGCATGGATGGAAATTCCTTAGCAAATTGAAAAACCCTTAAATGCATGTTTAATTTTTCATTCTTTACTTTGTAAAGGTCACTAATTACATTTTCATACATAGGAGCTTAGTTTGACAAAAAGCCTTTCTGTCGGTTGGGCATTTCTTCCTCCCACCTCTCGATGGCAGCAGTACTCTGGGTTTGCAACTGAAAGTTGTTTTTTTACTCACCATATTAAAATGATTTTCTCTTCCAAAAAACACTCCAGTGACAGAGAACATAATATCACCTGGGCGTTGCATCCAGAAAACATTTTGCCCGCTTACTGACTGGCACGAACACTTACAGGCTGCTATTTAAAGCTTTTCATGAGGCCATTACCAAGCTCAAAAGTTCTGCCGCGTCCCTACCCAATTAGGATGATAAACTGGAGAGGAGCGAATGCTGCTTATGCAACATACATACAATGGGATACTTTACAGACTTAAAACAATGGAACGTAAAGGAATAATAGTGTAGAGGCGGCATGAAAAATATAAATGGAGCAAATAATAAACTCTTCTGTTTGCTTACAGATCATAGAAACTGTTTACCCTTTCTGCTTGCTTGTGGTTTTATTGAGCCTTGCTGACCTTTGTCACCGACACTTTGCTTCAGAAAACAACAATAACACTGACATTCATTTATTTAAGTGACAGGGAAAAGGGAGGTGTGTTTAGTTGCATTTGCTAGTAGAACAATCCTGTTTCCATCTTGGATCTCTTATTGTGCAAGTTTAAAGGGAGGCACACATTTTTCAATCATGCTTCTTAGTTGGAAACTTGATTAAATATTTGTTAAATTGATCATTTTGTTGTTCCTTTTACAGATACCCAGAATAGCTTTTATATTGATTGTGGTGCAACAAGGAGATCCATGATGTTAATTGTAGAAGTTTGGGGGTCTTTGACAGATATATGTTGAGACAGGGAGGTTTCAGAATACATGCAATTCAATTTATATAGTTAAAGGGGTTGTTCACCTTTGAGTTAACTGTTGGTTTGAATTAGAGAGTAATATTCCGAGACAATTTGCAATTGGTTTTCGCTTTTTATAATTTGTGATTCTGTAATTATTTCTCTTTTTTTTTTTCAGCGGCTCTCCAATTTGCGATTTTAGCAATCTGGTTGCTAGGGCCCAAATTATCCTCGCAACCACGCACTGATTTGAATAAGAGACTGGAATATGAATAGGAGAGACCCCAAATAGAAAGATGAGTAATAAAAAGTAGCAACAGGTATAGGATCCTTTATCCGGAAACCCGATATCCAGAAAGCTCTGAATTACGGAATGGCTGTCTTCCATAGACTCCATTTTATCCAAATAATCCAAATTTTTAAAAATGTTTCTCTGTAATAATAAAACAGTAGCTTGTACTTGATCCCAACTTAGATATAATTAATCCTTATTGGAAGCAAAACCAGCCTATTGGGTTTATTTAATGTTTAAATTAATTTCTAGTAGACTTAAGGCATGAAGACCCAAATTACGGAAAGATCCATTATCCGGAAAACCCCAGGTCCCGAGCATTCTGGATAACAGGTCCCATACCTGTATAACAATACATTTGTAGGCTCGCAGAGCATTTCTTTTTAGATGGGGGTCTAAGGGTTAAAAGAAGGCAAATTATTCAAAAACTATGAAAAACAAACAATGAAATTTGCTTAGAATTGGCCGATCTATTACATAGTTATAGTTAAAAAGGTGAACCACCACGTTAAGGCCCAATTGTGGCAAGTTTTTAAGTCTTTGTCAGATAAACAAGCTCAACTCATACTTGGCCACAGTTAAGACAATGGCCTTGGTGTCCTAGGATCTCAGTGTCTTGAGGAGCTGCTATATAAGTGGCTGACACCCTAGTGATAGGACAAAAGAAAAAATGGCCACTGGGGATAAGGAAACCTAAGGAGGCATTTTATTGCCAATAGATTAGCTGCAATAGTGCAAGCTAGAATGCTACATTTATTCTGTAGAATGTTTAACCATACCTGAGTAAAAAACTTTAGAAGCTCTCTGTTTGCTCAGTATAGCAGCTGCCATATTAGCTTGGTGTGACATCATTTCCTGCCTGAGTCTCTCCCTGCTCACTTATAACTCTGGGCTCAGATTACAGCAGAGAAGGGAGGGGGGCTGGGAAGAGGAGCAAACTGAGAATGCTCACTCCGGACTCTCAGGACTCAGAGCAGCATTACTGAGGGTTTACTGGTATATTTAGGTGGACCTTTCAGATAAGGCTTACCGTATATACTCGAGTATAAGCCGAGTTATTCAGCCCCCAAAATATGCTGAAAAACGCTACCTCGGCTTATACTCGGGTCAAGCGCAAAAACGGTCGCCGGCGCCTAAGAATATTCGCCGGCGCCTTAGAATAGTAGCCGGCACCTAAGAATATTCACCGGCGCCTTAGAATAGTAGCCGGCGCCTAAGAATATTCACCGGCACCTTAGAATAGTAGCCGGCGCCTTATAATAGTAGCCGGCGCCTAAGAATATTCGCCGGCGCCTTAGAATAGTAGCCGGCGCCTAAGAATAGCCATCCAAAAACGAGATTGAAACTTACCAGAAGCTGCTGCATTTCTCACCCTAGGCTTATACTCGAGTCAATAAGCTTTCCCAGTTTTTGGAGGTAAAATTAGGTACCTCGGCTTATACTCGGGATGGCATATACTCGAGTATATACGGTACTTAGTTTTAACCTTTCCTAACAATAGGAACATAAACATAAGAGAATATTTATAAAAGGCCCTAATGGTCTTTCTATTTGATACAATCCTGGATGGGAATCAAAAGTGGCTCTGGGGGGAAAAATGTGTCACCTTTTTAATGTTTAGGGTGTTCTAATGATTATTGTGTGATTCTGTCCATTGGGTTAGGTTGATGAATGTGCATAGACCTACTCCAATGCGTATATGTAACCCTATTCATGATTGTATGGTATGCTTCATTCTTATGCGTATGTATCTTTTTGGTGCTAATAAAAAATATTTTAAACACCAAAAAAATGGTCACCAATTGGAATCCAACAGTGCCAGAATCAACTTAAAATAACAGCCATTTAATATATATATTACTAGATAAAACAATTTTTATTAATAAAAAGCTGTTATTTTAAATTGTTGCTTCCAGGGATGGTCTGTCCTTTCTTCGCTGAGCCAAATTGCTTTAGACTTCATCAACCCAGCTGAACCTTACAGCAACCTTGCTGCTTGGCAACTCAATTAAATGAATTGGTCCCATTTCATCTTTGTTACTTGCTTCTCTCTTTTTTGTCTGATAATTTGTTACAATTGTGTCTCTGCTTTTTCATAATTCGAGGTGACGGACCTGCTGGTAATTAAATATCCTGATTCCTTCTGATAATGTCCTGTCTACAGCACTGGAAATAGATGGGTTTTTTTTTTACCTTTTATATCTCAAGACACAAATGGAAATCATGTAGATTCCTGTGATAGAAGCAGTTTAGATAGAAGCAGGAACATTGACACAGAATGGGCAGAGCCAAAGGAATGGCCGGATTCTGAAACAAATGCGGTTCTGCTCTTGGTCATCCCTTTGTAAATAGGGACAGATTTTATTCTACAGCATAACATGAAAATAAAAGCAAAAGGTACATAAAGGGATACTTGTACCTCTTAAATATACAAATGTTTGGATTCCTATAATAAATCATGCCTACACTTTGCATATCATCTAGTTCACCATAGACAAAGACCTTTGCTTGCATCCAGTCTCTTTTAACATAATCTTTTTATTGTTTTTATACATTACATCCAATAGTTCACAATTGCTATTCAAACAATCACACAATAAGTTCCCAATAAGTGTCACTTATACAGTAATGCTAATATTTTTACATAATAACACTGTTATGCATGAAGAATGATGCAAAATTTATATCAAGCAATATCTTTTACGCCTTTATAAACAAAGAGGTTCCTATCCCTTACTATTTCTCCTTTTTCCCATTGTGCTCAGCCAACAATGCTACTACGTTTCATGGCTAACTGATTTACTAATACGTTTTTGGAACAATTGTTCCACATGAATCTGGTTATTAACCCTTTCAATTACCTCTTGAATTTGTGGCTGTGATGTAGATTTCCATTTTCTTGCAATTGTGTATCTAGCTGCTGTTAATTTATGAGATAGAACTGCTATATGATTTTTAGGAACAGTATTTATATCCATGTTTAGAAGTGCTAAAGATGGTGAAAAAGGTACTGCTTGCATCCAGTCTGTTTTTTTCAGGACAAGTACTGTTAGGTATTGCTGGGTTTCTGGCTCAATTCCTTAACCATTTGGCCAGGTGAGCAGCCTGTAGGGCTGCTCGCTATATGTTACCTGGCCTCTGCAGTCCCAAATAAGCTGCAGCCTGATTGGCCTCTCAAGCCCCAGCTTAGTTGCAATCAGCCAATCAGGGCTGACTCTGCCCTATTTAAGGTCAGCCCTCCAAACACACCGTGCCAGAGCAATGTTTCCCAGACAAACAGTATGGCGTTGTCTCTAGCTAAGGGTTTCAGTTCTAGCCTCCTTGCCTTAACTCTTCCCTGCCTTGTCCTGCCTGGCTCTGAACCTTGTCTTGTCATGTTCTGCTTTACCTTCCAATTCTGCTTCGGTCCAGCTTTAAACCTTGATCTCTCCTTGCTTTAACCTTGTCTTCACTTTGCCCTGCCCAGCTTTCCTTGCTATTCCGAATCTTGCTGTTCCTCACTCTTGATCCTGATCTTGCCTTAACTTCTGTTCTATTCTGTTTTCACCTTGTACTGACCTTGCCTCGCCTGTTCCTGATTCTTGCGTCCTGACCCTGCCTCATACCTTGTACCCCCTCATCTCGCTCTGCATCTTGCCCTGCTCTCCAGTCCTCTTGCTATCCTGCTCTCCAGTCCTCTACTGCTATCCGCTCTTGTCTCCTTCTGCTCTAGTCTCCTTCTGCACTCTATCCCCAGTTTGATTTGATCTATGCCCGCACCGTCCTGCCCCATCTAGTCTGTTCCTGTCCTGAGTCGTCACCCTCTTCTTCCTGTCTAGTCCAGTCCTGATCTTCGCCCTGTTCTGCTCTGCACCCGATCCAATCTGACTCTTCGCCCTCATCAACCTGTTCCTGCCTTCCCTTTACATGTTCCCTAGGCACCTACAGCTCCTGCCTCGAAGACTCGCCCTTCCCCTATCAGTTTCCACAGCGCTCCCTACCTAATCCTTGACAAGTACACAGCATTAAAATGGATGCAAAATTGAGTTTGGATTAACACAATTTGATTGCATCCATACATATAGTAGATGAAACCCGTAGTAGATGCAATTTATCATGTGCCCCAAATTAAGCTTAAATCTTGGGGAAAAAGTTACATTCTCGGCTACAAACATGGCGATTTGCACCTAAATTGTGCACACACATTTGGAAATGAGCCCACTATCTATATTAGCCTTACTTTCTAGCTACACAATAACACTGTGTTTTGCAACCCTTTTTTGCCATTTTCTGTATCCTCAGGGAGTTCATTTTTGTACTCACAGTTTAAAATCCCTTGCCGCAGCTGGAGAAGAAATGGAAGGGTGCCTAATTGCTGGCATGATGTCAGGTTGCAGTAAGGTTGGGAGAGAAGACCACAGTCAGATCTATACATTTAAAATACGATCATCTAGGCCTCCCCATGCTAAAACTTTTGCACCCAAAGACCAAAGACTGGCTCCAATAAGTCTATTCTATAGACTCAGATTCAAACCTCAACATGGCTCAAGGTTTTATATTCTACAATAAAGGGAGGACTAAATACAGAACACATTAGGGACATCAATGTAGGGGCCTCCTTCTTTGTTCCATGTGTAAATAATATATTACTAAATACTGTCCCTGTTCAGTTGTACAATGTATCTGTTTGCTAAATGAATTTTAGAACAATTACTTTATCCAGATATCTGTCTGGCCAGATTATTATTATGTATTGATTTCATTCAGGACAATCACTGACTCCATCACTTTACCTGCTGATAAATTGTGCCTTGAAAACAGCCCCTAGATATAAACTTTTCATCCATCTCCTTTGACTGGTCATGGAGCTGAAATGTCAAAAGTTGTCATGTTCACATGTGCAAAGTATAATTTAGGTAACCTTTATTGGTTCCCCAGAGGTGTAGCTGTCAAGTCATAGCCATAGTATTTACAGTCTTAATTTTATTTTCAGAGAATATCAATATGGCCTGACATCTAATGGATCCTGTATTGTGCGGTGCTCTGAATTGGAAGAGAAGAAGCTTGGTGATCTGCCTCTGGCAGTTCATCTCTAACTAGAGACCCTGGTTGGAATCCCAGGAGCAAATCCTTATGACCCTAGACAAATCAACGACATTCCCAGTGATTGGTATACTAAAGCTGGCCATAGATGCAAAGATCCGATCGTACGAATCATCGTACGATCGGACTTTCCCATCTCCCGACCCGCCACTAACCATTCAGATCAAAGTCTACCAGTCAGATTAGTTAAAGAACAGATCAGCAATGTTCTGCCCCTGACAGCAATCGTACGATATCTATGTCCAATCAAAGCTACTGACAGTCTCCCACTGAAAACCGTACGATCGGCAATACACGCAGACATATTATCGGCAGCCGACAGAGATTTTCTAACCTGTCCGATCGACCAAACGACCGATCTCCGCCGGACGAAAAATGTCGGGACTCTCCACACACGGTCCGAAAATCGTACGAATCCTCGATTCGTACGATCAGATCTTTGTGTCTATGGCCAGCTTAAGTGTCTCTGAGATGGCTGTTCCACAAAACCTACAAGTAAAATCTCTATATAAATGTTTTCCATGATTTTATTGCAAGATAAAACTCACAGGACTGCATATACAAATATTGCTGCTGTTATAGAAGCTCTGTACTTCTGTATCTACTCTCCGTGGGATTTCTTGCTCTAGGAAAGTTGTAGTTCTGCTGGATATCACTTAAAGGGATCCTGTCATCAGAAAACATGTTTTTTTTTCAAAATGAATCAGTTAATAGTGCTGCTCTAGCAGAATTCTGCACTGAAATCCATTTCTCGAAAGAGCAAACAGATTTTTTTGAAATCTGACATGGGGCTAGACATTTTGTTAATTTCCCAGCTGCCCCTGGTCATGTGACTTGTGCCTGCACTTTAGGAGAGAAATGCTTTCTGGCAGGCTGCTGTTTTTCCTTCTCAATGTAACTGAATGTGTCTCAGTGAGACATGGGTTTTTACTATTGAGTGTTGTTCTTAGCTCTACCAGGCAGCTGTTATCTTGTGTTAGGGAGCTGTTATCTGGTTACCTTCCCATTGTTCTTTTGTTTGGCTGCTGGGGGGGAAAAGGGAGGAGGTGATATCACTCCAACTTGCAGTACAGCAGTAAAGAGTGATTGAAGCACATGACAAGTCACATGACTTGGGGCAGCTGGGAAATTGACAATATGTCTAGCCCCATGTCAGATTTCAAAATTAAATATAAAACAAATCTGTTTGCTCTTTTGAGAAATGGATTTCAGTGGAGAATTCTGCTGGAGCAGCTCTATTAACTGATTCATTTTGAATTTTTTTTTTCCATGACAGTATCCCTTTAAAGGAGAAGGAAACCCCCAGGGTGCAAAACCCCTCCCCCCTCCCCTGTGTTGCCCCCCCTCTCTCCTCCCCCCTGGCCTACCTGTCCCCCTAGGCAAATGCCCCTAACTTGTTACTCACCTCTCTGCGCAGGTCCTGTCCACGGAGTTCACAGTTGCCATCTTCTCCCACGCGCGTCTTCTTCCTGCTCTGACCGGCGTCTTCTGGCGCATGCGCAGTAGGAACAGGTACCGGTACAGCTCTACTGCGCATGCGCCGAATGTCACGAAGTCAGAAAACTTCGTGACATTCGGCGCATGTGCAGTAGAGCTGTACCGGTACCTGTTCCTACTGCGCATGCGCCAGAAGACGCCGGTCAGAGCAGGAAGAAGACGCGCGTGGGAGAAGATGTCGACTGTGAACTCCGTGGACAGGACCTGCGCAGAGGGGTGAGTAACAAGTTAGGGGCATTTGCCCAGGGGGACAGGTAGGCCAGGGGGGAGGAGGGAGGGGTTTTGCGCCCTGGGGGTTTCCTTCTCCTTTAAGGTGCACAAGGGAAGTTTGCACTAAGATATGTTTTCCATGTTATGTTACACGTTTGTCATCAAGTGTCCCATGTCCCATGGAGGGGTAGAAGTAGAGAAGTGAGGGTTATTTAACACTTGCATTAAGGGGCAACACTGGAAGGCAGTGTGCAAAATACACAAAAATGGCTGATTTTTAGGACTTTGAACCTGAAGGTGGCCATACACAGGGAGATCCGATTGTTTGGCGACAACTCTCTCCGAGTAGGGCCCAACGACCGGATCACGGGACCGCATCAACGAAAAGATGCAGCTGCGATCCGATGGGTTTTTTAACCTGCCCGATCGGCATCTGCCCAACTTTTTGGCCAGATATAGATCTGGGACACCCTTCAGATGGCCCCACACACGGGCCAATAAGCTGTCGACTCATTCTGTCGGCAGCTTTTATCGGCCCGTGTATGGGGGGGCCTTAATTTGTTGAAAGCTAAAATGGGAACTACTGGATAAAAAGGGGAAATAGTAGCTAAGTAGTATTTTTGTGCCATGAATGGATTCACAGCAAAATTCAGATTTTCACAATTGCCAGATTTTTTTGCTAAACTGCAACAAAAATATGCTGCGAAAATAATTTGCAGAGAGAAAACGCAAGAAAAAAACTCCTATTCAATTGCAATTGGAGTGAGAATAGATTTGAAAAAAAAAACTCCCATTGACTTAAATGCATTCTGAGTGAGAAAAAACTCCCATTGACAATACATTTGGCGTGAGAAAAAACTTGACTTTAATGCAATTGGAGGGAGAAATAAATGTTGCTACAAAAATTCGCCCATAGACTCTAATAAATGTTTCACAAATTTTTCAATGTTTTGCGTTTTGTTTACCAATTTTGTGAATTTTTTGGTGAAGCAAAACTGGGCATATTTGCTCATCACTAACAATACCAATAAGAAACGGAATTGGAAGAATTGTAGGGATAACAAGAGTACTGCATTGCATCAGTAAGAAGTGTAAACTTAATAGGGAGGGAGAAAGTAATACATTTGGTATCATAATGATGAGTACAATATTGGGGGATATAATAAAAAGGCAAGGTGAAAGAGAAAATATTAATCATACAGATGCTAGTTTTACATCCATATAGAAAAAAAATGATAAATAGGATCCAACATCATCCTTTGATATAAACGGATGTGGTATGGAGATGTACAGATGTACATTTAATATGCTTAGCTTTAGGGTTTTTCACCTTTGGCTATGTCTAACAGATGTCAGGAATAGGCCTAGAATTTTGTTCAAGATGTTGATTTAAAGGTGCAGCTTGTACATCTAGTTAGCACAAAGTACCAACTGGAAACATAAATCATGTATTCTGTGTGTATTTTCGTAAAATAATTTTTTTTCATCAAGAAACCAAGTTAAAATGGATATATATATATATATATATGTATATATATATATATATGTATATATATATATATGTATATATATATATATATATATATATATATATATATATATATATACATGCAGACTTTCAAATACCCTGTGGTTTCTCACCACAAGAAGATATCGCTACCCACGTATTTCAGCCTGTTAGTACAGAAACTTGTTATAAATACACTGTTTTAATTATACCAACTCCCAATCAGTGATTACCGCTTGTCCACAAAAGTGTTTTATTAACACAGTGGATCCCGTTGGGCACGCAGACATTCCATCTGTGGTCTCGAATATTGCTAGAAGAACTAGATTATTCCCTCATAAGCTTTCTAACTCATGTCATAAGGTTGGTTTAAATGTGTTTATTGTTGGATATATAATTGCTGTGGTCTGTGGGCCATGTTATGAAAAACCTTCCTTCCTTTCTAGTGGTGGCTTCCAAGCAGTCTATGTCAAATAATTCATTTTCTTTCTGTCCCATTCAATGAATGGGACAGACATAGACAGCTGGTTGCCAGTCTTGTAATATGGATTTTCTCTGCCCAAGAGAGGGTATGGATAAAGTGGTGTAAATGTGTTCAGTGCCTTTTTAGCCACAAGGCAAGGTGAAAAACTATGAAACACTGTGCACCTCTGTACCATGTGTTTAGTGTTCCATGAAATGCATTCATCATTTTGTATATAGATTATTTATAAGGATGGCCATTTATTTTTTTCCTATAAAATTACCATATCTTGCCACATTTAGGTAATATACAATAGGAGAGCATATACTGGTATACTGGTATATTAACTCAGAGCCTGTCTATGCCACCAGTGGAAAGAACACTGTGAGGCTAATTTATTAAGGTCGCATTTTAGTGGTATTAGAGCGTTGGGAAACCACAATTAAACTCTATTTCTGTAAAACCATGAATGCTATGAAAGTTATTTTAAAGATATAAAAATTACGAACCAAAAAAAATGCTGAACTATGCTCTAAGAAATACAAATATCTACCTCTAGAGAATTGAATTTTTTTTGGATAATTACTAGTGAAAAATATTCAAAAACCTGTAAAAGTCTGAATAGTTGAAGAAAGGTCCAATAGGATCAGCGCAGCTCCCATTGACTTCTGTGGGAACTCGACTGCTTTTACTTGGATACATTTTGTTTGAGTTTTTTGTGGTTTTTACATAACGGGTTATATATCAAAGGTCAAATTTTAGAAGTTTGTGAGGTTTTTTATAACTCAAATGAACTCGCAACTAAAATGTTTCTAATTTAAGAAAAAACTTGAAAGGGATACTGTCATGGGAAAATTTTTTTTTTCAAAATGAATCAGTTAATAGTGCTGCTCCAGCAGAATTCTGCACCGAGATCCATTTCTCAAAAGAGCAAACAGACTTTTTATTATTCAATTTTGAAATCTGACATGGGGCTAGACATATTGTCAATTTCCCAGCTGCCCCAAGTCATGTGACTTGTGCTCTGATAAACTTCAATCACTCTTTACTGCTGTACTGCAAGTTGGAGTGATATCACCCCCCTCCCTTTTCCCCCCCAGCAGCCAAACAAAAGAACAATGGGAAGGTAACCAGATAACAGCTCCCTAATACAAGATATACAACAGCTGCCTGGTAGATCTAAGAACAACGCTCAATAGTAAAAACCCATGTCCCACTGAGACACATTCAGTTACATTGAGAAGGAAAAACAGCAGCCTGCCAGAAAGCATTTCTCTTCTAAAGTGCAGGCACAAGTCACATGACCAGGGGCAGCTGGGAAACTGACAAAATGTCTAGCCCCATGTCAGATTTCAAAATTGAATATAAAAAAATCTGTTTGCTCTTTTGAGAAATGGATTTCAGTGCAGAATTCTGCTGGAGCAGCACTATTAACTGATTTATTTTGAAAAAAAAAATTTTTCACATGACAGTATCCCTTGAATGTAAAAAACTGAAATCATTGAATTCAGGGTTAAAACCCAAAAACTCCAATTAATAGAGTTTTCTGTGGGAAAAAAACTATAATTGCTCGAATTATTCTAGTTTTTGAGTTAAACCCACCGAAAAAAACCCGAACATCATGGCGGCTACAAACATGGTTCAAGGGACCTCTGCCACTGACTTCTACCCTATATATTGGAATCCCTTTTCCTATTTCCCCCATCTAACCAATATTGTTTTATAATTATAACTTTCATAAATTAATCAGGACAGGTATGGAATCCATTATCCAGAAACCTGTTATACAGAAAGCCCGGGAAGGGAATCTCCCCTAGACTCCATTTTAATTGAAAAATTCCAATTTTTAAAAATGATTTCCCTTTTCTCTGTAATACTAAAACAGTACCTTGTACTTAATCCCAACTAAGATATAATCAATCCTTCTTGGAGGCAAAACATTCCTATTAGGTTTAATTAATATTTAAATTATTCTTTAGTAGACTTAAGGTATGGTGATGCAAATTACTGAAAGACCCCTTGTCCGGAAAACCCCAGGTGCCAAGCCTTCTGGATAACAAGTCCCATACCTGAATACACTTATTTTGTTGACAACACTGAATAAATATTTCTTCCTCTAGAAGCCCGCGGAAAGAACAAATAACATGTGCTGTCAGGATTCACTAATGCCCTTAAGTAATTAATTTGAAGGGCCTCATTTGAAACAAATTAGAATATAAAGCTTGTTGCACGGACAAATATACAAGTAACAGCATGACTGAAAGGATTCGAGGATCAGACTTAGCAATAATCTTATCACAGAATTAAAGTCAACCTAATCTTTGTATAAGGGATCAAAGGAAGTTTGATAGATAAATCTATTACAAGACTTCTTCTGCTTTATTAATTGTATTAGTCTTTTTCCATTGGTGTGTGATGCATGTGTACACACACAGGGAAATAACCCTTAGAGCTTGTCCTTTCCATGACGGCTTCCTACTCCATTTAGTCTCTAAACATTACCAAGGGCGGTACCGGGAGAATTTTCTCTTGCTGATTTACTTTGAACAATCGTTATTCCTTTTTGAAGAACCTTTTCTTTATCCACAAAGCGGTGGCTGGCTAGAATTAAATGTTTTGATGTGAAACCTGTTTTCTTTGGCAGCTCTGACTCTGTGTGCTCTGAGACTAATGGGACCACTGACTAAGCGCAATGCCAACGCTTCAAGGGTGTTGTGAGAAAAACATGCATGCCGGTTAATCCCAGAAGGGGTTTGTAATATTAGCAACTGGCAATTAACATTTAAGCAAGCTAAAAGTTTGCTGTATAATTGTAAGCCGACACTATTTGATGTTTGGACAGCACATTAGCATTTAAAAAGAAAAAAAGAACACATTCATTGTATGAACATTTTTTTTATCTTATTGTTTTTTATCCAGGGTTTGTGGAAATTAAAGAAGATGTCCACCTACAACTTTAGGGGGCAGATTTATCAAGGGTCGAAGTGAATTAGAGGGAATTTTCGAAGTAAAAAAAATTAGAAATTCGAAGTAATTTCGATTCGAAAGATTTCAACAATTTTACTTCGCCCGCAAATGGCCAAAATCGATGTGAAAAAACGATGACTTCGATATTCGAAGTTGAAGTATTCCAATTCGATGGTCGAATTTCAAAGCTTTTTCTACTTCAAAATTCGACCCTTGATAAATCTGCCCCTAAGTATGGTATAGAGCAAGGGACCCCAACCTTTTATACATGTGAGCCACATTCAAATGTAAAAGGTATTGAGGAGCAATACACACATTTAAAAAGATTCCTGGAGTGCCAAATATTGGCTGTGATTGGCTATTTGGTAGCCTCTATCTGGACTGGTAGCATATAGGAGGCTCTATTTGGTAATGCACCTTGTTTTTAGGCAACAAAAACTTGCCTCCTAACCAAAAATTAAAAAATATGCACCTTCTTTGAGGCCACTGGGAGCAACTTATAAGGGGTTGGTGAGCAACATGCCACTGGTTGGGGATCACTGGTATAGTGGGTCCCCCATCTTAGCAATTATTCAAACTATCTATATAGTTTACTTTGTATTGTTTTTTTTAAAATTTTATTAGCATCCCTATTCCTGACTGCAACTGAAGATGCTTCCTGGATGACCCTGGCAACCAAAACATATATAGGTTTGAAGGATTATTCTTATTTTTTATTGGTTGTCTTTCCTTTCTGTCTTCTGCTAAGGATCTTTCATGTGGATAGTTTTTTTGATACAGCACTTCTGTGTTTGATAACTTCTAACATAGAAGATTTCTTTCTCATTTTTAGAAAACCCCATTGATCAGTTCTTCCCCTTTCCTACAGTTTTCATGAAATACGTCAAAGAAGAACAAGTGTCTGAATGGAGGCAAGAACCAGCCAGTGCCGATTCATGCACAACCATTCCAGGTGCTAGCGTGGGTTGGCTGTACAGCCACCAGAAAAATGGAAGGGACACATTTTAATTACAATGTGACGTTCACACAAAAGGAAATTGTTGTTGATTTTCATTTTTTTTAATTATCTGACAAAGTAAACACTTTGAAATCTGGGAAACAGTTCAGAGACGAACAATCATTGTTTATTTGGCAATGCAAATCCTCTGGGAACACGTTCATCTCAGTTTTTTACTTTTGTACTTATTTTTGTTTTTCACTTTTAGATGTTTTTCTTCTATACCGTCGAGATTGGCAATAATCCTAAAAGTAATGCACTGCAACAACATTCATGGGTACAAATGGTTCCACTGTTCTGCCAAAGGCTTTGCTTGTTTTACTTTGTAGTTTTCGGATTTTTATTTATTCTGTTATTGTTGGTACTGGACACTGAAATCAATTCAATAAGGCAGCAGGCTATTTGTATAGTACAAATCACAGCAGGTCAATTCTGCCATCTCGTCAATATGTTTTATTATGTATACAGTATAAGATAGGTAATATATTGCAAGTACCTACTGGAGCTTTTCACTAATACATTTTTCTAACGGCTTACTAATTAGATTGCTAGACAAATTAGATTCTTACAGATTAAGTTCTATACAGTAGGTATGATATCTAAACCAAGCTTTTTATATGTCCAGAATGTACAATGTATGCATAGGAGAGTATAGTTCTTCCCTTTCCCTAATTTTGTCAGCATCCCATAAAGTTCATGCTCTTACAACTGAACCGTGTAAGCTTGGGTGAGGTGGTGATGTATCCCATATGGATGTAGGCCTGCCAGATGGGAGGTATGATGGTTCCCTGTGGTGCAGTTATGTCAGATGGTTTCTCCCTAGTGGTTTAGGTGGGAGGGTAGCCTTATTAGGTCCCTTAGACACCCCTTATGGTAACGTATACTAACTTGAATCAAGAAAGGTGCCAGTGAAGTAAAACCTGAAAGAAGGATACAGGGAGAGAGAGAGAGAGAGAGAGAGAGAGTCTAGATATTGGGTAGGAAAGATCCTGGATCACTTGCTCTAAGGGACATGAAGACCCAGAAGATGGCTGCCGTGAACTCCAATCTCTGAATCTGCACCGAGGGGTAAGTAAAGAGTTAGGGGCATTTGCTGGGGTAGCAGCTAGGCTGGGGGGGAGGGGGTCTATGTGGGGTAGGGGGGTAGGGCTTTTTTTAATAAGGGGTTTGTTTCTCCTTTTAGCTGGCCATCCAGGGCAGATTTGGCTACTCCTAACTGAGTCAGAACATAATGGTCACTGTTTGTTGCCATAATTGCCATAATTATTTGTGTTCCTGACTGGTCAGATATTGATTGGAAGGCTGGAAAACTTCACCAGGTAAGGACTGCATTTGGGCCTGGATGCTGATCAGTTTGCTTAGGCTCCCCATGAGATTATCAACTTGATCAGCTCAATTTGGGCCATCACTTGTTATCTGAACCAGACAAAGATCATTTGATGGGTTATATGCACCTTTAGAGTTCATAAGACAAGGATGAGTCAATCAACAATGAAAACTGGGATTTCTAAAAGGGTTAAACAACCCATTAGCTAGAAACACAAAAACTGCTGTAAGTGAAGGGTCTGGAGTTTGGAAAGATTTTGCTGTAAGTAAAGGGCCTGGGGTTTGGAAAGACACTTTTTACCTCAACTGTCACGGCTGCAGGAGTGCGTGCATATTTATTTCTGAAGATTTGTTTCGCCCAAGCTACGGGTCCACCAGACAGACGTGGTGAGTGCCAAGCTAAGATGAGTTCATTATATTTGGATTAGAATTATTTTGCTGTAAGTGAAGGGCCTGGGTTTTGGAACACTTTTTACCTCAACTGTCACGGCTGCAGGAGTGCGTGCATATTTATTTCTGAAAACCCATTAGCTAGACCTGAGATGAAAACCAAAGATATGTTGTAAAGTTTAAACAGCTGATATTGCCAATTTTGGACATAACTTGTTTCTAAGCAGGTCCGGACTGAGCATTAAAATAGGCCCTGGCATTTCTGGTAGACAGAGGCCCAATCAGCCCCCACCAGCCCACTAAATACTGACTTTCTATGGCACCTTACAGCAGCCCATCTGGCATTTGCCAGAACCCACAGATTGCCAGTCCAGGCCTGTTTCTAAGAATGTCATGGTAGGCAGTCTACTGAGTTTTGAAAGATGTTTAAACTACTGTCATTTAAGTTCATTAAAAAGTAGGTCAAAAGAATATTAGTTGTAGTACCATTTTTCCACTACCAGCTGATATGTTCTGCTCATGAGACATTGAGGTTGGAGGTGGACTGGCTTTTTAGCAAAGCAGCTTCCAAAAGTGGCAGACCCGTCATTTACATTCAAAGAACTCAACAAAGTATATATTTTTATGAAAAAGGGATATCAAGCTTTTAGAAAGGAATATCAGAATGGGAGAGAAGCTGCACCTGAGTCTCAGGGCAGAGATTTGCTATCAATGAGCTGGCAATTAACAGCAGGACATTACCTGGCAGGAGTAAGAGTAGATCAGTACTGATGTAGAAACTAAAGTCAAGACATGCACTTGGGAAGAGTGGATAACAAGAAAGAAGAGCATGAAACTTTAAGCCTGGCATAAACCAAATATATACGTAACCATACAAAGAAGTCAGTCCACAAAGGAAGTACATAACCAACGGGTTTAACAAGCTATTAGTCAAAAACCCTTTTCAATTTCAAACCACATTGGTTGCTTAATATTGATAAACATTTCTACACATTAAGCAATAGAGACATGTTGACTGCAGCAAACTGTATGAGTACGTCATAACCATGTTGTATGGAGCAGCACCAAAACCATCAACGACCTAAACTGTCGTTTTATCACTGTGCACCAACTGCATCACATGTGCATGTATGACATCATGGAATTGAAAAGATTCACTTAAACTGTAACATCTTCCAAATTCACTGTGGTCAATATGAAAGGTGGTTGGCTAAATCATAGCAATGCTCTGAAAGCATCAACAAAACATTACATATATTCATACATACAGTGTCCCTTTAATCTGCTGCCCTTCTTTTAACCTTTCAGCACTTATTATACCTTCCTGGAATAGAATGAGAAATACGGAGAATTAAAGCTATAATTATAATTACTTAAAGGTTGTTTAATGTCAAAGAAATCAGCAAAGGGGAAACTTATATAAGGTCGCCATTTACTAAATAATATTCTTTGCTTGGGGAGATGCAAATAACCAATGTCTACAGCATAAATAGCTCATTATCTTAGCCTCAAATACAGCATTCAACATCCTCAGGCAGCCGACTTCTTCTCTTGTCTTGTATTTTCATTTGTTGAGTGGAAATATAATCAGAAGAAGACATCATGAAGACATCATGAATTTCCACTTGTTGGACTTTCCCCAACCTCTATAAAAGGGTTTTTAACTTGCAGCTTCTTCTATACTTTAAGGATACCTTGCAAAAATGTCACCTAGACATAAAGTCACCATAAGAAAAAATGCCCATTGACTTTAATGCATTTGGACAAAAATGTCTCAGAGACAAAAAAAAGTTGCCACAAGAAAAAACTCCCATTGACTTTAAAGCATTTGGAGCGAGAAAAATTGGGGCTCACGTAAAAAAAAGTGTTACATGTAAAAAAAATTGACGCCCATTGACTTCAATGCATTTTTCAAATTTTTCGACGGTTTCGATAATTTTCCCCAGTTTCCCGAATTTTTCAGCGAAGCAAAATGGGATAGATTCGCTCATCACCACTTGCAGCTCCTTTAACATATTTCATTCTTAAAATTGCCTCCAAAGGTTGTAAAACAGGGCCAGTTGGAAATGTGTCATGGTTGACCAGAACTAGAAAGAACAATGTCCATATACAATTAAAACTCCTCTAAGTTTCCTCATAGTTTTTGTAGAGGGAACCAAATATTTCTATTCCTGCAACCTCAACAGCCTTGGGGTCTCTATGTTTTCAGGTCTGGGTCTGTAAAGTTTGGGAGCTGACATTCGAAGTTGGTGGTGGAGGAGCATTGGGGATGGCACAGCTTACAAAGGTGGGCATTCGGTTGCTGCATGCTTTCATAGCAACCACAATCTGGAGATAAATTGAACCCTAGTGATATTTTTTAAAGTTTGCAAATTTTTTCTTCTGGTCTGCAGTTTGGCTTCTCTGTGTGCAAATGAACCCTTAACACTTTTGAGCAAGAAATGATAAGGGATTGCTTACTTAATGCATTGCAGCATGCAAAGGGCAAATTCTGGAGCAAATTCCATGTTTTTCCCCTAATATGTTGCATTTTTTCCATGTTTCCAGCTTAATGGAATGGATGAATATTAGCCATGGTTTAATGCAGAGTTACCCGATCAATAGCACATCGTTCAACAATGTGGTACATTTTTTTTAAAAAAATGCTACTTTTTTAAGGTTGCAGGCAATTCATGAACATATGTTGAATATTATTTTTTTTTATTTTGACCCTCCTATATAAAATAACATCTCACTGTGTAACATAGATCTAGGGAAAGGATATTAGTTTCCAAAAAAAAAAAAACCCCACAACTAACAAAAATATAACAACAACCGAAAAAAAAGAGAACATAACAGGACCTTAATCATCAGGAACGAAGGAGAGGTAATTGAGCGGAAAGATGAGCGTTAAGATAAATAATAGGAAAAAGCTCCCACACACATGCTATTAAGTGGTGTATGAACGTGGGGAAACATGTTATTGATTCACAACAAGCAATTATATTGTTTAGAACAATCACACCGCTTCCCTGAATCACGATTGTTCAGTGGAATACAGAGGTCTCATGTGAACGGTTAATGTGAAAATGAATAGAATGAAAATCCCAGAAATCTTTTGTGTAAGGAAAGTAATTAAAAAAGAAACACCCAGCACTAATTTTAAAGCTGCAGAGAAAATGCCCATGACAAATGATATCAATGATTGATTAGTCTGTTGGCTTTGCACATCACCTTTGGTAACATTGTACCAAAAACAGTTTTTTTTAGATTTGGCTAAATCTCTTTGATCAGGGGTAGCCAACCTTTTTTACCCATGAGCCACACTCAGTGTACTCAAATGTAAAAAGAGTATGGGAACAACACAAGCATCCAACACGTACATGGGGTGACAAATAAGGGGTGTGATTGGCTATTGGTAGCCCCGATGAGTACTGGCAGCTTACAGGAGGTTCTGTTTGGCAGTACTCCTGGTTTTTATGCAACCAAAACTTGCCTCCAAGCCAGGAATGAAAAAAAAAGCACCTGCTTTGAGGCCACTGGGAGCAACGTCCAAGGGATAAGTATACAACATGTTGCTCATGAGCCACTGATCACCGTCTTATATAATTACACCAGGATATTGGACAGAACAAAAACCTAATTTAGCATTTGTATTCAAATCCACAGACTCCCACTCTTTACATCTCAACTTATTTTCAGAGAGAGACCTGACCAATAAGCAATTGAGATGATCCATTAGACTAGTAAAAATGTGGTCAGATTTGTATGTGTGTGTGATTGTTCCACTAATACGATTCGGCATGTTTGTCTCCTGTGTAGCCAGTATTAAGGCCCCCATACACGGGCCGATAAAAGCTGCCGGAAGACCAAGTCACAGCTTGTATGGAGCCATCCGACGGGCTTCCCCGATCGATATCTGGGCGAAAGTTGGGCAGATCTCGATCGGGCAGGTTAAAAAATCCCGTCAGATCTGTGCGTCTATATGGTCCCGTGATCTGACCACCCATAAAGGATCCATTATGACCCCGACATTGCAAAATGAGCGGATCTCTACGTCTATGGCCACCTTTACACTACACTGACAATATTCTGCTCAAGAAGTTCATTTTTTATTGTAATACAATCATATTATCTTTGAGAGTCATTACCTTTAAAGACACACAATTAGATTATCTAAAAAGATATTAAACCTTCGGAAAAGTACAAGGGCTATAAAGAGAGGTATATTGTTGTGCTATAGATTAGCAATAAATCTTATTTGTCTGAACGGTGTAAGATTAGGGTGCGTGTGGCAGTAATATACAGTAATATGGAATAATATATGGAAATATAGTCGCTGACTGTGTGAAAATGATGATCCATAAAGACAGAAGCTGAATATCTGTGCAAATCTCTACATGGGTCAGTGAAATATGAATCAAATCCATTTCACAACTAGTGTATGCATTTTCAAGTTGCAAATGCACTTAAGTATCATTCTAGCTACTGCCTACTGCTCTGTGTTACCCAAGAGTATTTGTATTTTAATGGAAATCATAGGGTTCATTTAAGACAGCAACTGTAGTTGCATTTGCAGCAATGGACACAATCACTGAGCAAATTGAAAGCATTCATTACTGCCATCCTAGCACGCACCATACACAAGTATGGGATCCATCATCTGGAAACCCGACATCTAGAAAGCTCTGAATTAAGGACTATCTCTCATAGACTCCATTTTAATCAAATAATTACATTTTTTAAAAATTATTTCCTTTTTTCTCTGTTATAATAAAACAGTAGCTTGTACTTGATCCAAACTAAGATATAATTAATCCTCACTTGAGTCAAAATAATACTATTAGGTGTAAATAATGTTTCAATGAGTTTTTAGTAATTTTAATGTATGCAGATCCAAATAATGGAAATATCTCTTATTCAGAGAACCCCAGGTCCTGAGCATTCTGGATAATTGGTCCCATACCTGCAGTTGCTCTCAGACCGAGTGCATCAGTCCTACCGCCTGTTCCGAATCTATTGACAGATGAGAAGCCTGGAACTACTGCCATCTCAGAAATGTAGTTCACTGGAAATTACACAATTCCAACCTGGAAATGTTTCAGCAATACACAATAGGGATACATATAAGGTTCGAAATTGGAAATTCAAATAGTTTTCGAGTTTGGTTCGAGCTGGGTTTTTGGTCAAAACTCACAAATTCAAGTTGGGAATAATCCAAACTCGAATTTGAATTCAAATGATCATACCTGGACCCTGGAAACAATTCAAATTCGACTATTGGCCACCTAAAACCTGCTGAGTTCATGTAGAAGTCAATGGCAGATGTCCAGCGACCCATTTGAAGATGTTAATAGCCTTCCTGAAACTCAAGTTGTTTCAGAGAAAAAAGTCGTTTCCAGTTTAGTCAAATTCGATTCGAGTTTTCGGGTCTGTAATATTCTTTCGAGTTTTAGATAGCTACATTTTTTTTCTTAAATAAGATACTAATTGGATTTCGAGCTCAATCGAGGTCATTCGAGGTCATTCAAATTAAAGAAAGCTCTAACATTTGATAAATCTGCCCCTTAGTTGTGAGATACACAGCACATAATAACAGATGCCCACAAAAGCTTTAGTGAAACAAGTACCGTATATACTCGAGTATAAGCCGAGTTTTTCAGCCCCCAAAATATGCTGAAAAACTCTACCTCGGCTAATACTCGGGTCAAGCGCAAAAAAACGCCTAAGAATATTCGCCGGCGCCGTAGAATAGTAGCCGGCGCCTAAGAATATTCGCCAGCGCCTTAGAATAGTAGCCGGCGCCTAAGAATAGTCATCCAAAAACAAGATTGAAACCTACCAGAAGCTGCTGCATTTCTCACCCTCGGCTTATACTCGAGTCAATAAGCTTTCCCAGTTTTTGGAGGTAAAATTAGGTACCTCGGCTTATACTCGGGACGGCTTATACTCAAGTATATACGGTAAACATATTAGACCCTATGAAGCCCAAATTGCTCCCCTTTGGTCCCATGCACGCTCTTCAGTTTGCACTTGATTGAGAGCACAGCATAGGGATACAGACAATATAAATATATACATATTTGTTAAGCAGAAGCAAATAAATAATAGAGAAATGGGGGGTTCTATACATTATTTTGACTGCTCAAGGGAATACAGGATGAGATTGTGGCAGTGATAGTGCAAACAAAAATAATTGCTCAGTCGGGCAAAGCTTTAATAATAAATGGTTTAATCCAGCGAATGAATGGAGGCCAAATGAATTCAACAAAGTTAAGGGAAATTGATTTATGGATATCCTTAAAGAAACTGTATATAAGCTTTCGGACCTAACTAAAGAGGGAAATTTCTTGAATCGGTTCGTATGAAATACAAAGAAACGCATAATAAATAACAACAATATTTTATTTATCGTATAACATAACACACTATTGAAAGAAATTAATCTGCGTTAATGTAAAATAGTTTTTCCAGCAGGGCAATGATACAATCATCATATGCAATAATTTCTCTTTATTTTCTCAAATATTGCTAGTAATGTTAAAGTTACAGTGATTTGTTTAACATGTTTAAGTCTGTTCATCCGGCTCCTACAAATGCCCTATTTTGTAAGCAAGGGAGTTTTTTTTTCTATATAGAGTCATAAAAAGTAAGTGTCCCCTGTTTTTCTCCTTATTTAATCATTAAAAACATTGTATTGTTCACACCTTATATTTAAATTGCTAGGTTGCCCTATTTTTCATATTGAATGAAGCAAACTGAAGGTGGCCCTAATATGTATGGCCCCTAATACATTATGTGCAATTAAGTTGGACCTTGGACAGAAGGGTTGCATTAGATCTACTTGGATCTTGCCAAAGTTTAAAAAGCCACATAAATGGCGTCTTTTTAAACTAAGGTCTGTTGGGCTTAACATAGTAACATAGTAACATAGTAAGTAAGGTTGAAAAAAAGACACATGTCCATCGAGTTCAACCTTTTTTTTTTTTTTTAACTACCTATCTGCCAGTTGATCCAGAGGAAGGCAACAAAAAACCCATCTGAAGCCTCTCCAATTTGCCTTAGAGGGGGAAAAATTCCTTCCTGACTCCAAAATGGCAATCGGACTAGTCCCTGGATCAACTTGGACTATGAGCTATTTCCCATAACCCTGTATTCCCTTACTTGCTAAAAAGTCATCCAACCCCTTCTTAAAGCTATCTAATGTATCAGCCTGTACAACTGATTCAGGGAGACAATTCCACATCTTCACAGCTCTCACTGTAAAAAACCCCTTCCGAATATTTAGGCGGAACCTCTTTTCTTCTAATCGGAATGGGTGACCTTGTGTCAGCTGGAAAGAACTACTGGTAAATAAAGCATTAGAGAGATTATTATATGATCCCCTTATATATTTATACATAGTCATCATATCACCCCTTAAGTGCCTCTTCTCCAGTGTGAACATCCCCAATTTGGCCAGTCTTTCCTCATAGCTAAGATTTTCAATACCTTTTACCAGCTTAGTTGCCCTTCTCTGTACCCTCTCTAATTCAATAGTGTCCTGTTTAAGTGATGGAGACCAAAACTGTACGGCATATTCTAGATGGGGCCTTACAAGTGCTCTATACAGTGGAAGAATGACCCCTCCTCCCTTGACTCTATGCCCCTTTTAATACAGCTCAAGACCTTATTTGCCCTTGATGCTGCTGACTGGCATTGCTTGCTACAGCCAAGTTTATCATCTACAAGGACTCCAAGGTCCTTTTCCATAATGGATTTGCCTAGTGCAGTCCCATTAAGGGTATAAAGTTGTTTGCACATGGATAGGAAACTGGTTACAGGATTGGTACAGAGGGTGGTTGTTAATGGCACATTCTCTACTTGGAGTAAGGTTCTTAGTGGGGTCCCTCACGGTACTGCATTGGGACTGGGCCAGCTAATTAGTTATATATACCCTACTACAGGACCAGTCAGTGTATATCTGCCTTTACACTAAACATATGCATTGTTCTCAGGCAAAAACAATTTTATTTTGAGTATAGTATTCATCTATGGTGCATGTGCTTCTGGTAAAACTGTGGGCTGGTTAACACCTAAAAATAGTCATAACAAATACAATTTAATTGCAGTGTATAATGAAAAACAATGAGGGAATAACTACAACTCTGTTTTTATGGATAAGCTAATTTTACACTTCTAAAAGCATCATTACAGAACATTGACTGTGATTAAGGGGCAGATTCACGAATTTCGGGTGAAGGATTCGAATAAAAAAAAATTCGAATTTCGAAGTATTTTTTGGGTACTTCGACCATCGAATTGGTTAAATTCGATCGAATTCGATCGAATTCGAACGATTCGAACGATTAGAAGTAAAAATCGTTCGACTATTCGACCATTCGATAGTCGAAGTACTGTCCCTTTAAAAAACCTTCGACCCCCTACTTCGGCAGCTAAAAGCTACCGAAGTCAATGTTAGCCTATGGGGAAGGTCCCCATAGGCTTGCCTGTGATTTTTTGATCGAAGGATTTTCGTTCGATCGTTGGATTAAAATCCTTCGAATCGTTCGATTCGAAGGATTTAATCGTTCGATCGAACGAAAAATCCTTCGATCGATCGATCGCAGGATTTGCGCAAAATCGTTCGACTTCGATATTCGAAGTCGTACGATTTTAATTCCCAGTTGAATATCGAGGGTTAATTAACCCTCGATATTCGACCCTTCGTGAATCGGCCCCTAAATGTTCATATCAAAATATCAGAGGGAAAAAAATAGATTGGCTCAATAATCCTCTTAAATAAATATATCCATAATCCTGGCATAGAGCAAATAAACAAAGATGGAACTCATTTGCTTAATTGCAAGGTGGGGTGCAGTATAGGGAGGGCCAATAACATATTTAACAACAGTTTATAACAGTTTTATAACAGTTTTATAACATATTCATATGCATAAGACTAGCTTCCCAGCTATAGTCAGATGATCCCACTGGTGTCTAATAAAAGGGCAGCCACGTTTGGTAGTTTTACTTTGAAAGCAGCAAGTAAGTTGCAGGTAAAACTTAGTCCCTTTGTAAAATGTATAATTAAGCAATAGAATTCTTAATGAATCAGATAAATTTGAGCATAGGACTGGCCAGATATGGGATGACTTTGACGTACAGTAGTTGGCCAGCTTAAATATATTGCAATATATGGACAAAGAATCCCTGTTTTGTTTAAAGGGTAAGGCATTTTTCAGTAGCAGTATGCACAAAATGTCTCTGTAAATATATTGATAAAGGGTTGAGTGCTATATATATATATATATATATATATATATATATATATATATATATATATTTATTTATATTTGTATAACATTCAAAATGACCAGCAACACGTGTTATATATATATATATATATATATATATATATATATATATATATATATATATTTGTATAACATTCAAAATGACCAGCAACACCGGGATTTAGTAAATCAAATAAAGTATTGTATTTTAGAGTGCATTACAGCCAACGTGACGTTTCGGTCCTCTCCGGGATCTTCCTCAAGGTTTGAGGATTGCAAATAAGGTCTATGGTGATTGTTTTTGGCAATAATCTAGGGTGGCAGTTAAGACAATAGGGTTCATTTACCACTTTCGAAAAAGAACATTTATTGAGAACAGGGCTCCCTTGCATCTTTAACTGCTGCTTTCTTTGCATTTGGTGTAAGGCACAATGATTTGTGTATTGGGTCCTTGGGGTGCTATGTTGTGGTTCTTAGCACTCCAGGCCTTACACCTAACTATTAGTAAACGTGCTTTGATGTTACATCTGAAGCTTTGTTATGAGCTGATTGGGGAAGGGGATTGTAAAAAACAATGAAGGGGGATATTTCATTATTATTATTAAAATTATTATTATTAATAACATGTATTTATATAATGCCAACATATTTCACAGCACTGTAAAGTAAATGTGTTTATACAACTAAATCACATGAATTATATACATAGAACATATGGAGTTACAAACATCACAATCAATACGGTACAAAAGGTGAGGAAGGCCATGTCCAAAAGAGTTTACAATCTAAAGGGAAGGGAATAAGACACAAGGTGTGGGAGTGGGCAAGATCAGAATGAAGTGGGTGAGAGATGTGGTATTGTATGTGGTTTTGCATTTGGTAGTTAAGCAGAGTGAGGGTAGGCTTCTCTAAATAAGTGTGTTGTAAGAGATCTTTTGAAAGCAGTAAGGTTGGGAGAAAGTCAGACAGAACGTGGGAGAGAATTCCAGAGGAGGGGTGTAGCCCTTGCATAGTCTTGAATGTGAGCATGTAAGGAGGTAATGAGAGAAGTGTTGAGTAGCAGGTCAGTAGAGGAGTGTAGTAAGCGGTTGGGTATATAGAGATGGGTTCAGAGATGTAGGGTGGGGCTGAGTTATGAAGTTCTTTGAATGTCAGGGTAATTAATTAGAATTTTATTCTGAAAGGTAGAGGAAGCCAGTGTAGGGATAGGCAGAGTGGCGAGGCAGAGGAGGAACGGTTGCTGAGGTGTATGAGCCTCGCAGCAGTGTTCATTATGGACTGGAGAGGTGACAGTCTCTGGCAGGAAAGGCCAATTAAAAGAGAGTTACAGTAGTCTAGACGTGATATGACGAGAGAGTGAATACGAATTTTGGAGGCATCTTAGGTGATAAATGATCTAATTTTGGATATGTTCCTTAGGAAGTGACATTAATTTAAACTTCTCAAAAATAAAAGTAGGAAAATTACACTACTCGTACATGTAAAGGGAAGACAACTGTGCCAATTCATCTAGGGCAAAAAGGCAGGGTGCAAAGTGAAAAAACTGTTGTCTAATGTGATTTGCTGAATCCATTGAATGTCTACTTCTGTGATGCCCAAACTCAAATATGAAGGTTCTCAACATGGAATGTGAAACAGCCTTTACTAGAAATGACTATAGACTTATTTTTCCTCAGCCTTGCATGGCTAACAGTTAGGGTGTTTAAGGTTGACGATGAGGCTAACATATTAAATAGAAAAAAAAAACATAAAGCAGAAAAATATTAGATGAGAAAATCTCATCTCCAAAAGAGTGTAAATTAGATTTTGATTAAAATCACTCACACATACAATTTTAGGTAAACTAATTTTGTGCGACGGAATAATAATTTTTGCGCCGCTCCCTCCAACGAGGCACCTGAAGAACGAGTGGAAGGTTCGCGACTGTGCTGCACGAAGAGACAGCTGACATCTGAATCTTCTGAAATGAAACACAAAATGATTCATACACTTTAAATCATTACAAACAAGTGCCTATCTCTGAAAATCCTAATTAGATCATAAGAAGGGGCCTCAAAAGCTGCATCCTTGTCACTTAATTAGATTTCCATAATTTCAGCATCATCTTGTTTACTTTATAGGTAAACTGACGAAGATGGGATGCAGTTAATATTTTTTCAGAGACAAATGAAAAATGGCTTTGGATCATGGTTCAAAGAGCGTTTTAATACAATGTTTGCTTGTCACTGTGGCTCATACCCTACTGGCATTGTAGACACCAGTAATAATCACATGGAAATATGCACTGGTGTATTGTTGAGTGGTTTAGGCTAGGGGCAATCGTTGGTGCTCTGCCTCTCATAGGAATTTGCCTATAACAGAAATAGACAAGGGGATGTCAGCATTGTGACTTGTTAGATTTTACTGTGGGACAGTCTATTAAGAAGTCTATGAAGAAGTTCATATACTCAGTGACACCTCCTACTTATTAGGTTGTGCTGATAGACAGCAGTCCCCATAATCAGCAATTCTTGAGGCTACAGTCATATGGGGCTGAAATCAGCGTGCTGAAATTCCGCAGGGCAATTTCAGCCCCCCCCCCGACTCACTTGTGTCGGCTCCGACGTGAACACACTCAGCAGATTTCGGCTAAAAATGCAAAGTCTCACGTTTCTTTGCTGAAATCAGCTGAGTATGTTCAGCCCCGTCTGGCCCTAGCCTAAGAACACTATAACTGGTAAATGGGTGGGTTTAAGTGAAATATGATCTATTGTAAAACTGTATAAAATTAGCCTAATTTGGACTATTAGGAGAGACTCCCAGAGGCTGGAGGGAGGACAGAAGACTGGGAGGAACATCAAGGGTTGGGAACCCATCAATATCAGGGGTCATGTAGGATAATAAGCCAGGCAATTTAGAAGTCAAGAGATGTATTTTTACTACAGGTATGGGATCTGTTATTTGGAAACCCATTATCTAGAAAGCTAGAAAGGCCGTCTCCCATGGACTCCTTGTACCTTGTTCTCGATTTTAAACTAAGATATAATTAATCCTTATTGGAAGCAAAACCAGCCTATTGGGTTTATTTAATGTTTACATGATTTTTTTTAGTAGACTTAAGGCATGGAGATCCAATTTACAGAAAGATCCATTGTCAGGAAAACTCCAGGTCCTGAACATTCTGCATAAAAGGTCCCATACCTGAATTTTAATGTACCGTATGTTTACATGTGGACTCTTAAAGGAGAAGGAAAGGCTTTGGACACTTGGGGGTGCCAAGTGATTGTATTGACTTACCTGAAACCCCAGGTCGGTGGTCCTCTTAATAGAAAACTGCACCGGCCTGGGTTTATACAGTACCAGTGAGCACCACAGATCGATCCACTTCTGTCGAACGAAAAGCCGAACTTTAACTAAAAAGTTGGCTATTTCGTTCTACTGCGCATGAGTTTGGCCCAGGAAATTTGAAGAAAGAAGAAGCCGGAAGAGGATCGCTCCATGATGCTCACCCCGGGCTGGTGCAGTTTTCTGCTGATAGGAGCACCGGCCCGGGGGTTTCAGATAAATCAATACAATCACTTGGGTGGTGCCTAACATTTGCCACCCCCAAGTGTGCAAAGCCTTTCCTTCTCTTGTATAGTACTCTCCCTTCATGCGGTATTCCAGATAAATATTTTGATTTAAAATATTAAATAACAAACCAGTAATAATTTTAGAAGATGTAATTCTCTATTAAAATGTGTTGAGCTTGGCTTGATTCTATTGCATACAGAAATAGTACCTTGGGGTTTGCTTCCTCTATAACTGCAAATATATCCCCCCCTCCTCACAATTGAGTTTAAGCCTACTAAATAATTGCAGTTTATAATCAAAGATCTATAAACATCTCAGTTTTACAGTACATTCGAAAAATAAACACCTTGAAATAACATGGTGTACATACTTTACCTATTCCTTTTAAAATTGGCTAACTAAGGATCACTTTCTAGGTCTCACTACTACAAACTGAAATTTCTGTTGTCATTTATAATAGTGCTTTTCTTGGAAAGAGTCTTATAATAGTAGGGCCGCCAGTAGAATTATATGGAATGATAAAAATCATATACAGTAAGCATCATGTGTGTGTCATACATAGAGTACTCTCTATCACAAAGTAAGAAGTGCTATAGTTTGGGTTGTGAGTCTTGATTATTACATCAAATGTTCAAGCATCTTAACAAAGAAGATCCCTGGCTTGTCTCTTTATGTTATACCATATACAGGTATGGGACCTGTTATCCAGAATGCTTGAGACCTGGGGGTTTCCGGATAAGGGATTTTCCGTAATTTGGATCACCATACCTTAAGTCTACTAAAAAATAATTTAAATATTAATTAAACCCAATGGGATTGTGCTGCCTCACAATAAGGATTAATTATATCTTAGTTGGGATCAAGTACAAGGTACTGTTTTATTATTAAAGAGAAAATGGAAATCATTTTTAAAATTTTTAATTATTTCATTATAATGGATCCTATGGGAGATGGACTTTCCCATAATTTGGAGTTTTCTGGCTAACAGGCTTCTGGATAGTGGATCCGATACCTGTACTCAGTTTGTAGATGAGCATTCAACAACACTGACTTAACAGAAAACTGCAGTAAACAACTATGAAACAGTAAAAAAAATTTTTTTTTCCAAATTGAGAAGTTAGAAATGGAATTCTAAGACTGAGATGTGGGTAAAAAAACACAGCTAGTGTGTATGTATTATAAAAGTTTTTTTTATTTAATAAATACAATTTCTGAGCTGTGCTGATTATCAATCAGTGACAGGTCAAGGACATGTGGCTGGTGCTGGCCCATTATTTGTAGTATCGGGAATGTTTACAGCCATGATCACCATAGATGATATACAGAGGAAACCATCTGTTTCACAAGAAGATGAAGAGCAAAGTAAAGTTTTGGCAAGAAAGTGAGACAGAAAGAGCAAGTGTGTATGGGCTATTAATATTACATAATTCCATCTGTGATGCATTTAGTGTACGTGTGTTGCTGTGGTTTTTCCAGTGATTTATTGCTTTTGGCTCCCCACTTTAATCAAAGCGAGTCTCCAGACACTATGGCACACATGCTTGATTAGTGATTATCTTTCCTTATAAATATAAAGGAGATAATTCCACCTCTCTTCCATACTTGAAGGCCGCTCCCAAGGATTATGAAGGTATGTGATTAGTGACAATTCTGCACTATTCTTGTTTCAGGGATTTTTCTGAAGTGCAAAGGATTCATTTAAGTGTTAAAGGAGAATTCAACCATTAACTTAAAAAGCCCCTACCCCACTACCCTTTGAGACCCCCCTCCCTCCTACCCCATGCCTAGCAGCCCCCCCGCCCCCAGGGAAATGCCCCTAACTTTTTACTTACCCCTCGGTGCAGATTAATGGATCACAGTTCACGGCAGCCATCTTCCGGGTCTTCGTGTCTTCCTCTTGCACATTTCTGTCCATTTTAGTGCATGCGCAGAGGTCGCAGACCAGGAAATTGCTCCAACAGCATATGTGCCGCTTCACCGGCTCAGTCACAAAATACCGAAAACCCGGAAGATGGCTGTTGTGAACTGCAATTCCTAAATCTGCACCGAAGGGTAAGTAAAAAGTTAGGAGCATTTCCCCGGGGGGGGGGGCAGCTAGGCTGGGGGGAGGGAGGTCTACGTAGGGTAGGCAGATAGTGGTTTTTAGGTTAATGGTTGAATTCTCCTTTGGGTAAAGGAGAATTTCACAGCAAGCAACAAGTAGAAGAAGACATTGTTGGTTCCAACTTATGAATACAGGTAAATGATTAGGACCATTATATGCAGTTTACCTTGATATGTTGATGGTGGCTTCTTCCTATTTGAGATGCAATTCAGTTCAGAAAAACTTATCTCACAGTTTATCACATGAAAACGCTATTGAAGTCTATGGGAAACAACAGGAACTGAATTAGGAGAAAAGTTTTTCTCCTCGAACTGAAATCGTCTATGACTTTTCAACATGATATCATGAGAAAAGCTTTCCTCAATGAATTAAATCTAGTTATACGTCTGAAATTTTGATTTTTTCATACAAAAAAGGCTAAACAGAAAAGTTAGAGCCTTGAGACTGAGAGGTAAAAGCCACCAGCAACATATCAAGGTAAACTGCCGGGTGATGTTGTGATGGCTGATTCAGTTAATGCCTTTAAGAATGGCTTGGATGATTTCTTGGACAGACATAATATCAAAGGCTATTGTGATACTAAACTCTATGGTTAGTATAGGTATGGGTATATAGAATTTATGTGAAAGTAGGGAGGGGTGTGTATATGAATGCTTGGTTTTCATTTGGAGGCTTTGAACTTGATGGACTTTGCCTTTTTTGAACCCAATTTAACAGTCCTAATCATTAACCTGTTGTAAGGACCAGCCGGGACTCAAACTCAGGAGACTGGTGATTCAATTTGGTGCACTTACTGAGTGAGCCACTGGAGGCTCATGGGGCTGATCCTGATCTTGTTATTGTTACTGTATTTTGTCTGTTTCTAGTTTGTCTCCTCCCTAGTCTCCTCCCTTCTTATTACCCTCATGTGTTTTGTATTCCCTAATCTCTTGCCCTTTATAAACCAGCTTTGCTCAGGGCTGAGTCATTGAATGAGTTTGAATCTGATTGTATTTTTTGTCTGTTCCTGTGATGCCAAGTTCCAGAGTCTTGTTCCTGTGTTTTTGTTCCAGCTTTTCATTGTCTGCCCGGTAAAGACTTTATTTTTGACCTGTTCCTGTTTTTCTTCATTTCCATTAAATCCTGTATATTCACCATGCCTGCTTCAAGTATTTGTGGCTTTTCTCCTGGGCTTCCACCACACTCACTACCAAGTGTGAATCTAACTCCCGTTACAGCGGCTTCCCGCTGTGAACGTTACACCTGTACTCATATTTTTCATTAGTAGGTTGCATTTCTTAGGAAAAAGGAAAGCATCGGTATGTCAGGCTGATCATCTGTGCTATAGCATTTTATAGGGGAGAGACCAAGACAAACACACATTGTTAAATGCATAAAGTCCATTAAAGGACTGGGAGGGAGCTACAACCACATGGACGTTTCATTCAAGTATTCCAATAACTTAGTGACAGGGAAAAGTTTTATCATACATATACAACATATGACTCAGATACAGTACCTACCAATCAGTAGGTAGTCATCTCTTCAAGATGCATCTGCCAGAGCCCCACAGGTTACTTTACTATAAGAGCCAAAATTCCAGTCCCCTCCTTGTCCCTGCAGAAGTGCAAACAGTTACTAGACCTTTTAAAATATGTTTTTTTTATAGACTCTGTGTCACCTTCTTTTCCTACCATCACCATATTGTTCTATCTCACCTCTTAACACCCCTCCCTACCTTCAATTGCTGGTCTCTGGGGTCAACTTATGATAAGGCACCAGGCAATTGCCCCTGTTTGGAGCCCTAAATACAGCTCCTCAATTAGAACAGAAGGCACAATATGGATATCCCACAAATTGAAGGAATTATAAACTGTTTAGTAAAATATATGTGCCTAAAAATAAATATATCTAAGAGATAATGATAATGAGTGAAATTGGTTTAACGGATGTGTTTGAAAGCATGACTACACCTTAATCAGATTGCGCGAGAGAACAGCTAACCCACTGGGAGAAAATTGCATTTAAAAGTTAGACAAGCAGGACCAGATGTGTATCTCCAGTAATTTCATGGCCAGGTTTCTAGAGGCAGTTACATGCCATCCTGCAGCTCCATCTCCCACCCCTCTTCCTCGGTATTATTAGTACAAGGAGCTTTGTAAATGTTAATGAGGTTTGAAACGATCAGTGATGGCTTTGCGTGTTGGAGCAGCTGCAGGTAATTTGAAAGGTGCACAGGCAGGAAATTAAAGCCCGGCGGAAAAAAAAATGGCTGGAAAATCACAAATTAGCTAACAAGCAAATATTTAAATTGAATCTGGTTTTCATATTTGTTCTAACCTCGAACTGTAAGACGAGGCCAAAGTGTGAAATATTGATGGATTTTTGTAATCTATTTCGTAACTGGTGAAACATGTTAGAGGAAAATATTTAGATGTATATTCTTTTAAAAAAAAAAATTCAATGAGATTATTCATCATTCATATCAGTTTCTGCCCCAGCTGAATCTAAGGGTTTTATAACACACTAATTACTGGCCAGTTTTATTAGGAGGCAATTAGCCTGGCTGTATATTATAGGAGTGTGGGTGAAAACCAGATTACCCAGAGGAAACCAACCAGTTGGAGTCCAGGCTCACTGGGGCTGTTGCATCATGGGGCCCACACAGCCCCCTCTGCCATCCCCATGGGCCCACCAGCCCCAGCCATTATCACCCTCCTTGAACCTTTTCACACCTTTTATACCTTTCATACCTAGCTCATACCTTTTTATCTTTTTATTCGGTCACAAGCGAGATGGGGAGGGAAATCAAGGAGCACAGTCTTAGGTGGCCATGGGAAGCAATCTAACGGGGCCCACTGAGGTTTTTTTGGGGTCCAACCAGCCCATTCCAACACTGAAACCAACCCAATAACAGGGAGAACAAACCAAAACCTTGTAGATAGTGCCCTGGCTAGAAGTGAACCGAGGACCCCAATGCAGCAAGTACTGCACCACCATGAAATCTACTGGCATATAAATGTCTGCAATGATTATGAACATAATCGTCATAATTAAGGACTAATCTTTCTATCACTAATACAATCATGTAACTATTTTAAACTATATGTGTATTTGTTTGTATCCACCATTTCTCATCCACATCTATAAGAATGACGAAACTAATGAAGCCGATACTTTATGAACCTCAACATTTATTTGATGTGTATTGAAAAGTGACCATTTCTACTTCTCAAAGAATGGAATAAAAATCTTTAACTCTTTGTTCGAAGGCGTTCTGCAAACCTAAAGGAGTTATAGAAACATACAGTAGATGCCGTTACAGAGGAGAGGCTTGTGTTCTTGCTTACAACACATATTTTACATTTCATCGCTGTCTTCACAAAAATCTGCCACTTCAGAATAAATTCACGCTGAAAATATTCTGTCGGGTCACAAAAGTTCAGCTCTGATGCATTCTGCTCCTAGAATAAAAATGTAAATTCCACTTTATATAAATGCTGTTAATATCACCTGCTTCAATTCGGGAAAAAAAATGCGAAATCTCACCTTGCGCCTAAGGCTGATAGCACTTGGCATGCTAATGTATTAACATAATTATTAATGTGTTGGGATGTGGAAGTCAAAGGGCAAGAACATCACCAGAAATGCTGTCACCCACTAGTCGCAGTAAAACCCAAAACAACTTTCCAAAACGACTTGAATATCTGGAACTTTTCTGCAACACAGGCAAAAATAAGGTCTAGCACTTTTGGATGGATGGAGAGATCAAGGGTAACTATAGAAGATCAAGGGTAAGCATAGAATGCTGTGGTTAAAGGGTCTATCAATGGGAGACCTGATACGATTTGCTTCTCACATTTATGTGATATAATTTCTGTACTGACTGCATGTTTTTTAAACTCTGGAGTTGTATTATCAGTGGGGAAGTCACACTTGTAACTTTTGTAACTTATATTTTTATTTATTTTTACAAAAGAAAACTCACAATTGAAGATACATAAATTGCATTTCATACAATGTATCAGTAAAATGTTCGACAGGTTCTATTAATAAAACATCATACAACATTTTGTTTTTAACAATACCTTCTGTTCAGTAGCCTTAAATTATGTTTAGTATAAGATTCCCAGTATAAACTACAGGCTTTGTATGAAAAGATAAGTTGCTTATCAGGAAGCACATTGCAAATGCTGAGTGAAGGTAAAGGAAGGAATGATAACGTTTTCCTTTTTGTGTATAAGAAAAATAATAATAAGGTCCATACTTTGACCATAAACATTAACAAACGTGCTATAACCATGCTTCCTTATATTAATACCTCATTGTTGTAGCAAATTCAGCAAACAGGGGTACGACTATAGGAACGATTCCGGCATGATCCGGCGCGCTGCGACAAAACGAAGGAAATCGATAGAACTGTTGCATGGCGTTGTAGCGTTTATCCGACACAACACGATTGTAGGATGCAGACGCTGCGCTCTGTGTCTGCATCCGACAGTCGCGTCAGATCAACGCTGCAACACGCTGTCCCGTTTCGCTGAAAAATGTGCAACACTGCGGACAAATTTACGAAAGGAGATAAAAAGAATTTTACACGCCACAATTGTATACACTCGCCACAATTTTTTTTCACTCCAAGGCGCCCGTTTATTAAAGTGTGGTAAATGCGACTAATTTTTACCGCATGTTATCGCAGCGAATTTGTTTCTGCCAAATTATTCGCAGCGACAAAGTTTACGAAACGGCGATGCGCTCAGAAATGTTTGCGATCACTAGCGGTAACTACGTTGACAAACCAGTTTACGTTACCGGTAATTTTATCGAGTTGCGTATTTTCTGGCGACAAATTGAGTTAGCGAATATTAATGTGAATATTAATGCTTTGGTATCAATTTTGTCTTGTCGACCTTCTGTCGCGGTGGATTTTTGCAAAAAAATTGCCCACAAAATGGGCATGGTCAAAAATATCTGCCGTGCTATGAGCGCCAGAACTTTTTGTCCCTCTTACTGATTTTCAAATGTTGGGAGGTATACACACATATCGAATGTAAATGAAAGCCCTTTCCTCTCTTTCTTTCTTTACTTTCTTGGGGTAAAGTGCAGTGCCCTTGGACAAGCTAGAGCCCATGGTTCCAACTAAAGTCACTTAGGCTCCCTGTTTTCTAGAATACTAAGATGATAGCTGCTTGATCGATATAGATTGTCTATAGTCCCACATGGCCATGAGTGAAAAATGCCATATAAAATTACCCTGTTTTTTCCCCACCAATAATATTCATATTTTAGTTTTAATTTTTTTTTTGGTACTTCAAGTGATTCAGATTCTCTCCTGGTATACTTCTTAAGAAGTGAAAACTGTCAACCTTTCCAGCATAAAATATTGATCAAAAGTATTAAATTCCAGAAAAGTTGCGAGTTCAATACCTTAAGGTTCAGTACTGGGTCAATGTTTATCTTCCCCTTATTTATTAATGCACTGGAAGTACTGTAGGTATAAAATGGAAAGTCTCCATTTTAAAGAGTACAATAAAATATGTACGCTAATAATCTCCAAAGCTTACATTTTTGACTGCTGAGGGATTTGCACAAAATGGGGAATTGAACATTAAGAAAATGGCAAATGGAGTTCAACAAACGCTTGATATGTAAATGTAATTCATTTCTAAAGTGGATAAATCCATTGCAGCTGCTTCAGAAGGCTGTGGATGAAATAACGGGCACTGGGCTGTAAATTGTGACTTTTACATTCTCCCAATCACACATGCATTGTATGTGACCAGTGTAAATCAAAATAAATCTAAACCTATTGCTTAAATCAGAGGAAATTGTAAACAGTTGACAATATCTGTTATTCAATATTTTGCTACAAACAGGGAGTTTTTTGGTGTTCATCAGCCTGGAATAACTAAAATATGGTCATATTTGTGTCTTAACCAACAAGAGTTATGTGTAGTGAGAGATTCCCAGAGTACATAACTGTAGTCTCTTAAGATATACAGAATACATGTTTGTTTTTCTGTATATAAAGAATGGGTGTTGATGTAGGAGTGAGTTATATGTACAAGTGAGTGCAATATATATGGAAAAGAAGGAAAGTTACCCTTAGTAGTGAATCTACGATCTGTTTGTTCTAGAACCAGAAACCTTGTATTTGCTGCTACTGTACCTCCTGGTTGAGCCAAGTCTTGGGGGCAAATTTACTAAAGGCGAAGTGACTAACGCGGGTGAAAATTCGCCAGCGTGATGTCATTTCGCTACTTATGGTCGCTGGTGTAACTTCGCTAGTGAAGGAGATAGACTCTAACGGTACTTCGCTCCCTAACGCCTGGCGAATTTGTGCTCTGGCGAATGGATGTATCTACGCAAATTCACTAAGATGCGGATTTTACCTCTTGCGTCAGACTTACCTTCGCACCTCAGACCAGACATAGTGCAATAGAGTAGATAGAAAAGTTTTCTATGTCCCAAAAAACGCTAGCGTCTTTTCCTTTTTCAGGGTGATAGGCTGAAAAAGAGCATACATATTTTTGGGGGTAACCAGCTTCCCCCCTACATTTCCTTACATATGGCACATAAACTATACACTGGCCTCATGTGTAGGGCAATATAACAATTTTATTTTATTTTATTAAGGTTTCCCGGGCTTGTGTAGTGTAATGTATTTGCTGCAACATATAAGTCCATTGAACTTTAACTTCCCGCCGTATGTAAATTAGCCATTGCTAGCGCAACTTCGCTTGGCTAGGTGCAGTAACGATCGCTAGTTCGCCAGCATTCGGTACCCTGGACGCAACTTCGGATTTTTAGTGAATTAGCCTTGTCTTGGCGAATCTACGCCTGCCGATGTGTTGCTCTGTGAGCGAAGCCATCTCTGGCAAATTTTCTGAGGTTAGTGACTTTGCCCCTTGGGCTTGATATCTGATAAAGTCCCCAATGGGGTAAAATGTGTTAGGGCTGAGGAGCTTAGGCATCATGAAGCACTAATATATCTCTGTCATTTGGTATGGTTTGAATTTTTGTTTATATTGAATAGAATAAATACTTTCGAAAACTGGCTTCCAGCTTAAGGTCCTAATGTGCCTGGGGGATACTACCCATATAATACTACGATCTCAAAAAGATTTATTTTGGTAGACTTAAGTGTTCAATTACGATTGCAAGTGCAGTAAGTAAAGTGCAGTTAGTAAAGTGCAGTTTTGAGTCCAATTGTTATTTTTTCCAGATAATGCAGCATTTTTCCCAGAATTACATGGGTAGTTGCACCTGATACAGTTGTAACCGTTGCCTTAAAATTAATGCCAATTGCGCTCATACTTTGCTCTAAATCTAACGCAATTGCGATAAAGTTGAAAAGTCTGGTTGGCATCATTTCTGGTGTTCGATGTGAGAGTGAACTGTACATTTGATCATTAGATGCAAGTGTGCTGCGCCTATAGACACATGGTACTGAAGGAACCCTGAAGCTACCGTCTTGTCTGGAGGTGGAGGCAACTCCAGTGTTCCCCTGCCTCCCTTGAGAGAGAGTAAGAGGAAACCAGTGGTTGTGAGTGCAACTATACCAACTGCCATTTTTTATATTCTTTTTGCATTATATTCAGGGCCTTAACCAGTAGTCCATAAAATGAATGACTCGTATACGAATTTTCTTATTGATATTGACTTACCTTTTCCCAGGAATGCACAAGCCCTAGCTGCAGATAGCTGGGAGGTAAGTAAAATATGAGTGCAGGTCTCTTGCTGCTATTGAGAAGTTGAAACTTTAGGCTGGTGCAATGAGTTCAGTATATAAAATATAGCATTTTTAGACATATTCATTTTTAGGGGTTATTTCTCCTTTAAGCCTGCATCTTCCTACATCTTCCCAGTGGTGGATCATTGAGATTTTTTTTGTGGTTTTTGCTGAGGTTCTGCCGGTGAATGGGTTCCTGCCCTTTTCTTCCTTCTACTGATCTCCTAATTTTGAGCTCTGCGTTTGCCTTCCCTCTGCTCTGATCTCTTGCCAACTTACAACTTTCAGTTGGCTTACACACAATATTGTTTCCTGTTTTTATAAAGCAACTAACATGTATTCCTAAGGCGACACAGCACATAGACTTCTTCCTGTCTTTCACCTATGGTTCATCCTGACAATTAAAGACAAACTATACCCCCCAAAGGAATATTTAACCAACAGATAATTTATATCATTTTAAGTGGCACATTAGAAATATTTGATCTATTCATCTTTTTATCTATTAGGTATCTTACCAAACTGGAATATATATGTCAGTCCCTATTGTCCTTTTACATCTTTTACCTTAAAGGAAACTTATATCCCCAAATGAATATTTAACCAACAGATATATATATATATATATATATATATATATATATATATATATATATATATATATATATATATATATATATAATATTAAGTGGCATATTAAATAATCTTGCCTAACAAATATAGATATCAGTTAATATTGTCCTTTTATATTGTTATCTTGCACCATGTTGTGAAGGTCTGTGTGTCCCTCAGAGATCACCTGACCAGAAATACTGCAGCTCTAACAGTAACAGGAAGAAGTGTGGAAGCAAAAGACAGAAATGTGTCTATTCATTGGCTCATGTGACCTAACATATTTGTCTGCCCTTGGTTTGTTTGTGTGCACCGTGAATGGTAGGATCCCAGGGGGTGGCCCTTAGTTTTTAAAATTGCAATTTTCTATCTAGGACTACTCAATGACACATACTGCTAAAAAAGTATATTTCTATGTAAATGGTTTATTTAGATAAAGCAGGGTTTTTCATATGATCTGTTCTATGCAATATATTTTTATAGAGACCTACATTGTTCGGGGGAGGGGGACGTGTATTTTTCTTTTAAAGTTATCATGTCCATGTCATTTTGATTGGAGCAGCACAGAAAACAAGCAAAATGTTTTAATTTCTTTTAATAATATATTTTGCAGTATATATTATGTTGCATGCTATGTTGTTCCTTAAAATCGTATTCGTATGCATCCTTAGCTGTTTCATTAGGTGACAGATGAGTTATACATATATAAAGGCCCATTTAGTTCCATCAAAGCTCCTGTTATGAGATGGAAACTCCTTGGCCACAGCGATTCCACGGCACGCTGCAAATAACAGCACTAGAATAAGATGTTTTAGTTTAAACAAGGCAGTTAGCAGCTTATGAACTATTCGGGTCATATAGCACAGAAGAGAAGAAAAAAGATGGATGTTCAGGTCTTGCTGCAGCTTCTGTTACTATCACACACTAAAATCTCTCTCTGCAGCCTCTTTCTTCTAATAAAAAGTTACAATTACGGTGATGTTCCACTTTGAAAGAAGCTTTTACCTGTCAAAAGATGCCATAAATACCTAAATAATTCTATCTATATGGAAATGTTGATTTCCAAAGTATTCAGTCCAGTAATAATCACATCCACTTAAATGATCCAGCATTACCAAGTTAATAAAACCCGATGTTGCGCAAGCAGAAATCTACGAGCCATAAGGAGAGAGATTTATAAAACGTGCTACCGGAGTTTATTTTCTTTACTGCGTTAGAGGATAATTTTATTCCTGGAGTGTCAGGAGAAAAGGAAAAAGAAGTTATCATTCCTGACTTGTCTGGCAGTCATTTACCGAACCGAAACAAAATTGTTGTGGAATATCACTTATTCAAGAGGGGTGGTGGAAATTAGAACATTTTACAACAAATGTTGTGGAATGAAGCAGTGAAACAGCAATAAAATAAACCATAGAAAGAGGAAAACATAAATAATGTTGTGGGAAAGTTTATGGTCCTTCACCAGATAATTTTACTTTCCTTGCCAGGTTTTTGGGGTCATTTGATGTGTACAATTGGGGTCTGTATAGGAAAGGATGCAGAACACTCATTACTTTAATAAGCACTCATATAGTTAAATAATCCACTCTGGAATGTAAAGATATGTTTATTACTATGTGAATATGGTGTGCAATCAAAGTCGAAACTGTATAGTGTATAATAATTGAAAGCCTACATTAACTCTTTTCCTAACAGCAAAGACATAAACACAGAAATGGGGATGCAATATGCATTTGTGACAATGTAAATAAAAAGCCTATATTGCAGCTCATAATTTGACTTTGCCTTTGTGTTGATTAATCATGCAGGTCACATCACTATGGGCACAAGAGAACCATGGACTTGCCTTAGAATACCCATTAAGTTCGGGGTTCACATAAAAAAAAATATTGTAAATTGCTCTGATCTGTGCACTTAGCACATTGACCAGTCTGATTTAAAGGGGTGGTTCACCTTTAAGAGAACTTTTAAGTATGTTATAGAATGGCCAACTCTAAGCAACTTTTCAATTGGTCTTCATTATTTATTTTTATAGCCTTTTCTTACTTATTCACTTTCTTCTTCTGCCTCTTTCCAGCTTTCAAATGGGGCTCACTGACCCCATCTAAAAACAAAAGCTCTGTAAGGCTACGCATTTCTTGTTATTGCTACTTTTGATTACTCATATTTCTATTCAGATACTCTCCTATTCATATTCCAGTCACTTATTCAAGTCAATTAATGGCTGCTAAAGTAATTTGGACCGTAGTAACCAGATTGCTGAAATTGCAAACTGAAGAGCTGCTGAATAAATATCTAAATAACTCAAAAACCACAAATAATAAAAAATGAAAACCAATTGCAAATTGTTTCAGAATATCCCTCTCTACATCACATTTAAGTACTCAAAGGTGAACAATCCTTTTAATAGCCAAGAATAATTTCTGCATGTAACCATGTAGGAAACAAGCTGATGATGAGGATGAAGAGTTTGTGTAAGCTAAGGGGAGTCCATTTCTAAAACCTGTAGTGCAGCTAATTTTATGCATCAAGCAGGGGTCAAGCGACAGCATATATAATGACGGCCTGGCTTGGAGTTCTTAGGTTCTCATCACCTGCCACAACGTGCCCTATTAGTGCATATTAGTGCAGCATATAAAGGGGAAGCAATGGTTGCTGGCTAAAGAAGGTCCAAAACTATTTGAAACCTTGTGCAACTACCATGAAATACATAGCTTGTCTTGGGACCTCGTGTTAGTACTGCACTGGGGATTGAGAGACCAAACTACACATCTAAAGGCTAATTTACATTTGCTAGGCAAAGTGTTGGGTGCCAAAATATGCAAGAAATAGCACCATACAAAATGTATTTATACAATACAATTTGTATTTATAATTCTGCACCAGTGGAATAGAACACAAATAAGTTAGTGTAAATGTATGTCCATGTATTGTGCCCCATGCTGCCCCCTAAATTAAAGGTGCAAGTTGATTCCATTTGGGTGCAACTTCTGTTATCTTTTTCAAAATTTTGCTAGGGTATAGATTGATGTGAATGGTGAATCTCTGTATAGTGGTAACCAATAATCAGTGCTTTATAAATACAGGTCAAAAAATAATGTGTGCGCTGGTGTGTGAATTGCCATTCACCCTAAGGGTGGTGGCACACAAGGCTACTTGGGGAGATTAGTCACCCAGCGACTAATCTCCTCTTCTTCGGGCAACTAATCTCCCCGAAATGCCTTCCCGCCGGCTAGAATGTAAATTGCCGATGGGTTTGACTCACAAGGAAACTTTGGGCGACTTCAGAAAGCCGAAGCAATCCAAGTGCCATCCCAACTGTGATTTACATTCTAGTTGGCCTTCTAGATTGTAGACTGGTTGCTCTGGGCAACATCATTGGCAATACTTCAACATTATACATAGGCCCCATATGCTCATGTTTGAATATATAAATATGTATTATATCCTATTCCAAATATATATATGAATGTAAATGTATATAAAAGAACTTTGCTCATTCTGATCTTTGGACTAGACTGACTGCCTGTTAAAAAAACAGTGAAGTGCTGGTCTCAGACATTCAAGGCAGGAACTGGAAAATATTGAGTTTCTAAGGTTGTCATAAACCTTTGCCATTGGGCAATTATACAGTAGGTTACATATGATGGGACCTGACAACCATGCTGTAGGCTGGCATTCACTGGGCGAGCAATGACCCTGTGCAAGAACTATAACTGTGATTGGTTGTTGATAGGTCTCAACATGTCTCATGCAATTGGAAATGAAAGGGTTCTGCACACCACAGAGAGCTCATCTGTTTACAGAAGAGGTTTCTCCAACAATGGACAAGTTGCTACACTGGAGATTAATTTAGGTTGATAGATGAAGTTGAAGCATTAAAATATCAAGTGCTTAATCTCATGACAGCTCCATAGGTGAAGCCTCAAAGCAAAAGATCAGCACCGAGATAAATGTCTGGCCTTTATCAGAGCTAATTAATGTCGACACGAATACACAACCTTGTTCTACACACAGAGAAGCAGTAATGTCTACAATAGTGTTTACATTTGGTGAGAATTCGAGGCAGAAATTCAGGAACCAATACAATGAGGCTGGTTTATGACCAAGCAACTATGACAACATGGATACACTGCAAGGATTTTTAATTGCAGACCTATTGTTTTGCAGTCCATTGTGCCCCACATTGCAGGTTCTTGGAGAAAATGCAGAGAATGAAAATGAAATCCTCAAGCCTTTCACTATATGAAGGGTCCCCAATCTTTTTTTTACCAGTGAGAAAAAAGTTCCTGGGGGGTGCCAAATAAGGACTTGCTAGCCCCTATTTGGACTGGCAGCCTATAGGAAGCTCTGTTTGGCAGTAGACCTAGTTTTAATTAATTAAAACTTGCCTCCAAGCTTGGAATTCAAAAATAAGCATATCTTTGAGGCCACTGAGTGCAACATCAACCAAGTGGTTTGTGAGCAACATGTTGGGGATCACTGCCATAGACTAAGAAGGAAATTAGTATTTGTTTTTGTTGCTGCTTAAGACATAATTGCTGTAGGTCCAGATTATAACTATAGCCTTTTATTTGCGCTCGTTCACCACCAGCTGGACATAACAGCACATTGTGTAGGAAGCAACCACAAAATCTCTAAATTTAGGGAAAAATGTTATTTCTTTTTCAGTTTGTGTTCATATTAAAGCCTTTAGTTACACGTATGTTCTTAAATCGAACAGTTGGACTTAGACCTTCACAACCTGATTTCTGTTCACTAGTATCCAAGTCTGTCTCCACCTTCAGAAAAGCTACTAATTCCATCGGCCCTAAATGCCACTTAGCAGACTGCATGTAGTTTAGATCTAGGGCAATTAGTCTTTTGTTCTTTTAATATCCTCATTTCTTCACAATTACATTTAGAGGGTAATTTAAGCACAGCATCCTGGCCCTTGCCTGATTAAAACTGTTGGCTGGGTCTCTATTCATTTAATGCATGGTGGTCATTAATCTGATAAAAAAAGACAGCGGCAAAAGTGATAACAGGACCATTACCATTAAACTATTAATTCCAGGACAATGCTGAGGGCTGTATTATTCCAAATGCTGATTTTGTAGAAGAATGTTTTCTTTATAGTATCGAATGCAATGCCCTTGTTTTTCTAAACAAATGGCTGCATGTATGAGCCTTGATAGTGCTTGCTAATGGAGACATGGGCATATATTCATCTCTTTGTGCCGCTAAATTAAGGCAGCATTTGCTTGAAAGAGAATTTTGAAATTTAGCATGCAGTAGAAGGAAAATGAAAATGTGAAGTATCTTTTCTTGGTCTAAGAGCTTCTTTATTTCATCCTTTAAAATCCTATCAAAGAAAAGTATCCACTGTTTCAATGCTGATCTATTTTGAAAGATGAGACTCATATAGCCCTTACTAAGATTACCCTACATATATTGGAGAAAATGAACTAGTTACCAGAAGTATAGGTATATATTGGGATAGAATGGAGGTTTAAGGTAGCCTCAACTGGCCTGTGCGGGTGGTCCCTGTGTTAAGATACAAAATGCACCAAGTTGGGAAAAGAGCAGTAAAGAGTTGTAAAATGTCATAAGTTAGTAAAACAACACTTACAGCAAATAGTAATACTGTAGGTAGAGGCCCGTGGTGCCTACAACCCTCATTCCTGAATAACCAAACCAAACCATCAAAAATATTCTAGTTGATAAAGCTGTGTTTTATATACTAAACTAGATTTAACAGGCTAAAGGTTCAGCAGCTCTATAACAGTAATGATCTGTGCCTTCAAAGTTGTCTACTGCAGCTCCTCATCATGGATGTTTTGTGAAGGTGTCACCTGTTATAGAAGTCCAAAGAGTCCAAAGAAGGCCAACTAAGCTGGTAAAGGGTATGTAAAGCCTCAGTTGGGAAGAAAGCCTGACCAAGTTGGTGCTTAAGGGTAGATATGATAACTATGTACAGGTGTGGGGTACATTATCCGGAAACCTGTTATCCAGAAAGCTCCGAAACGCGAAGGCCATCTCCCATAGACTCTATTATAATGAAATACTTCAATTTTTTAAGCAATTTCCTTTTTCTCTGTAATAATAAAACAGTTTCTTGTACTTGGTCAAAATTTATTAAGTAGCCTTTATTGGAAGTTGTACTTGATCCCAACTAGGATTTATTAATTAGCCCTTATTGGAAGTAAAACAATCCTATTGGGTTTAATTAATGTTTAAATTATTTTTTAGTAGACATAAGGTATGGAGATCAAAATTAGGGAAAGATCCCTTTTTCTGGAAAACCCCAGGTCCGGAGCATTCTGGATAACAAGTACCTGTATTAATATATAAGGGTATCATATAATAATCTCTCTTATGCTTTATCTACCAGTGGGTTCTTTCAGCTGACATGTGGGCACCCATTCCCATTCGAAGAAAGGATATTCCATCCAAATATTCAGAGAGGGTTTTTTTTTTACAGTGAGAGCTGTGAAGATGTGGAATTCTCTCTCTGAATAAGTTGTACAGGCTGATACATTAGATAGCTTTAAGAAGGGGTTGGATGGCTTTTTAGCAAGTGAGGGAATACAGGGTTATGGAAGACAGCTCATAGTACAAGTTGATCCAGGGACTAGTCTGATTGCCATCTTGGAGTTGGAAAGAAATGTTCACCCAATGAGGCAAGTTAGAGGCTTCAGATTTAGTTTTTTGCCTTCCTTTGTATCAACTAGCAGTTAGGCAGGTTATATATAGATATAAAGTTTGAACTTGATGGATGTGTGTCTTTTTTCAGACTAACTATGTTACAATGTGAGTCCACTTCCCAATTCCTTTACGACCCAGTAGCGAGAGCCATTAGAGATATCCATTGAAACTCTTTTCTTGTACCAAGCTATTTAATTTCATGCTTTAATGAGGTGGCTTGCTAGGAAGATAAAGTGTCCAATGTTCCATATCGTATTTAATACTCAGCTGCCAGATGACTGTAATGAATAAAATGCCCAGTGAAATTTCCCTAATGCAGAAACACAGGCAAACAAGCACAAGGTGACAAAGAAGTGACTGGTTCTGCTACCAATCTGCCTTCCATCTGCTATAGCCGCGCCACCTCTAAACAGAGACAGATCATTTGCGTGCGCTAGATGGAATTGCAGGTATATGGATTTGTTCCAGACGGTAGCCTACACTCATCAGAGGCAATCAGCAGAATAATTCTTTATTTGTGAGAAATGGCAATAAAACCAGTGTTTATTAAACTGAGTCCTTTTGTTTCAGAACATTAAGCGAGCTACTGAACTTGTGTCATTTATATCTCCATTGCAGAACACACGAGGAGACCTTTATCTTCTGACCTCCATCTCTTGTGTCTATTCTCTGTGTGAAGGCAGCCATAAATAGACTATATTCGATATAGAAACATTGCAGTACCGAGGGATACTGCCAAAAAACCTATATAACATTTGCTGCAGCTCATTAGGAACCAATCAAACCAACACGCCTGTACAGTATATTAGCTGAGAGTCGCAGGGGATCTGATTGAATGAATTCAATCAATAATGATTATTGCTTGCTAAAAATAATTAGTAATTTTCCATAGCATGGATACAATTTGCAATACTTCTTTATAATTTCACTTGAAAGGACAATCTGCACAAGAGTCCCTTTAATTGCCGCTATCCTACCTGACATGAAGTGATAAGGTGGAGTCAAAGGTTTATCTTTTGTGTTGACCCATGCTGGGTTTTATAGGAGATAAATGCCATGTATGTATTTAGAAAATAAACAGGTTGGAAATGTTTTACAGTGTGCCATGAATAGGCTTAAATAGGACCAATAATTTGTATGGAAGAACCGGAGCAGTGGCTGTCATTTGGTAAATGATGTAGCCCTGGCAGGAGAGTAGTAGGTGAGAATGACTAGAAGCATAACAGGGAAGGTGAGATAGTAGAAGGTTGCATTAGGTGAGCAGTATCTTGAAAGCCATAGGGTACATGGATTCTTTTCTACTCACAATATTCTAAGACAGGGGTCTCCAATATTTTTTACCCAGGAGCCACATTCAAAGGTAAACAGAGATGGGGAGCAACAAAAGCATGAAAAATGTTCCTGGGGTGTCAAATAAGGACTGTGTTTGGATACTTAGTAGCTTAGGTGAACTGACAGCCTACAGAAGGCTCTGTTTGACAGTACACCTGGTTTTTATGCAACCAAATCTTGCCATCAAGCCTGCAATTAAAAATACTCCTGCTTTGAGGCCACTGAGAGCAACATCCATGTGGTTGGTGATCAACATGCTGATTGGGAATAACTACTCTAAGAAATGTAACATGGTTCAAAAGAAAGCTGAATTATTCAAGAATTAGTTATATGGATGTTCAATAATTGATAGGGGTGCATCGAGTCCAGGATTCGGTTTGGGTACTCGGACAGGATTTAACCTTCTCTGTCACTCTTCCCGACCCTGATTACACATGCAAATTAGGATTAGGTATTCAGATGAATGTTTCAAGAAGGATTCGGGGGTTTGGCAAATCCCAAAATAGCAGATTCGGTGCATCCATAATAATAAAGCAAAATGTCAACAATATAGTGTAGGAAATCTCTACTTTTATCTGTATCTCATCCTTCTTTCTTAACCAGGGAGCAGTTACTGTCTCCTCTCTCCAATAAGAATGGACATGGAACCCTTACCTTCACTAGGGGAAGCCTTTTTCCAGGTTCCTAGTGGAGACCAGTATTTTTAACCCTGAAGAACTATAGAGGCTGAATAAATTACACTGGTTAAATATGGGATATAATTAGAAAACAGATTGTAAGCTTTTCAGGAAAAAGGACCTCATTCCAACTGTGTACTGAAGTTCATATGTATTTATTCTCACTGTTATTTATATATTTATATATATTATATCCCAACGTGCTTGTGTTTAGATTAACATTTGGTACATTTGTGGCACTACAAAAAAAAAAAGAATAAATAAATAAATAAAAAAAAAAAAAAAAAAAAAAAATATATATATATATATATATATACATATCAAACGATTTTGTAAGGTTAACGTTCCACCCCATTGCAAATAGATGTTTATATACACATATAGAATGTATTTGCTTTCATTGAGAAAGTCAAGGTTGATGTTGCTGGTGATCAGTGGACTGGTAGCAATTCTGAATCTATTTTCTACATGCTAATTGCATTAGTCACGGGTTACATGTGATGGATGTGTGTTTTTTCAACCCCAATAACTATGAATTGGTGGTCTGTAAGCTCATGTTGTAGGATATGTGAAGTGTGTAATAAAGAGCATAGATCTGTACTCCAGGGCTGCTGTTTAACCATGTTATAGTCTGTGTGCCATGTAAATCAGTTGCTGGTGGCGTGTAGATAATTGCTTTCTGCCAAAGAGATCAGTAATGTGTCACATGCAGATCTGTCCTCTCTGATGTGGATCAATATTATGTAACATTTGGGTCAGGGGTCTGTAAGAATTGGATCAATATTGTTTTGTGTGAAGATCAGTCTACTGTGTCTTCTCTGATCGGTATATACATAGATAGTGGTTTTGTGCTATATAATAGGATTCAAGAGCAACTGTTTCCTTGGTCTATAACATGTAAGTGATCATGGCTTGGGCTTTGTGTCAACATCAGTTGTATCTTTTATTCATTCATGAGTATCAATATTTTGTGTATGGTCAACAATTTCTAAATAGAAGAGTTGAAACTTTCTTCCTCTAACTTCTTACATGTAAGTTGTAGCTTATGTAGCTTATATAACATGGCCACTGCTCCTGTATAAACTATAAGAAACAAGGGGAAGTTGTGCTCACCACTGATTTTAAAAACATTAAGCGGGGGTGCAATGAGGCTGTGACCACAAAATTCACATAGACAAATACAAGAGGTCCTCTGCACTCAACCGATTATCAATATATTAAAGGAGAACTAAACCCTAAAAATGAATATGGCTAAAATGGCATATTTTATATACTGACCTCATTGCACCAGCCTAGTTTCAGTTTCAGCTTGTCAATAGCAGCAATGATCCAGGACTTCAAACTTGTCACAAGGGGTCACCATCTTGGAAAGTGTCTGTGACACTCACATGCTCAGTGGGCTCTGAGCAGCTTTTGAGAAGCTAAGCTTAGGGGTCATAGCAAATTATCTAGCAGAAAATGAGGTTGGCCTGTAATATAAGCTGAAACTACAGGGCTGATTATTAAATTCTGATGCTAATTGCACTGGTTTTTGTGCTGCCAGGTAGTAATTATCTGTATTATTACTAAACAGCCTTATATTGTGACATTTTTATTCTATGTGTACTGAATATTTTGAGTCATTCGCTAAGCTCAGTAAGTGACAGCAGCACAGAGCATGTGCAGTGAATCAGCAGAAAAGAAGACTGGGAGCTACTGGGGCATCTTTGGAGGCACAGATCTTTACAGTTGCTTTGGGCTGGTACAAAAGCCTAAAACATAATGTACAACATTCCTAGATACTTCTTTAGTTAAGCTTTAGTTCTCCTTAAAATACATTGAAACATTGTGCCTTAAGCTACTAAAAATACCTTACACTTTAAATAAATCAGGGATTGTTTTTCTATAATATATTGCAATATATTTAAGCTGGCCAACTTTGTCAAAGTCATCCCATATCTGACCAGCCCTAAACTCACTTTCATCTGATTCATTAAGAATTCTACTGCTTCATTATACATTTTATACAAGGACTAAGTTTTATCTGTAAATTGCTTGCAGCTTTCAAGGTTAAAACTCCCAAATATGGTTGACCTTGGCCACCACTAGGATCACCTGACTATAGTTGGAAAGGGTGGGAGCTACAACATGGAGCTGGTCACTGCTCCTGTATAACTATAACAAACAAGGGAAAGTTGTGCTCACCACTGACTTTAAAAACATTAAGCTGGGGTGCAATGAGGCTGTGACCACAAAATTCACATAGACAAACACAATAGGTCCTCTGCACTCAATCCATTATCAATATATCAAAGACATTGAAACATGTTGTGCCTTAACGAAGAAACAAACTTTTTACCAAAAAAACACCTACCCCCACCCCACGTAGGCCCTCCTCGCCTAACTTTTTACTTACCCCTCAGTGCAGATTCACAGCATTGAAGTTCACTGCAGCCATCTTCCGGGTCTACCCTCATAATTTAAGTCTTCCATCCCTCTAACCAGTTTAGTTGCATGTCTCTGCGCTCTCTCTCCAGCTCATTCAGCCCTTTTTGAATAGCGGCAACATATTAGCAATTCATCAGACTCTCTGCACTATGCCAGACCTCAATGATTCCTGAAAAATTAAGTAAAGAGGTTTGGCAATTACAGAGCTAAGCTTGTTTAGTACCATAGAATGAATACCGCCCAATCCTGGACCTTTGTTTATCTTAATATGGTCTCTTTTGAATTTTCTCATGTGTGAACAATGCAGCATTAGTTTTACTAGAATTTGGACTAAAGAAACTTTCATTAACTGGTTCCTCATTTGTGTAGACAGATGAAAAATAACAGCTCAGTATCTCTGCTTTTCCTCTGTTCTCATCAACCAAATGACCCCCCTCTGATATTAAGTGTCTCACCCCTCTTTGCTTAATTTTTTTTTTACTATTTATATATTTAATATATAATTTTGGATACTTTTTACTCCTTGCAGCAATACCCTTTTCCATCTCAATTTTAGCTGGTCTGATAGCGGTTTTGCATGATTAGTTTATTCTTGTACCTAATAAACATTTCAGCTGGCCCAGCTAGCTTGAATGCCTTAAAAGCATGTCTTTTCTTACCCACTTTAATACGAACACTTCTATTGAACCACTGAGTTTTGTTTTTTGCAACAACATTCCTTGCTTACTAGGACTATGCTGACATGTATATTTATTAAGCAGCATATAAAAAAAATCCCATTTTTGTTCTGTATAACCCTGTTTATAATCAATATAATACAGTGATTTACATTTGAATGTCTTGTACAGTGCCTCCTCTTACTGACCATTGTAGGTACCAAGAGCAGTTCAAAAAGAGTCAGTAGAGCAAAACAATAAACCAGTATTTGGGCCAAAGTCGGAGGGTCACAATGCGACGCAGACAATAAATAGTTATATATCTAAGGTCAGATATGATTTAGTCAAGACATGGGACAATCAGGGGGAAATCAAGTCAAAAGAGATGTCCCGCTCTACACAAATGGCAGATTTGGTGTTTGCGGCATTTATTTTATGAGTATGTGCATGCATGCCAATATACTGACATTTACTAATATGACTAATCTGACATTTGGTTCTTATATAGTATCGCAGTATTTAAAAAAAAGTGTATGAACAACTAGAAGGCAGACATTTGTGTCTTTACAGCAATAATGAATATGTCTTAATACACAACATAAGAAAAGACAGAAGATCAGGGCCAATAGACAGAATGGAGCCCTGGGCAGCAATCAATGTTATGAAATGCTGAGCTAGAGGTACCACAGAGTTGCCCCTTTTAAAATGTAGAGGGAAATCTTAGCAAGTTCATTTGGAAATGATAAAAGAAAAATTCAAGCTGTTTGCAAGTAGGGATTCATCTTTTTTAAAGATATTTATTTAGATAGATCAGTTAAACTTATTGCTTTAGGGTATTCTGCACAGGCAGCTTTACATTTTCATCTTGTATTTATTCCTATGAATAGCAACTGCTAAACTATCAGACCAGGCAATTACATCTCTTTCATAAACTCCAGTGAACCACTGTGGCCATATTGCCATAAAAAATGGTAGATCATAAGCTTAACTATAACAAAGTAAGGGGCTACATTGGAATCAAACACTTGAACCAATTGTATCTTTGCTTAGGATAAGTTCTCAAAACACAAAGTCAAAAGGGTACACAGTATAGGGATATAATGGATATTCAGACAGTTTAATACCGTATAATTATACTTTATGGGGCAAATTTACTTAGGGTCGAATATCGAGGGTAAATTAACCCTCGATATTCGACCGTCGAAGTAACATCCTTCGACTTCGAATATCGAAGTCGAAGCATTTACCGCATTTCCTTCATTCATACGATCGAAGGATTTTAATCCATCGATCGAACGATTTTCCTTCGATCAAAAAAAGCTAGGAAAGCCTATGGGAATCTTCCCCATAGGCTAACATTTATGCTCGGTAGGTTTTAGGTGGCGAAGTAGGTGGTCGAAGTTTTTTTTAAAGAGACAGTACTTAGACTATCGAATAGCCGAACGATTTTTAGTTCGAATCGTTCGATTCAAAGTCGTAGTTGAAGGTCGAAGTAGCCAATTCGATGGTCGAAGTAGCCAAAAAAATACTTTATAAATGAATTTTTTTTATTCTATTCCTTCACTCGAGCTAAGTAATTGTGCCCCCGAGATTTACATTATAACAATGACATGGGACCTATCTGCGAGTATAGAGGTTCCATGTGTTAGAAGAGTGGGAATGCATGAAGAGCCCCACTGGTGTAAGTTGTCCCCCTTAGGGTATTGCTGTCCAACCATGTAGTTATTCACTATACTTCATGTCAGGGGGCCAGATTATAAAGAAATTATGTTGTTATACATACAGGTCTATGGAGAATTTTTCCTGGGTCATGTCTATTTATCCAAATGTTGAACAAACAGACTAAACAGCAAAATCCTCCTCTGCATTTACTATTTATTGTGCTGATACACACTAGCCTGCAGGCCTCCTGTTGGACAGCCTTGCCTTAGAATAGATTATAAAAGGCAGATGATAAGTAACCTAAGCTCATTTATGAACACTGTGCAATTCTGAAACATTTTGCCTAAAGGTGGCCATACACGGGCCAATAAAAGCTGCCCACAGACTGTGTCGGCAGCTTATTGGCCCGTGTATGGGGCCCCCCGACGTGCTTCACCGATCGAGATCTGGCCGAAAGTCGACCAGATCTCGGTCGGATGGGACAGAAAATCCCGTTGGATCGCGGTCGCATCTATTCGTTGATGTGGTCCTGCGATCCGACCGCCCGTTAAGGCATCGTTAGGATCCGATCGTTGGGCCCTAGGGCCCACGATCGGATCAGCCTGATATTGCCCACCTCAAGGTGGGGATATCGGAGGGAGATCCGCTTGTTTGGTGACATTGCCAAATGAGCGGATCTCTCAGTGTATGGCCACCTTAACTCATGATACCCAATCAGACTTGCAATAGACTGTTCAAAGCTGATGTTAAGGATCAGGGCACACAGGCCGATTCGGGGAGATTAGTCACCCGGCGACAAATCTCCTCTTCTTTGAGGCGACTAATCTCCCCGTATTGCCTCCCCTGCCTTCTTACCGGCTAAAATGGAAATCGCTGGCGGGATGGCACTCAGAGCGATTTGTTTTCCGAAGTTGCCCAACGTTTCCTCATCAGGCAACTTTGGGCAACTTCAGGAAAACGAATCACTCCGAGTGCCATCCCCGCGGCGATTTCCATTTTAGCAGGGGAGGCAGTTCGGGGAGATTAGTCACCCCGAAGAAGAGGAGATTTGTCAGCGGACGACTAATCACCCCGAATCTGCCTGTGTGCCCTGACCCTAAAGGTCACAGCATTGGTGCAAATTTAGCCATTGGTGTAACTAGAAGTTATCAGGCACCACAGCCAATTAATTTTAGGGCCCCAACATATACAGAGATTGTCCTTGTTTACCAATATATGTTAAAATCGCTAATTATATATGGCCTCATGGGGCCCCCTGAACCTCCTGGCCCCCCTGCAGCCGCAGGGTCTGCCTCCTCTGTAGTTACGCCCCTGCATTCTTAGCTAGCATTCATTAGTCAATGTTTCATGTCATCGAAATAATTGCTCTTCGCAGTCTTTGGCATGCAAACAAATTACGCATAGTTCAGTAACAAAACCATGCAGCCTAGTGAAATGGTGGGTTAGTGGCTACTGCTCCATGGAAAGTGGTGGGGTGGCTATTATTTAATATTGTGGCTGCCTGGAGCTATGCTACACTGTCTCTGTTTGCGTTCTTGCCAGATATTCAGAGCTGACGAGCTTCTACTTATAGCAGTTAATGCACCATTGCAGAAAGCCAGTCCAACCTCATTAGCACTACATCAGCATTCTCCTGAGCTGCTTATTGAACGAAATGCTTGATGAAAACGAGATGGATATAATTATATTAGACTGAAGCTTTTGCACACTCTTCTATTGCTTTAACTTGGCAGGTCATTTTCTGCCGTAGTCACTTCCCCTGTCTCTGCTCTGAGAAATGTTAATTGGCATGGAAAGCAGTTGTGGCTCTTAAATGTCCATGTATCAAGGGCAGAATAAAAAAGCAGAAAATCAGTTCCTTGATCAGTTAATAGTGATCAGCTTGGGCAATTTCCAGAGGCGAGGTGTTTAAAAAGGCATTTCTGTTTCATCCTTTATTATTGTATGATCAGTACATGCATGGAAGGGATTCAAGCTTAACGCTGATGCTTAACTCCTCTTCATCTACAACTGTATGACCAGTGCCTATAGCAGTGGTTGTTGGACGTTTCCAGTTCAAGATCTTCCTTGAGGTTCAACATTTGGGTCAGGGCCTCCCAGTGTTGGATAAAAAGGACAAAGCAAGAACGTATGGAGGTATTAGTAATCATAAGGTTCCATGTATGGAATTTTGTTTAGCATTATTGTTACAGGTGTGGGACCCGTTATCCAGGAACCCATTATTCAGAAAAAGGAAAAAATAATAAAGGCTATCTCCCATAAACTTGTTGCTCTGTATTAATAACAGTACCTTGTACTTAAGCCACGCAAAGATATAATTAATCCTTATTGGAAGCAAAACAAGCCTATTTGGTTTACATCATTTTCTAGATATGAAGATTCAAATTAAGGTATGAAAATCTGTCATGGGGAAAACCCCAGGTCCCAAGCATTCTGGATAACAGGTCCTATACCTGTATTATTTACTAGGGTTATTATAAGACAGGATGGAACATTTATAAATTCAAGCACAAGTACAAAGTGCACTATTTGGATGCAAAGCCATGTTTTATACCTAAAATGTAGCATATTTTACCAGCATAGTAATGGGTGCCCCCTAAATAGGGTACATTGCCACTTACATAAAATGCACTAGTATGGACACAGAGCAACTGTTTCCGTAAAGTGAGTTGAAGTTGCAGCACACGTCTTTGCACTGGAGATGTTGGTATATATTGAGATTCAATCTGTGCAACATCAATAATGCACAAGCTGGTTGTCTCTAAGGACTCAGGCCAAAGAAGGGACTTTGCTGGTGGTCTGTACAATGGAATAGAAAACATTTTTGTGTCTTACTCCTTTGTAGTTTTCTGTGCTGCAACTCCTTTGTAGTTTTCTGTGCTGCAACTCCTTTGTAGTTTTCTGTGCTGCAACTCCTGCAAATTAACTGAAAACCATGTATTCCAGGTAATGGCTGCATGATATGTTTCGGGTCAGTACCCTTTATCAAGTGTACAAAGACCAAGACCATGTGTTCCTATTTATAGCTGTTGTGACCTTTAACTCACTAAGCCCAATGCCTTCTGGGTAGCCATTTAAAATGAAAGTATTTCAATAAAATGACATTTAAAATACAATTTGACACAGTGTTACAAAAGATCAAATAACACCAATTAAAACCATTGTCACTAAGAGTCCATCATAAGTAGTCCAAAATTAGGAGTCTGAAATCCTTAAGCAAATGTCTTATGAAGTCCAAGGAGAAATTCACCCATGTAAAATTCACAGCAGGAGATCCGTGTTTCTCAGCAACTAGCTGGCCCAGATCTTAATACCTGAAAAGAATTGGAAAAAAGAAGGCGAGGACTACAGGAATTTTTTCAGGTTATCGGACAAAACACCTGACTTTTTCTGACTTTTTTCAGTGCAACTTCAGGGACATCTGCCATTGACTTCTACATGATCTCGACAGGTTTAAGATGCCATATTTTCAGATTTGGATTTTTAGCAGTTTTGGGGTATAATAAATCTCTACAAATTCGAGTTTTCCCCTTTAAAACCTAGACAACATAAATTTGAGGTTTAATAAATGGGCCCCTTAATGTGTAGTAGGTTATTCCTATCCATCTTTTTATGATTATTTTTATGATTATTATCAACTAATCTGATGCTGACACCAAGAAAGTTGAGTTCACTGACCAAGGTCTCAAAATTAAATTTAACTGTAGGTTGGGAATTATTGGCTTCTGTTACCATTTGTTAAAATAGGGGACATTCCATATGATCAGTGTATCATCCACATATCTGAAGTATTGTTTGATATGTGGTGAATATTTCTCATTAAAAAAATAGTTTTTTCTTTAGCTCCTGCACAAATAAATTGGCTAGGGATGGCGGAACTGCAGAACCCAGAGAACTTCCCTGTTTTTTGCCAATAAAAGGATCCACTGTACATGAAATAGTTATTTTTAAAGGGCATGTAAAGTCTAAAATAGAATAAGGCTAGAACTGCTGTATTTTTTTATACTAAATATAAACATGAACTCACTGCACCACAAGCCTAATCAAACAAATGATTTATGCTTTCAAAGTTGGCTACAGGGGGTCACCATCTTGTAACTTTGTTAAACATCTTTGCAAGACTAAGACTCTGCACATGCTCAGTGTGGTCTGGGCTGCTTAGGGATCATCATAAACAAAGCTGCTTGAGTTCTGCATGGCTGGGAAGTAAGGCGGGGGCTCCCTGTGCTGTTCATAAGTATGATTGTTTCCCTGCTCAGAAGTTAGGGACCGTCTGACAATTCCTATCCACAACAGTAAATGAAGGGAGAATCTCACTGCATACAGTCAGGTTTCTTATAAAAACGGTACACATTTTTTAATTAAAGTATATTGGAGATAGGTTTCTTTTTCATTAAAGAAAGTAAAAATGGGATTTAATTTTTTTGCCTTTACATGCCCTTTAAGAACCATTTCTAGAAAATCAATGTTAAAGTAGACCAAAGCATTATGTAGATTAGTGTCAAGTAGTGCAGGTAAGTCCTTCTTCCTGTTGAATTAAGGTAAAAAGAGTCTCAATATCAATACTATAAAATATAATTCCACCTTCTAGGGTCTCCAAATTATTCAATTTATTTAATATATCAGTTGTGTCTTTAAGATATGTAGGTCAATTAGTCATCAATTTCTGTAAGTGAAAAGCCACAAATTTGGAGACTGTCTCTGATACTGAGCTGACACCTCACACTATGGGGGTTATTCATCAAAATTTATCTCAATATTTTCTGCTACAAACTCCAATCAAATCCGCTTGGTTTTTTACACTTATTTTTTATTACATTATACCCGGAAAATTTTTTTGCAGGAAAAAAATCTTATTTTCAGGTTTTTTTTTTTGATTTTCATCAGATATCCGAAAAATTTGGAATATTGCTCGAAACCAAGCGCACATCAAAAAATCATTGGGACTTCTCCCATTGACTTATATGCAACCTCGATAGGTCTGAGATGCCGGATTTTCAAATTCTGACTTTTCCATCCTTTTTAATTTAATAAATTCTGAAAAATTTTGTGATTTTTTTAAAAGTCCGATTTTATAAAAAAAAAACGTGAATTTTTGCATTTGGAGTTTAGTAAATAACCCCCTATAGGTCTACCTGGGGGGGTCTAACTATGTTTTATGAATCTTGGGTAATTTGTACAGTAATGGAATTTGAGTAGAATCAGTAGTTAGAAAATATTTGGTATTTTTTATCAATAGTGCCCAACAAAACATAGTTAACCATAGTGTAATCCATAAACCAAAACCATAATAATAATAATATTGTTCTTAATTGTTCTTGTAGGGTCTGAATCAATAATACAATAATGCCCTTGTATGTTTAATAACCGCATTAACTCATCGTTATACTTTTACCTGTCCATAATCACCACAGCTCCCTTTATCTGCCTTTTTGATAACAATATTTTGGTTATTTTTTAGTTGACCTTAGTACATAGCGTTCATTTTTAGAGAGGTTGGGGTGACGTATCCCTCCTGCATCTTTCTCCCAAGCATTTTTAACCTAATTAGTAGCAACTTTCACAAAAGTATCTAGGCACACACTTGAAATATCAGTCAGGTAGTTACTTTCTTTTTTTGAGTATGGGCTGCATTGTAGATGAGCCAGAAATACACATTTTACATTTTTTAATTATAAAGACCTATTAACTTTAAAATGGCCACTGCTGTGCTCAAGAAGAGAATATTGTAAGTCAACCCCCCCCCCACCATGAGAGACCCATGGTGCACCTCTCTCTACCAGGTCTGCTATGGGCAAGGCATTTTCCATACGAGTCTACAAGAAACATGATGGGGGGTTAGCAGTGTTTCGACGAACATAGTGTAATTTGCAGACTTTTGGTATTTCTACTAGTCAGTTTTAAAATGAGCGAATTATAAGGCTAAGGAAATATTCACTGATACAGTATGATAAAATATTTTTGCATAAATATTAACATTTTGTAACGTTATAATTACCCTAATATGCCGGCACTTCCTGTCTGATACCCTCTGGGCTCATATCTTCAAGCTCCATGCCCTGTGTAAACCTTACTCGCCAGATATGCCTACATTTTCAAAATGCAATTAAATATCTATAAAGCTGAGCTAATCCTTTCCTAGAGAGGCATATCTCACTGCTGTCTCTTCTCTTTTCACTACATTTTCACTTGATGGGCCCTATTTAGCAAACTGATTTAAGGCAGTGACCCATTAACAGCCTCATTGCAAAAATATATGTTATGTTCCATCAGCAATTATATTTTCATTAAAACAACTAAACTGCTGCAGTAGGAGGGGAATTGACTCTTGTTTTACTAGGGAAGCATCTGTCTTATGTTCAGATTATTGGAGGAATATGATCAGGCCTGAAATGCTACAGTATGTAGTGAGTGCATCCTGTGTTCTGTTCCCCCTTCTATTTATACTTGTATGTTCTCCCTGTGCTTGCATGGGCTTCATCCAGGAACTCCAGTGTGCTCCCACACTCTAAAATCATATAGGCAGGTTAATTGGCTCCTGATATAATCGAAAATAATGTGATAGGGACCTTAGATTGTAAGCAGGGACTGATGTGCATAATATAAAATCAACCTAAAGATATATGCAGCGCTTGAGTGGCACCGTCTCAACTATGAGCTTACTTTCATATATATTTGTGCTCCAGATGAGACCTTTCTCTCAGGTGTAAGCCCTCGCATTGGTGTGGAGGCAGGGTGTAGTGAAACTGTAATAAAGTGCTATGCAAAATAGGTGGGCCCCAGTGGTTCTTTATGCTTTACCAGAGAACTTAGTTTATTCAACAGAATAATTTGCATAGGAATACATAAAGCACATAAGGTACCTGCTTGGTAAGGGCTAAAGCAATGGACCCAGAGCACATGGTTATTTAGAGACCTTTATACTCTAGCACAGTGTCATCCTGGGCCCTTTTCAAATTATCGCACCCCTAGACAGGGTCTTGCCTGTCAGTAATCTTGTCTGTCCCTCCCTGATCACAGCCCTGTAACAATAAACTTCAAGATATAGGTCTCCAGTTGACATTTATTCATACCCCAGAAGCCAAGGGCTCTGTAAATATTATTTACAATGACTGGTTTAAGGGCCAATGGATGTTGCAATTTAGTTGCAGGGGAAGTCAGAAATTGTGGAACGCCATACACCCATCTGGATTGATCCACCCAAAATTTCAGACAGGATCCTTGACAGTAAATCCTGCCTGTCCCTCCCCGATCACAGACCTTCAAGCTGACATTCATATTCCAGAAGCCAAGGGATTTATGGTATCATGTATAGGAGTTACTATACATGACACTTTGGGGAGACAAAAAGACCCTGTAATCTTTTTGCAGATAAAACCCACATAAAAATACCTCTGATACAAGCAATGCTGGACAGAGCTTAGCAGGGGACATAACAGGTAGGGCCAGGGAGTGGCCAAACCTCTCCTTTTAAAATTGTTGCATAAATGACCATATATTGGTCAGTATCTTTATAACTGTCAAAGCTACCCCACTATTCTTGGATGCCGGCGACCATTCTTGGACGCCGGCGACCGTTTTTGCGCTTGACCGGAGTATAAGCCGAGTTTTTCAGCATATTTTGGGGGCTTGTACTCGAGTATATACGGTATATATGCAGTATTAAGGGGTTGATTTATAAGAATCAAGTTGTGAAAAACACAGATGCAGAAATAACGAGCAAGCATTTTCCAAAATCCTTGAATAGTCGGAATTTATTAAAGGAGAAAACCATGAAAAAGTCGCCAGAAAAAACTCAGCACATAACAGCTGGCGAGGTTGTATGGAAGTCAATGGGAATGTTCTCTAACAACTGTATTTATTTTCCCAGATTATTAAAACACTGGAGATGTTCAGCCTCATTGAAAATGAATGGGACAATGAGATGGCATGTGACTTTTTTCTGTGGAAAAACGCTCACGGAAATAATTTGTTGCATTTTTTTCTTATATAAACTACCATTCGTGAAAAAAATTGCAGTTTTTTTACGAACTCAGATTTTGACACAAATACCCCTAAATGTTTTAGACATAGAAGTAGTACATTTCCTTGCACTAAATCTTGCAAGCGAAGCCTGCCATTTAGTGCTCTACATGGGCTTCTTTTATCATGAAAGCAGGGTGTTGTTTTTGTATCCTCTTTTATGAATAAATATTAAATTATTTCAAAGAGAATGTTTGATATAGTTACACCTGGTAACATATTCTGCTGGGTTACTGGCACAGCTGCGCATGGCACAGGGAAAGGAGAATACAATCGTATATATATATATATAGAATATTGAAGGATCAGCACACTCTTTCCATTTCATAAATGAAGTGTTTTTATTGGTAGCACAGCATTATATCCAACCTTTATAAAGGGACCGAAACATTGGATATAATGCTGTGTTACCAATAAAAATGATAATAATAATGAATAATAAAATAAGGGAATTGTTAGTAGTTGAAGGGTATCTACAACCCACTATCGACATTGTTTTAACAGGATGGTAGCATACCTCCCAACTGTTCCTCTTGACAGCTCAACCCGCAGTCCCTCGTTTGTACTGGAAAGTCCCGTTTTTCTCTGCACTGAACAGACAGAAAAAGAAACAAAGTTTCTAACTTAATTGGCTTTTGGCAGAGAGCCCAGAACAGCCACAGCAGCAGTTAAGATACTTTTGTAACAAGTTCGAGATAAGCAAATAAGTAATTGTAACAAAAGGGCAATTCACCTTCATTAGCAAAACTGTAACAACTGTAAAAAAAAAAACAGAAATATGTTCAAACTTTCATAACCTGCCAAATTGTAAAATGAACATGGTAATTATGGGATGTGGCGAAAAAATGGGCCTGGTCAAAAAAAATTTGCATGTGCTATGCATGACAACTTTTTTGTCCCTCTTTTTATTTCCAAAATGTTGAGAGATGATAGGCAGAAATACAACAAGCCTATGCTAGTGACAATGAATCATTACTGTCTCTCCTTTAAACCAAAAACCCAACACAGGCATACCGCTGCTTCTGATACACGTCAAAATTGCTGCAAACGACTTTTCAGATGCCGGCGTCTATTTCCGATTTTCTCGATTTTTTTTGCAAATTTTTCGGGAGAAATTCGCCCCTTATTAAACAGGATTTCCCTGGAGGGTTTTCCTTGTACTCCGCAAATAAATGTAGTATGTCTTTGTCTGGCCCACAAAAGAATCAGCGTGCCTCAATCTTCATTTTACTCTTGAACCCAGGAGGAGGATCAAACCGAAGGGTCAGTTAGTATCATATTTATAAGGTGGTTATTTATTGTCTTGGATATCCACCAAACAATGATAGGTATAATTTACTACAGATATAGGACCTGTTATCCAGAATGCTCGGGACCTGGGTTTTTCTGGACAAGGGATCTTTCCGTAATTTGGATCTCCATACTTCAAGGAATTATTTAAACATTAATTAAACCCAATAGGTTTGTTCTGTATTCAAAAAGGATAAATTATATATTAGTTGGGACCAAGTACAAGGTACTGTTTTACTATTACAGAGAAAAAGAAAATGTTTTTGAAAAATTTGAATTACCTTATTAAAATATTTGGGAGATGGCCTTCCCATAATTTAAATCTTTCTGGTTAACATTTTTCCGGATAACAGATCCCATACCTGTACCATGTTTTTATATGCCTATAACGTTCTTATGATATAGGGGGATTGGAAGTGATACAACATGGGCCCACAAATAGGATGGATTGAACCTAAAAGGTCTAAAACCTCCGCACTAGATTTTAGTAATATTTTGATTTAGCTCATGACAGTTTGCTGTACAGTGGAATATTCTCTACTTGGCAGGACTGTCACAGATTACCGCTACCAAACTGAAGGCTTCTCTGGAGTAATATTTTGCACTTTTTATGGAATGTATTGTCAAAAAAAGCACTCAGAGTAATTGTATCTAATGCAGCATAAATATATTTAGCAAACAGGCTAGTCATTTGTATTGTATATTGTATAGACAAGTTCAGCCAACAGGGTTGTCATTTGTATTACACATTACATAAATATGTTTTGCAGATGCCAGAAAGGGTACATTAAGGTTTGTTGTAGAGAAACAGAGTGATGACAATAATGGATATCACGGTTAATGAATATCATTATAAATACCAGGCGCGTGCATAAGTAACTAATGGGATTTCTCGCTCTGCAGTTTTACAAGACAAGACCTCGCCAAAATTCCTCAGTACGGGCAGTAAAGCAAAATGACAGTGGGCAGATGAAAATTGGAACAGCGTCTCCGAGCTAACAAGATTGTGATTACAGCTGATCTTCATTTCCACTTTATTAATTGAAAAATCTTTTGGACATGTTGCAGGGAGAGGCTGAAAAGATAGATGCATTCAAAGATTGTTGCCAGCACCAATATATCAGTAATATATCCTTAATAGAGGAGAGAGAGAGCGTGCAAAAATAAGAAGGTCTGGAAATGGAAAATTAAGCAATTATTAGTAACAGACCAAGCCATGATATCCAATGATGTATGACTACAGAAGCTATTAACCAGATGGAATTCCTTCAGTGATTCTCAAAATGCTTCATGTTTACCCCGCCTATTATCAGTGCCTTCTTTGTTCCTCCTCCCACCATCACATCTGCCTATTGAAATTGTAGAAATGCAGAAAATTCAACTGATGCCACTGCAAAAACACTAAGGGGGTTATTTATCAAGGTCCGAATTTATCTCAATATCGGCTGCTACAAACTTCGATCTAAGTCGCTCGGGTTTTTAACGCTTATTTATTATTACATTTTCCCGAAAATTTGCTTTGCGTGCCCAAAGCATCCGAAAACTTCGGGGTATGGCACAAGACCCAATGAATAAAATCATTGGGACTTCTACCATTGACTTATATGCAACCTCGACAGGTCGGAGATGCCGGGATTTCAGATTCAGAGTTTTCCAGCCTCAGGGTTTAATAAATTCTGAAAAATTTGTGAATTTTTAAAGCCCGATTATATAAAAAAAAAACACGAATTTTGGGTGATTTTTGCATTCGGGGCTTAGTAAATAACCCCCTAAGGGTAGGACTAGACAAACGTTTTCGGTGCGATCCAATGCGCTGAGACAAAACACCTGCGTCAAATCACATGCAACGGAAATAAGGTAAGAGATAGAACTGTCGGATGAAGTCGCAGAGTTGATCCGACGCGACACGACACTGCGTCCTATTCCGACGTCACGTTGGATCAACGCTGTGACTTCATCTGACATTTCTATCTCTTACCTTATTTTCGTCGCACGAGATTTGACGCCGGTCTTTTGTCGCAGCATGTTGGATCGCGCCAAAAACGTCCGGGTAGTCCTTCCCTAATTATATTATAAAAAATAGGGCAGATTCTTAAGGGCAGATTCTTAAGGGCAGATTTATCAAAATCCGAGTTTGTGAAAAAAAACATAGACGAGGAAAAAAAACGCTGACAAAACTCATGCAACGTTTTTTCTTGAATGCTAGCTTATTTAAAAAAAAAAAGACTAAATATTCCCATTGAAATAAAATCGCATGCCAGCGAAGATCTCATTGATCTCATCGAAAATCTTGAACGTTTTATAATGAACTGGGAAAATAAATGAAGTTGTTAGAGAACATTTCCATGGTCTTCTATAAAAACTTGCCAGCTTTTGCTTGAGTTTTTTCTGGGGACTTTTCGTGTTTTTTATTCAAGGTCCATTTGCTAAATGCAGTGGTTCCAGAGGTGCAGCCTCATTTATTGTTCATTTCTAAGTGCAGTAGCACAAAGGATAAGAACAAGCAAACGTGTAAAGACCATGTGCATTTTGAGTGGTTCAACATTAAGAAATGATGTCCTTACTCATCATACATGAACACTCTTGTGCCTTTTTAATATGTACTAGAAATGTTGCCATATTTGCATTACTGTATATGCCGCCATATTGTTTTCCATTTGCCATGCAGTGTCAGACTGGCCCAGTGGGATACCAGGAAAAATCCTGGTGGGTCCAGGTGGCAGTGCTGCTAAACATTTTTCCTATTTCATGGCCATTCCCTATTTTTATGAGCTAAACAGATGGAATAACAGATTACAATATACGAAAACAGAATAGGAGAGGAAGAAAAATAGTACTAAGAGTGGGTACTTTGTCTAAGATTAATTGGTGGGCCCCTGGTCAAAGGTTTTTAGGTGGGCCCCTGGTGTCCCAGTCCGACACTGTTGCCATGTACAGCTACAGTTAAGAGACAGACGGCCAAGACAGAAGGTGATTTTACTGTTACTGATGACAGTGGTTCAGCTGATGGAAACCATGTGATTGGACAATAGAAACTAAATCACTTTGGCAAATAGTCATGTTCTACAGAACTGCTGTCTACGTAGAATGCCTCGGCATCATGTACTGCAGTCCAAATGACGAATTAAAAAAGAAATAGGACTATACTGTAGAATACAAGTCTGTTAAGCCTTTAAATGAATCTATATATCATGCATCATGCGTATCAACAGCTGTGTTATACATTGGCTACAATAAAAGGCTCAGCACACCAGCATTCTGCAATATATTCCCACCCCTTTTTCATTGACAGCTGATGGTTTAGAGGGGTGATTAACCTTTAAGTCAACTTTTAGTTTGTTATAGAATGGCTAATTCTATGCAACTTTTCATCTGGCTTTTTTTAATTCTTTAAAGTTTTTGTTTTCTTCTTCTAACCAGCTTTCAAATGGGGGTCACTGGCCCCCATCTAAAAAAAACCAAAACAAACAATGCTCTTTAAGGCTACATACATATATATTGATATTGCTACTTTGTATTACTGGTATGGGATCCGTTATCCGGAAACTCGTTATCCATAAAGCTCTGAATTATGCAAAGGCTCCCATAGACTTAATTTTATCCAAATAGTCCAAATTTTGAAAAATGTTTTCCTTTTTCTCTGTAATAATAAAACAGTAGCTTGTACTTGATCCCAACTAAGATATAATTAATCCTTATTGGAAGCAAAACCAGTCTATTGGGTTTATTTAACATTTTTATTATTTTCTTCTCCAAATTAAAGAAAGATCAGTTATCCGGGAAACCCAAGGCCCCAACAGGTGCCATATCTGTTCTAAATTTTTATATTAAGACTCTCTCCTATGCATATTCCAGTCTCCTATTCAAATCAATGCAGGATTGCTAGTGTAATTTGGACCCTAGCAACCAATCTCCTAACATTTCAGACAGCTCTGCTTAATAAACAGCTCAAAAACCACAGATAATATCATCATATAACCAAAAGTTAATTCAAAGGTGCAAACCCCTTTAATACCTGGCAACATATGTCTGGAAGGGTTATATGAATACATCGCAGACTACATGGAAGTTATGACTTATATTCAGATATGCAGAGGACTTCCATGTGTGCACTTCTATTCTCATTCATTCTTTATATTCCACAGTGCTGTGTATGTGAGATAACATTAAAACAAACCATAACTGCAATACTCTCCCTTTAGCCTGCCATTACTGTTCTTCCATAACCTGAGTGTCAGTTTAATGTCTGCCCTTACCTTATTTCTCTGTTAAGCCTTTCCTAATATAATAATAAGCTTGGGGACAGGAATTATGTATTTACAGTAATATATTATAGCACAACCCTGCAAACTGCGTGGAAAAAATGTACGTTTTTTTGTTATTGTTAGCCATTCTCTAATAATCTCTGTGTCACGGGATATAACAAATGTAAATGTGTCTCCAAAGGTCAAACGCAAAGAGCAAAGGTCAGTGACCTTTACTGTTATAATATATACGGGATGCTAAGAAAGGATCATGGTTAAGCTGACTGCTTATCTGGTTGAATACTGTTAAATACAATGATCATTGAGACTGTATTGGCTGCTGTCTTGCTCTACATGTGTCTATAGATCTTAGAAATCCTTGTTCTTACAGACTGCCAATGACGTATGAGTGTGCCAATTAGGGGTTACTGAATGCAAAAAGAGCCTTCATATGCACACAGAGTTTAGCCTAGAAATGTTCCTCCATCACTCATTGCACAGAATGCTGGAACATGGACCCATTCCATCCAAAATTGATGAAGGAAAAGGAACTCCTGCAGAATTACTGCAACAAAAACTTTAATTCCATTAAAGGGACCCATTATGGGACAGTGGCTTGCTAAGAAGCAGTTACAGGTTTGGGACCTGTTATGCAGAATGCTCAGGACCTGGGTTTTTCCAGATAATGGATCTTTCTGTAATTTGAATCTTCATTAGTGATGGGCGAAACTGTCTCATTACGCTTCGCCAAACAAATTCACGAAATGGCGGAAAAAGTCATGAAACAGTAAAAAATGTGCGCAAACGCATTGAAGTCAATGAGCGTCAAAATAATTTTGACGCATGTCAACTCTTCGCAAGAGAATTTTTTTACTGCGCGACTATTTTGTCCAAAAGCGGTAAAGTCAATCAGTGGGTGACTTTTGACACAGGAAAAAACATTTTTCTCACTGGGAATTTTTCGCAGGGAAGTTTCGACACAGTATCGCTTCGAAACTTCACTTGCAAAAAATTTACAGTGACAAAAAATTGTCGTGCACATAAAAATTTCTGTGCATCAAAATTCAGATGCCTATTGACTAATAAATTTGCCCATCACTAATCTTCATACCTAAAGTCTACTAGAAAATCACGTAAACATGAAATAAACCTAATTGGCTGGTTTTGCTTCCAATAAGGATTAATTATATCTTAGTTTGGGTAATGTAGAAGGTACTGTTTTATTATTACAGAGAAAAAGGATATACTTTTTAAAACTTTGGAATATTTGGATAAAATGGAGTCTATGGGAGACGGCTTTTCTGTCATTTGGATCTTTATGGAAAATGGGTTTCTATATATCGGATCCCTTACCTGTACTGCCATACATAATTGCATACTGTAGTTAACATAGAAGTTGGTATTGAAACAGAGACATGCCCCTCAGTTGGCGTCTGCCTAGATTCAAGCTGATTTGAAGGGAATCTGTCCCGTAAAAAATGTTGCAAAATGCATTAAAGTATATGGGCGACTTCTTTGTTGTTGCAGCAACTTCTTTATAGCAAAATATATTAGACTACAAATGGGTGTTTTTTCTCACTCCAAATGCATTGAAGTGAATGGGAGTTTTTTCTACGAATTTTTGTCGCAGTTTTGCAGAAAAAGGCGAAAATGTGGACATTTGTCACAAATCATGGAGCAAAAAATTCACTCATCTCTACCAACTAACATTATCTGCATTTGAATTTAATGAGGGAAAAACAGCCCTGCATGTATCACTTGCTAAAAAGATATCCAGCCATTTCTTGAAGCTCTCTAATGTATCTGCCAGTAAAACTGCTTCTCAGAGAGAATTCTAAAGGTTGCCCTGGTGTCCTCTTAAAAGATTTATAGGTGAATACTGGACCGGAGAGTTATATGTATGTTCCCTTATATGTTTATCTAAGGGATCACCCTTAGATAATCTATAAAAAGCTTCAAACACTAAAACAAACTTTAAATCAAAATGTCAGCGCACTTCACTGTAATATATTTTAATTACAGCAAAAACTGCCTGCCCTTGTGAAGAGGCTGGCAGTTATATTATGAGGCATACGATATTTAAGCTTTCCAGCTCCATCATGTCAAAATGCAATTACCACTTTGGGGTTATGTAATAAAAGGTGCAACGTTTGCTACAGGTCTAGTAACCTATAGCAACCAATTAGCGGGTGGCATTTGCTAGTCACCTGTTTCAAAGCTTGTTATAGCTTGTGGGTAATGATGGACAAATAAATTCTCCAGGCACGACTTTGCGCGGAATTTCAGTGTTTCGCTACCGTCTAATAAATTAGTGAAAATTCGCCGGCATCAAAAAAATTTGGATGCGCATCAGAAAAGTAATTTGCATCAAAACTGTTGCGCGTCAACACTATTCAATGCCCATTGACTTTAATGCTGACGTCAAAATTGATGCGCAGGTCAAAATTGATGCGCAGGTCAAAATTGACTCGACTTGATGCAGACATAAAAAGCGAAGCGGGCGTCAAAATTCGAGTTTCGCAAATTTTTGGTTCGTTCGCGTATTTTGCAGGAAATTCACACATTTTTCGGCAAAGCGAAATTCACCTATCACTACTTGTGGGTAAACTTACCTCGTTTTGGGGAGTTTGTATTAGAAGGTGCAAGGTTTGCTACACAACTTCTCACCGATAGCCACCAATCAGCAGGTAGCATTTACTGATCACCTAATTGGTTGCTATGGGTTACTGCACCCAGGCAAACTTTGTGGCTTTTAATATATAAGATTTATATCATATTGGAAAAGGTGTTAGGCAATTCTCTGCTTCTGTCTACATGCTAAAATGAAACTTTCTGTGTATTTGAAAAGCAGATTATATGTAGAAAGCTGCAAGAAGGATTGGCCAGTCTTCCAGCGTATTCTAATAAGGGGCCAGCGCCCACAAGAAAACTTACATCAGCATTACAGTACATGTAGTGGGGCATAGTGATAACGTTGTGCAAAGAGGTGAATCCCGATTGTCTCCCTGTCTTAACCCAAATACAGTGGTCTGATTCTCTAGAGTTTCTGAAAATTTGCACTTTGCTGAAAAAGGCCTTGGGGTTCCACAGTTGAAATTCCAGGTGGCTGACAGTGTGCCGAGGTTTCGCAGAGGAGGTGATCGCGCAAAAGCGCTTCTAAAAAAAAGAGGCGATGTGGGTACGCGGCCTGGAAACATTGTAAATCTTAATTGAGATTACGATTTACACCCCCATATTCAGATAAATTTGGATTTAATAAATGTTTTTAGATAATGTGAGAATATTGACAAAACATATAGGACAAGTAAAAATTCTTAAATCCTATTTCTATTGGTTTTACAGATCCTTTGCTAGGATACGAACGATCACAGCTGGATTTCTGCAACAAGAAAAAGACATGCGCTCTGTTTGTACCACATTGTATCTATAAAGGTAGCCATGTCTGCCAATTTTGTTACATTTTTTTGTTACATTTTTGCTACATTTTGTTTCGTTTTTGTTCCTTCCTTTTGCCAGAGGGTATTCTTTCTATTGGCCTGTAGATGGCGTTTTGTAAAATAGTATAAAACTGTATGACCTAAAGTGATCAGTAACTTGAGAAAGGGCCGTGTTTGGGCCTGAAACGTTGTTAAAGGGTTGAATTCTCCTTTAAGTTACATCCCTGGTTAAAGAGGCACTTCACCTTTACCTTAAAGGGATACTGTCATGGGAAAAATTTTTTTTCAAAATGGATTAGTTAATAGTGCTGCTCCATCACAATTCTGCACTGAAATCCATTTCTCAAAAGAGCAAACAGATTTTTTTACATTCAATTTTGAAATCTGACATGGGGCTAGACATATTGTCAATTTCCCAGCTGCCCCAAGTCATGTGACTTGTGCTCTTATAAACTTCAATCACTCTTTACTGCTGTACTGCAAGTTGGAGTGATATCACCCCCTCCCTTTCCCCCCCCCCCAGCAGCCAAACAAAAGAACAATGGGAAGGTAACAAGATAACAGCTCCCTAACACAAGATAACAGCTGCCTGGTAGATCTAAGAACAACACTCAGTAGTAAAAACCCATGTCCCACTGAGACACATTCAGTTACATTGAGAAGGAAAAACAGCAGCCTGCCAGAAAGCATTTCTCTCCTAAAGTGCAGGCACACGTCACATGACCAGGGGCAGCTGGGAAATTGACAAAATGTCTTGCCCCATGTCAGATTTCAAAATTGAATATAAAAAAATCTGTTTGCTCTTTTGAGAAATGGATTTCAGTGCAGAATTCTGCTGGAGTAGCACTATTAACTGATGCGTTTTGAAAAAAACATGTTTTCCGATGACAGGATCCCTTTAACTTTTAGCATGTCATATAATGCCTAACTCTAAGCAACTTTTCAATATGCTTTTGTATTTTCTGTTTTATAGTTTTTGAATGATTTGACTTCTACTTCTGACTCTTTCCAGCTTTCAAATGGGGGTCACCAACCCCATCTCTGTAATATATTATTATTGCTACTTTTTATTACTCATCTTTCTATTCAGGCCCTCTCCTATTCATATTCCAGTTGCTTATTCTTTTCATTGCATGGTTGCTAGGGTCATTCGGATCCTAGCAACCAGATTGCTGAAATGGCCATCCGAATAAAAAGCGAAATAACTCAAAAACCACAAATAATAAAAAATGTAAGCCAGCTGCAACGTTTTACTGTCACTGTCTAAATCATACTAAAAGTTAATTTAAAGGTAAAGAAACCCTTTAAGACCTAATGGGGAGTTGGTTGGATGGTTTCCCCACTGTATTGAAATGTAAAAATCTATGTAAAGCAAGTTAATGGTTCTGTAGCAACTGGCAGCTCCTATGTTTGCTTTTTCACATTTAAACCTGGCTACCAGTAGGCATCCATGTTCAGAGCAGTCTGGGTCAGCAGTTTTGTTGCCCATTGAAGAAACAACCCTGGAGCATGTGTTTTTGGAGGCAGAGCGTTAATTTGTAGTTATAAGGCTGCTTGTGTCACATACTGCAGCCCTATTAGAGCAGACAAAAAAATCATTGCGGACTTTAAGGAACATGAAATAAGAGAAATCAAAGCCAAAGGACGAGACATGTCTCCGAATGTGTCTGGCAGGAGGTGTGATCCTCCCGAGGCATATTGTCCATTTTCATATTGATGAAGTGTCAGATGCAAAAATGACATGAACTTATACCTCCTAGTCATTAGAACTCAGCTAAACTCTTATCTGCCGAGCTTGTAACCGAAGATATCACATTGCCTCAAACGTTGCAAGGGAGAATGCCGAGGTCTTGCTGTATTCATTAAACAGCTCATTTAAATTCGATTTCTTTTACAACGGAGGCAACAACCCGTGCTTGTGGAACGACACGATTTTTTCAGGGCACGTTACTTCATTATGAAAAGCGGGACATTTTTGATATAGAGAGAAAAAAAAAAAAAACGTTATCACTTTTATATTGAATTAGTCAAATTGCATGGCTAGTGGCCAGTTACGCTAGAATGTCTTTAAGCATTACACAGGTCATTGATCATTTCTGCCTTATCCCCCCCTCCCCCACATCTTTAATTTTTTTCATAATTCCTCTGGTTATAGATAGTATTAGTCTATAAAGTAAATGACTTCCAATGACCCCGAAAGTTGTTATATGAGTCTGGTCCCAATGCTGAAATTGAAACTTGGTCAAAAGTTTGCCATATATTTTAATATCATTAATTATGTCATTCCTAAAAGGCACCCAAATGATTCTTTAAACTGTCTGCAGAATTCCATCACTATCCTTATGCTTGTAGATAAAGACTGGGTAGATGAGCTGGGGAACCTCTACTGGCCAATAGGCTTCTAGAGATTATATTGTAAGGGCATCTTTTATAATCATATTCCTATATGATAACCATCTGTTCTTCATAACCAAAATCCACCATTTCCATTTTATTTTCAGATTTTCTTCAGCTTTATAATTTCAGCTTCTACAGAATCTCCAGCTCTACAATTTCCATTTTGCTTGTGCATAACTGCAGCCAGGGCCGGATCTGAGGAAGCGGTGCTCCGAGGCACTTAGATCCCGCACACCCCTCCCATGTGCAGGGCCCTTAGACTGGAAACTCCCTCTGCACACACGCTTTCAAGCACCCAGTGCTCCTTAAGATGTGGCTGGGCGGCATGCCACCCCTAAAATTTTGATGCCCTAGGCCCGGGTCTTTGTGGCCTCACCACAAATCTGGGCCTGATTGCAGTTTGGGATCCATTGGGTTTCATTTAAAGAGACTTTGGTCCAGTAATTTTGGGGCATTTTTTCCATGCATATTTACCATTATTACTTTTTATTTTTATTGCATATTCTGCAGTACTTTACAGATATGCAAGGACAACAATCAGGGGATTTCTTATAAGACCGAGGCTGAAGAAGTGACTTTTTTTTCCATATAACGTAAGTAATGATGTAGATATAGACTGACAAGATGTTGTATAGACAGGGATAAGCAACATAGCAAAAAAGAGAAAGTTGTGGTCATTAGAACTTTTAAACCATTAGGCGGGGGTGCAATGAGGATGTGACTACAAAATACATATAGACAAATACAAGAGTCATCTGCACTCAACCCATTATCAATATATTAAGGACATTAAGCTACTAAAAAATACTCTCCCCTTTATACAAAACAGAGGTTGTTTGTACATATATAGCAATATACACCCCCAATTTTGTTTAAATGGGAGGGAATTTAGTAGCTACATATAAATAATGGCTTAATATAGAAACAGGTATTGGACCTGTTATGCAGAATGATCGGGACCTCGGGTTTTCCGAATAACAGGTCTTTCCCTAACTCGGCTATTCAAAGTCCACTAAAAAATCATGTAAACATTAAATAACCCCAATAGGCTTGTTTTCCCTCAAATGAGGATTAATTATATCTCAGTTTGGATCAAGTACAAGCTACTGTTTTATTTTTACAGCAAAGAATTATTTGGATAAAATGGAGTCTATGAGGTGTCCTTTTTTCCGTAATTCAGAGCTTTTTTGCATTACAGATTTTCGGATAAGGATCCCCTACCTGTATTGATAATGGGTCGAGTGCAGAGGACCTCTTGGATGTCAGGATAAACATCATCCAAGGTTCTGCACCTTCAGTGACAAACAAGTTCCCTCTATTCAATTAATGAGATATACTGTTTTATTTACACCATTCCTTTCACAGCAGATCATAGTGTTCCTTTGAAGTACTCTATGGATGTTAAGGCCATATCAGAAAGAAAGACAACAGGAGAGAAAACGAGGAAGGTGAAAAGAGGGCTAATGAAAGAGAGAGTACCTTACTGACAGAGAGCAAGAGAGACAGTGGCAATGTATGTAGAGCCAAATAAAGGATCTTTCCATTTCCCCTATGGACATGCTGCTAAACCAGCTCTGAGCTGACAGATAATCAATATGCGCTGAGATTAAACATACAAATACCCCCCTTCTATTCTATGGCCTGGCAGGTGCACTAATTCATTTGCACATTCTGAACCAACAACATACCTTTAAAAATAAGAGCAAGTACAGTCATGAAAATAGGGATGTTTCAGCCTAATACCCAACTCTAAAGGCAACAGGCACCAAAGGCTGTACTGCTATATAATGTCACAAAATAAGCAACACAAGCATTTCCTTCCTCTTGCTTCTATACTAAAACATTATGTATACTGTATAATGTAACTGTAATAAGACTCATGAATATGTATTCCTTCCTGCTCCCTGGAAAGGAATTCTTAAGTGCTAATTCTTGTGTCTGTCTCTGGTTAAACATCATGGCCTGGGATATTAGAATCCTCTCCACTGTGCCCCTGATACACCTAATTAGTACAGACCTTGCTCATAATATTGTTATGACAGAAGAATACAGTTATTTGACTACTTCCATTTTCTATATCTATGATCTGATGTTGGAAGAATTATGGAATGGATGTATTAATATCAGGGCTGTATTAAGGTCCGATGCCGCCCTAGGCATAGGACCTAAATACACCCCTACATTGCGCGTGCTGATGTCATGTGACACATTCAGTGTGCCGTGTGCATGACATCACTTCCGCAGTCCTCCTCGGACACCCTACACCTCACCCTCTCAGCTCCATCACCGGATTTCCTATGGAAATATGTGGCGATGGGTGGGGAGGGTTTTTTTTAAAATAACAAGAAAAAACCCAAAACCAAAAAAAATATGCACCCAGAGGGCCGCCCGCAAAACCGTGCCGCCATAGGCACAGGCCTTCAGGGGCCTATATATAAATACGGCCTTGATTAATATGTGTCTGCGAGTTAGGGTAGGACTACACGCCGACTTGGATGCGTTTCCGTCGGATCTGACGCTGGGCTGCATGCTGCGTCTGCATCCGACATTTGTGTCGCATCGGATGAACTATTTGACACCATGCGACTTTTGTATTAATTACCTTGTTCCCCATCTAATTCGACTTGACGTGGGCGTTTTGTCACTCAGCGTTGGATCTGACGAAAACGCATCTGAGTCGACCGTGTAGCCAATTTTGTTTTTACGTTTTTCAGGAAATTGCTTAGACTATGATGCACAGTAACTTATTGCTTTTACTGATCCAAAACATGTTTCAGCAGCACTCCGATATAGTGAAAACTGTATTATCAATGCTTTTACTGATGTGAACTTGTGCACTATTTTTATAATATATGATCAAAATCCGAATTTGACCACGATTTGACCTTATTTATTATTTATAAAGCACTATTTAATCGGATCGGGGAAAACCCCGATAAAACGGAGCAAAAATCCAAATCATATGATTTTTTTGAATTTTTCCCCCGAATAACTCTTTTTTTCCGTCTTTTTTCCGAAAAATCAGAATTTCTTGGGTTTTCGCCCAAAAAAAGCTAAATCCAGCGCAGACGACAGAAACTTAGGATAGGGACCTCTCCCAGGATTTTCAGATTCAGACTTTTTCCATCCTCGGGGTATAGAAAAATTTGAGTTTTTCCCCACTAAAAATTTGAATTTAGTAAAAAAAAAAAAAACAACTCACATTTTTTGAGTTTTTTGAATTTGGACTTTAATAAATCACTCCCATAATGTATGTTAATAAATTTAAATAAAATAAAAATAAATATATTTCCAATAACATGAACATTCCATATTTTGTACAAATGCATTAAAGTCATAGGGGTTTTTTTTTTTTTTTTTATTTTATGGCCACTTATCATTTGCCTCAGCGACAATTTTGCCTCAGCGAATTTTTTGTCGTGGCAAATTTTTCCACTGAGAATTTTTGCTGCAGGTGGCGAAATGCGGAATTTCGGCGCAAATCCATGGCCGGCGAAAAAATTTGATCATCACTAGTAATAACTAGTTGCACTAGAGCTGCAAATGCAATTTGTGCCAGCAAACAATGTTCAAACCCATGTTTATACTGTTTACACATAATAAAAAGTATTGTGTAGATGAATCGTACACCTTCCTTCTAGAAATGTATTCTATTTATTTTCTTTTTTCATAAACTTGTAAAATCGGTAAAGACTAAATGCAATCACAGAACAAGTGTGGCCAGAGAGCTAAAGGCCATGTGAAATAAGATCTTGCCATGATCGTGTATGTTCTCGCAAGCATGAGCTGTCTCCATGGCCTAACGCAGCACGGAGTGCCATTATCTCTGCTGACATATAATAACACCTTTTGATGTAAATACCATACGGTGACTTATTTCAGTATGACATTTCCAGGATTGATTTTTAGAAAATGTCTGTTCGTTTATTTATGGTGAAATACGGATTCCTTTTGCAAAACTCTGTTTTCATCAAGAGAAATGGAAACTGATTGATGTGCAGTTTGCTATAACAACATGAAAGAATCGTAACACGCAAATAAGATTAAATCTTTGGGGCTAAAGATACTGTATGGAGCGGCTGGCTAGTTCATCCCTCAGACAGGCAGATAAGCTTCCCCAGAAGGAGGTTGTGATAAAATCCCAGATAGTCTTCACAGTCAGGTGCTAAACTCATTTGTGTATTGACCAACAATCTGAGCTCCATCCTGCTTAAATAGAAGATTTGCACAGGTGGAATATATTCTCCTTGGGCATAAACACGGATGGAGGATGGGTTAGATTTGATGGATTCTTACTGCCGTGTTGCTCATTATGAGCTTGTAAAGGGGATACCCATGGCTGGTGGGACCCAATTAATGTAGATACACATGTAGGGCTTTTGCTGACAGAAGTAAGCATTGTCACACAAGTACGATGCACTCAAACACATTTTATTAATGAACAACCTTCTGCAGGGAGGCAGACTTAATACCGAGGCTCTGGTTGCAACAAATGATGGTACTTTTTCAATTCTTATCACTTCTGCACTTCTAACTTTCACTCCAGTTGTTTTTAGATTGACCTATACTAGATATACTATGACCTGGATGAATGAAAATCTTCATAGTCATTTCACTCCTAGAGTTAACTTACTTGTCACTGCTATCCTCTAGCTAGCCCTGACTGTACTAATCTACCTGTAGGTCTGACCACTTCGATTTGGGTGCTGCCTCTTGATGTTCCTAGGCCAAAAAAGGAATTGCTACAGCAAGGCACTGCCTTATAAAGGCTCCTGCAGAGGATTTTCTCTAACAGGCCAACCTTAACCACCTGCTGGCTGAACTAGGTCAATGCCTAACTGTTTACACATAAAATAAAGTATTTTTTTTTAATATCTTTACAAGCTAACACATATGGAACTAACAGGTGTTGCTTGAGATGAAGTAGAGGCTAGCTGGCTAGCCTGCACTGGCTATGTATTGTGGGTGCAAAGTCAAAAAGTCTGTCAACGGTTGTTAGGAGTTCAAAAACAGCTGGGGGAGGTGGGGAGTGTTCCCCATTTTATATCTCCAATTTATATGATTCAACACCTCCGCTATATTTATGTCTCTGCATCAGTCAGTCCTACTGTTCTTGGGGCTACCTGGGTCTTCTCAAAGGATATGACTAAGCAGAGGCCACGGCAATTCAATAGCTAATGGTTAACATGGCTGTCATAAAGAGTATCCAGGTTTCTCACTGAAATATTTTGCACTGCCTCTTACAGACTAATTCTTTACAAATTATTATATTGTAGTTTTAATAAATGTTGCATGCCATTTTAATACTGGCGTGTCAACCTACTACAAAACATAACCCTAAATATGCAATTCTGGGACATATGTTGCAGCCCATTTTTAAACATGCCTAAGGCTTCAGTCTTAAAGGAGAACTAAAGCTTAACTAAAGAAGTAGCTAGAAATGTTGTACATGTTGTTTGGGCTACTGTACCAGCCCAAGGCAACTGCGTCCCTTTAGCAGTAAAAATATCTGTCTCCAAAGATGCCCCAGTAGCTCCCCATCTTCTTTTCTGCTGATTCACTGCACGTGCTCTGTGCTGCTGTCACTTACTGATCTTAGGGACTGACAATACACTGCATATACTGTATACAGAATATAAATGTCACAATATAAGGCTCAACTCAATACAGATAATTACTACATGGCAGCACAGAAACCAGTGCAATTAGCATCAGAATTTAATAATCAGCCCTGTAGCATCATCTTATATTACAGACAAACCTCATTTTCTGCTTGATAATTAGTGACGACCCCTAAGCTTAGCTTCTCAACAGCTGCTCAGAGCCCACTGAGCATGTGAGTGTCACAGACACTTTCCAAGATGGTGACCCCTTGTGACAAGTTTGAAGTCCTGGATCATTGCTGCTATTGACAAACTGAAATTTTAGGCTGGTGTAATACGTTCAGTATATAAAATATGGTATTTTTAGCCACATTTATTTTGAGGGTTTAGTTTGCCCTGAAGGGGAATTTAGCCGGGAATAATATGTATTTAAAAAAACATGTTTGTTACAGATCCATTGCACTTTAATTATCTTTTTAGGGTTATTAGTCAGTCACATAAAATCTGTGGGATGAGAATAGATAGGGAAACAATGAAGAATGGATCTATCAATTTCCAATGTACTTTGAAGTGACACGCATCTGCACTGATTCTGAATATATGGAATAAAAACACATACACAATGTGTCCACCAATCCAAATCCAGATCAGCATTATCCCTGAAAGAACATGAGATCCTGTGTTTAGTCGGGTTGACATTCATTTAGCTAAATGAATCATTGGCAGAGATAGCTACAGCTGAATTTGGAGTTGCCTTTGATTTACACTAGCCAGAGATTGACCATAGGTGGAGAAACATTTGCAAGGACAAACAGGGGCCCTGGCAATGTCTATGTTGTGAACACAATATCCGCACTAAAGTTTGATTACAGACTGCAAGTCTTGTATTCTCATTTTGCATGTCTTTAATAAAAACGATTCTCTTCATAAATAAAGCATGTGCAAGCCGTGCCACCGCTGGGGAGATTACATAGACATATTTTGTAAATGTGGATTTTAGTCTCCCCAGACGGCCAGCATCCATCTCCTTTTTGACATTTGGAAGAATGCTCTGGCTGCTAGGAAAGCAGGATAAGCCACAATGTATAAATCAGTCCCCAGGACAAGAGGAAATTGCTGTGAAAGGGTACACAATTCCAGGGGTATCACAAGTATATCTGAATAATAAACGTGTTGTCTTACGGAACTAGGATAAATCATGTCACTTTCAAGCTGCACAACAAGATCACCGAAGTGCTGTCGTGATGAGAGCTTCTATAGCTTCCCTGTACAAAGTTATCCTGTTTAAGGAAGTTTAGCTGATTTAGCTGAGAGCTATATATATATAGTTTGTTATAGTTTATACAGGAGCAGCTCCATGTTGTAGCTCCCACCCTTTCTAGCTATGGCCAGGTGATCCCAGTGGTGGTTGATAAAAGGGCAACAATGGGAGTTTTAACCTTGAAATCAGCTAGTAAGTTGCAGGTAAAACTTAGTCCCTTTGTAAAATGTATAATGAAGCAATAGAATTCTTAATGAATCAATTAAAGTTGAGTGTAGGACTGGCCATACCAGGGATGACTTTGACTTAGTTGGCCAGCTTAAATATATTGCAATATATATGGACAAACAATCCCTATTTTGTTTAAAAGGCATTTTTCAGTAGCAGTATGCACAAAATGTCTCAATGTCCTAAATATATTGATAATGGGTTGAGTGCAGAGGACTCTTGTATTTGTCTATATAGATATATATATATATATATATATATATATATATATATATATATATATATATATATATATATATATATATATATATATAGATATAGATATATATAGATATATATATATATATATATATATATATATATACATATATATAGATATATATATATATATACAGTATATATATATATATATATATATACATATATATATATATATATATATACATATATATATGTGTGTGTGTAGGAAATAAAGTGGCCGCACTCGATACAGTGGGACAAATGCCCGGGTACACAAAAAAAGTCTGGCACAAAACAGGAATTATCAAAAAAGAGACAAAGTATATTTATAATTAGTGCATACTTTACTTGTTCTTATGCACTAAGTATAAATAAACTTTAAGCCTGATTTGCTTCACTGGGCTTGTCGGGCATATTGGCAACCCCCGTGTATTTTTTTTTTTTTAGATCTTTTATTAAGACCTTAAAAAAAGACACACATATCCTGTAAATGCATTATAAATGGTGCTTAGTGATGGCACCTGTTATAATCTGTGGTTAGTGATGCCATGTGACTCACTGAAACGTATGTATTAAAAAAATGTCCCCTCTGTTGTGAAATATGAGTACAGGTATGGGACCAGGTATGGGTCCCGAGCATCCAGAATGCTCGGGACCTGGGGTTTTCCGGATAATGGATCTTTCCGTAATTTGGGTCTTCATGCCTTAAGTCTACTAGAAATTTATTTAAACATTAAATAAACCCAATAGGCTGGTTTTGCTTCCAATAAGGATTAATTATATCTTAGTTGGGATCAAGTACAAGCTACTGTTTTATTATTACACAGAAAAAGGAAATCATTTTTAAAAATGTGGATTATTTGGATAAAATGGAGTCTATGGGAGACAGCCATTCCGTAATTCGGAGCATTCTGGATATCGGGTTTCCGGATAAGGGATCCTATACCTGTATAAGTCACCTGCGGCCTTGAATTTTTTTATGGAACTCTTTGGTGACTTTTAATAGCCTACATTATTCATTATGTAACCTGCAAGATAGACATTTTAGAATATACAATTCTAAATTATTTTCTAATATTACACAAGAGCCATGAATGCATACCTCCCAACATTTTGGAAATAAAAAGAGGGACAGAAAAGTTGGCATGCGTAGTGTTTTTTTGACCACGCCTATTTTTGTGGCCACAACCCCTAATTACCATGTTCATTTTACAAAATTTGGCAGGTTATGAAAGTTTGAACATATTTCTGTGTTTTTTTTTTCAGTTATTACAGTTTTGCTAATGAAAGTGAATTGCCCTTTAAGCTGTGAGTCAAACATTTCCCAATGGACCTGTTATCTTATATTGTTACAATTACTTATTTGCTTATCTCCAAATTGTTAGAAAAGTATTTTATCTGAACCTTGAGGCTGTTCTGGGCTCTCTGCCAAAAGCCAATTAAGTGAGAAACTTTGTTTCTTTTTCTGGCTGTTCAGTGCAGAGAAAAACAGGACTTTC